>VDFB02086081.1:180976896-181190707 GCA_007258455.2 Sequoia sempervirens
AAGCAGAAAAGGATAAAAGTAAGGAAAAGGATTTTGGCACCTTGAAGAGGACTAGAGCCAACTTGAAGAGAAAAGCGGATTCTTCACCTCAAGAGATCCATGATCTAAAAAAGGTGACCAAGGATATGTGTAGCCTTGAATTTGAGGTTGCTGAGACTTTTAAGTCCTTAGGTTAGCTTTGGTTTTTCTTGATGTTGGCTTCTTGGGTATGTGCAGGATCATGATGGGCCAAAAAATGACAATATGATGGGTATGTGGCTGACAACCTATTTTTTACGCAAAATTGATGAAACGAAAAGGGTTTTTAAAAGATATTCTCAGCTTTCCACCAATATAAATTATGTTTAACTTTGAATTTAATAAGTAATTATTATTCATTTTCTATTTGAATTACAACTAAAGTCTACGATTAATGGTGATTAAAAAATCTATAGCTTTCAAATGGTATCACATTTTTTAAATCAAAACATCACGTCACATTCTATGCTTCATGCTATAGGATTAAAAAAGAAAAAAATCAATTTCATGAAGTTTTTGACCATGTTGGTGTGAGTCGGGATTCTTACAAATTTTTTATATTTTTAAAAAGTTGTAAATAATCGGAAATTATTATTTACTACGAAAAAATTACAAAAAAATATGAATCACATCAAGACATGAGTCCTCTACTTTATATCTAAAATATTATAAAAAAATATTATCATTTTATTGTGGTTAGGGTGGTCGAACAAACACCTACTTCTTATTTTTTCCCTAAAATTTAAGTACACGCATTAAAATTTCAAATTTTTACCAAATAATTTTTTAAACAAACCTAGTAATTTAGAAACTACATTCAATTTACTATAGATTCTATTCTTACATATTTTTGAAATAATATAGATAACTTATTCAATTTTTTACATCAAGTTGCCTAGCTCTAATTTTTCTGTTGCCTAGCTCTAATTTTTTGAATTTTTTGCCACTTAAGGGCTTTTTTTTTCATGATGATCCTGCACATACCCTCTTGCTGGTTCCTGGTTGGTGGCTGCTGTCCTTTTTGGCTTTTTTCTGTCAAAAATTTCCTTTCTGTGTACTCTAATGGCTTATTTTTCTGTAACTTGTAAACTCTATGGTTGTAGGTCCTTGTAAAACCCATTTTTTCCTTTATCAAAAACAAGATGTTACTACAATTATTCAAAATAAGCCATTACGATTATTCTTATTACTTTATTGGCATTAATTACAAATATTTTCTAAACATATTCAACATTTGAGTCATACTAGAGTCAAGTGCGCAATACCATATCCTTAAGATCATCATATGAATATGTAAACTCAATAATATTAATAATGTCCTTAAACCTCAAATTTTATTTTCCTTCCAATGCGATCCCAAATTCTTATAATAGTTTAGTTTATGAACTAGGAAATATTGGCACTTTTCAATTATAGCTAAATACTTCTTATAATTTCATATACCAATATGCTTTGATATTGACCATATTATAATATGTTCTTTATATATTTAATAAATATCAAAAACTCAAATTAAAAACTCATTTGCTAACCTTGGACTTATTAGACAAACTTCATATCATGTACCATTGAAATAAATGATGGTTTTATTTTATTTAATCATAAAATAATTTGGTACAAGCATAGTTTTAGTTTCATTAATGAAGTTTGTATCACCTACAATATTAAGTGATTGCTTTCCAAATCTTGTATCAGGTGTATTATATATTTTTGTATAGTATTATAAAGTGTTCTTATCACATGATATTTAACTGGAATTCCTTGCTATCTAGATTCACTGGGAGTATCAATATTGTGGTTTAGTGAAATTAGTGGTGAGATTCTATCTGGTCCCCCACCATTGTCTACTCAAAATTCCACACCTGGATTTTCAAATGATCCTCCCTTGGCTATCCTCCCTTGGCTATAGAAAATTCCTTGTTTAAGAAATCCTAATAATCCCAACCTCCACCACATCAAGTATTCTAGCATTTGAGATCTTGTGCACCCTACATGATATTAGTTGCACCCGTAGATTTTGGTTTTCCCAACACTTATAAGGAATTTTATTTTATTTTATTTAATACCATTTTATATTATGGCCTATATGTATATGAAGAAAGTTACCAAAATTTGCATCATTCTTGCACTTGATACTAAAATTACATCATAATTAAGAATAAGAAGATATACTATTAATTTATTGATTATTAACTTTTGCTCATAACATGAATCTCCTTGAGTTAATAACTTTTGTCTATAACAATGGATAAATTACCAATTTGTTTCACTATTAAAAGGCACCATGTTATTTGAAGTTCAATAATAATCATAGTCATTCTCTAAGAATAAAATATTAGTGAAGTCCTTGATTGTTAATAACAAACATATCCCCATAGATGTTATAATATTACATTTAACAATGTATTCACAACTTTTACCTATGTTTATAAAACATAAAATAGATAAATTTGATTGATGACTACCCAATAATCCTTTTAGCTCTTTCACTCCGAATTTTTACATTTCATGGGTTTAGTTGACATGTCATTCATTTCCAAAGGATGAACAAAAACATAAGTAGTATTAAGAAATTACTAAGCATATGAAGAAATAAATAACTCATCTGTAAATATTGTGCGGTTGCCCCTGCCTGTGCACTGGGGAATCTGAGCTCTCACTTCTCCTCACGTTGGATTCCTACCCCTCTTCTCATGTGCTTCCTTCTCACCACTTGCTCTGTTCACACCTTCTCTTTTCCTTTTTCTCCTACGCGTTTCTTTCTTGCATGACTTTGATGGATTTTCTTAGCCTGCTCAAGGCTTTCGCCCTTGTGCAAGAAGGATAATATAGGGTAGGGTTGTCGAAGGTGGATTTTAACACCTGCTAGTTGCATTTCCTCGAAAGTTTCTAAATTCATTTCAATGGATTCATTTGGTCATATGTCATGATATTTTCATTCCATGAGACCACATTTCCTTTATGAGATTCGTCCCTGAGCTTGGACTTTTCTCTTCCTCCATATTTCTATATTTATCTCTGCCAGGTGAGTAGCCATGAATTCCTCCTATGCCTTCCACCTACCCCTCGGTGACTTCACCTCTTTCTTTTCCAAATGGTGCATGTCTCCTTTGCATTCCCCCCCGATGTGATTTCATCCATCCTCTCTTTGTGTCGTCTCTGACCTCTCTCTTACTGCCTTCTTTTTCTCATTTTTCCCTCTCCAGCACTCGTGGATTTCCTGCTTCTCCATCCATTTTCCCTCTATGTGCCCTCTCCATCCCTGTCTCACCTCTTCTCTACATTTTTATCTAGATCTATGTGTGTATCCCACAATGGAGGGGTTGTGAGAGTTCTAAATCTGCTACATCGCTCTTATGCACACATTCTCCCTCTCTTTTTTCCCCCCACTGAACCAATCTGGAATCCCCCATTATGCGAGTCGTGAGGGTTAAAAAAAAGTTTCTGAAGGCCTCTTGCGTTCTATGCAACCTACCATTAGACAAATCCAAGGCATGGATATCGTACCTTAATTAATTCCCGACATTCCTATAAAATCACCTCTATCCCTTTTTTAATGCTCGTAAGCTCTCAATTCGATGTAGGCATGGAGTAGGCTGACAAGGGTTGATGAGTATTTGTGTTTACCTGTCAATTATGTCAGCTTAAAAATTTCCAAGGCTTTGATGGATGCCCACACCTTTGTTCAAATTTGTCTTCCCAAGTCTTTGACTAACATATTTAATTAATTTATTTGTTTTGTTATCCATGCAATAACCACGTGAATGAGTCTCCTTTTACAAGGATGTGACACAAGCATTCTCATGGTCACCAAGTGTTGAACTAGTAATAATAAATCCAACAATAAAAAGAGTCATCACTAACCAAAATTTCTCCATTTCTTTGCAAGCTATCACAGAAATAATTCTTTCCAAAGTAATCTTATTCTCAGTTCTTTCCTCCTTTTCATTATATGCATTAGGTACAATGGAATGTCACATCCCGTCAGCTACCTCCACGGTGGATGTGGAGGGAAGAAATAATTAAAAAAAAAACAAAATAATAAAGACTAATAAAATATATGGGGTGACAATGTGCATTAAAGAAGAGAGGGCCATGGGAAGAGGGGAGGTTTTCCATGCCATTAAGAGGCATGGCGCCCTAGCCCCAAGAGCACTCTCTATGGCAAGTTGCACGAGGAGAAAAGGAAAAAGAAAGTTTGGCTTTAAATCATGGCAACCAAGAGGATAGATTTTGTGCTTTGTTTTGGAGGGAATAAAAATAATGAGGGAGATTGGTCAAGGCTCGAGCAAAGTTGAGGCACCCATATTTGGGAAAGAATATAGTAAATAGAGAGATGTTAGAGGGGAATGAAGAGAGGGATGCAGAGAAGAATGGATGGCGCTGCAAGTGCAAAAGAGGAGAATGGAGTGAGAGAAGACAAAATTCTGAAGGAAATTGGGTTCATCAACGGTAATGGTTACAAAGAATTGCATGAGGAAGATATGATGAAAAGCTAGAAAAAAAAGGCAGAGCCCAAAATTGGGCATAGAAGGGGAAGTACACAGTATGGACAAGAAACAAAGAGTGAGGGAGAAAGAAAGAATTGTGCAGGAAGGAAAGAAGGTAAATAATTGCAAAGAAAGAGCATAGAGATCACAGGAATTAGAGGAGAAAACTCTATGGAAATGGGTCAACATGAGTAAAATATACCTGTGGGAGAAGGTAGTAAATTCAGGTAGGAGAAACAAGAGGAAGGAAATGCAGAGGAAGGCGAGGAACAGGCGAATATGGAGGCAAGGAGTTGTAGGAAAATAAGGCAAAGAAAATAGTGTGGGAAAAGGAGTTGCAGAGGATTGGAAAGGAAATAAGGTCTCCTGGAATGCAAGTTTGTAGGATATGCACAAAATGGATTCGTTGAAAATGCTTTAGAAATTCTTAGGCAAATGCAATTGGTAGGTTTAGAACCAAATTCCACAACTGATGCACATATTGTTCATGTTTGTGCCATAATGAGATCCCTTCGACTGGTGATGGAATCCCCATCGAAGCTTAAAGGAGAGAGGAATTTATCATATGCGTGAGAGAAAGACAAGAGGGTAGTGCTAATAGGAGGGAAGCAAGCTGTCAATAAATTCTGGGTAGTGGGAGAAGAGGGGCAAAAAGCAATGTGAGGAGAAAAATGAGAGCTCAGGTTAACCAACGCAAGGGCAGAGGCAGGGGAAACGAGGCGTCAGTTATAGATAAGTCATTCTTTCTTCCTATGCTTAGTATTTTATTAAATACTTTTTCCTTAATGTTTAGCATCAAAACTTCATTACTTTGGAGATAAGCAATGTGTTAAATAAACCTAAGTTGAATTGTAAAAAATTGGGTTATAAGAAAAACTGAAAGGATTATTGGATAGTCATCAATTAAATTTCTACCTTTGATGTTTTGGTAAACATAGGCAAAATTTGTTAAAATATTATTGAAGGATATATTCTAAACATCTATATGGAAATATGTTTGTTATTAATAATCAAGGATTTTAGTTGATAAATGACGAGTTGATATTCCATTTTTAGAATATGACTGATTATTATTGAACTTCAAATAATATTGTACCCTTTAATAGTCAACATGTATAAGAAATTGGGAATTATTTATTGTTGTAGTTAAAAACTAGCATATATATATATATATATATATATATATATATATATATATATATATATATTTATTTATTTATTTATTTATAAATAATATATATAAAAGCACCCAGAGATATCTTTCGTCTATTTTTAGTCAATTAGGCCTCTATTTCAAATCCTGGGTTAAGATGCAAGATATGATTAGAGTTATACATAAAATTTGGATTACAATTAGAGTTGGGGTTAATTTTGGTATTTAGATTATGGTTAATGTTAGAAATATAATTAGAATTAACATTGGGATTAGGGTTAGGACCTTAGGGTTTGAGATATTGTTAATATTGCAATTAGGGTTAGAGATAGGGTTGATATTAAGATTAGGGTTAGGGTTAGATAGAAATAGGATTAGGGTTAGGATTAAGGTCAAAGAGAGAATTAGTATTAGGGTTAGAAATAGAATTAGGACTAAAGTGTTGGGATTAGTGTTAGGATTAGGGTTAGGGTTAGGGTTAGAGGTAGAATTATGATTAGGGTCAAGATTGGTGCCTTGAGAAGAATTTATCTTGGTATATTTTATATAGATTATTAAAGATATATATGGTATTTGCAATAGTAGTTGGAACATGTAAGAGATTAATTAAACATTAACCGTAACTATAACCCTAACCCTAAATGAACCCTAAGCCTAACCTTAAACGTAACCCTAATTAAATCATTACATTAACCGTGATAAAAACCTAACCCTAACACTAATTTAAAACTAATTTTGATATTAACCCTAATATAATACTAATTAAACCTAACCCTAACATAACCATAATACTAACCCTAATCCTAATCAAACTATAACCCTAAGTCCAATTCTTTCACTAATCAAACCCTGACCCTAACCCAAATTGAACTATAACTCTAAGCCTAATTATTTTATATATATGCTAGTAGCATTCATGGTGCAACATGTAAGATATTGAATGAATTAGGGTTAGGGTTAGGTCTAGGGTTAAGGTTAAGGTTAGGGTTAAGGTTAGAGTTATAAACACAATTAGGGTTCGAGATAGGGTTAGGGCTAGAGATAAAATTATGGTTAAGTTTAGGGTTAGGGATAGGATTAGGGTTAAAAATAGGGTTAGGGTTCAATTAGGATTAGTGAAGATTAGGGTTAGGGTTAATGTTAGAAACAGTGTTAGGGTTAACGTTATTTTAACCCTAATCCTAACCTAACCTTTAAATAAACCAAAATTCTAACCCTATTTGAACATTAACCCTAACCCTTGTTGAACCCTAACCCTAACCCATATTAAACACCAACTCTAATTGTAATTGAAGACTAACCCTAATTATATTCTAACCCTAGTCTAAGTTAAGCTATAACCCTAATTAAACCCTTACCCTATCCTTGACCCTTACTAAACCTAATTTACCCTAACCCTAACACTAACCCTAATTGAGTTCTAATCTTAACTTTAATTGAACCCTAACTCTGATTGATTCGTATTTGTAAGCCTACTCCTAACTGAACCCTAATTGAATCCTAACCTTAACACTAATTGAATCCTAATCTTAATTGAGCTCTAATCCTAACTTCAATTGAACCCTAACACTAATTGAACCTTAATTATAACCCTAAGCCTAATTGAATCCTAATTAAACCCTAACCCTAATTGAACAATAATAGATAATTAAACCCAATTTTTAACCCTCAAAATAATTTAACACTAACCTTAACCTTATTTGAACATAGCCCTAATTGAACCCTAACCCTAATTGAATCCTATTTCAAAATTTTAACCCTTAATGAACACTAACCCTAACTAAACCCTAACACAATTAAACAATAATCCTATCTCTAATTTAATAGTAACAATAACCCTAACCCTAATACTAATTGAACCCTAACCCTAACCCTAATTGGACCATAACCATAACTTAATTATAATATTAACCTTAATCATAACCCTAACAGTGACCCTAACCTTAATCCTAACTCCAACCTTACTCCTAACCCTAATCGAGCAATAACCTTAATTGAACCCTAACCCTGACCTTAATTAAATCATAATGCTAATTGAACCCTAACCCTAACCCTAATTGGACCATAACCATAACTTAATTATAATATTAACCTTAATCATAACCCTAACACTGACCCTAACCTTAATCCTAACCCTAATCAAGCAATAACCTTAATTGAACCCTAACCCTGACCTTAATTAAATCCTAATGCTAATTAAACCCTATTGTTAGGGTTACATTAGGGTTAGGTTTAAGGTTCAATTAGGGTTGTACAATAAGTTTGGGTTATGGTTATTAATAGCTTAATATTAGTGTATAAATTTGATATTAATTATATATATAGCTGGTAAGAAGCATCTCTCTTGTCAAAAATTCATTGCTATGCATGAAACTGTAAGCATGAATGCAATTCCCTCATTAGTTTTTCAGTAAGGTTAGAAGATGGTGGCATGTTGACAAGGCTCAATCTAGTCACTTTAAAATTTGGGAAGTGAATGATAGCAAGTTCTTACCATTAGATGACAAGAAATGCATTCCTGAAGAGGACATAAATTAGATTCTCAATTGTAATAAATTTGATAACATTTGTTGTAGTAGGTTTGCAAACTTGATTTGACTTTAGATTTCTATTCCTATGTGAAATAACATATTATTAGGGTTAGGATTATTAATTTCTTAATATTATACAAACTCAACATTAATGATAAATATTTTAATCTAAAATTTTAATATTAGTTTTTATATTTGACATTACAAACAAACTTAAGTATTTTACTTTAGAATTTATTTCTATATGTGAAGTTAAATATTATTAGTGCTATAATTATTAATCATATAGAAAAAATAATTAATTAAATTACCAAAATATTTTTAATGCTTAGACTTAATTATGAAATTAAACTAAATTCTAATATTTAAAATTTTTAAAATATTTATTTTCTAGTTTTTAACATAATCAATTAAATTATACAAACTATCTAATACAAATAAATTCAATTAAATTAAATATTCATTTAAACATAATTCAACAATATCTTGAAAAATTAAATTTCATTCTAAAATTAAATTATATTCTTTCTAAAATTTATAAAATATTTATTATTTAGTTGTTAAATAATTAATTAAACTATAATGATTATCTAAAACAAATTGATTCGTAGTTGTAACCCTAATCGTAAGTGAACCCTAATTGAATCCTAACCTTAACACTAATTGAATCCTAATCCTAATTGAGCTCTAATCCTAACTTCAATTGAACCCTAACACTAATTAAACCCTAATTCTAACCCTAAGCCTAATTGAATCCTAATTAAACCCTAACCCTAATTAAACAATAATAGATAATTAAACTCTATTTTTAACCCTCTACTAATTTAACACTATTTGAACATAGCACTAATTGAACCCTAACCCTAATTGAATCCTATTTCAAATTTTTAACCCTTAATGAACACTAACCCTAACTAAACCCTAACACAATTAAATAGTAATCCTAAATCTAATTTAATACTAACACTAACCCTAACCTTGATACTAATTGAACCCTAACCCTGATTGGACCATAACCATAAGTATAATATTAACCTTAATCATAACCCTAACACTGACCCTAACCTTAATTCTAACTCCAACCCTAATCCTAACCCTAATCAAGCAATAACCTTAATTGAACCCTAACCTTGACCTTAATTAAATCCTAATGCTAATTAAACCCTATTGTTAGGGTTACATTAGGGTTAGGTTTAAGGTTCAATTAGATTGTATTGTTCTTTAAATTTGAATAGTTGAATAAATAATCAAATCACCACAATATCTTAAAACTTAAATTTCATTCTAAAATTGAATTAAATTCTTTCCAAAATTTATTAAAAAAAATTTAGTTAGTTGTTAAATAATTAATTAAACTATAATAAATATCTAAAAAATAAATTAAATAAAATTACATATTCATTTTAAAATAATTTAACAATTACTAATTGTAGAGTTTAAAATAAACAGTAAAATTTAGATATAAAAAACAAACTTTCTATTTTCATTTTTCCTCTTTTTGCATGCAAATCATTTTCCATTTTAAAAAGTAAACTAAATTCTAATTTCAAAAAAATCATAAAATATTTGAAGTACAAAAGCTTTAGATTTATATTTTTTAATAAATAGGTTGTTAGGGGAAATAAACATCTATTTCTAGATTTTCTAGATTTTCTAGATTTTTAGATTTTTTGGTTCAATTGAAATCAAGAGAATATTTTGAAAAGAAAGAACGATAATATCTTCCAAATAAACTTTAAAAAGAGATATAACATTCATTTTTTTCTAATATTGAAAATAATTTCAAATATATAATAATAAATCATAGCTATTTTTTAATCAATTGTACTTATTTTTATTCAATTTATTACATATAAATAAAAAACATGATATAGAGTTTCTAAAATATATATTAAACAATAAAAATTAACAACCATACTAATTGCTCAAAATTTAATTATACTTTTTAAAATAAGCACCTTTAAAAGCTTATAATTGCATGCTTTGAGTAACTACTATTGATGCAATTATATAGGATCATAATACAATGATGGCAGTAAAAGACAGATATATTCTTCAACTGTGTTTTTCAACATGGATTGTAATATAGAAAGACAATACAACGAGACAAGTATGAAGATCCATAAATAAATAGATATAATGTTTCTTTTCTTTTTCTTGGTAAGTGAAAAAAACAAGATAATGATTATCTAAAACAAATTGATTCGTAGTTGTAACCCTAATCCTAAGTGAACCCTAATTGAATCCTAACCTTAACACTAATTGAATCCTAATCCTAATTGAGCTCTAATCCTAACTTCAATTGAACCCTAACACTAATTGAACCCTAATTCTAACCCTAAGCCTAATTGAATCCTAATTAAACCCTAACCCTAATTGAACGTAGCCCTCCTAAATTTTTAACCCTTAATGAACACTAACCCTAACTAAACCCTAACACAATTGAATGTAATCCTATCTCTAATTTAATACTAACACTAACCCTAACCTTGATACTAATTGAACCCTAATTGAATTGGACCATAACCATAAGTATAATATTAACAATCATATTAACCTTAATTCTACTCTTACCCTTAATGAAATAACCTTAATTGAACCCTAAATTAAATCCTAATGCTAATTAAACCCTATTGTTAGGGTTACATTAGGGTTAGGTTTAAGGTTCAATTAGATTGTATTGTTCCTTTGAACAAATCACCACAATATCTTAAAACTTAAATTTCATTCTAATTGAGTTAGTTGTTAAATAATTAATTAAACTATAATGAATATCTAAAAAATAATTAAATAAAATTACATATTCTAATTTAATTTACTAACACTAACCCTAACCTTGATACTAATTGAACCCTAACCTTAACCCTGATTGGACCATAACCATAAGTATAATATTAAACCTCTAATCATAACCCTAACACTGACCCTATAGAATTTCTAAAATATATATTAAACAATAAAAATTAACAACTATACTAATTACTCAAAATTTAATTATATTTTTTAAAATAAGCACCTTTAAAAGCTTATAATTGCATGCTTTGAGTAACTACTATTGATGCAATTATATAGGATCATAATACAATGATGGCAGTAAAAGACAGATATATTCTTCAACTTTGTTTTTCAACATGGATTGTAATATAGAAAGATAATACAACGAGACAAGTATGAAGATCCATAAATAAATAGATATAATGTTTCTTTTCTTTTTCTTGGTAAGTGAACAAAAAAAGATAATGATTATCTAAAACAAATTGATTCGTAGTTGTAACCCTAATCCTAAGTGAACCCTAATTGAATCCTAACCTTAACACTAATTGAATCCTAATCCTAATTGAGCTCTAATCCTAACTTCAATTGAACCCTAACACTAATTGAACCCTAATTCTAACCCTAAGCCTAATTGAATCCTAATTAAACCCTAACCCTAATTGAACCTCTACTAATTTAACACTATTTGAACGTAGCCCTAATTGAATCCTATTTCAAATTTTTAACCCTTAATGAACACTAACCCTAACTAAACCCTAACACAATTGAATAGTAATCCTATCTCTAATTTAATACTAACACTAACCCTAACCTTGATACTAATTGAACCCTAACCTTAACCCTGATTGGACCATAACCATAAGTATAATATTAACCTTAATCATAACCCTAACACTGACCCTAACCTTAATTCTAACTCTTACCCTAATCCTAATCCTAATCGAGCAATAACCTTAATTGAACCCTAACCTTACCTTAATTAAATCCTAATGCTAATTAAACCCTATTGTTAGGGTTACATTAGGGTTAGGTTTAAGGTTCAATTAGATTGTATTGTTCTTTAAATTTGAATAGTTAAATAATTAATCAAATCACCACAATATCTTAAAACTTAAATTTCATTCTAAAATTGAATTAAATTCTTTCCAAAATTTATAAAAAAAAATTTAGTTAGTTGTTAAATAATTAATTAAACTATAATGAATATCTAAAAAATAATTAAATAAAATTACATATTCATTTTAAAATAATTTAACATTTACTAATTGTAGTGTTTAAAATAAACAGTAAAATTTAGATATAAAAAACAAACTTTCTATTTTCTTTTTTCCTCTTTTTGCATGCAAATCATTTTACATTTTAGAAATAAACTAAATTCTAATTTCAAAAAAGTGATAAAATATTTGAAGTACAAAAGCTTTAGATTTATATTTTTTAATAAATAGGTTGTTAGGGGAAATAAACATCTATTTCTAGATTTTCTAGATTTTTAGATTTTTTGGTTCAATTGAAATCAAGAGAATATTTTGAAAAGAAAGAAAGATAATATCTTCCAAATAAACTTTAAAAAGGGATATAACATTCATTTTTTTCTAATATTGAAAATAATTTCAAATATATAATAATAAATCATAGCTATTTTGTAATCAATTGTACTTATTTTTATTCAATTTACTACATATAAATAAAAAACATGATATAGAATTTCTAAAATATATATTAAACAATAAAAATTAACAACTATACTAATTACTCAAAATTTAATTATATTTTTTAAAATAAGCACCTTTAAAAGCTTATAATTGCATGCTTTGAGTAACTACTATTGATGCAATTATATAGGATCATAATACAATGATGGCAGTAAAAGACAGATATACTCTTCAACTGTGTTTTTCAACATCGATTGTAATATAGAAAGACAATACAACGAGACAAGTATGAAGATCCATAAATAAATAGATATAAGGTTTCTTTTCTTTTTCTTGGTAAGTGAAAACAACAGGATAATGCAATTTGCAAATGGCGCTATGTCTTTAAAAGATATTATATCATGCTTGCAAATTCTGGATACTATTTTATTGACTGTGTAAAGGATATATCATCTCATGCGATACCAACTGAATCTGCTTTCAAAGGATTCATTGAAGAGCTTTTAGAAACTTCAAGCAAATGCAACCTACAAATGTAAAAGCGATTAAAAGGAAAATAAATACTGTGTCTCCACAGATAGCACAACAGTTAAATAGGAAAATAATTATTTTAAAATTGAAGTTTTTTTTAATTGTAGCTAGAGTTTGTTTCAGGGCCTCGCGAATAGGAAAAATAAATAAAAGTGAATCTGTAAAAGCTCCATTTGGGCAAAAGCAACAGAAGCCGTATAAACCACGCCTGCATAGCATTCAACACCATATTATGTGAAATATTTAATACAACTATCTTATTTGTATCAAATGGATGACACAATGAATTCAAAAAGTATGAAACAGAATTAGAATTTCAACTTACAGGCACACAGGTCAGCTGCAAACCTCAATATTTACTCAAAAAATTTAACTTCCAACGATTCTGTCTGGATGTCATGCTCCCAAAATCTGCAATGACTTAGACAATAGGAGAACAGCAAAAGGTATTAAAGAAAAAGAAAGCTATCTAAAAAACCACGACAGAGAAAAGCCTAGATACAACACCATTAAATCGAATGAATGAACCTGCATATCTGATCATATCTATACAATGTACGGCGTCGTAAATGCTATAATGATACTGATGCACATGAAAAACAAATAATCGTGAATTGAGTGCAAAGAAGTAGAAATGAAGATAAAGTACCATTCTTTGACCCATTTCGCACCTGCAACTCTGGTAAGCGCGCCCTACGTATGCTCCATTTCCTTTGCCCAAATCTCTCACCTGCTTCCACTTATTCCATATGTGCATGTTTGGTCTACGGAGCCACTCTTTAATCACCGTGTTGAAGATGTGCATGTTGTCTGTGGCTTCGGTGGTCAAAGAATGCATGTCGAGGATTAGTACCAAAGATCCATAAGAAACGCAAGCCCGCAGCCCCTTCAAGATGTTTTCATAGCAAAAGGTTTCTGGTCACATTTTAAATCGATTCGCATGCATTCGAGGTATGAATGGGACGTGGAATAGTTTCGCTGCCATGATTGCAGAGTATGAATGCCTGTTGTTTGAATGAAAATCCTTTCTTTTAAAAGATGCAAGCGCACTCTTCCACTACCCTGGTATGAGACTCATCATTTGATATTTTCTTTTAGAAATGCCAACGTCATTCTTCCACTACCCTGCGAATGCGATTCGCACTCCTATTTATCAGTTACACTTTAACCCTTTCAAATACAAAGAATGACAGCTGCACCTCAATTTTTTTTCTGAAGAGTTTTTGTTGACAGATGTTTTTGCTGCCACTGTAGAACACCTCTCGGTGTAAAGATTGAGACAGTCTGGTATTCTTCTTTAAGATGATTGTTTGTTAATTTCTTTGATCAGTTGTGTTTCTGTTCTTAATTTATGCAGTCTTTTTTTTTAAATTATTTTTTTCTGTTTCTTGTAATTCAGCTTTATTCAATAAAAATAATAATATATATTTAAGTAGGAAGAGTATTATATTGGAGGGTTTTATATCAAATTTTATTTGGAACAAGAGTCATGAATTCTTGGTTTGTTGATGATATTTATATTTCTTCAATTGAATCTTATAGAAATATTATATATTTTTTAATTGTTTAAAAGTGTGCTTATATTAAAAAATATTCTTTTAAGATAATAATTTTTAAACTTAAAAAGATAAAAGAATTATTAACTAAGATTAAATAAAAATATTTAAAATTTAAATATAAAGAATCTAAAATTTATCTTAATTAAACCTTGATAAAGGGCATGCTCCACTACAACAAACAAGTGATAAAGAAATGTGGTAAATATGTATCTATGGGTTGGATCTTTGGGATGTATGATCACATATGACATAGGGTTGAGACATTTATTTCTTGGCATGCCATTAACTTAGAAGATGATTGATAATCATTGATCTTCAAGGGTGTGAAATAATGAGGTAAAATGTAGGTTTGGTTTTATGGTGTGGGTGGATACCAAGAGGTCTCTAGTTTAAAAGGGCTTATTTTGTGTGGTTCAATAAGAAAATTTTCCTCTTTTTACAATGACCAACACATTTAATAGTAGGAAAGGAAATGACAAAGCCTGAAAGAAGAGGGGAAAAGCAACCTTTGAGATAGAATGAGGAAGTAATAGATACGAGGTGATGATATGATTGAAAAATTCTTAGAGCACCAAAAGAAATAAATTTTGAACCTAGACTGTAGTTCTAGGTTTTGTGCTTCTCATAATTGGCTAAAAAATTAGACAAGATTCCATGTGTGGGTATAAGGGAAGTTATGTAAGCTTTTGTTGGATCCCAATTAAACTATGAGGATAAGAAACATGTTTGACCCAATTCAATCACTTAGTTATTCCTCCATACAATTAGTGGAAAAAGAAGCCTAGTATGTCCTTCACAACATTAATAGGTTTGATGTCCTAGTGAAGGAATTCCAATTATCATCATATTGTCATGGTCTAAAAGATAACATTTGTAGGACTCAAGGCATTTGTAAAGGCTATAACTTAGCATTGAATCTCATCTCAATTCTTCTTGGTGTTGTGATTTTGAGATAGACGAAAATTTGGAGGAAGTTCCCTTATGAAAGGGGGAAGGTGTAAAAAATGTAATTGTATGCCTAATGGTGTAAGGGAACCCATGTAATTATCCCCTACCCTATTTTGCACATTTTCTTAACTATAACATAGGGTGAGTTGTAGTAATTTGTCTCAAGTACTACCTAGCATAGTCTAATGGTGTAATTGAATGACAATTAGTGTGTTTTCTTTTTGTTTTTCTATATACTCCATGGTGTGATTGCTTCAGGATAGTTGATAACATCAATATATAATATTATATAGCTTTATATTTCCATTTCTCAAGGTAGGTGTGTGGTTTGAATAGGTGTAGACATGCAAAATTGACACCGTGCATCTAATCTAGATTCACTAATTCCATGTCGTCCTTAATAATCCCTTTATCATCATTTTCCCTCTTTAATTAAATAAATCATCTTTTGTTTAATTAAATCCTAAGTCATACTCCTTAAATTAAATAAATCAATCATTTTCAAATGTTCCTCATTTAATTAAATAAATCAAATTTATTTAATTAAATTACTAATACATCAATTTCCTCCCATTTGATTTAAATAAATCCAAGTATCTAAGTCAAAAGTCAAAATAACCTAATCTTCATCTTAAATTAATCAAACCATGATTAATGCTAATCCTAATCCTCTTTTCTCTAGATTTTGCAACTTGTGCACATAAATCAATTTAATTGATTTATTAATTCATCATTTTCATTCAAAATGGCATCTTTGAGGGAATATTCTTCCAATTTGAATTTTCCCTCCCACATGTCTTGTCCTCCAACATAGCATTAACTCCTCTTACATTGTCTCTTACATATCTCCCACTTGGCATTTAAGACTTTTCTTCTCCCTCTAACAAGCCATCTTTTGAATTTCAAATCTCCCCCACTTTGGCACATTGACTACGATATGCACAAGCTTCCTCCATTGGAATGCTAACAAGTGGCACAATTCCATTGGATTATCTTTTGTTCCACATTCTTCATATCTTGCATTTTTCTATCATTCTATTCTATAAATAGAGACCCTCTCTATTGATTTAATCCTCCACAAATCCATAATCTTATGCACAAATTCATCATTGTCATTTGAATTCATATCATTTTCAAAGTAGTTTCATCATTTAGCTTATCAAAAAGGGGTTGGGAAAGGGCTACTTTCCACACCAAAGTAGCACCAATCCCCTATAAGATGCTGGTTTGATCATTTGAATAATGTTTTATTATGTTTTGTTTACTTTTGTGATTTGTTTTAATTATTCTTGTGTTCAAATGAATTTTATAGGGAGTGGTTTATTTTAGTTTACTAACAATGGCTAACTTGGAATATTTTATCTATTGTTAAAAGCTACAGATTCTCTTGCTCACATTTTTGTGCCCACTATGGGGTTTTTCCAGCAAATATTTCAAGCATTTTCTTTTTTTTTATGTATCTTGTTGGCTACGAGCTTCTCCATGATAGCTATTTTCAATATTTAAGTTGCTTTCTATGCTATATTGTGGGTTTTACATATATGTGTCAGTTTTTCATCTAGTATCATTTATGTGTCAAAACCGTTACATTTGAAAGCTTGCAGTGTTTATTTTTTTATTCTGCTAATAGAAAATTTTGGTTGTAAGGCAAGGTTGTTCTCAGCCACCTCCATCGTCATACTACGTTCATTGTGCAAACAAATAGAAATGATAGTTGAACCTTCCCAACAAAATTTTAGAGAATCCTTGGTATGAATATTTGGTTGGATCCATTTGTCTTTCCATTTTGCTCAATTTCGTGGATGTTCTTTTTTATGGTTATTAATCTCTACCACTCTCTATCTAATATTCTAATCATATTGGTTTAACTGCGGGTACTTGGTTTTGTTTTCTATTTGATATTGACAACATATATATGGCCTTAGCTGCTAAAGAAAATATTTATGCTGTAAACTTGTTGTTTCAGTTTCTTTCCACCATTATATACACTTATTGTAGTAGTAGTTTGGTGGGATGAGCATCAATCGGATCTATAGTGGGTATCTATCATCATTTTGAATTGAATGTTGATGCCTACCAATCCCTATTGACATGTTTGTTTGATAAGATTTTTTTTTTTTTAAACAGTCTAAACATGGATTAGAGAATCTTCCTTATCAAGACTATCATGTGATAGTGTATGGCCTTGCATTATTTTCTAATCTTTGAAAACCCATCCATATGCCCACAATGACTTAATGAAATGCCTCCAAAACTACAGTAGGAGGTAAATAAAGCATATAAGATCACTTATATTTGATTTTATTGACCGAAACAGTCGACATAGAAGATAGTGTGTAAGTTACTTGTTATTGTGTGCTTGAGTCTCCTGGTATTTATCTCTCAACTTTTGTGTATGAATTGAGATAGTGAAAGCTTTATAGATTGACTATATCCTCATTAATTGCTTGCAGTTGAGAGTTGTTGGTTTGTGTACTTGTACAAAGTCATTTTTTTAGGCATCTTTATGCAGGGATCTTTCTGTGGTGTGCATTAGATCAATATTTATTTCCTACATTGAATTGGCCTTTGCTTTAGGCATCATGCCAAATAGTTTAGTGCCATGTTGAGGCGTCATGTCAAACAATAATGTGCCTTGTCTAGACATCCACATTTTCTTTTATGCGTATTTTTCTACCAATATAGCTACAACTGCAATGCCTAACAAAAATATTTTCTTCTTTGCATTTAATCAACATCTATATCCTGTTCCAACATGCTTACTTTTGGCATAGGAAGCGTCAATATTGGGATGGGTTGCAAAATTTGTCTTTACACTGGCTAATGTCATTTTCTTGAAAGATTACATCTTTTCAAATTTGGGCCTGCAACTTGCATTTGCTTGAAACTTTCTTAAAGCCTTTTTAATAGGTCTTTGCTCAGGTCTTGCAATCATTGAAGAATTTGGCTTTACACCTATCAATTGCATTTACTCAAAAGTTTCTAAAGCCTTTTCAACAAATTCATGTTGCACATATCCTGCAATTGCATGACATTTCTTCAATGCATTTTGTCAAACCGTTCACTTGCCTTATCTATGCTTTCATATTTTGTAGGCATGTTTATGAGGGAAGTCACAACTACAACATCTTCAAATATTCTCTTATCTATCTTTTGATGGATGCCTTGTCTATGATCAATCTCCTTTGACTACTTAATTCTTTTAACTTTCTTTGGCAACAAAATTATGTTGATCACTTTGGCAACGAACTGGTATTTTTCCATACCTATCTCTGACTTGAGTTTTTAAAAATTTATGTTACAATCATTCCTATTTTTTTCTGCCAGCCGAATTCCTCATTTCCCCATGGTGGTATCCCAAGTCAAGTTTTGTGCACAAAATAAATGAATATGTATGGTAAGAGAGTTTTTGAAAAGGAAAAAACAAGTTTTACAGGAACCTGAAACCACAAAGTTAAAACAACAAAAGATAGAGCAAAACAAGTCCAAACAAACAGATAGATGTCCCAAAAAGGAAAGACAACACAAAGAGACAATAGGGTCCAAAAAAAGGACTGCCAAAAAGCCAGAAACAAACACCACCGCACTACTCCAAGGTGTTCATCAACTCCTTGACCTCATTTTCAACATCCTTCATATCTTGTAACCCCTGCTTGAGGATTTGAACCGTATGTGGAGAAGTCGGGGCCTTCCTCTTCGTATTAGCCCAGGTGTGAGTCGAAATCCCTTCAACAACAGATCTGCTACAACCTCTGTCCGCATCCAAATCCACGACTAGCAAGCCCTTTTGATTTTTTTGAGCTTTTCCACCATAGCATTGATGATAATGGCATTATGCCTGGCAATTTTGTGATTATTCGCCACAGTGGCCCTAATATTTTGGCCTATTTTGGACATATTGCACTCGAGCCTAGTTAGTCTTTCCTCCTACGATTGTTGTCTTTTCCCTGGTAAGGGGGTTTCCTGTCCCTCATTCTCATTACGACTCCAGCTAATCTTCTGCTCCAAATCCATGACTCTGTTGCTGAGATCTCTATTACAACCTTTCAAATCATAGACTTCCTTCTAGGTCCACTCGAGAACACTGGAAAGGCCATCTGTACTTTTTTCTGCCACACTCATAATGTCCTCAGGCTTGAGCTTATTCAGGATAGAATTAATTTCATCTTGATTAGGGGAATCATTAGGGTCATTCCCAAATCTTCCAGACGCAGGGGCACTAGGGGCCGACTCTTTACTGACCATAGGTTTATCAAAAATAATTTCCATAGAATTCCCAGAATACGAGACTAATTTCGTAACTGAGGTACCTTTAAAACCAGAGACCAAACCCGAGGTAGGGCAACTAGGAGATGGCTGGGGATTAAGACAGGGTGGCGAGGCAAAACCTGGGATAGGGAAATCATGCAAAGGCTGTAGATTAGGACATGAAGGCAGAGCAGAATCCATAAGGGCATTCCGACAAGACAGGGACTAGGGAGCAGTGGTATTAGGACCAACAGGGGCATAAGCAGGAGGGGCCAGGGGGTCATTCTCCCTGCTACTTTTTGTATCCTCATCATCCAAATCCCTAATATCAACAATTTTAGGCAAAGCAGGTAAATTTTGATAATGCTCAAAGATGAGCCTAACAAGACTAGGGTGAATAATAGAAGTCCTCCTAGGGTTTCTTTCAACTTCATCAAGGCAATTCTTCAGAGAAGAGAATAAGTAAAAAGGCAAAGAGATACAAACCTTGTGATGGAAATGGTTCAGAATGGTAAAGTGATAACCATACGCCCTGGTGAAGTGCCTATCAACTGTGATATACTCCATAATTACTCTTAAAAATTTCCTCCAGATTAATTTAATGGACTCCACATCAAAGTAGCTATTGGCAACCTTAACCAACTTAGCCTTCTCCTTGTCTTTTTTAGGAAATCTTATGACCACTTCATCAGAGAACCGACGGTCCCGATAAAATTTCACACCCTCAGTCGAAAGACCATTAATCTCATTGATTATTTTCTCATTCAGCTTAACATTCCTACCAATCAACACAATCTCACCATTTTTCCAATTTTTGGCAAAATAGTCCAGCATCCTCTCGTTAGTACCATGGAGCTTTTCCAAAAATGGGACTAAACCTCCCTTTTCAATTTTTTTCCAGGCTTTAGCATTCTTTCTATGCTCTTGAAAGCAGCTCAGCTCCACATGCTTTCTCTCCCCCCATCTTCAAAGCTCTATTATACCACACCCTACAATTGCTTTGGGTCCTGTTTAAGCATATTTTATCAAACACCCAAAAAGTGTGCTAGAAACTCTTCTTGAAAAATAAAATGACGTCGGTCCCATCAAATCTAATGAAATCAACATACCTAATCTTTATCCACTTCATCATGATGAAGAAAAACTTCTCTTCCATGCATTGAATCATAATAAATTAGCGTTTTCACCTCAAAATGGAGGTAGTCATTCTTCCTCCACGTGTTTTCCCCGCCCTTCTTAACCCCTTCATTGGCGAAGTAATCAGCCATCTTATTGGCTTCTCTATAGGTGTAGGACTCTTTCACTTTATCGAATTTACTTAATAAGATTATTGTATCTTCGATCCACTTTTTAATGGTCCACAAGGGAGGGGTAAGACCAAGAATGCAATTTATTATATTCATTGAATCACCCTCCAACCAAAGACATTTCGTGTTCATCTTGAAAGCTAAGTTAACTACATGATAAGCCCCTACAACTTCCACAACATGATTAGTTTGGGTGCCGAAGTCCATAGAAAAATCCGCAATAAAAGCCCCCGAGTTGTCCCTTAAAACACATCCGCTGCTAGCTTTCCCAGGGTTGCCTTTAGTTGCACCATCAAAATTGGCTTTCAACCAACCCAAAGGCGGAAAAGACCAACTAGCATTCTCCCTCCCACAAACATCAGGCGTGGGGACATTTAACGTTACTAATTTTGAATTCCACTTTTCAGCCGTAGCAATATCAAAAGGAGACCAACTAGCTTTATCAACCATTTTTCTCAGGATTAAAGATAAATTTTCCTTTATTGCCCTTACGATTTTTTCATGCAGGTCCCCCTCCAACTTCTCTTTTTCCCTAAACACTATGTTGTTCCTTTCCTTCCAAATATTCCATGACACAAAAGGTAGAACAAAAGACTAGAACTTTCGCACAAAAGGATTTTTTGAAGGAGATTTCCATTGCAAGAAAAAGTCTTCGACAGAAGTAGGGGAAACCCAAACCACATCAAGAAGCACAAAAATTTTACCCCAGATGTGCGAAACAAAAGGGAAATGAAGAAAAAGATGATTAACAGTCTCAACATCATTCTTGCACATGTCGCACCTGTTAGGTAATTGAAGTCCTCTTTTTCCAAGATTGTCCAAAGTGAAAATCTTATTCTGTAGCATTATCCAATAGAAAATATTGATTTTAGGAATCAAGAGATTAATCCAAGCCTTAGCCCAGAAGGGCGGAGGCTCCATCGGACTAACCAACATAGAGGTAGCAGAAGAAATTGAAAAAATGCCAGACAAATTGTCTAACCAAATAGCAAGATCATCCACCTGGTGTTGAGCTAGTCTTAGGGCCTTGAAGGCCGACTAAACAGGGCTAAGATCCTAACTGATGGTCTTCAAATCAACCCAACCCCCATTCCTCCAGTAATCTTTAACCAAGACCCCAAATTCCCTTTTACAATAATTTATCCATTTATTGAATTTCTCATTTCTGATTAAAGGATCCTTAAAAAGCCATCTGTCTTCCCAAAATCTAACATAATTTCCTTTTCCAACCAGCCAACTAGTTCCCATTTCTAGCAACTTTCTACCTCTGCTCATATCATTCTAGGAAACAGACCATGAGGTAAAAAAGAAGAATTTATAACCTCATTAAGAGACTCACAGTTGCTAAAATATTTGGCTTTTAAGGTATCTCACCATTCACCTCTCAAAGTAAGAGTTCTCCAAAGTTGTTTAGCAAGAAGGGACAGATTTAGCACTTTAATTTTCCTTAAGCCTAGGCCCCCTCTTGATTTAGGTCTACAAACCAGATCCCATCCAATGAGTGGCATTCTCTTCTTATCCTCCACACCAGACCAGAGAAACCTTTTCTGAATTTTTTCAATAGCCTCAGCATATTTAGCAGGAATTTTAAATAAACTAAGAGCATGCACAGAAAGATTTTGCAAAGAAGCCTTTAGGAGCTAGATTTTTCCAGCTTGATTAAGAAGAGCTCCTTTCCACCCTGACGGCTTCTTATTGAAGTTTTCAACCAAAGAGATCCAGAATGAGTCCAAGGGTTTAATGCAAAGAGACAAACTAAGATAGGTTGATGGAAGAGGCTCAATCTAGCATCCAAGAATCTGAGCAAGTTTAACTTGTCTATGCTCTAGAGTATTGAAGAAGAAAATTGAACTCTTAGCCCTATTAACAACTTTCCCAGAAGTAGATTCATAAAGATTTAGAATTCTTTTGAAAGTCTTAGCTTCAGCCATAGTAGATCTTCCCATGAGAATGGTGTCATCAACAAATTGTTGGTGGGAACAGGTTAGAAGAGAAGAGGAAGGTCTTAAACCAACAAGGGATCTTTGATCAATAAGCTTTTTAATATTTCTTCCCAAAATCTTAGCCAAAATTGTAAACAAAATAGGAGAGATAGGATCTCCCTGTTTGAGGCCTCTGGAAGTCTGAAAAAACCTCGAAGGCGACCCGTTCACAATGATAGAAGAAGTAACTATTGAAACTAGCTGGTTCACCAACTGGATGACTTTGTTATTAAAACCAAACTTGACCAGGATTTTAAATAAAAAATTCCACTCTACCCGATCATAGGCTTTGGAAATGTCCAATTTAAGAATGAACCCTTCAGTCTTCGATACCATTAAAGAATGTAAATTCTCATGAACAGTGATAATAGAGTCTAGAATGGTAAGAGAGTTATAGCCTTGGAAATCTAAAGTTTCTTATAGCTAAAGGAGAAGAGGAGGAAGAATTTACAAACCTCATTTCATCTACGGTGAGAGATAAACGAAGATGGGTATTATCAAATTTGTTGTTGAAGTTGTAGAAATGGGTTCAAAATCATGTTAGTCGGCCAACATTTTCTTTCACCGATCCCATCTTGCTAGAGGGATTCGATGTAGGCGTCTACTAGCTATCGAGTGTAAGGTGAGTTGAGGGTAAGACATCTATGTTTTAGAACTAAGACCCTCAGATACTAAAATTAAGTGTTTCAGACAAAAAATGGAGGAATTACAGTAGAGATTGTATCAGTGCAGTCTCAACTTGGTGTTGGTCATGTTGTCCAAGACTACGCATTCTCAAAGACCACAAAAAAAATGAGTGATTGGTATACCAAAGTTAGTCAATAAAACCTTAATGTTGGCAATAAGGACCTCTGCAATATCACTTTCATAGCCATTATAAAAGGGGAGGTTGAGCAACAGGCAACTGTCTTTCACTAAGTGAGGTTTATAGGTAGTGATTTGTATTTATTTCTCAACTCTCAGCTACTTACATCAGATCATCTTCTGCAAAATTAGATTTGATCTAGCAGAGCATATCTTTTTTTTTGAAATCAATCTCTGACACTTTAGAGTCAACAACATTGTCAATTAATTGCTTAAGTTGGAGATTAATTGTCCTTTGGAAAATAGCATGGGAGATACATTTGAGGCATTTCTCATTTATTGTCAATTGATTCAAAATGATTTTGTGCTATCAACTATCTTATGTCTAATTACATTGGATTTGGTGCAGAGATTTTGAACTAACATCATTTCTTTCTTTTCAGGGTGGCTATTAAACAAAATTCAAATTGACTATAGCTTGCTGATTTGCATCAAGGTAGATAAAATCACAAGCAGATTTGAGTGGGAGAATGGGGTAGTGAATTCAAAAAAATCATTTCAAAATGCTTATTTTAATAGCTTGAAGCATCCATTTCTCACTTTTTTTTTTCTATTTTAAGCCAATTAGATCATTGATTTTTTTCAAAGATGGGCTAAAACTGAACATTATAAACTTACTAGACTTTGATTTTGGATTAAAATTGAACAAACAAACTTCACATTTTATTTTTGGTGCTTAAAATGAACTCATCATTGCTTTGAGGTTAAAATAAACAAGTGTTTGAATTGTGTGATCTTGTCTTTGGTGCATTTTGAGTGTGTATCCTCTCCCCTTGCACTTTGTGTGATCTTGGGTGCAAGAGAAACACTCAAAATGCATTTTATTTCTTTAATTCACCTTTAAGAGAGGGCTTACTATGAGACACACCTCACAATTTAGGAAACTCATAGGCAAGTTCTTGTAAGCACATTTACCGGTGGGCTATATCAAAGGGTGTGAAATCATGAGAAATTAGCATCAATCCTTGCCAATAATAGATTGCACCTAATCCCACACCTTAAGTGGAAGGTGAATGGTTGAATAGCCTTAAGTCGCCAAGCAGGTGAGTTTTGGTTTCGATGTTCACGGTTTGTTGTCATTAAGAACCTTGTTTGTAGTAGCCAACTAGTCCACCCAACAAGTTTATCAAAGTAGTGCACTGGAACTTAGATTCCAAGAAGTTACTTGCCATGTCTGATCTTGGTTAAAGTATAGAGGTTAATACTTCATTCTTAACATACCTTTATACTCTCTCCTTTGTTGCATGTAAAATCATCTCTTCTACTATGAAGGGAATGAGGCAAGCCCACCAAGAAAAATGTACCAATTGAGCTAGGATGTTATATTGCTTCTGATCCAGTTGAAAACACAGTGCTTGGATCCAAAAAATTGAGACAAACATTAAACAAATCATTCAAATTCCAAACCCTTTAGGAGAAGCAAATATCCTTGAATGAATTCACATGCTATTGCTTTCCCTTGGGATTCTCATCCTTAGAGGCTTCTAAGCATTGGGATTTCATCTCAATTTGCTCCTACTAAGGTCAACATTAGGGAACTTCTACCTTGATTTTCTATATTTCCACATAATGGACTTTGTGGGATGAAAGAGTCTAATTAGGACATTGGACATCTAGTTTCAAAATCTAATCAAGAATGTGTTTGTGGTAAAAAGAACTCATTAAACAAAGTTAAGAAACAATTGGACCCCACGCATGTGCTTGGCATCTTTTGGTCATATGGTTTTCACACAAACATTGGTCTTTTGGTTTTGAACTGCTCTTAGAGAAAGCATGTTCTTCATGATCTTGGTCTTGTAAACAAGGTTCTCCTTCGGTTCATTTAGGATCAAAATCAAACACTTCATTCATCCAAACATTTATCAAACCCATCTCGCAAACAACTTTAGAGCTTTGGAAACATCATTATCTAGACTTGGGTACATCCTTAAACCAAATCAAAATCATTTGTTTAGTTAGGTGTGTTTGGATGAATCCTTCCTCACACACTTAGATTATCACCTCTTTCAACAAGTTTATCCTAAAGATCACATTAACATCTTAAGGTTTACAAGATCATTATCCAATCAAAACAATCAACATCCAATCCTAAGTCTAGTATTGATCCAAAGTTCCTAAATGTTCAACACCCATATCATTCAACCCTTTCATCCTTCATCTCATCATTGGTCCTAAATACCTTAGAGGTCAACAAGGTCAAAACACAAGAAGAACATGGAATATAAACTTGCTCCATACATAATGAGTAATCCAATTCAACTAGACTTTTAAAGCCTTACAAAACCAATGGATTATCAAAACTCACATTTATACAATCCATACATGGGATCATTCACTCCTACAAACCTCAATGGTAAAACAATTGTGAGTATTCCCAATCTAAATTTTGGAACAACTTTCCCCATGGTAGATTTAAATCAGAGTCCAAACCTACAAATCTATCAAACAAACACCCAATGCACGAGTCTTCCAAAAATGAACAACATTATCCCACCAAATCCATACATAGTAAAAGTGAATATACCAAGTACAAGTTTACCAAACATGAACATTTGAAATGCACCCTTGGTAAAATTTGGGATAGATACGTTTTCAAATCATACAAATGTTGTTCAAAGTCCAAACAAGATGTTAATGACTCCATGTATTAATCCAAGTCAAGGTAACACCATACAAAATCAAGGCAATGTGATTCCCAAACACAACAATGATCAATTTAAACCTATCATGCCAAATCCAAACATCATCCCAAATCAGAACATGATCCCATGCAAACACTAGACAAGTGTACATTCCAAATCTGCTTGAACAAAAGCCAAATCAACTATATCAAGGGTTTCAAGATCGAAATCAAGATCAAATTGCTTCACTTTCCAAACTAATTGAATTATTGAGCCAAGAGACATTTTCACTCCAAAATCAATACACTCTACAATTGGTTGAACCATATCATCAAAGCATTGAGTTGTGTCCACAACCACATCAAGAACAATATCTCCAATGTCAAAAGTTGGATATCAAGATCAACAACAACAACAACAACAAACCCAATCACCACCTCTTGAAGATCAATCACCACATCTCCAAAATCAATCACAACAAGGTCAATTTAAGGTACAAATCTCACAAGGTAACAAGTGAAAATACACACCACTTGGGAGACCAAACAACTCAGTCCTGCAACAATTGGTACAAGAAAATCTCATCAAAATCCATGTCTATGACAACTATCAAGAGCCCCTAGTGGAACCACCGTGGTACAATGAGAATCACCTTTGTCATTTTCACAAAATAAAGGGACACACAACATTCGATTGTATTTGACTCAAAAATATCATCCTCATCCGATGACCAACTCACCATACATCAAGAGCCACATTTTAGTGATCTATTTCAAGGAGTGTTAGAATCATTTGATGCTATTGACATAATCCACAACCCATCAACCAATGATAATGTTGAAAATGCCTCTACATCACCTAATGAGTTAGAGAACATATCTCAAGAATTCATTCCAAAGCATGATCAACATCTTTCACCAAGGTCTAGCAATGATCCTTTCCAAGACATGGTGACACCTTTTGACCTTATAGTTACAAATACTGAAGGGATCCTTAACTCAACACTTGATCCAAGTCCACTAAAAGATCTAGAAGATATCGAGCCACTTCTCATTCCTAATGATGACATCCAAGAACCCTTTGTAAGCAATCCATCCTTTGAAACTAACCCATGTCAAGAACTTGATCTAAAGCATGTCAAAAGCAATCCCAAAATTAATCAAGATCAAGAATTTGTATCTCCAAGATACTACAATGATCTAATCGATACTCTCCTATCTATACAAGATGATCATATCCACATAACACATACTCCTCCATCTACCCATGAGATGCTTTCTTTGGATGGACACATAGATGATGTGCATTTAGAACAAGATTCCTTTACTCATATTATTACACAAAAAGGGTAGCTTGATTCCTACAGTCAAACAAAGTTTTCAATATCAAGACTAGATATATCCCAATTTTAGACTGAGGACATCATGTACAGAGATATTCAACATTATTCACTCAAAGAAATAGGTTAGAAAGAACAGGATATTCTGGAGTCAGTAGAGCAACAAAGTGAAATAATGTCATTTGCAGTGGTCATTTATTAGAGAATGCTTACTGAGCAAGACATCTCAAAACAAGAATAATTAAATAACAAAGGCGCTACTACCACCATACTGGGGGCAACTATGTCTCAAGAAAATATCAACATAGGGAGCACAAAGAATCCTTATGGTGAGACCAATGCCAATACTACAACCATCCATGTCACGAATCTTCATCCACCCATCACTCCATCCATGAATTGGGACCAACATCAAAAGAAATATTTGAATCAAAGCACAAAGAATATTATCAAAGAAAAAGAAGTTGTGAAGCATAATGGACAAGTCAAATACAAGTGTATACCAAAAAGTACAAAGAAAGACTATCTCTATCAAACAACATTAGTCAAAGAAACTATGGGAAAAAATAAAAAAGAGAAAAGTATTCATTAAAGATGTCCACAAAGGAAAAGTAGGTTTCTCAAGCGATGTACAAAGTGTATCAAGAAGTTGGTCTTAATTCCATGTACACTTCCATAAGCACCCATCATTACTCATCTTCCCAAGTTTGGAGAGTCAAAGGTTCCAAGTTGTCAACCAATCCATCTTATATTCCTAAGCAAACTCCATCCATGCCTCCACACATGATATCCAATTCTCACATTGACCTGGTATTGGAAAAAACCCTTCATCATAAGGATTCAAAAGAAACTCTATCATGATGTTTGCACAAAGACAAAGTTAACTCTGGTATCAACAAAGCCGATCAAGAATCTCAAAAGATGTATTCAAGTGCGCGTATCTTGGAAAAGAAGCTTCTTCAAGTAGGATATCAATGGAACATTATGACAGAAGCACCTACATTGGCAACACCAAGTGGTTCAACATTAGTTTAAAATATTTCATAAAAAAATACAAAAAAAGAAGAAAAAATCAAAAAAGGATTGAAAATAGTAAAGAAAAAAATTGTCCTCTAGTGAAAACCGCATAGGCGGCACTTTGGACAGGTACCATGATGAAAACCTGGAAAACATGTGTCGTGTAGAATTGAGCATCTACGTGCACCGGTTTAGGTGAAAGAATCTCATCCCATCCATAATAAATTCTAGCATTTCATCCATCTTATACATAATAAATCCATTCATCCATGAACCCTTTATCTAATCCATTTTCATCCATCTGCATCCATAGTCCAAGTTATCTTGATCTTGGTAAAAACTTTGGTGCACACTTTATGCTTGCTTGTAGTAAACATCTTGACATGGACCATTTTCATTGACCTTATCCTACCCAATGTTATCTGAGCCATGAAACACTATCCAAATGAGCATGTCACATCTCAGACTTTGATGCTATTTTGACCATGACTTTGTGGGATTTATTATATGAATGATGGGGTGTGTTAGAGTAATATGATATAATACAATGCTTCGGTGTATGGAAATCAAAAAAAATATTTGCTTTTGGAATTATGAACGCATTTTATTTTAAAATATACAAGATAGACCAAAATAGAAGTATTGATTTAATTATTGCTTTGATTTATATTTCTATATCGGTTACTAATACAATTTCATTGTTGCACGCCTGAGTGCATTTGAGTTGCAGGCAGTCGAAGACCAAGAGTGTGATTGAGGAAAAAGAAGGCTAGCTTCCCGATAGGGTAAAAGAGGAGGAACTCTCGATCACATACACAACACCTAAAAATCATATAGTTGCATTTAGGCAATGCCTGTTTCAATATGATTGTTTTGAATTGCTTACAAAATAGGTAATAAATGGTTTGAATAAGTAAATGATAAAAATAATAACATAAAAAAAAATAAAAATTAATTATCAATTAAAGTTCTGAAAGGATTATGATTTATTTTATTTAATATATATATATATCCCATTTTTTGTGCAATAATTGAAAATCTATTTATTAAATTTTATTTAGTTATGAAATTAAAATAAAGTGGGAATATTTTTGTTTGCATATGATAAAGTGGAAATATTTTTGTTTGCATATGTTTAAAGCCAAAGTCTAAAAAAATTGGAGAGGGAAAAATAACAGTCCCGAGAAACTTAGGGTTCTAGGAAATTCTCCTTAAAACCAACAATGCTCTCGGCAAGTGGCTACCTCTTTGTATTGCATGTAAAATTTGCCAAGAAAAATATACATCTGTCAGTGTGAAATGGTCTACATGACTCTTGAAGGAAGGAATAAAGCTTTAAGGGGAGAGAAGAGAAGATTATTCAAAAAATAACCAGGGCTCAGGGAGAAAGAGACTGAAGGTAATTCTGGACATCTACAACTGGAGTAATCTACCAGGTTTTTCCATTCTTTGCTTTTAAACCAGTTTGAATTTTAGTATGAAATTGAAGAAACTGTATGCATAATTTTATGAAAATGATTACAAATATCTGAGAATTGTCTTCCAGTTATATTTTTAAATCTGGGTAAAAACCTTCTACTCATTTGTTGCATTGTTGAGAAAATACCCAATTTCTTTCTTCTAGAATAGGGTTATAATATGTTGCAAATCTGTATTTCATAAAACTGCCCTCATTTGCTATTCTTTTGAACATAAAAATTTGTGAGAGAAAAGCTATGAAATCATATATATATACACAAGAATTTGCATTTCTGTGCATATATACATATATATACACATAATTTCGCAAGAAAACCTTTACCAGACGTTAATTCAAAATTCCTTTGAAATGAATTTAATTGCAGTTGAATGCTGGGCGAATTCTTTTTTTTTTTTTAATTTTTTTTACTGTAGGGGGAGGGATTTTAATCCCCAGCCCTTCCCAAAGGAAGGGCACGACTCTATGGGGAGGCTCGCACCCTCCCTGTGGAGGGGGCACGACCTCCTCATAGCTCGCGCCCTCCCCATGGGAGAGGCAAGGCTTCCCAGCACCATTAGAGTGCTTATCACCTACTTAGAACCCTGTATAATGCTCTTTTCTATGTGCACGGCCAGAAAACATGAGAACAATTATAAAAATATGTATTTCTTTTTACTTAAAACATATATATATATTTATATATATACACTCAACTGTATCTATATATATATACATAAATGCGAATTTATACAGGAAAACCATCTTCAGAATGTGATATAATTTCTGTGAAATATATATAAACATCTCAGTATTTTGAAGCTAAAAATATGAAAATGTACCTCTGAGAACCATGCAAATTGGTGATCTTCTTTGGTCACATTGTCTTATGCTTACATACAGATGTAAATTTCTGAATATTGGTATACAATATAAAACTCAAATGTAAGTTTCCAAACCTCTATTTTTCTGAAAGAATTATCCTGTTTCTGTATATTATTGTTAACCAGAAACCTGTAGCAAATTGGGAATTTCACTTTCAAATCAGCTTGAATTTTGAAAATATAGAAATATATACATAAATCTAAGAACACTGTTTTAAATAGAAAATTATTTCCTCTACTTGTGTTCATACACTAAAAGTATCATGATGTACATGCATTTTTACATTTGAAAAACCAAACTTGAACAAGAACCTTCAAGAGAGTAGCTTGGAGTGAAAACATATTCCTTTACCAAATCAGAGAAAATTATTGAGAAAAGAGCATATGTTATTTTAATACTGAAACTTAAAACCTTTTCTTTTGTTCAAATTGAATTCAAAAGATGTTTTGAAACTCTCATTGGAAACCTAAGTATGCATGGAAATCGGTTTGAAAAGCAATGTTTGCATGAATGTGGATAAATGAAGAAAATTCTTTTAGAATCAATAGAATGCATGAAGCATGTATGGAAAATGCACAAATTTCTGTTCTTGCACTTTATTATACTATATTTTGGTAACTTATGGGACAGGATGCCGAAGGTGGATCCATAGAGATGGTAGTTTTACCTTTTTTGAAACTACTGGTACTTTTTTATTTTATTTATGCTTGGCCAAGCACTTGTACCATTGAAATAGATGGATTTTTTTTAAAGCCTAGAAATATATGTATTTGAGTCTCTGCCACCTCCTATTGCAAGAAATATATTTTCTCATGTTAGAAATGCATATAGGCACCAAGCATGCATCGAGAGTTCCCTCCTGTTTTATTGTGTCAGGTTGCTAGGCTCCTTTATGTAGGGCCAGGGATTCCTTCGAGTTAGGAAGGAACCCAGGGAAGTCATGTACTTCGTGGTTGGGTGGAAAAGGTGCCTGAATCACACTCTTGGCCCCAGCTCGCAAGAAGACTAATGGTGCCATGGCAGTTGGGGGATCAGAGTTTTATTTGCTATTGATGTACTTGTGTATCATTCTAGAATGGCTTGTAAAGCCCCATTGTATATGTATATGTATTTGAAATTCATTATTGAAACTTTGAAATAGAAGTATTGTATGAAAGAATCTGATGTAACATGGATGTATAGAATTAAGGTTTTACGACGCAACATTGAAAAGATGTTTCTATTGGAATTATTGATCTCTTTCGAGTATGAATGAATATATATATAAGGTTTTACGACACAACATTGAAAAGATGTTTCTATTGGAATTATTGATCTCTTTCGAGTATGAATGAATATATATATATATGAAAATTCATTGATGTACTTTTGCCATGTGCATAATCTTGATAAATTACAATGTTATTATTTATATACATGAAATGCAATTTTATTCTCTTTTACATTGATCTCATTTTGGAAGTTTTTATGAATGGTATTATTTACTTGAAAACCTTTTGAAATGGATTGAACAATTTAAATGCTTTTGCTTATTATCTCCCAAGCGCTACATCTTGGTATCAGAGTGGCAAGGTTCAACTCTAGGGCCTATGCCTAACTATGTATGATGTTGTGCTTTAATCAGGGTGACCTTAAATGGAGAATAGAGTGTACTAGTGAATTGGAGGATCTTGTGGAGGTCCCAATGATAAACTAGACCAAATTTTGGCCTTGCTGCAAAGTCAGGGAGCTAGAATTGAAGAACTAGAACAAGAGAGGTGAATTGGCCATCAAGGATTAAACACAAATGAAACCGATGGAGAAACAAATGTTGAACCACCTGGAAACAAAGGAAATCTAAATAGGGTGGCCGAGGAGTTGGGGAAAGACCTAAAGAAGGTCACTCCTCTGAAGTTTGATGGGAAAACCCTTGGAGATGGGGCAAAAGCCTAGGTTATAGAAATGGAGAGGTATTTTTCCCTACAAAATTTATCAGATGAAACAAAGGCTGAATGGGGTTCTTATCAGCTCACCAGTGAGGCTGCTACTTGGTGGGAAAATGAAAGGGTGGATAAGCAGTTTATGCATGGGAAGGTAACTTGGGATAAGTTTCTACAATTATTTAGGAAGAGGTGGTTACCACAATCTTACTTTGATAAGAAAATGACAGAATTCTAGGTACTCATATAGGGTGGCATGACAGTGACTCAGTATTGGGAGAAGTTCTCTCACTTGCTCAAGTACGCACCCTAATACCAGCATGATGAGAGGTTTTGAGTTCAAAAGCTTATTTTGGGGCTTAGACCTCAAATTGGAAATGAAATAGATATACATAATCCAGCCACCATGGATGAATTTTTTGATTTGGCAATTAAACAGGAGCACAAGCTACAACAAGCTACTAACTACAAGAAGAGCAGGGAAGCCAAGTATGGCAATAAGAAGTTCCAGGGAAATCGTCAAGGTAATAACAATCAGGGTGGTCAGAACAAACAGGACAATCAAGGGAATCAAAAGAGGCAAATCAGAAATCTGAAGAGGGATGGTAGTCCTTAGGACCGCAATGATGGAAACAAGAGCAATAACAACAAGAGGGGAAATTTCAATAAAAAGAAATGATAATAACAGGAGAGATTTTTCTGACAAGCCCAAAGCACCTCATGGGGGTTGTTATACTTGTGGTGGTGAGCATTACGCCAATGTATGCCATCAGAGGAATAACAAACATAATAACAGGAATCAACATCATATTCATGTAGCGGTTGACAATCGCCAAGCAGATTATCAAGCCACTCCCATCCAGCTATCAGGTAAATTGTTTGGATGCCTTATTTCTGTTTTGATTGATACTGGTGCTACTGATAGTTTTGTAGATCCTCATGTTTTGACTAAGTTATTAGTTAGACCGAGTTTTATGGTGAATTCTTGGAAAGTTCAGTATGGAAACCGGGTAGAGAGGTAGGTAGAGCAATGCATGTATTTCAGTAAACTTGAACTCCCTAACCTTCAAACGCAGGTGAATTTGTATGTTGCACCGTTGGGGTCTTACGATGTAATATTAGGGATAAATTGGCTCTCTGAACATAAGGCTCTTGTGGATTGTGAAGAGAAGTCAATAAAGTGTCTTGATGACTGAGGAAACCATGTGGAGCTTTGTGGCATTAAAAAGCCTTTAGAGCTTAGACAAGTCTCTGCCATGCAGTTGAAAAAGGCAAGTAGGAAGGGATGCACTATCTTTGCAATAAAGGTCAAGGATCTTGATGAGAAAGAATCCTCAATTAATGATCATCCCATTCTGAAGGAATTTGAAGATGTTTTTCCTATAGAACTAACTGAACTACTGCCTAGGCGTGTGTTTTATTTTTCTATTGATTTGATTCCATGAGCAGAATATCAGTCTAAAGCTCCTTACAGGATGAATACGCTAGAATTATTTGAGCTTAAGGCCCAACTGGAAGAATTATTGAAGTAGGGTTTTATTAGGCCAAGCGTGTCGCCTTGGGGAGCTCCAATTATTTTTGTGAAAAAGAAGGATGGGACCTTGAGGTTATGCATTCACTATAGGATGCTTAACAAGGTCACTATCAAGAATAAATACATGCTTCCATGCATTGATGACTTGTTTGACCAGCTAAAAGATGCCAAGGTATTCTCAAAAATTGATTTAAGATCAGGATACCACCAGTTGAGATTGAAGGAAGAAGACATTCACAAAACTTCCTTCAGAACAAGGTATGGGCACTACGAGTTTATGGTGCTACCATTTGGGCTAAGTAATGCTCCTGCAGCTTTCATGAACTTGATGAATAGTGTCTTCCGAGATTGTTTAGATAACTTTGTCCTAATCTTTCTTGATGATATCTTGATCTATTCTAAGTCAGAGGAAGAACATGAGAAGCATTTGAGAATTGTGTTGCAGTGACTAAGGGAACATAAGCTATATGGAAAGATGTCTAAATGTACTTTCTTCCAATCTGAGGTGCACTATTTGGGACACGTAATTTCAGCAGAAGGGGTAAAGGTGGACCCAGAAAAGATTAAGGCAATTATGAATTGGCCAGCGCTACAGAATGTCTCTGAAGTTCAAAGTTTCATGGGTCTTGCAGGATATTATAGGAGATTCGTTCAGGGTTTCTCGACAATTGTAACACCCATCACTGCACTGTAGAAGAAAGAAAATAAGTTTGAATGGAGTGATAAGTGTGAGAGATCTTTTTAGTTGCTTAAGGAGAAACTCACTACTGCACCCATCCTGGTTGTGCCTGATCCGAATGGCCATTTTATAGTTATTACTGATGCATCAGGGGAAGGGGTAGGAGTAGTTCTTATGCAAGAAGGGAAAGTGGTAGCATATTATGAATCAAGGAAGTTAAAGCACATGAATTAAACTATGCACAACATGACTTAGATTTGACAACCATAGTCCATGCTTTACAGATGTGGAGGAATTATCTCTTGGGAAAGCCTTTTGAACTAAAGATAGACCATGCAGGATTAAGATATATCTTCACTCAACCCAATCTTAATGCCCGAAAAAGGCGATGGCTGGAATTCTTGAGTGAATATGACTTTGGAATTGAATATATTAAGGGTAAGGAAAACAGGGTGGCTGATGCCTTGAGTAGGAGGCACCTTGCAGCCATGGTTACCATAAAATTAGATTTCAAGCAGCAGGTAGTACAATCCTCACTTGGGGATGAACATTATGAAAAGGTGAAACAAGCCCTAGGGGTGAATTCCTCAGATCATTGATATGAGGGTTATGTATTTGAATCAGATGGGCTCTTGAGATTCCAGGGGCGGATGTACATTCCTAGTTCTGCAAATTTGAGATAGTTGGTGCTAGAGAAGTTCCACAATGCACCATACTCAGGACATCCCGGTATTACAAAGATGATGGAAGGACTTAGGCCACTGTACTTCTGGCTAGGACTTAAAGGGGATATTACATCATTTGTAGCCTGATGCTTGGAATGCTAGCAAGTCAAGACTGAGCATGTGCATCCGGAAGGACTCTTATATCCTCATAGGGTTCCAGAGTATAAATGGCAGGTTATCACTATGGATTTTATTCAGGGGTTGCCAATGTCTAGGAACCGACATGATGCCATCTTGGTTGTGGTGGATAAGTTGATGAAGGTTTCTCATTTCATTCTTGGAAACCTCAAGGATGGTTCAATGGTTTTAGCAAGAAAATTTGTTTAGGAAATCTTCCGTTTGCATGGAGTGCTAGAAATGATCATTTCAGATCGAGACACTCAGATGACTTCTAGGTTTTGGATCACATTGAACTCTTCCCTAGGAACTAAATTGAATTTTAGTTCTGCATATCATCCTCAGACTGATGGTCAAATAGAGAGGGTGAATCAGGTAGTAGAAGATCTTCTCCACATGTACTGTATGGAGCAGCAACATAAGTGGGAGGAGTATTTGCCTTTGGTGGAGTTTGCTTACAACAACTCCTACCATGCTTCTTTGGGTATGGCACCTTTTGAAGCTCTTTATGGACGTAAATGTCAAACACGCATTAGTTGGGATAGAGTAGAAGATAGGGTTGTCATTGGCCTTGAGATGCTTAGAGAAATGGAAGACCAAATGAAAATCATTAAGGAAAAATTGAAACAAGTTGTAGATAGACAGAAAAGTCTAGTAGACAAGAACCGAAGCTTCAGGCAGTTCTCTGCAGGAGATAAGGTCTTTTTGAGGGTTTGGCCGCATAAGAGTTCAATCTCTTTCAGCAAGAACTCTAAGTTGGCCCCTAGGTTTGTAGGCCCTTTTGATGTTTTGGAGGTGGTGAATCTAGTTGCTTACAGGCTTGCTCTGCCACCAGCTCTATCTCGGATACATAATGTATTTCATGTCTCAGTACTTAAGCCTTACCATCCAGATATTGCTCATATCCTTGATTGGCGTGCATTGCAGGTTCAGGACCCAGGGGTGATACAGGTGGAGCCCGTCAGAATCCTGGAAGAGTGCAACATTAAGTTGCGGAATAGGGACATTATGCAATATAGGGTCCAGTGGGACTAGTATTCAGTGGATAATGCCACCTGGGAGAATGCTGAGGATATAGATAGAGTCTTTCCTCATTTGAGATCTTAGCATACTCTTATTTTCTTTTATGTAGAGACTTACGATATACTAGTATCTCAATTTTGTTATGTAACTTGCTTTTAGACATTGAGACGATGTCTCTTCCAAGTCGGGAAGGATGTCACATCTCAGACTTTGATGTTGTTTTGACCATGATTTTGTGGGATTTATTATATGAATGATGGTGCGTGTTAGAGTAATATGATATAATACAATGCTTTGGTGTATGGAAATGTAGAAAAATATTTGCTTTTGGAATTATGAACACATTTTATTTTAAAATATACAAGATAGAACAAAATAGAAGTATTGATTTAATTATTGCTTTGATTTATATTTCTATATTGGTTACTAATACAATTTCGTTGTTGCACGCCTGAGTGCTTTTGATTTGTAGGTGGTCGAAGACCAAGAGTGTGATTGAGGAAAAAGAAGGCTAGCTTCCCAATAGGGTAAAAGAGGAGGAACTCTCGATCACACACACAACACCTAAAAATCATATAGTTGCATTTAGGCAATGCCTGTTTCAATATGATTATTTTGAATTGCTTACAAAATAGGTAATAAATGGTTTGAATAAGTAAATGATAAAAATAATAACATAAAAAAATATAAATTAATTATCAATTAAAGTTTTGAAAGGATTATGATTTATTTTATTTAATATATATATATCCCATTTTCTATGCAATAATTGAAAATCTATTTATTAAATTTTATTTGGTTATGAAATTAAAATAAAGTGGGAATATTTTTGTTTGCATATGATAAAGTGGAAATATTTTTGTTTGCATATGTTTAAAGCCAAAGTCTAAAAAAATTGGAGAGGGAAAAATAACAGTCCCGAGAAACTTAGGGTGCTGGGAAATTCTCCTTAAAACCAACAATGCTCTCGGCAAGTGGCTACCTCTTTGTATTGCATGTAAAATTTGCCAAGAAAAATATACATCTGTCATTGTGAAATGGTCTGCATGACTCTCAGAAGAAGGAATAAAGCTTTAAGGGGAGAGAAGAGAAGATTATTCAAAAAATAACTAGGGCTCAGGGAGAAAGAGACTGAAGGTAATTCTGGACATCTGCAACTGGAGTAATCTACCAAGTTTTTCCATTCTTTGCTTTTAAACTAGTTTGAATTTTAGTATAAAATTGAAGAAACTGTATGCATCATTTTATGAAAATGATTACAAATATCTGAGAAATGTCTTCCAGTTATATTTTTAAATCTGGGTAAAAACCTTCTACTCATTTGTTGCATTGTTGAGAAAATACCCAATTTCTTTCTTCCAGAACAGGGTTATAATCTGTTGCAAATCTGCATTTCATAAAACTGCCCTCATTTGCTATTCTTTTGAACATTTGTGAGAGAAAATATTGAAATATATATATATATATATATATATATATATATATATATATATATATATATATATATATATACATATATATACAGACAATAATTTGCATTCCTATGCATATATACATATATATATATACACATAATTTCACAAGAAAACCTTTACTAGACATTAATTTGAAATTCTTTTGAAATGAATTTAATTACAATTGAATGTTGGGCGAATTCTATTTTTTTTTAAGAATTTGTTTTACTGTAGGGGGAGGGATTTTAATCCCTAGCCCTTCCCAAAGGAAGGGCATGACTCTGTGGGGAGGCTCACGCCCTCCACAGGCTGCGGCCTATGGAGGGGGCGTGACCTCCTCATAGCCCGTGCCCTCCCCATGGGAGAGGCAAGGCCTTCCAGCACCATTAGGGTGCTTATCACCTGCTTAGAAACCTATATAATGCTCTTTTCTGTGTGCACGGCCAGAAAATGTGAGAACAGTTATAAAAATCTGTATTTCTTTTTATTTAAAACACACACACACACACACACACACATATATATATATGTATGTATACATATATACACTCAGCTGTATCTATATATATACATAAATGTGAATTTATACAGGAAAACCATCTTCAGAATGTGATATAATTTCTGTCAAATATATATAAACATCTTAGTATTTTGAAACTAGAAATATGAAAATATACCTCTGAGAACCATGTAAATTGGTGATCTTCTTTGGTCGCATTGTCTTATGCTTACATACAGATGTAAATTTCTGAATATTGGTATACAATATAAAAATAAAATGCAAGTTTCCAAACCTCTATTTTTTCTAAAAGAATTATCTTGTTTTTGTATATTATTTTTAACCAGAAACCTATAGCAAATTGGGAATTCCACTTTCAAATCAGCTTGAATTTTGAAAATATAGAAATATATACATAAATCTGAGAACACTGTTTTATACAAAAAAATATTTCCTCTACTTGTGTTCATACACTGAAAGTATCATGATGTACATGCATTTTTACATTTGAAAAACCAAACTTGAACAAGAACCTTCAAGAGAGTAGCTTGGAGTGAAAATAGATTCCTTTACCAAATCAGAGAAAATTACTGAGAAAAGAGCAGATGTTATTTTAATACTGAAACTTACAACCTTTTCTTTTGTTCAAATGGAATTCAAAAGATGTTTTGAAACTCTCGTTGGAAACCTAAGTATGCATGGAAATCAGTTTGAAAAGCAATGTTTGCATGAATGTGGATAAATGAAGAAAATTCCTTTAGAATCAATAGAATGCATGAAGCATGTATGGAAAATGCACAAATTTTTGTTCTTGTTGATGAGCCCAAAATATGCTCATAGTTTGGATATTGTGATGAATTTTTAATATCTTTACTTTTGTTATTTGTGACTGTTTAAACTCTGTTGAAACCTTTTATGGGGATATACTGTAGCAAAACATTTGCATATTCCTGCAACTTATTGTGTTGACTTGATTACATTTATTACCTTGTTGACTCCCTAAATGACTGGTATATCGCATACATTTTTTGAATGATGAAATAGATTTAAATGTGTAATTAATGAATGGATATTGTGTATGTTCTATACACCTTTTCTTTTGCATCTGTTACTTTTTGTTTCGCAGGTTGTTGAAGAATGATCGAGTCAAGCACAACTGATCTCGGCCTTGCAGTAAAGTCCATTTCCTACACGACTTCGAGGAAGCTCCGGCGAAGACTCTTTGACCCAAACCGTTGGGAAAGATTTTTAATGACAGTCAATCTATAAAGAGTGGAGCACTAGATTCTCTCCAGATCGGGTTGAATGGATAAATTTATTTATGAAGTTTGTTCCTTGATTCTAGGATACACTTTACTTCCACATCTTTCTTTGATAGGGTTAGTTAGTTAGTTGCTCTCCTGATTTTAAATAAAGTACTCCTCCTACGCAAGAGAGGAGAGGATAGTTAGAGTAAGATAGAAGCATAGTGATAGGAAGATAGCAGATATCATGTAAGAGTTAGTATGATAATGAAAAGCAGAATCTGTTTGACAAGAGAGAGAACTTGTTGTTAGTTTCCATATCAACAAAGCAATGTATACCATTCTATTTTCATGAATAAAGTTTGATGAAGTTCCGAGTTTAGCACCTACGTAATCAGTAGATGCTTGCTAAGTTGGCTCACTTAGTAAGTATCTGTAGCTAGTTAGTTAGTTATTCTTTTCTGTTGATCTTTAGTTAGCTTTCATCTTTGAAGTTTTCATACAAACTCAGTCCTGTATTGCTCCTGCAGCATAAGGCCAGTTCATAGTTTGTGTTTCAGTCATAGTTGTTATGGTTTCTATTTTAATCAAGTCATAATGGAGTTAAAGAACTTTGCATTACCTTCCTATAGCGTAAATATAATTCCTTTCCAGTATTTATTTCTACTAAGTTTTGACTGAAACTAGTTCTTAGTGCATATATTTTGCTGTGCCATTTAAAGTGTATGTCCCCTGGTTTGACAAGTAAATGAATGTCCATAGAGAGATATTAGTTGCCTATTGGAATGTCCAATTCTTAGGAAAGGTCTTACCGTGATTTTCATATCCTTTTATGGGTGCAACCATTTTTGGCACCATTGCCGGGGATGGCATCTAGCTAAGAATTTGTCAGAAGTCAGTTTTAGCATTAGTTTAGTTTATTAATCAAAATTTCAAAATCTTTCAAACTATTCATCGTATTGCATGCATAGAAGAAGAAGAGATGCACTAGGAAGGTTCATCCCTAAAAACCTGTTTGTTGAACTACCATTTGACCCAGCTGACAATGAACCTGAGAAAAATCCATTCACTGTTATTCCAAAAGCAAACATGGCAAATAATCCACCTAATAATCCACTTCCTACTTTTGAGTTTCCCATTGTTCCCGAGAGAGATACTGACAATCTTAAAAACATTCCCTCTTCCTTGCTTTCCAAGTTTTATGGCTTGGTTACGGAGGACCCAAAAACTTTTCTATTTGAATTTGATGTCCTCTGTCGCAGTTATGACTATAATACAAATGCCCATAAAATGAAGTTATTTCCTTCCACCTTGAAGGAAGGAGCTCTCAGGTGGTTCATGAGTATGGGAAGAGGTGTTGTAGATAGTTGGGCAGCCATGCAGACAAAATTCTTTGAAAAGTATAAGGAATATTGTAAGAGTGCCAGCAAAGGTGATGACATATTCCGAATTTAACAGAAGGAGGATGAAAGTCTGGAAGATTATATTTCTAGATTTTTGTTTTCACTAAAACGGAACTCAAACCATACTCTCAATGAGGACTCTCAGAAACTACTCTTTCTAAGGGGAATCAGTGATGCCTGTATAGACGCCTTGAACCTGATGGGAGGAGGTGATATAACTCAACTGCCTTGGGATGATATAAAGAAAATATATCTTAACTACTCTTGATTAATAGTTAAGAAAGGTCGAGGTCATTATGCTATAGTTGGGAAGTCTTCTTCTAGTGGAGTTTCTCGGATAGAGATAAAAAATTTGCTATTTGACTTCAAGCAGGACATCATTAATAATATGGCTACACAATTGGACACTATGCAAGTTCAGAAGAAACATGAGGAAGCTGAGGTAGTTTTGGCCAAGTTCTGTCCATTCTGTAGATAGAAGAAATGTGACTACAGATGCAAGATGGTGGCTAATTTGGAAGTTAGGCAACCACCTACTGACTTTAAGCCAGTAGAAGGTGATGATGATCAAGTGTTCTTTGTTGCACAAAGGAGACCATGGGCCCAAAGACAAGGTATGTCTCAAGATCCTTTAACTTTTGGTAATCCTTATTCTGGCTATAATAACCAATGACAACATGCATATGGACCATCACCACCTTGGAATCCACCTCAACCAAGTTGGTCTAATTATCAGATTCCACAATGGCAATATCCTCAAGGAGGTTGGCAGCAACCACAAGGACAATGGACCCCACCTTCAGAAAATTGGCAGCAAAATCCTCAATGGAGAGGCTCTCAGCAATGACAAAACTCATCTCCTGGATTCTTGCAGCTTCCGCAACCGCAACCACAGGCCCTCATGCCACCTCCTGCAGCAATTGCCACAAATATTGGACCTCCAAAACAAACACCTATGCCTGCCCAGCTATTGCCAAATCTCAATAATAAGCAACAGCAGCAGACATAGTAGCCTGCATATCTTGCTAAAGCCAACCAATATCAAGCTTATGCCTTAAACATAAATGATATTCATTTGAGGTCTAGAACCACTTTACCTGCTCCAAAACTGCCTCTAATTACTGAAATACCAGATTTTTCCCTTGAAAAATCTACTGCACCTGCTGTTCCTACTAAGCATATGCCCATAACTGATACGGTTTCTAAGGAGCCTATTTTGCAAAGTCAAGACAACTCACCTTTTCCTCAGAGGTTGCAAAGTACTGCATCTAAATCCATGGAAGAACCCATTTTTGACATTCTAGATCAGCTAAAAAATGTACAAATTCAAATCCCCTTTTTTCAGGCTATTAAAGATGTTCCCATTTTTGGAAAAGCTATTAAAGAGGCCTGTTTGAAGAAGCTTGGATGAAAGAAAAATGATCCTCAAACAATTCATGTCTTAGGGAAATTGGCTGATATAATGTTGAGAAATGTAGTCATCCCAAAGTATATTGACCCTGGAAGTCCTGTAGTACAGATACATATAAATGGCCAAGTTGTAAAAAATATTTTGATTGACTTAGGTGCTGCCATTAATGTCATGACAAAGTATACTATGGACTCTTTGAACATTTCAAACATTAGGTCTACACCCATAGTTTTGCACCTTGCAGATAGCTCCACAGTTAAATATGATGGGATGGTGGAAGATGTAATTGTTACTCTTGAATCTTTGGAGTATCCTGCTGATTTCACAATATTATCAGGTAAGGCAACCTTAGGAGGGTATCCAGTTATCTTTGGAAGACCATGGTTAGCCACTACTAATGCTTTTATATGATGTCGTTCTAGAGATATGACCATTTCTGATGGACAGTCCAAAAAAAATTGGCTTTGTATTTGCCTGCTAGACCTCAACCGGATTTGTCCCAACCTATTTGGCCAGATGTGGGGGAAGAAACTGAAGAATCCAATTCCTTGGCTCAATTAATGATGCTTCAAAATGACCCATTCTCACAACTTTAGAGTGAGGATGCCTTGCTTTTTTAAATTTTGTAGTTTAACTCTGATACGGGTAGTTCATCTGATTCAAATGACAGTCATCTTCAATGTTTCCTGCAACAACCAAATTCTGAGAGTTCACTGCCTAAACTTCCAGCAATTTTTCATAACTTGCTTCCACAAGAGGTACAAACATTACCTGTAGATTCTATGAGTAATCTCACTAAGTAGATAGAATTGTCTCCAGGTCATTGTTTGAATGTCAATAGCAAGTTGTCATAATCTCAAGAGGCTGACTTATTAAAAATGCTACAAGAAAAACATAAAGCTTTTGCATGAGAATATGGGGACATGCAAGGGATAGTTCCTCGAGTTTGTACTCACAGGATCTATATCAAAGAAGATTGTTTACCAGTTAGACAACCTCAAAGAAGAGTAAATCCAACACTTAGAGAAATAGTTAAAAGTGAACTTCAAAAGTTGCTTGATGCTGGTTTTATTTATCTAATCTTTGACAGACAATGGGTTTCTCCATTAGTCATTGTCCCCAAGAAAGGTGGAAAATGGAGAGTGTGTGTAGATTACAGAGAGTTGAATAATGCCACTAAAAAAGATCACTTTCCATTACCTTTTGTAGACCAAGTACTGGACTCACTGTCTGGCAAAAGATATTTTTCTTTTTTGGATGGTTACAGTGGGTACAATCAGATAAAAATTTCCCTTGAAGATCAAGATAAGACCACTTTTACTTGTCCATGGGGAACATTTGCTTATTTGGTATTTCCTTTTGGTCTATGCAATGCGCCAACAACATTTCAGAGAGCAGTAATTAGTATCTTTGCTGATATATCTCACGATTGTATGGAGATTTATATGGATAATTTCACTGCCTATCAAGTCACATTTGAAGAAGCACTGGTGAATTTAGAAAAGGTATTGAAAAGGTGCAGAGAGAAAAATTTGTCTCTAAATAGTGAAAAGTGTTTTCTAATGATGGAAGAAGGTATTGTTCTAGGTCATTATGTTTCAAAGAATGGAATTCAGGTCAATCCTGCTAAAATTGAAGTAATTCAGAATTTACAAACTCCTACAAAATAAAAAGATGTCAGAAGTTTCCTTGGCCATGCAGGGTATTATAGAAGGTTTATAAAATATTTCAGTAAAATTGCTAGCCCACTTTATGCCCTGTTAACAAAGAATTCTCAATTCAAGTGGACAAAAGCCTGTGAAATTTTTTTCCTGCAACTAAAAGACTTACTTACTAAAGCCCTTGTTCTTCAAAGTCCAAAATGGAATTTACCTTTTCACATACATGCTGATGCCTCTGATTTTGGTATAGGAGCAGTATTAAGTCAAAAATAAAATTCAATTAAGCATGCTATCTACTTCATCAGCAAAAACCTTCAAGGTCCTGAGCTCAACTATAATGTAACAGAAAAGGAATTGCTTGCAGTAGTGTATGTTTTAAATAAATTTAGACATTATATCACAGGTTATCAGATATTCATCCATACTGACTATGCAACAATCAAGTATCTGATGAAAAAAACTGCCATTTCTGGTAGGTTGACATGATGGCTCCTATTGTTACAAGAATTTGATATTACAATAATTGACAAACCAGGAAGAGCTAATGTTGTAGCTGACTTTTTATCAAGACTTCAATCAGCTGCACCTGTTGAACATGAGGTCATTGATGATAGGTTTCCCGATGAACACTTATTTTCTATTGTTGCACATACACCATGGTATGCAGACATTGCCAATTATTTAGCAGCAAACAGAATATCAGCCCACTTTTCTCCAAAAAAAAAGAAATTGTTAATAAAGAAAAGTTTTAATTTTTCATGGATTACAAATTATTTGTTTTATACTGGACCTGCTCAAGTAATGCGAAGATGTGTAAGAGAAGATGAGACTTATGATATCTTGCATGCTTGCTATGATGAACCATGTGGGGGAAATTTTTCAGCAAAAAGAACATCAATGAAGATTCTTACAACAGGGTACTACTGGCCAACATTACACAAGGACGCTATGGCCTATACAAAGAAATGTGATAGATTCTAGTGTATGGGAAGACCAACCAAGTCAGATGAAATGCCACTATATCCACAGGTAATAGTCACCCCTTTTGATAAATGAGGAATGGATTTTGTGGGACCAATTGATCCACCATCAAATGGCAAGTCATACATTCTAGTTTGCATGGACTATGTCACAAAATGGGTTGAAGTAAAAACTATGACTCATGCTCAGAATAACAAAGTTGCTGAATTTTTGTATGAATAAATTTTTACTAGATTTGGAGTTCCTAGAGAGCTTGTAACTGATCGGGGAGCTCAATTCACATCGAATTTGATCACTGTACTAATGAATGACTATAAAATCAAACATAGAAAGTCCAGCCCCTATCATCCTTAAGCCAATGGTTAGGCGGAGGTAACAAATAAGGAAATTGAGGCGATCCTAATAAAGACAATGCAGATCCATAAAAAAAATTAGAGCAATAGACTTCCTGAAGCAGTTTGGGCTTACAGAACTACATAGAAGACAACAACTGGGTTTACACCTTTTGAGCTGCTTTATGGGAAAATAGCTATGTTTCCCATAGAATTCAAACACAAAACTTTGAGGACAGCTCTTGAGTTCAATATGGAAATATCTGAAGCACAGAAGGACCATCTCCTATAGCTAAATGCTTTGGATGAAATGAGAAAAACCTCCCTGCAGCATACAGAAGCAATCCAACAGCAAAGGAAGAAATGGCATGATTAACACATCGAAACCAAAAAAATTTCTACTGGTGATTAGGCTCTGTTATATGATTCCAAATATCAAAAGAACCAGGGTAAGCTCACAACATGTTGGCTTGGCCCCTATGAAGTTAAAAATGTGTTCAACAATAGAGCTATACAGCTGGTGACAATTGATCTAGTTCGCTTCAAATTGTTAGTTAATGGCCACCGACTCCGGCTGTACCATAAACCAGTTTCAAAGGAAGAATTCATGCAGTAGCTCGTCAAGGTTCCTCCCACTACTCTTCTTGCAGCCAAAGGCTTTGGACTTTCTCTTGCAACTTTACCGTAATTTTAAAAAGGTATGCTCATAATAAAGGTTTTCTTTTTAAAAGGAAACCCTTTTTCTCTATTTTTATTTATTGCCCCATCTCATTTCTTTATCTTCCATCCATCCATCCCATCCTTCCATTCCATCCATTCATCTCATCCTCCCACGTCATCCATCCACCTCATCCATCAGTATCACCTTTCATTATGATGTCATTCCCATCTGTCAACTCATGCAAACACCATCATCTTTCTTCACACGTACGTGCAAATATAAAAGGTATGCCATATCTTTTGTTATCACATATTTGATTTATTTTATTCTATTCATTTACTGCTATGACAAGTACCAGTCATTATTACCAGATCTCCACCTATTCTTTAGTACATGTGAGGACACATGTCATACTCTAAGTAGGGGGCAGGGTAATCCACCTTTTAAAACCTATCTTTTTATCGCTGCCATAACTGTATAAATAACCTTTCTTTAATACTTTTCTGGTACTTTCCAAATGTGATCGCATGTCTTTCTTTATTGCATGTTTTTCTTGTAAATTACAATTAAGACTGCTTGTTTAAAAAGTTCATTTTTGGAAAAGAAAAGAAACGTGACGGCACGACAGAAGAAAAATCAGAGCAGAAAAGGAAACAGGGAATTTAAATTTTCAGCAAGGAATTGAGTTCAACTACGAGAAAACTGTGAACATGGGTGGTCAGTTGGTGCGACATGAGCCTATAGCTCTGGAACTATTATTGCAGTCCACACATTCAGCCTCTGTGGATGGTTAAATTATTTCTTGAGTTTAAATGCTTTTGATGAGGAGGCTACTGGAGAATTTTTGAGAACCCTTTCTGAAGGGGAAGCTACTGTATGGGGTCTAATGGTTGTTGCAACTGAAGACAAAATTGCTGAAGTAACTGAGCTTCTAGCCGTTGGAGAAATTTTTTCTTCAGATGCTGCCACTGCAAGGGCTAAGTTTTCAATGCCCACTGATGGACCTTTGGAAGTCTCCAAGCAGGGATGCAAGCGGGTATTGTTGCCTCCTTCTTATTTAGAGTATGCTACTTACATAATCAGGTATTTAACCTATGAAGGTCATTTCTCTTACCTGTATTCTTTTCATTTTAAATTATTAAGCCATATGAGGCATGGGTTAGTTGTAAATATTTTGAATTTTTTGTTAAATTTTTTAGAACAAAGTGCCCACGGAACCCAACAAGGGAAAGATAATTCTGTTACTCACCATGGCCTTATCAAATTACTGATTGAATACTCTTTGAGAGACGTCTCACCTATTTCCTGGCAACAATTTGTTGCCAAAAATATCTTGCAAATTCCACAACCCCTAGGGTACTTACCCCACGGCCTCAAAGAAAGAAGAAAGAAATTGTGTCTATCAGTAGAACAGGGCAAGGGTCATCTACTCCTATAGCACCTGGTCTTATAGCTTTCACACCTAAATCCTCTACTAGGGTACAAACTAGGTCTGCCACTAGGAGAGAGAAGGAAAAAACAAAGGCAGAAGGGTCCCCAGAATCTGACCCTCATTCTCATAAAAGGCAATGCCCTTCTCCTGCAGCATCATCCCCTATAGCCGTCTCTCCTATAGCAACACCTATTGCTATCACTAGTTCACCGTCATCCTTTGGTAGGGCAGATCCCTCTAAGCAGATAAGAAAGAGGAAGGCTACTAGAACTCCTGCAGCTGCATTAGTGCCAAGAAGAGTTTCCACAAGGAAACAATCTAAGACCTCCCCTGCTTCACCTCAACTAGAGGTTATTGTAATTTCAGAAGGGTTTGTAGGGTCTGAATTTGATGTTTCTCAAAATTTGTCCGAAAATGCTGCTCAAAGTTCATTCATTCCTGAAGAGGAACAAGTTGAAACAAAGGAAATGGAGTATAATGAGCAAGGGTTACCAAATCTGGATGACTTGGCTACCACTGCTATGCAGTTTTCAGAGGAAGCACAAACTTCTCCTCTGTAGCAATAAGAATTTATCTTGTAGCAAGAGCAGGAACTAACTAAACAATTGAATGTGCCTAGTGAAGCCACATTTCACCCTGCAACTTGTAAAACCATTGTTCTTTATAAGAAAATATTTTTAATTGAGTTTATGGAATATGTCAAAGCTAACTGGGAAATAGTTACATTGCAAACCCTAAATTTCTAACACATAGCCCAGACTAACATGCAACAAAGTCTATGGGAGGTAGAAAGGAAGAAACTGAAAAAAGAAATTGAAAGTTAGAAACAGAAAATTGTTGAGTTGAAAGAAAAAATGGATGATATGTTAAAAGTAACTAGTCAGATTATGGAATGCAGACCACCACCGAGAGTTTATGCTTTGTGCCTTAAGGAATAGTTCTTATAGTTCCAATTAATGAGAATTTCTAGAAATCAAGATCCTATACTTCACACTGCCAAAGAATTTTACAAAGCATACCAGGCAGCCCCTAATTGGTTAAAAAATTCTCTGTGTGAATTCTATTTACATGGATTTTTAATTCCATTTGAAACCGAATGAAATTCTCTTCTGTATATTGGTGATATTCATTTGAGATCATTTATGTCATAGGCAACAAATGAAGTGAATTATGGCAGGCAATGGGAAACATATGAGGAAGTTGAGAAAACTGAGCCTGTTCCATTACGCTCTCAAAGTTCAAACCCCCATGCAATGTTGAAAGACTGGTTTGCTCTGACATATGGCATTAATAATGTTACAGCCAGAGAGAAGATATTTGATATTAGGAAACATGTATATGATGAATTTTAGGCACAACCATATTCGTTTTGGAGACTGGCATACACCAGAAGTGAAAAAAGATGGGAAAGATTAATTGTTGGGTTAAGAAGATCAGAACCTCACAGTCCCCTAAATTTCACAGCAGCTCTCAAACGATCAAGCAGATATACATAATTGGGACTTCAAAAGAGATTTGAGCTGTGGTTGCCATTGACATTTAGACCTCCTATGCTAATGTGGCCCCTCTATTCTCACCAGGCTACAAATCTTAATGATGATTTAGAAGACCAAAGGTATGAAAAGTGTCAGGATTTCAGAGGATTTTATTACAGGTTTGGAAATCCATTTCAGAGTTATGCAGCAACCACTAGGAAAGTTAATGCTGGAGGACCAGCATTGGGCTAAGTAGGGGGCAGTGATGAGCCCAAAATATGCTCATAGTTTGGATATTGTGATGAACTTTTAATATCTTTACTTTTGTTATTTGTGACTGTTTAAACTCTGTTGAAACCTTTTATGGGGATATCCTGTAGCAAAACATTTGCATATTCCTGCAGCTTATTGTGTTGACTTGATTACATTTATTACCATGTTGACTCCCTAAATGACTCGTATATCGCATACAGTTTTTGAATGATGAAATAGATTTAAATGTGTGATTAATGAATGGATATTGTGTATGTACCATACACCTTTTTTTTCGCATCTGTTACCTTTTGTTTTGCAGGTTGTTGAAGAATGATCGAGTCAAGTGCAACCGATCTCGACCTTGCAGTAAAGTCCATTTCCTGCACGACTTCGAGGAAGCTCTGGTGAAGACTCTTTGACCGAAACCATTGGGAAAGATTTTTAATGACAGTCAATCTGGAAAGAGTGGAGCACTAGATTATCTCCGGATTGGGTTGAACGGATAAATTCATTTATGAAGTTTGTTCCTTGATTCTAGGATACACTTTACTTCCACGTCTTTCTTTGATAGGGTTAGTTAGTTGCTCTCCTGATTTTAAATAAAGTACTCCTCCTACGCGAGAGAGAAGGAGAGGATAGTTAGATTAAGATAGAAGTATAGTGATAGGAAGATAGCATATATCATGTAAGAGTCAGTATGATAATGAAAAGTAGAATCTGTTTGACAAGAGACAGAACTTGTTGTTAGTTTCCATATCAACAAAGCAATGTATACCATTCTATTTTCATGAATAAAGTTTGATGAAGTTCTGAGTTTAGCACCCGCGTAATCAGTAGATGCTTGCTAAGGGGGCCCACTTAGTAAGTATCTATAGCTAGTTAGTTAGTTGTTCTTTTTTTTTGATCTTTAGTTAGCTTTCATCTTTGAAGTTTTCATACAAACTCAGTCTTGTATTGCTCCTGCAGCATAGGGAATCCATCCCTATGCCTGTTCCTGTAGCATAAGGCTAGTTCATAGTTTGTGTTTCAATCATAGCTGTTATGGTTTCTGTTTTAATCAAGTCATAGTTGAGTTAAAGAACTTTGCATTACCTTCCTATAGCATAAATAGAATTCCTTTCCATTATTTATTTCTGCTAAGTTTTGACTGAAACTAGTTCTTAGTGCATATATTTTTCTGTGCCATTTAAAGTATACGTCCCCTGGTTTGACAAGTAAATGAACGTCCATAGAGAGATATTAGTCACCTATTGGAATGTCCAATTCCTAGGAAAGGTCTTACCATGATTTTCATATCCTTTTATGGGCGCGACTATTTGCACTTTATTATACTATATTTTGGTAACTTCTGGGACAGGATGCCGAAGGTGGATCCATAGCGATGGTAGTTTTACCTTTTCTGAAACTACCACTTGTTTATTTTATTTATACTTGGCTAAGCACTTGTACCATTGAAATAGATGGATTTGCTTTAAAAGCCTAGAAATATATGTATTTGAGTCTCTGCCACCTCCTGTTGCAAGAAATATGTTTTTTCATGTTAGAAATGCATATAGGCACCAGGCATGCATCGAGAGTTCTCTCCTATTTTATTGTGTCAGGTTGCTAGGCTCCTTTATGCAGGATCAGGGATTCCTTTGAGTTAGGAAGGAACCCAGGGAAGTCATGTACTTTGTGGTTGGACAGAAAAGGTGCCTAAATCACACTCTTGGCCCCAGCTCGCAAGAAGACCGATGGTGTCACGGCAGTTGGGGGATCAGAGTTTTATTTGCTATTGATGTACTTGTGAATCATTCTGGAATGGCTTGTAAAGCCCCATTGTATATGTATATGTATTTGAAATTCATTATTGAAACTTTGAAATAGAAGTATTGTATGAAAGAATCTGATGTAACATGGATGTGTAGAATTAAGGTTTTACGACGTAACATTGAAAAGATGTTTCTATTGGAATTATTGATATCTTTTGAGTATGAATGAATATATATATATATATATATATATATATATATATATATATATATATATATATTCATTGATGTACTTTTTCCATGTGCATAATCTTGATAAATTACAATGTTATTATTTATATACATGAAATGCAATTTTATTCTCTTTTACATTGAGCTCATTTTGGAAGCTTTTATGAATGGTATTATTTACTTGAAAACCTTTTGAAATAGATTAAATAATTTAAATGCTTTTGCTTATTATCTCCCAAGCGCTACAGAGCATCCTCTATTTGAACACCTTATCTTATTGCAAGATAATCCATATCCATCCATCCATACACCTATCCAAGAATCCATCCATGGCATTTCGTACATTGCTAGACATTAGGGGCAGATATTTACATCTTGCTTTGGGAATAAATATTGATCTATATCCTCCAACTTATGTGGTGATCCGAACATTGGAAAATGTGAAATCAAAATAGTGAAATCATTTGTGAGCCAAAATCCATATCACTAGCCCATGGCATGTTTTGACAAGAAGATATTCCTTATCAATCTCCATCTTTCATTGAACATAAATCCAAACAATCAGTATCAGTCACATCTTATGCATGCCTCAAACATCACATCAAATCATTCAAAAAAATTTTGTTCCAAAACCAAGATTCAAAATCTTGATCGATCAAATCCAATCAATCCATCATCATCCTAGGAGATCCTTCCCAATCTTCATGTTTGTTAACACTATCCTTGCATTGATGTGCATCCTCAATAATGCTATCATAATCAGTCTTAATCAATCAAATCCAATCAATCCCTCATCATCTTGGGATATCCATCCTAATCCTTGTGTTGCTTAACACTATCCTTGCATTGTTGTGTATCCTCAACAATGTTATCATCATCAATCCATCGATCCAATCAATCAACCTTAGCTCAGTTTTCAACAAAAACCCTAAACAAATCATTGATATCATCAGACATGGCCATATCCAAAAAGTCAAAATCATACGAAAAATCCAAAAACATCCAAAATCATATCAAAATCCAAAAACACTCAAAAATTCAGAAAACATCAAAAACATGGTATCTGAACTACATCGTCTTTGAGCTTAAATGTAGGAAAGGCTAATCTTTGATCAACCCCCAAGACATGAAAATCCAAAAACATGCATAAAATGTAATAAAATCCAAAAATATTCAAATAACCCAAAAATACCAAAAATAGCCTCAAAACATTTAAAAACATCAAACACATCCAAATATTTGAAAAATCCATCCATCCCCATATCACTTTCACCCACAATAAACATCATCCATAATAAAACAAGTCATCACAGTCACCCTTTGGCAATAGAAATAGAATACAACCACAACAATTAGCAAAAGCAAGCTTCAAATGCAAAATCAAAATCAAAACAACAAACTTTTAAATGCAAAATCAAACTCTTGATCATTCACAAACATATCAATTGACCTTATGTCAATAGCCTTTTTGAACAACCTATCAATTTTCCACCATCCAGTAACATGTCCTAGGATGCATCCTTCCTACAACGGGCATTATCATTTGGAAAAACACTTTGGATAAATAAAACAGTGTGGTGTCATCCATTAACATGTCTTAGGATGTATCCTTCCTACAATGGGCATTATCTATTGGAAATAATTTTATTTCTTATCCTACACAAAACAAATCCCTTTGGCTAGAGGTATGAAGAACATTGACTTGTTTGTATGCTTGATCTTTTCTTTTTGATTTATCTTATTGCACTCATTCCAATTACCTTTCGATGATGTCTAATCAAAATGATTTAGAGAGAAAGGAATGGGGTATCGATCATTATCTTTTTGTCTTTTGTACTTGCTGGACGTTCTTGTAATATAGCTTAGAAAATACTTGCTTTGTTAGGTACGTCATAGCAAGGTTTCCATATGTCAAGTGTGAACAAGAATACTCCTATCTATTTGTCGAGTCAAAGTCCATCAGACTAGGTACAATTCCATCTTGGTTCTTTATACCTTGATGCATCATGCTTATGTGTGTTATCAAACATAAGGTAAGTAGCCCTTTTAAAGTCCCAATCCCCGATAAGCAAATCATCATTGACCATTTCTCATAAAGTTAGCTTGTTGAATCCTCTTGTCATCATCTCATTTCTTCTTTTATATACTAACATCATGTCATGATCGGGTAATCATCATCACCAATGCATCCATCCTGCATCCATAAACCATCAACATTTTGTATATCATTCTCATGCATTACATATTCATCATTACATTATATAGATCTATTAGTCTAAGCATTTCATAAACCATACACTTGCATAAAACATCCATTGCATAATCATATAGGCATCATCACATCATTCATCTCACATGCAGTCCATCATCATTTTAAGTTGTTTAGGATAATATAGATTGGTTATTCTAAGCATCTTGAAACCATCTCATTTGCATGATCATCATAACCTTCCATACGCTAATCTTGAACCTCTTTGTCGAGAGATCGACCTTCAAATCGAATCTTTTCGCTCGATATCTTGAGGGGGCAATGTACCAACATACTTCTTTCCACTGGGGCATCTGAAAAAACTAGAATTTTTTTTGAATCATAATTGCAGCAAGTTTATTCTTTGAACCAACGTAGCAAGTACATTGCTTCAAAGAGGGGTAAAATGTAGACAAGAAAAATTGGCATCATGCATCTAATCTAGATTCACTAATTCCATGTCATCCTTAATCATCCCTTTATCATCATTTTCCCTCTTTAATTAAATAAATCATCTTTTGTTTAATTAAATCCTAAGTCATACTCCTTAAATTAAATAAATCAATCATCTTCAAATGTTCCTCATTTAATTAAATAAGTCAAATTTATTTAATTAAATTACTAATGCATCAATTTCCTCCAATTTGATTTAAATAAATCCAAGTATCTAAGTCAAAAGTCAAAATCACCTAATCATCATCTTAAATTAATCAAACCATGATTAATGCTAACACTAATCCACTTTTCTCTAGATTTTGCAACTTGTGCACATAAATCAATTTATTGATTTATTAATTCATTATTTTCATTCAAAATGGCATCTTTGAGGGAATATTCTTCCAATTTGAATTTTCCCTCTCAAGTCTCTTGTCCTCCAACATAGCATTAACTCCTCTTACATTATTTCTTATATGTCTCCCACTTGGCATTTAAGACTTTTCTTCTCCCTCCAACAAGCCATCTTTTGAATTTCAAATCTCCCCCTCTTTAGCACATTGACCAAGATGTTCACAACCTTCTTCCATTGGAATGTTGACAAGTTGCACAATGCAATTGTATTATCTTTTGTCCCACATTCTTCATATCTTGCATTTTTCTGTCATTCTATTCGAGACCCTCTGCATTGATTTAATCCTCCACAAATCCATAATCTTATGCACAAATTCATCATTGTCATTTGAATCCATGTCATCTTCAAAGTAGTTTCATCATTTAGCTTATCAAAATGGGTTGGGAAAGGGCTACTTTCCACATCAAAGTAGCACCAATCCCCCTATAAGATGCTAGTTTGATCATTTGAATAATGTTTTATTATGTTTTCCTTGATTTCATGCTTTGTTTTCATTATTCTTGTATTCGAATGAATTTTATAGGGAGTGGTTTATTTCGGTTTACTAACAATGGCTAACTTGGAATATTTTATCTATTGTTAGAAGCTACAAATTCTCTTGCTCACAATAGGTATAAGTTTTTTTTAATTTTTGGGTCAAATGGTTTCAAGCTTCCTTTTCAAAATTATAAGAAAGAGATGGATATTTCTTAGGATTTGTAGAGTCTAATGGCTACTAAAATCTATGCTTATCAGTCATTTTTGTAACCCTTGGATGCCTAACCCAAGTTAATTAGCAAAAAATATTATTAAGATTTTTATTTGTGATTTTTTTGTACTTATAAAAAGAAATAATTTTAGAATAGATAATCATGATGAAAATCTTATGTATTTGTTTTGACTTTAAATAATAGAAATTTTTTAATTCTTATTCTGTAAACAAAAACATAGTCATTTTTTCCCTTTTTACTAACTACAAAATAACACTATTTATCAAATAGCCTTTTTCCATACTAAGACAGTTTCAAATATTAAACAAAATCATATGCCCAAATGAGTTTTCCTCCATTTTGGCCGAGATGGGTTCTTCTGCATTTTATGGCTTTTAAGCCCAAGTTATTTCAATTTAACAAGTTTGAAAAAAAAATTCACATACAAATTTTATGTCTATAAGAACTACTTTGCCATATATGAAACATGATTTTGTTATATATTTTTTTCAGTCAAGACATGTTTCTCCAAGTTTTAGACAGGGACTTGCTAAAGATGTAATGGAAGCAACACAGTTGTTCAAGGTCTTTCCTAGGTACAAACACATTCTTCTCTGAATAAATCTGTGCATCCACTCGTATCCCAATTGCATACAATCCCTGATTTCCATTCACAATATTCCCATCTGAAAGGAAAGGAAAGAAAATAATTATAAAATAATAAATACATTCATCTAGACAAAAGATTCCTTTTTCCATTGATAATATTAGCAGGAACTTACCTGCAGTGAGGATTGCACTGCATCTTTAAACCAATTCCTATATATAGTAACTCTCATTTGCTAGTCAATTGTGTCTGATTCTTGGGCCACCAACAACATATTGTAGTCATTATCAGCTAGATGACAGTTTGAAATGGTAATATCAGAAAAGCCCTGAACTGCAGATACAGACCTACCATGCCATCAAACGAAGTGAGGTGATCCACCTAGACCTTTCTGGATTCAAATATATGAACTGTATGAAAGTTTCTGTTGCTGATCTAAATGTTATGAATAATAACATTCTCAACTCTATTCAAACCAATTGAAGAACCGGTCATAATAACTTTCACTCCTCTATCGTCAATGGTCATGTTGCAGAAGACATGGAGCATTTGTTCTAGTCAACTTATCATGTCATGGGAGAAGGTGATCCATACTCCTTTTGGGTTGGCAGAGTAGAGGCTCATATCATAACACAATGTAGCAGTTGTAGGATCGGTGGGATTGTCATCAGAACTGGTTACTATGTAGGAGAGCCTTCTGCCCACCTCTCACACCTCCTGCAAATCCAATGGTAGACTTGGACAGGAGATTCCCTTCCCCACAACTGGAGAACTTGCATTTGGTGCCATTAGATCCTTGCACACCTGCCCTGCAGTTCCTACCCAAGGATTTGGACCTGGTTGCACCATCCTAAGAAATTATATTTTTGAAAGAAAAACATCTAAGCTATTTATTGTAGTCAACATAAAAGTAATATAGGGATTTGTGCTTTCCACCTATAAGGATATGATGGAAGAGAGTGGAGAGAAGAGGAGCTGGGAGCCTGGGTTATTTAATTTTTTTTAGTAGATGTTCCAAAAAATTTGAAACCCATTTCAACAATCCATTAAAAAAAACATAATAAAATATTTTATCTTCAAGAAAAGAATTTTTTCACTCTAAACAAATCTATTTGTGTGAAATATGAGTTCTAGATTAATGAAAATAATAAATCTGCCAGTTTTTTATAAAGCCCAAATCCTAAAAAATAAAAATACACGCAGCTAATAGAATGATCATGTTATTGTAAAATGATATTATTTTGTAGTATTATTGGTGGCCATTATTTCCTCCACTATGATTAAGGTCAGTTCTGTGCCTTTTGGCCGCAGCTTATGGCTTGCTTTTCTCTTAAATATTTGCAAATTATTTTTTGGATATCTTACATTGATTTTATATTCAAATCTTTATTGTTTTCAGTAGCATACGCGATGCTAATGTAAAAGAAATCACGCTAAGATTTGTGGTTGCTCTATTTGATAATTAGTGGAGTTGGTAAAATTATATGTCTACCGTGCTGTTAATAGTAGGTTATATACTTTCTTTTGTTTTCAATATATTGTTGCCATTATTAGAATGTTCTTATTTTAAGAAAGAATTATTTCTTGAATTTTTATCTGCAAGTTCATTCATTGGCTTATTATTGGAAGTTTCTAACTTGTGAACTATCAGTAGTTGTGGTTAGTGCAAACATAAGAATCTCAAATTATTTTTTAATTATTATTAAAGGAAAATCAAATGTATAAATTTTGCAAGTAAATAATTAATGGAAGAATTTAATAATTAAAATTTAAGAGGAAAAATAGTGGGTAAATATAGTTTGTGATTTTTAACTTTTTTCTTATTAAATTCAAAAATCAATCAAGAAGAAATTTAGTAATGTAATTAGCTAGTAGGTTATGGATGTTTCTATTTTCAAACTATAAAGCTAAATGAAAGGTTTAATAACTATTTATTTATTATTAGAGGATAAGAAAATATAAATAACTCAAAAATTATTAGATCAAATAAAAATCCCTCAAGTGGATGGAGTTTTAGGAAACTTAACAAATTTAAAATGATGAAAAAACATTATACATTAATGTTCATACATTTAAAACTTACTAAGAACAATTCAAACCAATTTCCATAGTTAAGTGTGAATTATCTGTTGATGGTGTTTTTATGCACTTTTCAACACAAGCAGTGTGTAGGTGCACTACCTCTCTTGAAAGACAATCTTCCACAATCAGATTGCAGAACACTATCCCAAACTCTCTTGGATGTTAGGTCTTGACGATGCTTGGAATATCTTAGTTGTTTGATGTGATTTGCTGGAATCACAAGGCGGTCTTATGGATGGGTTATAAAGCATGGAAGTTGGATCTTGAAATGGAGTTCTTGAGATGGAAAGTTGTTATGCATTGGTTGTAGGTTCAAACAGCAGTCTTGGACTCCATTTTGTTGTTGGATTTGGCTTTACAATGTGCAATGAACCTTAGCATAGGTCAGTCATTAAAAAAATAAAAGAAGGCAAGGAAGAGGGAAAGTTTCTAAGTCTGCAACTAACTATGAATAGTGACAATGGAGTTCCTGCAATGGAAAATTTCTCAAAACAATATCCCACTTAACCAGAGATTTCATAGTATCATGGAAATTGTGCTATCTTCTAAGGTCTGGAGATACTTTATCCTTCATTCACCATGTACATGCATGAATCAAAGAGAAATGTTTTGAGAAAGCTTTGAATTCAAGTCTAGGCTAAGTTTGCATAGCTATCTACCATCAACAAACAAAAAAAAGTATGGATAAATGAATCATCAACATGGAAGGAATTTTCATAATTACCCAATAGCATTCCTAAAATCTACCCAAAGAAAGAAGACAGCTAACTAAACAGCAATAAAACCTAAGTAAAACATCTAATATTGGAGATTGAATCAAGTAACATGAGAGAAACTAAGAAAATACACCAAGTCAATGCCTTTTCTTTATAAATTTTTGCAGCATGTCTTTACAACTCAACTCTCTTTCAAATGAGAGGAGAACCCTATTTATAGTGCCCAAAAGATTCAATGAATGGCCAAGATTAATTCTTATTGTGTGGCCAAGATTCATTACAAAATAGGGTTTCACCTACCCCCCAAATATATCATAATTTAAAACTACATTTTGTCTCTTCCCTATTTCATCCTCTTGCTGACGGGACTGTAGCTCTTTTGTCCTTAAGCCAATTGTTGTTTTCACTGTAGCTACTCTTCAAGAAGTACTTCATCTTTGAAAGGGTTGTCCTCCTACCCCATGGAAGCTATGTATTCTATGAACTTGAGGACGATCACCTAGAGTTTGTCTATTTCGATGAATTCACATTGCAGTGCTTGGTAGCTCCATTCCTTTGCATTATCCTCCAGCCTTTTCCAATATTCATCATACTTTGAGCCTTGATCTCTGAATAACTCTGATTGATTGAAGGTGCGGGCGGCAAAACTTAGGAATTCCATTGTGATGTCCCCAGCCATCTTGTCCTTCATCTTCTCCTGGAAGTATGGTTTTATCTTTTCCGGATCCATTTGCACAGTGGGCATATCATAGCCCATCATCATCTTAAGGTATTGAGCACATTCTACCCAGATTTCTTTGATCCATTCAATGTCCGGATCCACCTTGCTCATGATTTTTCCTAGTGTCTCTTTCCGGTGGTCAAAGTCTCGGGGCCACACATCCATCAGCCAATGATCTTCTTTCTTAAATGCAAGCTTTTTCCCCCACGTGGCTTTAGGTAGCTGAAGGATAGCTTCAATCCTTGGAAAGGTGGAGTTGTAGGTCGCTGGGAAATTGGTGTAGAGCTTCCTTGTGCTCTCCAGAGACTGCATCGGGTCCAAGAACTTGTTGGTTGTTCGCACAGCCCAACTAATTCCCATGTTTTCGACGTATGAGACTTGTCCAAACCAGTCCTTTGTTGTTTTCTCCAAGTTCTTTCTTCTTTCCATCTTGTCAATCTGTTCCTTGGAAAGTAGCTGAGGTGTGGCTGTGGATGTAGTAGGCAGGTCGTCTACTGAAGACCATTACTGTATGTAATCCGTTAGGGTTGCAACCTATGCCTTGAGCTCATCCTTTGAGATTTTATCTTGCTTTATCAGATGCACCACTATAGCCACTGACTCCTCAAGGTGCTCAACTTTCTGCTCTTTGGTGGTGGTACCAAGTCGATGGTGGAGATGCTATAACTTACCCCAGCTTGGCCAATCGTGGGTGTTGCAATTTGTGCCGCTCGAGAGCCGGAAGCATCCATTGTTACTCTGGACCGGACCTTGGGCTTCTTCTCCTTCATCGTAATTTGGGCTCGAACCAAGATGGCCTCTAACCTTGCCCTTGGGTCCTTCAGGAAAGGGGTTTTTCTTTTGAGTTGCTTCTCCAACCACTCGGGTATTAAAGATTTCCCCTTGGGTGAGTCATGGTCACCCTCACCCTTCTTAGTCAAGGCCAAGATCTTTTCTCCTTTTCCCTTTGGGGATTTCTCTTTCTCTTTGGTAGCATCCTCCTCCTCTTCATCGGAGTCATGGACAAATACGAAGCATTTGATAGGCAACCCGGTGGGTGGTTGCTGAATGGTACTTTCTTTTCTTGATGTTTTTCCTTCCTTCTTTTCCTCAGTACACTTAGCCTCGGGGCTTCTGATGACACATGTTTCACCCTCCGTTAAATCCTTCTGCTGCTGTTCTCTTGGTGGCTACCCTTCTTCATCATGGGGTGACCCCTTTCCCTCTACCCCAATGTCTTTCAGCTATTGCACCATTTCCTCCTCAAGGTTGTCATCAAAGGTTTGAATGATTTCCTTAGCACCCAAGCCATCTTCCTCGTCCCCACTCTCAGAAGAGCCCATTTTTTCCTCCTCATAAGCCACCCTATTGATGGTTCGGTGTTCGTACTTCGGGTGCTCATGGTACTCATCAGCCTCCTCTTCAACAGGCTTCGAGGCCTCTCGCTCTCGTTCCTCCCACTCCTTAGAGATTAGCATGGTGGCCTCCATAGTCGGTGGCTTTGTCGGTGGTTGTGAAGGTTGAGCAGTAGCAAGGACTTGCGCAAGGGCTGCTTGGAGAGTCTAATCCATTAAGATCTGGGAGAGCTCTAGGGGAAGGTTCTGCATGTGCCTTGAAAGAGCCTTGGGCATCGTGGCAGTGGGAACAGGTGATGTTATTACTGCTAGAGGGAGTGATGTGATTGGCGACATAGCAGCAGAGGAGGGGGGAGAAGTCATGGCAAAAAATGAGTCAATAACTATCACAAACTCGGCCGGAGTCAAAGGGGCAAGATGGAAAGAAATGTCCACTGCCGGTGAGAATGTAGCGACCATAGCCAGGGAGATGGGTCGTGCAACAGGAGGGGTGGAGAGAACCAAGGGAGGCTACAATTGACCCGTACCCCTTGCTTCTTTCTCTTGGGTTGAAGGTTGTTCCGTAGTACTCCTTACCTGCTTGAGCCTTTTGGGAGGTGAGCTTCCCATTTCTTTCTTTGCATAGGCCTTGGGGTCTGGAGACTACTCGATTTCTGTTACTTTTCTCTTACTGGACCTAGTGATCGGAGGAGACTTGGAAGTCCTGCAAGTTGAAGTGGTGGCAACAACATCCTCTGTGGCACTCAGATCATTTTTGAGCCCTTCATAAGTCAAGATTACTCTTTTTCGCTTTAAATGAGCCACCTGCCCATTGATCCAGTCCTTGGTACGAGTTAAGATTGGCCGGTTATAGTATCTAGGTCATCGACCTCCTGTTCATCCCAGTCAATTGATGGTATTAGCAGGTTGGTGACTGCAGGGTACCTGGGATGCATTATGGTGGACTCGTCCTCCTAGACTTGGTCCAGTACGGGGAATGGCTACACCCTCCTTAAGAGCTGTATAGTCATTTGCATGTAGTGCCTTGTGTGCACTTCCTTGTCATCCTGACAGTCGGCCCAAAAATCCTCAATGTGGTGAAGATGGGCATACGCCGGCCCTAGCACTTTCCTGACATGGCCATGTGGGTCCATCCATGGGTGAGCAATGTGTAGGTAGAAATGGTAATCCTTCAGTTCTTTCTCAGAGTTATCAGCACAGTGGGAAGTTTGCAGTCGGTACATGCCCTAGCCAAGGGTCATGGGATAGGAGATCCCCGCTATGTGTTTGTTGCTAAAGATTACCTGTAGGTGTTGGAGTTGCCGATAAAGCTCCAGGAGGATGATTCGGTCATTGGGGTATCGAGGCAACCTATTTGGTCTTTCAGTGAAGCCTTGGACATAGATGTACGTAAAATTTGGGTATTGGATATAGAGAAAGGCCTACTACTTCAAAAGCACTCTGGCACTATGGGAGACCCTTCTCTTGAAGTCTTCAGCAATCAACCTGATAATATGGCCAATGAAGGCATCGTTTACTCTGCAGTAATCCCTTTAAAAGTTTCAGTACTAGAGCTGTGGATATTTATCATAGGCTTTGAGTCCTTGCTTCTGCTCCTGATCAGGTACCATAAACAACCCATTGTACTATCTCTAATCCATCAAGGAATAGACAAGGTAGGAAGTCATATAGAATTTGGAGCTCTTCTTTATGTTTACAAACTACTCGTGGAAGCAGTTGCTTATGATTCCTCCCTAGCACAACAAAGCCTTTGTTGTTATGTCCTCGTTTCCATGCAGGATCTGCTCAATAAAGTATGCCATCCATTCCTGAAAGTAGGCGGCCGTGGGGAGACCCATAATCCTACTCAACATGGTTACTAGGTCATGGTAATCATGGAAATCACTATGAAAGAGTTCCTGAGGAACTTTCGCAGCACTGCCCCGTCTTTCCTTGAGCCAATGTAAATTTATTCACTTCTTACAGCCACCCGGATTATCATCCCATGCAGCCTGGCATTCTTCTAAGGTGGGGACCTGCATTTGTTGGAAAGTGGGAATATGGAAGGTCTTTGTGATCCCTTTAGGTGACATTTCAGCGAGAATGTTGCCCTCTTTATCAATGATTGTCTTGTGTCAGTTTGGTATGCTTCCCAACAAGCCATGACCAATTCGGGGGCCATGAGAGATGGAGGGAACCCAACGGCCTTAGCTATTCCACTCTGTCTTATCAATCTGGCATTCTTTGTCGTCGGGTTAACCCTGACCCTTTGCGTGAATTCATCGATGTCAACTTGGCCTATGTTGGTGTTTGTGATCTCCTTCCAATCTGTGGTGACTTTTGAGTGGAGAGGCTCGCCCTAAAATTGGTACTTCATCTGGTCCTTTTCTTCCTTCCCTTGAGGGGTCCTTCTTGACTTCTTCCCCTTGTCCTTTTCGGTGGATGCCCCTGAAGTTCCTGCACCCGATTCCATATATTCTCGAACACGTGATGTGGGCAGATGTGGGATCCACCTATGGTCGACGAAATGATGCTAAGGGTGACAAGCGTGATGGTGTCGAAGATGGTGGGATCCTGAATGAATTTCTCCAATCGCTTTGCAATCTTGTGAATTGATAATGACAGGTCAGAGTGGGTATTTTATACCTCCAACCGCCATTAATGCTTGTATTTAATGCAGGTACGGTGCCAAAAAAGTTGGTGAGTTTGAAAATTGTCGACAGTAGTGGGAAACTCAGGGCCCGAAGGCCAGGGAGACGTAGGACAGTGGCCACTGTGAATATTTCAGGTCGGTCAGGATGGTGGCAGCGACGAGTGAACCAGGGCCCGGAGGGTAGAGTTCTGCCAAAGATCCGCTGTTGTGGACGACGGAACCATTATGGAATTCCAGGCCTAAAATTCTAGATGGTCATGCCTGGAACACCCGAAGGTAGTCAGGGACTCCCACAGATATCGATCAGCAAAAACAGTGGCAGGACCCGGGAGGCGGGGCACAGCCAAAGGTTCACCGTCGAGCGACGGTGAAGCATGGCCAGAACCCGGAAGTGGAACTTCGGGGCTCAGGGTCTAGGGGGAAAAATGGTCATCAGAGATTTCATAAACTTTAGTTAATGGAAAATGGGGAATCAGACCCCGAGGTCTGGGAGGACGTGGAGCAGGCACTGCCAGGAATGGTGGGTTCAGTTGGGAAACCCGGTGAGGGAATCCCGAACGGTCGGGCTCGATAAGGCCTGGGGTCATTGTAGGGTCAAACTGCCAGAGGGACTCCGCTAGATGCCAAAACACAACAAAAACTAAAAGGGGAAGGCATGGTCAACTTATGGTGGGTCCTTTAAGCAACATTGACCATTCGAGACATCGAAAAAGGAGGCACGCAAAATAAAGCAACGATAAAAATGACCTAGCAAGGTGAAAGAAAAGAGGGTCCCTATTCCGAACAGGGCATGTGCTAGGGGCACAACAAATGGCGACTCCGCTAGAGAACGCTCTTGAGCGTTATAAGGATAAATATTCATTCAGGACCCAGAATCTCTAGTTTTGCAGACTACCAGTGGCTTCCAAAAATGAATCTGGGAGGATGAGATCCTTAATTAGGTCAGCTTACAGGACATCTCAGAAGTGTGTGTGTTGTGAATTCATTCCTTTCCTTGGGATAGTGACCAGGGTTACTAATTCAACTGAGTGAGCTACATAAATCGTCTAACACCAAAAGTAAACTGGACATTGCTCCATTGCCAATCTTGCATCCATAGCCCCGACGGAGTTGTCGCTGCAATCTCACGGATATTGCTCTACTGCCAGCTGGGCATCCATAGCCCCGGTAAAGTTACCCGGACACCCATACGGTCGTTTATTTTTAGGATTCCTTTACTTTCTGCTTTCATATTTCCTTCAATGTTCATTTCTCTTTTATCATTTAGTTCAACTGGGTAGGCACTGAAGCCTATGATGGGTTTGAGATTGCAGTGGTCACTGGAGCAGACGTGAGATTTTTCACTTACTAGGGTGTCATAACAACCATGGCATGGTCCTTTATAAATAATTATTATGTGTTTTATGCGAGATCCGAGATGCGTGTAAGAAGATCCAGCTAAGGGTCAAGTTCTAAGCAAAGTTCAAGAAAGGAAATCATTCACTGGTAGCTTTCAAAGACTGATACTCGAGAGTGAATGTTTAGCCGAAGAACACAAAGAATGGATAGCAAAGTAAACTGCTTGTCGAGCAAGCACGGCCACCGCAAAGGGGCGGGAAACAACTTTCAAAACACAATTTCTAGGAGGGAGAAAACAAAAGAGCGACACAAACAAAATACAAGACAGCCAGAAAGAAAACTACCCTAACCTATGTACAAATATTTACAACGAAGAGCTCGAATGAGCTCAAGCCTAGAAGTAATGCTTCAAGTGCTTCCTGTTGACTGGTAACGAGATGTTCTCACCAGTTAAGGTATTTAAGCAGAAGACATTATCTCCCAAAATCTCAGCTATTTGAAAGGGGCCAAGCCAGAGCTTGTCGAATTTGTTGTGTCCCCCATTCTTTTCATGGGCCTTGTCCCAATACAGGACCAAATCTACAATTCTAAATGCCTTGATCTTGACTTGGTGGTCGAACCATCTCTTAACTACACCCTGGTGTTTGGCAAAATTTTCTATTGCATAGTCTCAGACTTCTTCTAAATGCAAGAGCTCAGCTAATCGAGCTTCCCTACGATCGCCTCCCTCATAAAAATCATTGATGAATTGAATAGTAGGAATCTTTAGATGGATGGGAAATATAGGTTGTAGGCCATAAACAAGGTGGAATGGGGAATCACTGAGGGTAGCCTTGTGGCGAGTGCGATCAGCCCAAAGGGCGAAACATAGCTGGGTATGCCAGTCCTTGAGATTCTTGTCTAGTAGCTTTTTGATCACAGTAATCAGGTTTTTATTTGTAGACTCGGCAAGGCCATTAGATGAGAATTTAAGGGAAATTCCATAGTCAAATGCCCAACTAAAATTTTTTAATGAAGCAAACGCAGGTCCATTATCACATACCAAAGCATAAGGACAACCAAAGCGATTTAAAATAAAACTTTTTAGGAAATTTGTAACTAATTCAGTTGTGCATTGCTTACATACTATTGCTTCCATCCACCTAGTGTAGTAATCAGTAGTGGTAAGAATGTACATGTGTCTCGCAGATGATGGAGGGCTTACCGGACTGATGAATTCAAGACCCCATTTGCGCAAATGGTCTTACCTCCAACACAAACTGTAGTGGGAGAACAACATTCTTTTCCCTGGTGGCATCGGTCTGGTATGTGTGACATGAACGAACATGGCAATGGGTATCCTTGAAGATAGTTGGCCAATAATACCCTACTCTCAATATCTGATGTGTTGTGGAAGAACCAGAATCATGGCCTATGCCAAATTTGTTGTGGAACTCTTTCAAGACTCGATCTGCTTCTTCTTTGCTAAAGCATCTTAAATAAATGCCTTCATGATTCTTCTTGTAGAGAATAGAACCTTGTAGCATGTAGCCATTACTTTTAAATCTAAGGGCCCACTTTTAGACTTCTTGCAGGTGCGGTGGACATTTATGGTTCAGTAAATAGTAGACGACATTCTGGTACCACTCTCCTGAGGAGACATCCTCAAGCTGGTACTACTGCACAGTGAGTTCGGGTCCAGCTTTGGCTGCTGTTTCAACAATTGTGCAGGTGAGTTCCTGTCCTCTCACCAGTTTCATCAGTTGGATCTCCATGTCATATTCTTGGAGCAGGGTGACCCATTTAGCTCTTCTTTCACAAAATTCATTCTACATGAGTAGCATTTTTACTTCTGGGTCGGGGATAATGGCAAACACCTTATTGCATAGGATATAGTGTCTAAATTTCTTCACCCCTTTGACGAGAGCATATGCCTACTTTTCAATGTTGTGATATCAAAATTTAGCATCCTTGAGGGGAGCACTCATAAAGGTGATCGGATGCTCATTTCCTTCATCATCCTTCTGGGTCAACATGCTAGCACAGGAATGCTCTGAAGCAAATGAGTAGATGTAGAAAGGCTTCAGATAATCTAGGCTGACTAACACGGGCACCTCAACGATGGCCCATTTAATTTCTTCAAAGGATTGCTTGGCATCGGGTGTCCATTCAACTTTGGCATCTTATTTCAGCATAGCATTGAGAGGTTTAACAATCTTTATGAAACCTGTGATGAATTTTTGGATGAAGTTGATCTTTCCAAAGAAAGATTTTAATTCTTTCTTGCTTCCTAGGGGCGGGATTTTGAGTAAGGACTCGATACATTCAGGGTCTATGGAGATTCCCTATTCTGAAATGATATGCCTGAGCAACCTACCTTCAGTCACTCTGAAAATGCACTTCTTCGGGTTAAGAGAAACCCCAAACTCCCTGCATCTCTGAAATACCTTACATAAATCGGAGACGTGATCACCCCGCCTTTTAGAAAATATGGTCAAATCATCCATGTAGATGATTATGCACTTGCCAATTAAGTCCTTGAAGGCAATATCCATGGTGCGTTGGAAGGTGGCGCCAGCATTGATGAGCCCAAAAGGCATCCTTCTGTACGCGAACGTCCCCCACTTAGTGGTGAATGCCATTTTGTGGCGATCCTCATACTTTACCATTACTTGGTTATACTCGGAGTATCCATCGAGGAAAGAAATCATCTGGGAGCTGTTGACAACCTGCAGCACCTCATCCAATGAAGGTACTAGATAATTGTATTTCTCCGAGGCACGGTTTAGATTGCAAAAATCTACACACAATCTAATCTCCCCATTTTTTTCTGACCGGGACCAAGTTGGCCACCCATGTGAAATTCCTAACTAAAAAAGTGATCCTTGCTGAGAGCAACTTTTGCACCTTTTTGTAGATGACAAGTTCCAGCAAGGCATTGATAAGGCGCTGCTGCTGGTAGAATGGCTTCACCTCCGTCTTAAGAGGGATGGTGTGGGTAATGACAAAAGTGTCATATGTTTTAAAATCTTTGTAACTCCATGCCACCACATCATGGTACCTCCATAACGCATCCGTGATTCCATTATTTTTCTCTGGCATGCACACCTTGCCGATAAAAATATTCCTAATCTCCTTGGCTGTCCCAAGGTTGTGAGCATTGCACTGGTTGCTTATAACCTCCTTTTTCGTTTGCTGATTCTGATCTCTAATCTGATCCAAGTCAAATATGCGTTCCAACTGAACCATACCCCTGGGGATCGTATTAGTTTTGAGGTTAATAACCCCCTCTATGTCCAGTTCAACTTCTTGTGGATCAGCTTTATCAATTATTTGAGCTGCGAAGACATTAGAACTTGTGATGAATTGAAGGATATGTTTATCATCATTGAAGACTTGCAAGTGGGTAACATTATCTGGGACCGATGGTGTGGATGTCAGCTCAACCATGAATTTCTTGAGCCTAGACAAAGAGAGGGGTTGTAGAGTGTTAGCTGTTTGATCTAAGGCATCAGTTGTATGATTCTTGGCACGAGGGATCAATTGTATATTAAATGCATCTAAGCCCTCTAAGAGATCCCAAACTCTATGCCTATAGTTTGTAAGTATTCGGTCACAACAGGAATACAACTTCCTAACCTGTTTAACCACGAGTTCATAATCCCTGAAAAACTTGCAGCATTTTTACATTTTTCTTCAAGGCCATGAGAAGGCCAATGACTAAGGTCTCATATTCTGCTACATTATTGGTGCAATAGAATTGTAATCTGTGGGCAGCTAAAAATGTCTTACCCGTTGGGCTGATGAGTTTGAACCCAGCTCCAACTCCTTGCTTGGACTTGGATTCATCAAATCGGAGTGTCCAACATGTAGAGGGTTCTTTGTCTTCGAGACTGATTAAGCTTTTGTTCCCTTTCAGCTCGGTGGCTGGCCCTGCGACCTTAGGAGAATTTTCTGGTCTGACGCATTGATCAACAGGTGGTTCTACTGGTGCCTCCTTTGGCGCTTTTATCTGAGGAGCAGCTAATTTTTTAACATGTGCAACTATTGCTTGACACAAGCAACAATCAAACTTGGAGTGGATAGCATTGTGAACCCTGCACCAATTTGGTAACAAGAGATCCTATAAATTCATTCGGGCCCCTAGGCTAAGCTGATCCCTTGCACACTTCTCTATGAACTCCCGAAAGCCACCAAGTAGTCTCCAGTTGTTCTTATCAGGCTCATCATCGGCTTCTATCAACATTTCTGTGTCTGGGGGCATTCGTGTAGAATTAGTCAAAGAACTACACAACACTAGTAACACTTTGTTCGTACCTTCTTCCTGAAGCTCGACCTCATTTTGGTAGGCGAAAGGGTGGTAATTCCCTAGGTCAGTCTCGGCGAACAACACCTCATTGATATTATTGTACTCCGTGATCATATATTTCATATAGGGTTCACGGTCGATACAGATTTGATTTGGCAGCCCCTTCCATGGTAACCACATATAAGAAATGTCTGTGGTGGTGTATCCATTTAGTGCCTTGGTGAATTCCCTTCCCAAGATGATTCCATATGCATCAGGAATGTCAGCCACTTGAATATCAATGACCTGTTATATCCACAGGTCTATAACAATCTGCATCAGGATATGGTTTATTTCACCCACAATGTTGATCTCTATTTTGTCCAGCTAGGTCACCTTCCTCCTTGAAGGCGTGGGGGTGATGCCAAGAGCCTTGCATACTACCAAGGGCATGATATTGGTAGACACTCCTGAATCGAGCAGGAAGTTATGCAAGTTCTTCCCAAAGATCCTAAAGGTGGTCAAGAAATGGGGAATTTCTAGTCTCCCTTAGAAGATGCCTGTAGGCATGTCCATGTGAGCTATCTGACCTTTGTTCTTATCATTGCCCATATCCCTAATTTTCCTAAACGGTTGGTCCTTGAAAATCTGCCTATTAGCCTGCTCTAGTTCCCTTTCAATTTGTTTACTCGCAAGTTGATTTTCAGGGATATCCTTCCTTTTCCCAACATTATCCTATTTCTCCAGTTCCTTCCTAGGCTCTTCAAAGGTAACTCTTTTGGTTGACGTTTCTGGAGTCATACTGGAGGATGGAGTCCCATTAAGAACCCTAAAGAAGGCATGCCTTACAGCAGGGACATTAAGTAATTCGAAGGCTGACAAGCTGATTTTTACCTTCTTGAACTCTTCTGTTACATATTCACCCATTTGTTCAATTTCTGAACTAAAAGTTTGGCCTATGGCAGGACTAGAAGGTTGAACCTTCGTTTGACTAAACAGATTTTGGGATTGGCCTTGAGGCTGATTTTGTGACTGGTTTTGAGATCCGTTCTTGTTGAGGTATTGGGTAGGTATATGAGGAAGTCCAGGGTTATTGCTGGCATTAGGATCAGATGGAGTGGCAAAATTGTATGGTGGGGTAGAAGTTGTAAAGGGTCCACCCGCTTATCTATTCCTAAGGAAGTAGGGAGTTGACCTTTGATAGAACATATGGACCTCATCTACAAGTGGCTCTTCTTCATCTACCGGACCATTATCTACTAAATCAAAGAGCTGAGCCAAAGTTTGTTCATTACTTACCTCTTGTGCTTCTTCACCTTCAACAGGAGCAGGTTCGACTTTGAGCTCGTTGCGGTCACCTCACGAAAATAGTGCTTGATTAACCATGAGGTAGGAGGAATCATATGGCTCAGATGGGACGATGTCCCTACAGTCGGCATTGTCAACTATGTTTTGTACCTCCACTTGGAATATTTCAGCAACTGTCTGGAACTCGAGACAATCCAACTCGGAATGTCTGTTAGTTTTATGAATTCGACACCATCCGGACAAGGCTGTCTTGGCAAGGTATACTCCGCTAGTCATTTTTTCATTGTTTGTTGGTTGATCGAAAGGTGTAGGGACTCCTCCATTATTGGGCCTAGTGTTCCACGTGCGATTCTGCCTCTAAGAAGGTCTCATTTCTATATTCTGATTGGCATTTTACCCCTATCATAGTTCTGCCCAGAGGAAGTGCCTACTTCTTGATTATCCCTACTATCCCTATTGTCTCAAGTGTCCCAGTTAAGATTAGCCTGGAAATTACGCTGGGAGACCTGTAACTAGTTATTTTGATTCTTTAGGTGTGTCATTTTTATGGACATTTTCTTTATCATTTCAGTCAGCTCTTTTAGCTTGTCTTTCTCGGTCTTGTTCCTAGGTGACGGCATCGAATTTTGGAGAAAGACGGATGGGGATGCCGGCTGATTCTAATAAGCTGGAGGAAACTCTAGTCCTGATAGGTATAATGGGGCCTATGGCTGCTGGGAATACGACTGTTGTTGTGGAGCCGCCTGAGAATAGTTATACTGTTGTTGGGGCTGTAAATAGGAAGGTGTAGGAGGCGCGTAATTTAGTGGCTGCCCTGGATGTGGTACCATAGGTAGCTAAGGTACTTGGTTCATAAGAGGGGTTTGATGAGCAAACACTTGGTTAAGCCCCTGAATCTACATCGGGTGAGCCACTGGCCCCAGAGAAGGCAGCGGGCCAGAGATATTCTACCCCAAGTCTGCACTGGCAACAATGACCTTTTTATAGGCCGCCACTAATGAGGTGGGCGGCGGTTGCATCTTTTTCACCAAAGCTGAAGTGAGGTTGTCTAATGCTGCATAGTAGACTGGGAGAGCCACAACATCATTATGAAGGTACGAGTCCTGAAGCCTTGTGTAGGCCCAATGAAAGTGGTCGTTGAAGGAGCCAATAGGTTCATTGACTTCCCTTCTTACAGACATGAATTGCTGGTAAAGTTACGAAGGGCTGATGAGGATCTTCTATTTCTATAGGAAGGCATTCTTCATTAGAGTATACGAGGTAATGGATCCCCTCAGCAGATTGATGTACCAATAGAAAGCTTCTTCCCCCAATGAATGCAGAAATAGGCAGCATGCAACGTCCTCATGGTCAACGTGCATTTTGGTAATTGATGTCTCAAATATTTTGATATGCTCCTCAGTTGTTCTTTGTAGGTCACACGGATGGAACTTTGAACAAAATCCTTCTGGATTCTTGGGCATATCATTGTAGGCAGCGAAATGTATTGGTGAAGGGTTATGTGCTAACCAAGCCATAGAGGGTGGCAGAGGTGGTATCTGCTATTGGAGAATGATAATTTGGGGTTGTATCTGTAGTACAACAATAATTTGGGACTGTACTTGAGTTGCGGCTGACTAGACTGTGCCCTCGGCTGAAAGGGCCAGGAGAGGAGCAATCCCCTAGCTGCCGGAGACAGGAGGTGCAAATACAGTTTGAGATGGTTGGGTGGAAGATGAAGGCTAGCCAAATGAAGGTGAGGGTGGAATGGAGGAAGAGGAAGAGGCAACACTACATCCTTTAGCTCGCTTTGCCCTTGTAGGAGGCTGCAATTCTTCAAATTCTCCCTTGTTTGGTGTTGACTGTAGAACTCTTTGAAATATTTCTAGGGAGAATGATCCGATTCGATTTAGCTTCACTTTTAACCCTTAACTTGGTATTTCCACTGTTAGCCCTCTTAGCGCCAGTTCTGTTGATGGTGTTTTTATGCACTTTTCAACATAGGCAGTGTGTAGGTGCACTACCTCTCTTGAAAGACAATCTTCCACAATCAGATTACAAAACACTATCCTAAGGTCTCTCGGATGTTAGGTCTTGATGATGCTTGGGATATCTTAGTTGTTTCATGTGATTTGCTGGAATCACAAGGCGGTCTTATGGATGGGTTATAAAGCATGGAAGTTGGATCTTGAAATAGAGTTCTTGAGATGAAAAGTTTTTATGCATTGGCTGTAGGTTCAAACATAAGTCTTGGACTCCATTTTGTTGTTGGATTTCACTTTACCATGTGCAATGAACCTTAGGATAGGTCAGTCATTAAAAAAAAAAAAAAGGCAAACAAGAGGGAAAGTTCCTAAGTCTGCAACTAACTATGAATAGTGAAAATGGAGTTCCTGCAATGGACAATTTCTCAAAACAATATCCCACTTAATCAGAGATTTCACAGTATCATAGAAATTGTGTTATCTTCTAAGGTCTGCAGATACTTTGTCCTTCATTCACCATGTACATGCATGAATCAAAGAGAAATGTTTTGGAGCAGCTTTGAATTCAAGTCTAGGGTAATTTTGCACAACTATCTACCATCAACAAACATCAAAAAGTATGGACAAAGAAATCATCAACATGGTAGAAATTTTCATAATCACCCAACAACATTCCTAAAATCTACCCAAATAAAGAAGATAGCTAACTAAACAACAATAAAACCTAAGTCAAACATCTAATATTGGAGATTAAATCAAGTAACATGAGAGAAACTAAGAAAATACACCAAGTCAATGCCTTTTCTTTATAACTTTCTATAGTATGTTTTTACAACTCAACTCTTTTTCAAATAAGAGGAGAGCCCTATTTATAGTGCTCAAAAGATTCAATGAATGGCCAAGATTAATTCTTATTGTGTGGCCAAGATTCATTACAAAATAAGGTTTCACCTACCCCCCAAATATATCATAATTTAAAACTATATTTTGTCTCTTCCCTATTTCGTCCTCTTGCTAATGGGACTGTAGCTCTTTTGTCCTTTAGCCAATTGTTGTTTTCACTATAGCTACTCTTTAGGAAGTTCTTTATCTTTGACAGGGATGTCCTCCTGCCCCTTGGAAGCTATGTATTCTATGAACTTGAGGACGATCACCTGGAGTTTGTCTATTTTGATGATTTCACATCACAGCACTTGGTAGCTCCATTCCTTTGCATTATCTTCCAGCCTTTTCCAATCTTCACCATACTTTGAGCCTTGGTCTTTGAACAACTCCAATTGATCGAAGGCGCGGGCAGAAAAACTCAGGAATTTCATTGTGATGTCCCCAACCATCTCGTCCTTCATCTTCTCTTAGAAGTAGGGTTTTATCTTTTCTGGATCCATTTGCACAGTGGGCATATTATAGCCCATCATCATCTTAAGGTATTGAGCACATTCTGCCTAGATTTTTTTTATCCATTCAATGTCTGGATCCACCTTGCTCATGATTTTTCCTAGCCTCTCTTTTCGGTGGTCAAAGTCTCGGCGCCACACATCCATCATCCAGTGATCATCTTTATTAAATGCAAGCTTTTTCTCCCATGTGGCTTCAAATAGTTAAAAGATAGCTTCAATCCTTAGAAAGGTGGAGTCGTAGGTCATGGAGAAATTGGTGCAGAGCTTCCTTGTGCTCTCTAGACACTGCATCAGGTCCAAGAACTTGTTGGCTGTTCGAACAGCTCGACTAATTCCCATGTTTCCAACATATGAGACTTGTCAGAACTAGTCCTCTGTGGTTTTCTCTAAGTTCTTTCTTCTTTCCATCTTGTCAATCTGTTCCTTGGAAAGTAGCTAAGGTGTGGCCATGGATGTAGTAGGCAGGTCATCTACTGAAGAACATTGTTGTATGTAATCCGTTAGGGTTGCAACCTATGCCTTGAGCTCATCCTTTGAGATTTTATCTTGCTTTATCAAATGCACCACTGTAGCCACTGACTCCTCAAGGTGCTTGACTTTCTGCTGTTTGGTGGTGGTCCCAAGTCGATGGTGGAGATGCTATAACTTACCCCAGCTTGGCCAATCATGGGTGTTGCAATTTCTGATGCTCGAGAGCCGGAAGCATCCATTGTTACTCTGGATCAGACCTTGGGCTTCTTCTCCTTCTTCGTCGTAATTTGGGCGTGAGCCAAGATGGCCTCTAACCTTGCCCTTGGGTCCTTCAGCACAAGGGGTTTTTCTTTCGAGCTGCTTCTCCAACCACTCGAACACAACAGATTTCCCCTTGGGTGAATCATGGTCACCCTCACCCTTCTCAGTCAAGGCCAAGATCTTTTCTCCTTTTCCCTTCGGGGATTTCTCTTTCTCTTTGGCAGCATCCTCCTCCTCTTCATCAGAGTCATGGACAAATATGAGGCATTTGATAGGCAACCTGGCGGGTGGTTGCTGAATGGAACTTTCTTTTCTTGTTGTTTCTCCTTCCTTCTTTTCCTCACTACACTTAGCCTCAGGGCTTCTGACGACACGTGTTTCACCCTTCGTTAAATCCTTTTGCTGCTGTTCTCTTGGTGGCTGCCCTTCTTCATCATGGGGTGACCCCTTTGCCTCTGCCCCAATATCTTTCAGCTGTTGCACCATTTTCTCCTTAAGGTCATCATCAAAGGTTTGAATGATTTCCTTAGCACTTGAGCTATCTTCCTCGTCCCCACTCTCAGAAGAGCCCATTTCTTCCTCCTCGTAAGCCACGCTGTCGATGGTTTAGTGTTCATACTTCGGGTGCTCATGGTACTCATCAACCTCCTCCTTAATAGACTTCGAGGCCTCCCGCTCTCGTTCCTCCCACTCATTAGAGATTAGCATGGTGGCATCTATAGTCAATGGCCCTGTCGATGGTTTAGAAGGTTGAGCAGTATCAAGGACTTGCGCAAGGGCTGCTTGGAGAGTCAGATCCATTAAGATCTGGGAGAGCTCAGAGGGAAGGTTTTGCATGTACCTTGATAGAGCCTCGGACATAGTGGCAGTGGGAACAGGTAATGTTAGGGGGAGAAGTCATGGTGGAAGATGAGTCAATAACTATCACAGAGTCGATCGGAGGCGAAGGGGCAAGATGGACAGAAATGTCCACTACCGGCGGGGATGCAACAACCATAGCCAGGAAGATGGGTGGTGCAACAAGAGGGGCGAAGAGAACCAAGGGAGGCTACAATTGACCCATACCCCCTGCTTCTTTCTCTTGGGTTGAAGGTTGTTCTATAGTACTCCCTGCCTGCTTGAGCCTTTTGGGAGGTGAGCCTCCCGTTTCTTTCTTTGCATAGGCCTTGGGGTCTGGAGACTGCTCGGTTTCTGTTCCTTTTCTTTTCCTAGACCTGGTGACCAAAGGAGACTTGGAAGTCTCACCAGTTGAAGTGGTGGTAGCAACATCCTTTTTGGCACTCGACTCACTTTTGAGCCCTTCATAAGTCAAGATTACTCCTTGTCGCTTTAAATGAGCCACCTACCCATCGATCTAGTCTTTGGTACAAGTTAAGATTGGCTGGGTTATAGTATCTAGGTCATCGACCTCCTATTCATCCCAGTCAATTGATGGTATTGGTAGGTTGGCAACTGCAGGGTACTTGGGATGCATTATGGTGGACTCATCCTCCTCGACTTAGTCCGATACGGGGAATGGCTGCACCCTCCTTAGGAATTGTATAGTCATTCACATGTAGTGCCTTGCACGCACTTCCTTGTCATCCTGAGAGTCGGCCCAAAAATCCTCAATGTGGTGAAGAGGGGCATACGCTAGCCCCAGCGCTTTCCTGACATGGCCATGCAGGTCCATCTGTGGATGAGTAGTGTGTAGGTAGAAATGGTAATCCTTCAGTTCTTTCTTTGAGTTAGTAGCACAGTAGGAAGTTTGCAGTCGGTACATGCCCTGGCCAAGGTTCATGGGATAGGAGATCCCCACTATGTGTTTGTTGCTGAAGATTTCTTGTAGGTGTTGGAGTTGCCGAGAAAGCTCCAAGAAGATGATTCGGTCATTGGGGTATTGGGGCAACCTATTTGGCCTTTCAGTGAAGCCCTGGGTATGGATGTACGTAAACTTCGGGTATTAGATATAAAGAAATGTATACTACTTCAAAAGTGCTCTTGCACTATGGGAGACCCTTCTCTCGAAGTCTTTGACAGTCAACCTGATAATGTGGCCAATGAAGGCATCATTTACTCTGTAGTAATCCCTTTTGAAGTTTTGGTACTGGAGCTATGGATATTTATCATAGGCTTTGAGTCCTCACTTCTGCTCCTGATTGGGTGCCATAAACAACCCGCTATACTATCTCTGATCCACCAAGGAATAGACAAGGTAGGAAGTCATATAGAATTTGGAGCTCTTATTTATGTTGATAAACTACTCATGGAAGCAGTTGCTTATGATTCCTCCCCAGTAGAATAAAGCTTTTGTTGTTACATCCTTGTTTCCACGCAGGATCTACTCAATAAAGTATGCCATCCATTCCTGAAAGTAGGCAGCCGCGGGGAGACCCATAATCCTACTCAACATGGTTACCAGGTCATGGTAATTTTTGTGGAAATCACTGCAAAAGAGTTCCTGAGGAACTTTTGAAGCACTGCCCCGTCTTTCCTTGAGCCAATGTAAATTTACTCACTTCTGACAACCAACCTGATTATCATCCCATGTTGCCTGGCATTCTTCTAAGGTGGGGACCTCCATCTATTGGAAAGTGGGAATATGGAAGGTCTTTGTGATCCCTTCAGGCGACATGTCAGCGAGAATGTTTCCCTCTTTATCAATGATTTTCCTTATGTCGGTTTGGTATGCTTCCTGACAAGCCATGACCAATTTGGGGGCCACGAGAGATGGAGGGAACCCAATGGCCTTAGCTATTCCACTATGTCTTATCAATCTGGCATTCTTTGTCATCAGGTTGACACTGACCCTTTGTGTGAATTCATCGATGTCAACTTGTCCTATGTTAGTGTTTATGATCTCCTTCCAATCCGTGGTGACTTTTGAGTGGAGAGGCTCGCTCTAGAATTGGTACTTCATCTGGTCCTTGTCTTCCTTCCCTCGAGGGGTCCTTCTTGACTTCTTCCCCTTGTCCCTTTTGGCGGATGCCCCTGAAGTTCTTGCACCTGATTCCATATATTCTCAAACACGCAATGCAGACAGACGTGGGATCCACCTACGGTCAATGAAATGATGCTAAGGGCGACAAGCGTGACGGTGTTGAAGATAGTGGGCTCCTCAATGAATTTCTCCAATCACTCTACAATCTTATGAAATAATAATGACAGGCCTGAGTGGGTATTTTATACCCCCAACTGCCATTAATGCTCATATTTAATGTAGGTACACCAACAAAAAAGTTGGTGAGTTTGAAAATCGGTGACGGTGGCAGGAGACTCAGGGCCCGAAGGCCGGGGAGATGCAGGATGATGGTCGCTATGAATATTTTGGGTTGGTCAAGACAGTGGCGGCGATGAGAAAACTAGGGCCCGGAGGGCGGAGTTCCACCAAAGAGCCGCCGTTGTGGACGGCAGAACCATCATGGAATTCTAGGCCTAGAATTCTAGATGGTCGAGCCCAGAACACCCGACGGCAGTCAGGGACTCCCACAGATATCAGTCGACGAAAATGGTGTCAGGACCTGAGAGGCAAGGCCCAGCCAAAGGTTCACCATTGAGCGACGACAAAGCATGGCCAGAACCCAGAAGTAGAACTCCGGGGCTAGGGGTCCGAAGGGAAAAATGGCCATTGGAGATTTCACAAACTTTAGTAAATGGAAAACGGGGAATCAGACCCTAAGGTCTGGGAGGACGCGGAGCGGATGCTGCCAAGAATGGCAGGTTCAACATGGAAACTTGGCGAGGGAATCCTGAATGGCTAGGCCTAGTAGGGCCCGGGGCCATTGGCGGGGTCAAACTGCCATAGGGACTCTGTGAGACACCAGAATGCAGCAAAAACTAAAAGGGGAAGGCATGGTCAACTTATGGTGGGTCCTTTAAGCAACATTGACCATCTGAGAAATTGAAAAGGGAGGCACGCAAAATGAGGTGGTGACAAAAATGACTCGATAAGGCGAAAGCAAAGAGGGTCCCCATTCTGAACAGGGCATGTGTGCTAGGGTCACAACATTATCCTTCATCAAAATTGAAGGGGTAAGAGAATATAATTATTTGGGTGCTGTCATAATAGTGGTTTACAATTCCTGAGAGGAATGAATTTTAGCTGAAATTGCATATTTTTAGAAAATATAATGATTTAAGCCTTAAAAAGTTCCATTTTAAGGATTCCAATTGAAGAGGGTTTGATCAAATCACCTTAGATCAAAACCCCTTGGATAGAACCTCGCTAGTTTTAAACCATACCTATAAATGCGTCTCCTTTACACCTATCAAAATGCTGATAAAAAATCACTTTTGATTTAGATTTTGGGGGATCAAATGAATTCATTTAAAATTTATTTCAAATGATTATGGTATTCCTTAGAACAAGCCATCCAATGAATATAATTTTAATATGTTTTGGTTTTATTATGTATTTGTTTTTTAAGGTTTATTAAACATAGGTTTTTCATCGAAAATAAATTTCTTTGTTCTTCACATGTGGAAAAATAGAAGATTATCAAAAAAAATTTGAAAAATATGAGTGCACCAGATATTGAAGTCCTTGATCCAACAGAAAAAATAAAATTAAAATTTGACATACAAAAAAGTTATCGTTATACGTCTGCTGAATTGTAATTTGTTTGACTTTGAAACTTGATTAAGGAAAAAATATTCAATAAAAACTATCTAACAAAGTGGAAGCACTAGATATCAGAGTTACAAATCTAAATTTGAAAGAATTAGAATTTTATCCTTCATGGAAAAAAGTTATGCGTTATACGGTTGTGGTCACTTTTAAAAATGTTGTTTTCTGAAAAAATCTATTTTTGTGGGAGATGGAAAAAGAAGTGCAATTTGATTCCAAAAATTTTGAAAAAAATATTTTTAGAATCTACAGAAAAAATTTGATGAGACTCTAGTTTGCACCATCTTCAAATTCCTCACAGTTTAGCTGCTATAGGTGCCCAAATGTGAATATTTAGTTAAAAATAATAATTTCAGTGTCCAGTTTGGCCAAAAATTGTAAACCACTATTATGGGATCACCCATTTATAATATATAATTAGTGTTATTAATTAAACAATTAGTATGTATAAAAAAATTAAATAAGATTGTTACAAGGAAATGCTTACCTTTTAAATTAAAAACATATTTCATATGTATGTCATTACATTCCTTACTCAAAAATATTTGCCAATAAATTTTCTTAAACCTAGGATTTTAAGTAATTTTAGAGTTGAACTTGAATTATTAAATGAAGTTGCTTTTGTAATCTTTAGACTATGAGCTAAGATAACAAATGATTTTCTTTATATAGTGATAGTCTCAAATCAATGTTGGAAATTAAACCATAGTAAGAAAGTTACCTTTTAAGTTTAATCAGGAATAAATACTAACCAATAAAGCTTGCTCTTCAAAATAAGATTTAACCTATCATTTAAGATTTGATAGCATCTAGTTAATTTTTATTATTATATCGATGCTCATAGTGATGTGTAAGAAACTATTTTCATTTACTTTTATATTGAAGCATGGTTAGATTAAGGCTGTTTATTTTAATGTTGTTCTTTTGTTTGAAATTTCTTTATAGTTAAGTCATTGTTGTGCAACAATCTTCCTCTTTAGTCATTATTTTCACCAAGATCAAAGTGATTGAAAGTTGGGAAATTAAAGCCCTAATCTAAATTGAGCACAGGTTTCTATTTTTTGCAATCTTAATGTTATTAAGTGCTTAATTGTGACATGCGAGTTGGGTAGCCCTCAGACTTTCCCAATGTTGGCCTAGGTTTGAGCCACAACCTCGCTACCCAATAGTGGCCTCCCTTCCTAGTTATCTATCAGAAATTTTTTTGTATGTTATTGTCTTCTATAGACTGTGTCATTTAGCATCTCTTTTATGTTTGGAATTGTAAATATAATCTAAGAATGTGTCTTTTGTAATTAAGAATAGTTGTTTACCATTGTGATTAGAATTTAAGCACATGTATTTGGTAATTGCGAGTTGTTGATTGGAAATTTCCCCGAGTCCTAATGTGTAAGGTAACATTTTGGAAATTGTAAAGAGGCCTCCTTTTCTAAAAATAGGATGTCATTACTGTATTGAGTTGTAAAGTTCTCATATAATTAGTTATATATGTGATTGTGCTAACACTAATAAGAATGTGATAGCATGTTTCTATAATAATGATGCCATTGTTGCTAGTGCTCTTTGACTTCACTTTTGCAACCAAGAGAATTCAATCTATTTTTTATTCCTTTATAAATTCCTTGGGGAATTTTGTGCATGGCAGAGTTATTTAGGAACAAACATTAGTAAGTATCATGAAATTTATGTTTCTTTTCATTACCAAGTGTTTTACAAAAATTTCAAATTGGAATTTTCTTTGATGGCTAATATACAAGGTTTGCTTAGGTAGACAAAACAAAAGCTAGTCTTCAAGCTTTTAACTATTTGGAGGAAAATATGTGTATTGAACTTGTTTGAGGCTATAGCATTTGGTCATGCCAAGGAATACATCCTAAAAGAGTTGACTTCAATAGTATAGAGGTCCTAAACTTCCCATAGAAAATACTATTCAACAAATGCAATTACAACTTTACACATGTCAATTGTATTTTCTTGAAAGTTTGTAAAGCCTTTTCAACAAATGCATTTTGTACATATCCTACAATCATTTCCCTCCATGAGAGGACATCTATTTGAGGCATTCTTTCATGTAGTTCATTTGCCCTATCTTTTCTTATTACATGTCCCTTTGGAGTAAATATCTTCTTGGTTTGCATTGTTTGCTATATGCTTATATACAATGGTCTCACTATAATGCTAGTAGAATAGACTTAAGTTAGCCTACATTATTTTGTATCACAATTACATCCTTGTTTTCTATCTAATGTTTCAAACAACAAACAAATAACGTTGATTTATGGAGTGTTTTTTTATTAAAATTGTGGGTCATTTTGGTTAACATTTTGTGATCTATTGAGGATAATTTAAAAGAATAAAATTAGGCAGATGATAAAAAATTATCATCTCATTGTTGTGCATAAAGGTTTGAACTGATTCTCTTTTCTGTTTTAACCTGCTAATGAAAAGCTTTAATGCAATCATCTAAGCCAAACCTAGCTATTTCATCAGGTGGGATCTATCACTGGTGGACCACATGCTAGAGGAAATGAAAATATGCTTCATGGGCTTCTATGAAACAGTCAATGAAATTGCAGAGGAAATAAGGAAGACACAAGGGTGTGATGTATTACAGACCAAATTCACCATGTTTTCAAAATGGGTTTAGCATAAATTTTTTCCTTAGTTTGAAGAATACATGGAGAATGTTACCTATATATTGAAGCTACAAAGTTCAATCTAGTGCATTTTTCATAGAAATGTCTCTTTTATTGTTTACATTTCTTCTTACTCAAGGTTGATCCTTTGAAATAACCTTGTTTTCATACTTATTTCATTTACCATTCCTGTCCATGTGTCATTACTCATGTTTCAAATTTGTTCCATTATGAAGATTCTTCGTACTTTGCATGTGTGCATACTGGTTTTATTTTGGATTATTGGAAAAATTGTTGGTGTAAATATTGTATTTTGTCTAAGATAGTTTTTATCAAAGTGTAATATTGGATTGAGTTAATAAAGTTTACTTTGGATATAAGAAATAATGACATAGCTACACCTTCACTTGAGGTGCACAAGTGCCACCACTACCTCATCAATTACACCTATGTTTCAATTATACTAAGTTAACTCAAGCATCCAAGAGGCCTATATATTTCTACTTTACTATTTGTAATTTGCTCCATCACATTGACTATTGTTGTGAAAGCTTTCCAACAAAAAAAAAATGTTGTAAACCTGATTTCCTAGTTTAAAGAATATTTCTTAAAGTCTTCAATGTTTTAATCTTTTAGGTTTCTTATTAATATTCTTTGAACAAAATTGAAATTAAATGATCATGCCAAAGTAAACATAAATAATGCTTATTTGAAATTTCATAAAAAAATATTCAAAGTTTAAATACTAGAATAAAATAATAAAATATCTCTAATTTAATATAGTATATAAATATTCATATAATATGAATAAGTATAAAAAAGTAATATTTGTCATTATTTACTAATTTTACATTTAAAATTTTATTTCCAAAAGTTTTGAATCTTTAGAAAACCCCAGCTTTACTTAAAATATTAAAAAACAAGAACAAATGATTTATATAATAAATTAATATTTAATATATTAATTAATTAAAAATATGGTTCTAGGTGCGTGGCAGGGTTTGCGCCACTACACTCCTTGAAGTGTTGATGTGGGTGGCTGGGGGGTTGCATAAGTTGGTTCTGAGATGAGGTGGCAATAAACCCGTAAGAACTTTCTAGGCATTTTCTCTCACCATTATATGTCACCGATGAAATGATGGTCTTCTAAAAGTTGATGGATAGTTTGCATAAGTTGGAGGACTAGTACGAACACCAAAATCTTTATTACTGCTTGGTGGCTTCATCCTATTCATTTTGTTTGTAGTGGTTGGGTTTTTGTTGTATATGTGAGTGATGAGCAGATTCATTCCTTTTGTCTCTATAGAAGAACTGGAGATCCATGGGTTGGTGACGCTTGTGGAGCTAAAAAGCTCCAAACTGTAGATAGTGTTTGAAGGACCCATCTCCTCCCTTCAGCTTCATCATATCATTCAACATCCACATTACTTGGCATTTTTCACCATGAAATGTTTGGCTTGGAGAGCTTTCATGGAGGACACCGAAGAATATCGCTTGGATTTAGACATCTCCTCTAGGGTGTTGGTTGGTTTGCTTGACGTTGGAGTCTCAAAAATGGATGCATGAGTGATCATGTGGGGCCTTTTCCACAAAGATATGTTGGTTAGATTAGACATAGCCTTGGTTGTGGCTAGGCTTGGCAAGGGTATCCCTCGTCCACTGGACGTGCACCTACTGGATGACCCAGATGCCCTGGTTCATTATTATCCCTTCATCCTGGATGTTGCTGGTTTGGAGCTCATGGAGTTTAGGCATTTGTAGGAGCAGAGTTCTTGAAAAAGAAATTTTGCATGATACCCATTGAAGACTCGTCCTAGGAAAGGGATTTCAAAATCTTTGCTTAACAAAATGTATGGTGATTAGGGTTTGGGGATTTTTGTTGATCATGGGGTTTGGTGATTTTTTTCGGCAGCCTAGTTTGGGCCGAACATTGTAATTTTTTTTTGAAAATCAATACAATTACCTTACTTACTTATAAAAAGAAAAAATTGTTAATAATAATAAAAAATAATAATGTGGTTAATTTTCCAATTTTCCATTGGTGTATTGCCGACTAAATTTTTCATATGCCTAAAAACATATATATGTTAAATTAAATCTTTTAAAACAATGTTTACATATAATTTTTCATAAGTTAAAAGAATAATTCAAAGTGATAATGCCAACTAAGATCTTGAGCTTTGGATGGAAAAACATGACTCTTTAGATTGAAACATGCGTATAATATTTTCTTGTCATAGTAAAGAGAGCTATGGATAGTGCACTTCTGAAACAATTAAAGATGTGCATCTACAACTATGTAAAATAAATTAGCATAATTCTATAGTAAAATCTCCTTTATGCCTCCACCTCAAGCCCTGAATAAATAGATTTGAGGCCTACAAATTACTAATATTAATTATCATGGGCCTAAATAAGGTCTCAAAATACCATGGTAAAATTCTCATGATCCAACCCTATTTTGACCTCATTATCTCTATTAAATGATTCTCAACAATGTGTCATAACATACGTCATAAGTGGGTCAATATTCTTAATCCACTTTGTAACTCTCTATAACCATACTCTTACATGCATCATGGAATCTATCATAAGAAACCTTCACAGCTTACAATGCCATTGGATGCTCTTACATAGCATGATGACATTAGATAGGTGTACAAATTCTAAGATAGCCAAAACATGGTCAAAAGTGCCACCTCAAAGTAAGATGCCTCATTTTCTTAATAGAAAAAAATAATTAAAAAATCTAAATAAATAAATATAATATTAAGACTTGTAAGGTGTATGAAACACCTAATCCCCACATAAAAATAAATAAGAGTATCAAAGATGGAAGAATTAAATGCCACAAAAGATATGAACACAAAAATGAGTAACACGTGTATGAAGAGAGGGTAAAAGAAAATATCAAGGAGATGCTATGATAAGTAGTAAACCCTATTTAATTAACTATTTCTTCAAAGATATAAATCCTAATTAATCTTACTCGTATTTTTTTCACATATTCTTTTCACATATTCTTTTCAATATTAACGTAAATGTTGTTTCTATATATCTTTTTATTAAACATGTGATTTCTTGATATTTATTTAAAAAATAAGGAAACCTCTATTTATTTAATTATTGTATCAAAAATTCAATTAAATAGTTTTGTATACAAATAAATTTATGAAAATAACATTTAAAAAATTTAATTAATCTAAATATTTAAATTTTAGATATTATCATATATATAAGAATCTAAAATTTATCTTAATTAAACCTTGATAGAGGGCACACTCCACTACAAAAAACAAGTGATAAAGAAATGTGGTAAATATGTATCTATGGGTTGGATCTTTGGGATGTATGATCACATATAAGATAGGGTTGAGACATTTATTTCTTGGCATGCCATTAACTTAGAAGATGATCAATAATCATTGATCTTCAAGGGTGTGAAATAATGATGTAAAATTAGGTTTGGTTTTACGGTTTGGATGGATACCAAGAAGTCTCTAGTTTAAAAGGACTTATTTTGTGTGGTTCAGTAAGAAGATTTTCCTCTTTTTACAATGACCAACACATTTACTAGTAGGAAAGGAAATGACAAAGCATGAAGGAAGAGGGGAAAAGCAACCTTTGAGGTAGAATGAGGAAGTAATAGATACAAGGTGATGAGATGATTGAAAAATTCATAGAGCACCAAAAGAAATGAATTTTGAACCTGGACTTGTAGTTCTAGATTTTGTGCCTCTCATAATTGGCTAAAAATATAGACAAGATTCCATGTGTGGGTATAAGGGAAGTTATGTTGAAGCTTTTTTTGGATCCCAATTAAACTATTAGGATAAGAAACACATTTTTTGTTCTCATGTCTTTGCTAAGAAGAGTACCTACAATATCATCAAATTGCAACTTGTTTTTGGTAGCTACTAAGGTGCTGACAACCATCACAACACTTTCCCAATTGTTAGATAATAAGAAAAGTAATAGTATGGCTTTAATCTCATCATCCAAATTGATGCCTACCAAGATCAATTGGTTTATCAAGGTATGAAATTCATTTAAATGGTTTGACCTAATTCCTCCTTCCTTCATTTAAATTAGAAGAATGAAATACACAATGAAATCTTTATGTGTTTGTTTTGAATTTAAATAATTTCTTATTCTATAGAAGAGTAATTTTTTTCTTTTTTACTAACTACAAAGCAACTACCCTTTTTCCATACTAAGACAGTTTCAAATATTAAACAAAATCATTTTCACCGAGATGGGTTCTTCTAAAATTTGGAGAAGGTGCCTTGATTGAAAAAAATATATAGCAAATTATGTTATCATATATGGAAAAGTAGTTCTTACAAGTTTAATTTATGAACATAAAATTTGTCTATGAAAGTCTTTTCAAACTAGATTAAATCGAAATAACTTCAAATCCAATGACATATTTGGACAGGAGATCCCTTCCTCACAATTGGAGAACTGGCATTTGGTGCCATCAAATCCTCTGCACACCCACTCTCCAATTCCAACCCAAGGCTTTGGACCTGCCCATTGTTATCAAGTGTTGAATAATAATAAATCCAACAATAAAAAGAGTCATCACCAACCACAATTTTGAAATAAAAGAAGGGTTAAAATTTACTCAAACAAGAATAATTACAAAGCATAGGCTTCAAATAGGCCAATCAAGATCCACTAAGTGGTCAAACTATTGAGACAAACCCAAAGGTAATTGACCCTTATCCACAATATTCTAGTTTTGCATGCGATTAGAAGCCCATTTGGCCAGAAAATCTGTGACTTCGTTCCACTCCCTGGGGATAGAGTGAAAGTAACCAAATTCAAAGAAGCACACAAATTAAGAATATGGTTAACCACCAAAGCTAACTGCCAACAAACATCCTCAGAATCTTGTCGGGTGAGAAAATGCACCACCACCTACAAATTATATTGTTAGTATGATGACCTTTATAAATAGAAAACATAAACTAAACAATCCCCAAGCTATCTCTACCAACTCCACCAATACCCACAGGACTTGGGTTTCCCCAAGAAGACCCATCTGTGTTGATTTTTAGAATTGCCTATAAAGGAGGACTCCACCTCCCCACCCTATTTATCTTCTAAAGAGGGTGTCTACATTTATTCCTCATGAGCTAGCCTTGTGGAGGAGAAGTATTGAGATAGTTATAGAATATAACATCACCAAGATCCAAAACCTCTAACAAGTCACATTTAGTCAAAACAGTTTCCCTCAAAGAATGCAAAATTTTCCCCAAGTGGTGAGCCTCCAACATCACATCTTGAAAGATCTGATGATTCCTCTCCAACTACATATGCCAAATAATAAAAGAAGGGTCGAGATTCCAAACAACATGAAGAAAAGAAGTCTTGACAGGAGCCTTGCCCCATCGAACAAAGAACTCAGCCAAAGAAGAAACATACCAACAAGCTTGATTCCACACCTCCCACCAAGAGTGCTAGATATGACTAGTGAAGGAGCACTAGAAAAAGAGATGAGAGATAGTTTCTTCACTGTTATGACACAACACACACATTGAGGGGCTCTGAAAGCCTTGTTTACATAAATTATCCCAAGTAAGGCACCGATTGTGGACCACCAACCACATGAAAAAATTGCACTTGGGCCATGAGAACTTATACCAAACTTGTTTCCACCAAGGAACCTGAATTTTCCCAAAATTCTGCCGCACTAGCTCAACATACCTTATAGAAACATAAAAATTTCTAGAAAACTCACTACTAACCCAAGCCAAAACATCATTCCTGTTGTGCCCTTAGCACACACGCCCCGTTCAGAACGGGGACCCTCTTTTCTTTCTCCTCGTCGGGTCATTTTTGTCACTGCCTCATTTTGTGTGCCCCACTTTTTGGTGTCTCAGATGGTCAATGTTGCTTTAAAGTCCCACCATAAGTTGATCGTGCCTTCCCCTTTTCAATTTTTTCATGTTGTGATGCCTCATTGATTCTCTTTGGTAGATTTCCCCTGCCAATGGCCCTGGCCCCCAGGGGCCCATCCATCTGGGTTTCCCTGTCGCTCCCGCCGTTCCCAACGGCATTCGGCTCGCGTCCTCCCGGGCCATAGGGCCTAAACCTCCGTTTGCCATTTCCTTCAAACTGTGAAAATCTTGATGGCCATCCAGCCTCTCAGGCTCAGGACCCCAGAGTTCCACTCCCAAGGTTCCAAGAGCGTTTCACCGTTTCTCACGGAAAACCTCTCACGGTGACCCACCTTACGGGCCCCAACCTCCCCTTTGCCACTAAGTGAATTTACCAAGTCGAATCTTCTAGCGGCCGTCATCCTGCACCCTCTCGTCTGCCAGACCCTGGGTCTCCCGCCACCACTTCTAATTTTCAAATCCACCAACCCTTCGTCTCGCCGTACTTGCATTTAATGGGGTCATTAATGGTGATTAGGGGTATAAAAGGCTCATTCCAGTCTGTCATTTTCACTTGACAGTGTTGCAGGGAATAATCAGAGCTTGCCACAGGATTCTGCCATCTTTAAAGCTTTGAGTGGATCTTCATCTATTGCCTTCACTTGTTGATCATAAGTGGATCCCTGCACCTTCCTCATTGAGTGTTCAAGGTTGGTCTTTTGATCACCTTCCCGAGCATTGATTTCATCATTTCTAGGGCTTAAGGTGGGTAGTGAGTATCAAAATGACATGTGAATGATAGAATACAACATCATGAACAAAACCCATGTCTGTGAAAGCTCGGTAAACTAACGTAGCATCCCCATGACCGATTCGAAGCTTTATCCTCGCACGGTCGTTCTTCACAGAGGCATTCGTGGCTCTCAGGCCTGAATCATTCCTTTGCCATCGGGGACTTGACAGGAGATCAAAAAATGTCAAAACATCCTTTGGGTCTCTTGGGCCTAGGACTCTGGACCTTTGTCCTTGGGATTTTTCCCCTCACTCTCTGTCGACAGGACCCTTCATCTTTCGCCAAGACTTCCTGGCGAGGCTCCCTCCTCAGGGCGAACACCCTTTGCCCCTTTGTCGACATAACTTGGATTTTCAGCATAGCCTTTCGATGACACCCCGGTCTATTTATTCTTCAGGGAGTCGGCAAGACTTAGTCCGGTCGACATAAGCTCTTGCAGACTTAGAAATCCTTCGCCGAGCACTTGTGTTTTGCTCTCTTTTCACAAAGACAATTTGGATTTCTTAACAACAGGAACCTCATTGTTGTCAGTGAAACATATGAAAGTCAAGGGAAACCTTATAAAGAATGTTTTACTTATGCCAAAAGCCACCCCAGGTTAGTCCTTCATTTTCCAAGAGGAAGCAAATCTTGCCCGAAAGCCATCGTTATTTGCTGGTGAAACTTAGCAAGGTTGCCAAGACCTCTCCCCGATTTGAAAATCTTTCTCTGAGGTCTCTCCCTGTCAGCATAGCTTGCTTTGGTCGCCAAGATGTTTCCCCATTTAGAGGTTGTCCTGCCGACATCCTCGTTTGGCATAAATTTTGGATGTCAGGGAGACCCTATTCCGGTCTCACAATGTCTCACCGAGGGGACCCACCAATTCACATGTCGCTATAACCCCGAACCATTGGGAAGATGCTATGTAGAACTCGCTAAGTCACAACGAAAGCCACTCTATCACTGCAGGTTGCCAAGAGAAAATAAGATTTATACTGATAAAGGCTCATGCAGATGTCGGTGTGACTGGAATGAGGTCACACCAAAAAGAGACCCAAATGCAAAGTCGGCGAGACATGTTCACGTCACTAAGACCATGCATCGATAGTTATAACCCTATACCGAAAGTGTTCCATCTATACCAATGAGCCACCAAAGTGAAAGTTGGGGAAACCAAATGTCGTCAACATGACGCTATCCTAGGAGCCATAGCTTATGCCGATAGAAACATCCCCCCCATCGCCAAAGCAACCAGGAACCTATGCCGATATGGACCCAAGTGCGAAATGTACAACTCAAATGATTTAGCAGGGCCATCTACGGTCCTTTGGTCCTCCTCCATCTTGAGGGGAAAACTTCACCTACCCCTCCGAGCTCCAGACTTTTCCCTTCTGACCGCCGCAGGACTAAAATGAAATCGAACGGCGAGCTCCATTACTAGGTCCGGTATTGCTCCCAGCTATTGGCAAGACTTTCTTCTTCACCAGGACCTCTCATCGACTAAGAAACCTATGCCAAGGACTCACTTTGCAATATTGAGATCCATCATCTTCGGCATAACACACAGATATTGGTGAGACTTCTCACCGAAGATACAGATCTTACACTAAGGTGCTTTGTCGGCAAAATGCATTGCTTTCGCCAAGACCTTTATCTGAAGCAGATTTTCACACTGATTGAAATTAAAAAAAGTGAGGGCGTTCTCCCGTGTCGGGCCTAAATCTTCAGGCTTTTGCCCGACATTTGCCACCCCAAATGCCAAAGTGGCCCCTGGCCCCTGGACCTCCTTAACCTTGTAATGTGAAACTACTGACCGCCTTTTGACCTGCCGAACCCTGGATCCTAGAGTTTCATCTTCGAAGTTTCATCTTCAACTTGCTACTCCAAACTGCCATCTCCAGATGGCTCTCTGGCCCAAAACCTCTAGATTCTCCTAAACTGATCCAAATGAGCCCAAATCTGAAATCAAACTTTGACCCACGTGCTTAATTTTGGTCCTCTTCATTGTGAGACTTCTGAGTTATCAAAATTCGATCAAAGAGAGTCTTCGGGAGCTCTTCACCCAATTTTCCCTTCAAAACAACATTTTTGCTAGGGAAGTCTGGCCCTCCGGGCCCAAAGTAACCAAATGTCCCCAATCAAAAGATCAATGATGTCAAGAGATAAAGTCATGTTATGCTTAATAGATCATTTAAAATGGATGTCATCTTTAGAATCTCAGCTAACATGAATTCTTTTATGATCGACTACGCTGACTATGCCTTTGCTTGCAGAATATATGTAATCGGGCGTGGGACCTTTAGCGATGCCTGTCGAGAAGGACAAAGGGAAGAGGATAGGAAAAACTGCTCGAGGGAAAGAAGACAAGGAACAAATGAAATATTAGTTTCAAGGTGAGCCTCTGCACTCTAAAGTCACCATGGATTGGAAGGAGATTACTGACACAAACATAGGCTAGGTTGATATTGACGAATTCACACAAAGGGTCAAAATCAATCCAATGATGAAGAATGCTAGATTGATAAGACAAAGTGGAATCACAAAGGTTGCAAGATTCCCTCCATCCCTTGTGGTCCCCAAGCTGGTCATGGCTTGCCGAGAGGCCTATCAATCCGACAAAAGAACCATAATTGATAGAGAGGGCAATGTCCTTGCTGACATGTCACCTGAGGGGATTACGGAAACCTTCCACATCCCAACCTTCCAAGAGATGGAAGTCCCCACCATAGAAGAATGCTAGGCAACATGGGATGATAACATGATAGGATGTAAAAATTGATAAATCAGCATTGGCTCAAGGAAAGGCAGGCCAGCACTGTGAAGGTTCCTCAAGAAATATTTCACAGTGACTTCCATGAAGATTACAATGACTTGGTCACCATGTTAATCAGAGTTATGGGTCTTCCTACAGCCGCCTACTTCCAGGAGTGGATGGTTTACTTCATTGAGCAGATTCTTCAGGGGAATGAGGATGTCACAACAAAGACTTCATTCTATTGGGGGGGCATAATAAGCAACTGCTTCCATGAGTAGTTCGTTAATGTGAAGAAGAGTTCCAAGTTCTATCTGACCTCCTACCTCATCTACTTCTGGGCGGACCAGAGATAATACAATGGGTTGTTTGTGGCACGCGATTAGGAGCAGGGCCGAAAACTCAAAGGATATGACAGATACCCTCAGCTCTAGTACAAAAACTTCAAAAGGGAATATTGTAGAGTGAACGATGCCTTTGTCAGCCACATTATCAGAATGATTGCTAGAGACTTCGAGAGAAGGGTCTCCCATAGTGCCAGGGCATTTTTGAAGTAGTATGCCTTTCTCTTCATCCAGTACCCAAAGTTCACATACATCTGTGCCCAAGGCTTCACTGAAAGACCGAACAAGTTGCCTCGATACCCCAACGACCGGATCATCCTTCTAGGGATTTCTCGACAACTCCAACATATACAGGCAATCTTCAATAGCAAACACATAGCAGGAATTTCTTATCCCATGACTTTAGGCTAGGGCATGTACAGAATACAAAATTTCTAGTGTGTTGGTAACTCTGAGAAGGAGGTAAAGGATTACCACTTTCACCTACACACTACTCACCCACGGATAAACCCGTACGGGCATGTAAGGAAGGCATTGGGAATAGGGTATGCACACCTTCACCATATTGAAGACTTCTGGGCAGACTGCCAAGATGATAAAGAGGTGCGTGCAAGGCACTATGTGCGGATGATTGTGTAGTTTGTAAGAAAGGTGTAGCCATTCCCCATACCAAACCAAGTCCAAGAGGATGAAAGCCCCATAATGCATCCCAGGTACCCTGCAGTCGCCAATCTGCCAATACCAACAATAGACTGGGATGAGTAGGAGATCGATGACCTTGGTACCATAACCCAGCCAGTCTTGGCTCATACTAAGGAGTGGGTCAATGGGAAAGTAGCCCAATTGAAGTAGCAAGGAGTAATCTTGACTTATGAAGGGCTCAAAAGTGAGCCAAGTACCACAGAGGATGTTGCTGCCACTACGTCAACTGGTGGGACCTCCAAGTCTCCCCTGATTACCAGATCCAAGAAGAGAAAGGGGACAAAAATAGAACCATCTCTAGACCCAAAGGTCTATGCCAGGAAAGAAACGGGAGGCTCACCTTCCAAAAGACTCAAACAGGTAGGGAGCACTAAGGAACAACCCTCAACCCAAGAGCAGGAGACAAAGAGTATGAGAAAACTGGAGCCCCTATTGGCTCTCCCTACCCATACTGTTGCACCATCTACCACTCTGGCTATGATTGCCACATCCCCGCCGGTGGTGGACATTACCATCCATCTTGTCCCTTCACCTCCGACCGAGTCTGTAATAGTTATTGACTCCTCTTCTGTCATGACCACTCCCCCTTCCTCCACTGCCATGTCACCAACCACATTGCTCCCTATGGCTACAGTAACAACACCTATTCCCATTTCCACCATGCCTGAGGCTCTCTCGAAACATATGCAAAATCTCCCTCCTGAACTCTCCTAGATCTTAATGGATCCCACTCTTCAAGAAGCCCTTGCACAAGCTCTCGCTACTACACAACCTTCACAACCATCGACAGGGCCACCAGCTATGGAGGCCACCATGCTAATCTCTAAGGAGTGGGAGGAACGAGAGCAGGAAGCCTTGAGGTCCTTTGAGGAGGAAGCTGATGAATATCACGAGCACCCAGAGTATGAACACCGAACCATTGACAAGGTGGCTTATGAGGAAGAAGAAGTAGGCTCTTCTGAGAGTGGGGATGAGGAGGGTAGCCCTGGTGGTGGGGCCATCATGCAGGCCTTTGATGATGACTGACATTAAAGAAGAGCTGGCCCGGTAGTCAAAGGACAACAAATCAGAGGAAGAAAGGTCGCCCCTTGAAGAAGAAGAGCAGCAACTAGAAGACAAAATAGAGGGTGGGGCCCAGATTGTTGAGAGCCTCGAGGTTGTGCAATCAGTAGAACAAGTGCACAAGATTGAACATGCTGAGGAAAAGAAAGAAGAAGAGATAGCAGAAAAAGAGAGCCCTGCATGGCAACTGTCCTTCGTACTTCCTATCAAATGCCTTGTGTTCATCCAAGATTTTGATGAGGAAGATGGAGATGCCGCCAAGCAGAAAGGAAAGTCCCCAGAAGAAAAGAGAGCAGAAACCTTGACCTTGACTGAGAAGAGTGAAGGTGATCGTGGATCGCCAAAGGACAAGTCCACCTTGCCTCAATGGTTAGAGGAGCAACTTGAGAGAAGAGCTCCTATGCTGAGGGACCCATGAGCAAAACTAGAAGCTATCCTCGCTCAGGCTCAGATTATGATGAAGAAGAAGAAGGAACTAAGGGTTAGATCTAAAGTAACAATGGATTCCTTTAGGTCTCAGACCATGCAGATAGCCACACCTGTAGTAGGTCAAGAGGGGGTAACTTACAATGTCTCCACCATGGATCTAGGGACTGCCACTAGAGAACAAACGGTAGGGTACCTTGAGGAGTCAGTGGCCACAGTGGTACATTTGATAAAGTAGGATAAGATTTCTAAGGATGAACTCAAGGCAGAGGTTGTAGCACTAATGGGATATATACAACAATGGTCTTTGGTGGATGACCTGCCCACTACATCCATGGCCTCACAACAGCTGCTATCCAAAGAGAAAATTGACAAGATGGAGAGAAGGAAGAACTTGGAAAAGACCATAGAAAGCTTGTTCTGATAGGTCTTGGACGTCAGAAACATAGGAATTAGCCGGGTTGTACGAATAGCCAACAAGTTCTTGGACCTGCAGCAGTCTTTGGAAGGCACAAGGAAACTCTGCACTGACTTCCCTGCAGTATATGACTCCACCTTTCCAAGGATTGAGGCTATCCTTCAGATGCCAGAAGCCATGAGGGAAAAGGAGCTTGCATTTGAGAAAGACGATCATTGGCTAATGGATGTATGGTGATGGGACTTTGACAACCAGAGGGAAAGATTGGAACAAATCATAAGCAAAGTGGATCCTGATATGGAATGGATAAAGGAAATAAGGGCAGAGTGCGCTCGTTACCTCAAGCTGATGACGGAGTATGATGTGCCCACAGTGCAAATGGATCCAGAGAAGATAAGTCTCTACTACCAGAAAAAGATGGAGGATGGGATGTCAAAAGAAATCACAGTTGAATTTGTGAGTTTTGCTGCCCGCGCCTTCGATCAATCAGATCTATTCTGGGATGAAGGTGCAAAGTATGATGAGGATTGGAAAAGGCTAGAATATAACACAAAAGAGTGGAGCTACTAGGTGCTGTGATATGAAATCATTGAAATAGACAACCTCCAGGCAGTCATCCTCAAGTTCATTGAATACACAGCTTCTAAGAGACAGGAGGATAGCCCTGCCAAAGATGAAGAACTCCCTGAAGAGTAGCTACAGTGAAACAACAATTGGCTAAAGGACAAAAGTGCTAGAGTTCCGTCACTAGAGGACAAGATAGGGAAAATGACAAAATGTAATTTTAAATTGTGATATATTTGGGGGTAGGTGAAACCCTATTTTGTAATGAATCGTGGCCACACAATAAGAATTGATCTGGCCATTCATCTAACTTTTAGAAAACTATAAATAAGGCTCCCCTCTCATTTGCAAAAGGAGTTGAGTTGTTGTAAGGGCGTGCTGCTGAAATTTATAAAGAAAAGACATTGACTTGGTGTATTTTCTGAGTTTCTCACATGTTGCTTGATTCAATCTCCATAGTTAGATGTTCAACTTAGGTTTCATTGCTGTTCTAGTTAGCTATTATCTTACTTGGGTAGATTTTAGGAATGTTGTTCTGTGATCATGAAAATTTTTGTTGTGTTGATGACTTGTCAGTCCATACTTTTTGTTGTTTGCTGATGGTAGATAGCTGTGTAAAGTTAGCCTGGACTTGAACTCGAAGCTAACCTAAAAATTTTCATCTTTTTTCATGCATGCATATGGTGAATGATAGACGAAACATTTGCAGACCTTAGAAGATAGCACAAGTTCCATGATACTATGAGACCTCTGGTTAAGTGGAAGATTGTTTTGAGAAGCTATCCATTGCAGGAACTCCATTGTCACTATTCACAGTTAGTTGCAGATTTAGGAACTCTCCCTCTTCCTTGCCCATTTTCCTTTTTTTAATGACTGACCTATGCTAAGGTTCATTGCACATTGTAAAGCCAAATCCAATGAGAAAATGGAATCCAAGACTGCTGTTTGAACCTACAGCTAATGCATAACAACTCTCCCATCCTAGGAACTCCATTTCAAGATCCAACTTCATGCTTTGTAATTCCTACGTAAGCCCGCCTTGTGATTCCAGAAAATCACATCAAACTACTGAGGTATCTAAGCACTATCAAGACCTGACATTCGAGAGACCTTGGGATAGTGTTATGCAATTTGATTGTTGAAGATTGTCTTTTAAGAGAGGTAGTGCACCTACGCACTGCTTGTGTTGAGAAGTGCATAAAAACACCATCAACAATTCCTAGCCAAGGTAGTGCACTCCCAAGACTCCAGAATCTGAGCCAATGCCTGCCTATCTTCCTTGGATCCTTGTGGAGGCCATTCAGAAGGATGTTTCTAGTGAAAGTGAATAGCCATAACCCACAATTATGGGAAATCTTATAATGATCAACCATGTCCCAACCAACAACAATAAAGGAATCACAAAGGCCCTGAAGGTGGTGATGAGTAGAAAGGATAGAAGGATGTCCATCCAAAGAATCCAACCAAAAAAGAGCTTGAGATATCATATGACAAATCCAAAAGAGACCATTCTTATCCAACTGAGCCCCAAGTTTCAAAGTGTTCTAGATCATAGAACCTCTTGCTACCAAAGGAAAGTGGGGAACATCAAACACATTAACACCTGGAAGATACGTAAGGGTGAGAATGTGAGCCCAAAGTTTGTTTTGGCTGGTACATCAATGCCAATACAACTTAACAGCAAGAAATTTCCCATTTAAAACAGAAAAACATAAGCCAAGGCCACCCTCATTCTTAGGTCTGCACATAGTTTCCCACTTGACAAGGCTCCATTTAGCAATCGATAAATTCCCACTCCAAAGGAATTGATGAGAAAGGGCATCAAATTCCCAAAGAAAATACATGGGAGCAACCTAAACACAAAACACCTATATATAGGAAGAGCTTTAATAACCAACTTTAAAAGAGTCAAAGGAGCAGTAGAAGATAACCAATGGTGAGTCTAATGATTAACCTTCTGACGCAGCTTGTCAAGCAAAATCTACCAAGAGGATCTAGGATGTCTATCAAGTGTAAGAGGAATGCCCAAATAAACAAAGGGAAGAGGCCCAATCTAGAGTCACAGAATGTCAGCAATATGCCACTGAATGGCCTAAGGGGTATTGAAGAAGAAAATGGAGGATTTATGCTCATTGACTTTCTGACCTGAATCCACAAGGTAAAGATCCAAGGCTTGTCTAAAAGATTTAGCTTCCTAAAGACAAGCCAATCCCATAAGTGATGTGTCATCTACAAACTGGAGATGCGAGAGATGTGGCAAGCCATTGCTCCATTGCCATCCATGAATCAATCCTTGAGCAACTCAGAATTTTAGAAAATGGCCTAAACCATTAGCTAGAATAATAAATAGGTAAGGGGAGAGATGATCCCCGTGGTGAAGGCCTTTGGAAGCACCAAAAGGCTATGGAGGTTCTCCATTCATAATAAAAAAAGAAACAAAAGTAACACAACTCATAGTCTAACTCACCCATTCAACACTAAAACCAAAGGCTAAGATAATTTTCTAAAGAAAACTCCATTTGAATCTATCATAAGCCATGGCCATGTCCAATTTAATGAACATATTTATCTCTCTTTTGAAGTTGCTATAGAGTGAATAATCTCATAAGCCACTACCACCCCATCCAAAACCTGTTTTCCAACCACAAAACCCATTTGCTCCTCAAAAATCACCACAAAAAGACAAGTTTTGAGCCTCTCTGGAATCAATTTGGTGATAATCTTATACGCCACATTATAGAGAGAAATAGGCCAAAAAAATTCAAGTTTTTCTACACCATCCTTATTGGGAATAAGAATCAAGAAGGTAGAGTTCAAGGAACGAAGCATCTGCTTATTAGAAATAGATTCCTTGACTACCTCCAGAAGATCTAGATTAATAATATCCCAAAACTCCTGAAAAAATTCAATAGGGAAGCCATCTAGGCTCGAAGCTTTACCTTTGTTCATCCCAAAAACAACCTCTTCTAACTCAGACAACAGAATTAGAAGGTTAAGAGAATCATTCATCGCATTGGTGAAAAGAGAGGGGATGTTGGAAAGGATCAAATTCTCCTATGCAGTAGCGGAGGGGAATCCTTAGCCAAAAGAGCAAAATAAAACTGACGAGCCTTGTGAATCATAGCTGACAGAGAAGAGATCTGAATCCTTTTAGAGGTAACAAGAGAGGAAATATACCCTTTATTATGACGAGCTTGAACATAATGATGAAAGAAAGCAGTATTCCTATCCCCTTCTTGTAGCCAATCAATTCAAGCCTTTTGTTTCCAATAAATCTCCTCCTGAAGTTCTCATTCCTCCATATCACGCTTGGCCTGTGATTCAGATTTTCCAAGATCATCAAAGAATCTAGAATCCTAAATTTGGTGAGTAATCACCGCAAGATAGTCAAGAGCATTCCTCTTTCTAGATTGAAGGTTACTAAAACATGACGTATTCCATCTCTTAAGGTGATACTTGGCATATTGAAGTTTCTTCACAGAGACAAACATAGTTCTGCCATAACCAGGGTCACCCTCTCCCCACCATTTAGCCACTAAATCATGCAGCGAAGAGTCCTGAAGCCATATAAGCTGAAATTTAAAAGGAGGATTCTTTGGACTAGCAAAAGAAAAAGAAGAGAATTTAATTGGCCAGTGATCAAAACAACTCTAGTCAAGAATTTCAGAGCTAATAACCAAGCCACTACCAACCCAAAAATAGGAGACAAGAAACCTACCCAGTCATTCATAGATCGCCTCCTAGCCAAGTGCTCTATCTATTGTTCCAAGTGAAAGTCCCATTAGAAGGCTTGAAATCCACTAAAGCAAGAGAATCCACCTGAGCTTGAAAAAGATCAGAGGTTGGGCCTAACCTAGGGAGCCCCCCTCTTTTCTCATCCAAACTCAACACTGAATTAAAATCACCACCTAAAATCTATGGAAGATAAGGAGCACATGACCAAACATATCTTATGTGAACCCAAAGCTAGATTTTATTATGAATGTCAATTGGAGCATAAACATTAGTAATTAGAATAGTCTCACCAAAATCTAAAGAAGTAGCAGCCATAGAAATAGATGAAAGACTAGAAATCCACCATAGGGGAGAAAACTTGCGTGGATCCCAAGAAAGTGCCAAACCTCTAGAATTACCCTGAGAACCAATGCACTCACACTGACCAAAATACCAAATATGAGAAGCATAGTGAAGCATGCCATCAATAGAAACCTTAGTCTCCTAAATATAGAAGATGTTCGGTGAATGAGCTACAATCAAATCATGAATAGCCTTTTGTCAGGGGATGTTATTGAACCCCCTAACATTCTAAGAAAGAACAATCATTGAGAAGATTGGGAGAAGTGAACATCAATGGGCTTGACAACCCTAGATTCCACTAACAAATCCACAATAGATTTAATCTTCTCCTGGTCCTTCTTACAGCCACCTTTAGAAGAATTATCATATGAGACTTTCTTATGAGGGCGTTGCTACAAACCCAAATACAGTGATGAGCCTTTCCCCTTGCCAACCAACAATTCCCTCTTAGCCAAATCTGCCAGAACAATGTCATCCTGTAAGTCAATTGGAGCATGGGGAACTCTTGACTCAGGGATAACAAAAGATCCATCTAGTTGCAGTCCAACATGCATACTCAGAACAAGGAGCTTTTGTGCTTGCACAATATCCATACCTATTATATCTGCCTCAAAAGAAGCATCAATTGGAATCCCTTCCTCCAAGGCCATAGTGTGTAAAACCTCAAAATGATTAAAGTTTTCATCAGGTTTCATGTCCTTAAAGGATCTCTTTTAGCCTCTCCACTTGGCACAGGGTTTAACAGGCATGAAACCATCCTTATCTAGGCCATTTTCTTGCATAGGGGCCTTACCCTTATCTCCTTTATCTGCCTTTGGAACTGAAGGAGGAGGAGAGCCACCAACAAAAGTACCAACATTCTTAGTAACACGGGGATATTGACATTGCAAATGACCATACTCATGACATACCCAACAACAGAAAGAGAGAGACTCATAATCAAGCTATTGGATCCATGAAGCAAAGCCCAAACAAATTTCCAAAGAATCTGACAATGGATTATTTAAGTCAATCTCAACATAGATGTGGGAAATATAAATAACCTTTTTATCCTGGGTTTGTTGAGAAATCACAATAGGCTTACCAAGCAAAGCAGTGATCTGTTTCAAAATATATTTATGCCAAAACTCAAGAGGGAGTTTTGGCAAACAAACCCACACAAGAATCTTTGAAGGTATCTCTTCTGCTGAATTAAACCCCACATACTAGGGTTTGGAAAACAATCCCACATGGTTATAAAAATATGGACCTCCCTCAAAAACCCAATTCCTATCCGCCATGTTTGTAAAGATAACCAATAAATAGTTGTTCACAGCTAGCATGATCTTTAAATCACCTTCAACCTGCCATGTGCAACAAATCCATGCCTCAAGCTCCAACAAGGAGATGCAAATTCAGAGGAATTTACAGATCAATTTGCATGTTAGCTCCAACAATCAACATCCTCCATAACCGATTCAAGAGGAATTACCAAGACCAACCAATCATGGCTATGAGGAAGACAACCATTCACCTTGTTTAATTTACAGCTCTCCCCTGTATAAAATGAATCAAACTATTGTGCATGCATTCTAGAAGAAGAACCAAGATACAGCTTGAGCCAACAACCACCAAGCAATTGGACACCTGAGGCTCCCCCATTAAGAACAAGAGCCACTACAAAAACCCTCTGGCAAAACCCCTGCACAACCCCACCCAAATACTAGGAAACAACCGCAACAAACATGAAAGAAAATAAAATTGATTGGGACCCCCATCCCCACCACACCCCTCCCAACACTCAAAACCCACACGCAGCCCCACACTTGCCCTACATGGCTAGAAACAAGAAGAAAGGAATTTGAAAAAGAAAATGATATTCCCCCACCTGCAAGTTGAAAAAAGACCACCCCCTTGACCAACGCGTTCACCACCCTCCAACAACAAATGTTGCATAGGCATGCACAGATGAAACCTAGCATGTAGGCCACGCCTGAAAGGTTGCAAACCTACACTCCACCCTTACACAACTCTCCTTCATCCATCGAAACTCCCACCAACCACAATTTCAAATAGAGTGTGTTCTCCTTTTCTTTGCAAGCTATGACAAAAAGAATTCTTTCCAAGTAGTTTAATCCTCGGTTCTTTCCTCCTTTTCATTATAGGCATTAGGTATAATGGACATAATATTGCCAAACCCTAATTAGAACAATGGCATTAGGTACAAGGGAAGGGGTATATATCTACATATTAGACATAATGATGCCAAATCTTAATTAGAATTTTCAATTTTCTTGTTTTTGTGTGTTGGGAATTATAATGTTATTGTAAAATAATATTATTTTAGAATATTTTTCTCATAATTTTGAAATATTTTTTTGTAAATTTGATAGAGTGGATACTTCTTAATTCTTATCACTAATTTAAGATGTCAAAATAATAGTGGAAAAACATGTTCTTATTTCTAAAATATATTTTGAGAAAACATGGTAGAATCAATATTAGGTATAATGTGCTCTACAAAAATTCACTGCCAACAATTAAAGTGGGAAAATTCATCGCCATGACATATTCACCTTAAGGAAATTTCACCACCATAGAAAATTCATTGATGGTGAACTGCACCCTAAGGTTTTAGATTCTACTTTTTTCATGTGTTGGGAATGATGTTATTGCTACAAATTGCAAAAATTACAAGTGTGGAATAGGGTAAAATCATGGCAAAAGACATGAATCAATACTATCAACAACCAAATACATAAAACTCAAGTCCTAAAGACCCTATTCCAACAATGAAGCACAAATTAACATAGAAACATAATATAACAATAAAGGAATATTATAGTAATTCCTATGCTATGGTTGAATCACCTTGCCTAAGGTTTCAGATTCTACTTTTTTCATGTGTTGGGAATGATGTTATTGCTACAAATTGCAAAAAATACAAGTGTGGAATAGGGTAAAATCATGGCAAAAGACATGAGTCAATACTATCAACCACCAAATACATAAAACTCAAGGCATAAAGACCCTATTCCAACAATGAAGCACAAATTAACATAGAAACATAATATAGAATAAAGAAATATTACAGTAATTCCTATGCCATGGCTGAATCACCTTCATTGCTCTTCTTCATTTTTCTTTATTTTTTGCTACAAATTGCAAAAAATACAAGTGTGGAATAGGGTAAAATCATGGCAAAAGACATGAGTCAATACTATCAACCACCAAATACATAAAACTCAAGGCATAAAGACCCTATTCCAACAATGAAGCACAAATTAACATAGAAACATAATATAAGAATAAAGAAATATTACAGTAAAGGAATATTATAGTAATTCCTATGCTATGGTTGAATCACCTTGCCTAAGGTTTTAGATTCTACTTTTTTCATGTGTTGGGAATGATGTTATTGCTACAAATTATAAAAAATACAAGTGTGGAATAGGGTAAAATCATGGAAAAAGACATGAGTCAATACTATCAACCACCAAATACATAAAACTCAAGGCATAAAGACCCTATTCCATCAATGAAGCACAAATTAACATAGAAACATCATATAAGAATAAAGAAATATTACAGTAATTCCTATGCCATGGCTGAATCACCTTCATTGCTCTTCTTTATTTTTCTTTGGCATTGAAATGAAAGTGATAGATCTCTTTTATAAAAAAAATCAAATTTGGATGAAGGGTCAAGATTGAATGATGATAATCAATGGATGAGATTGCTTTGGGAAGAAAATAAACAGGGTTAGGGAAAAAATAGGGTTTAGTTAAGGATGAACAATGGAGATTAAAAGGTAATAAAACTTTATATGGGTGGAAATTAATTGAGATAAAAAAGAGATAAGAATGGTACAAAAAGAGGTGGCTAGAGTAAATTAAATAATTATAAAATTATTTAATTTAGGAGGGAAAGTGAATAATTAAATAAAAAATATTATTTAATTATAAAAGAAGAGGAAAAGTCTGACTTTTAATTAAAATAACAATTTAATTAAAAGTGAAGAAAAATGAAAATTATTAAATTATTAAAATAAGTATTTAATAGCAGAGAGAAAGGTAGAAAAAAATAAAATAAATAGAATTAATTCAATTATGGAAAAAAAACTAGTGAAAAAATAAATAATTAATAATTATTATTTAATTATAAGCGGCAATCCTTTTGTGAAATGATGGGGCTTCTTTCCTGTAGTGCCAACAACCAAGGTTCAAACCTCATGGGGTGATTCTCTACCATGTCAACAATTGAGATTGGCTAATACCCTATGGTGAAATGGTGGGGCTTCTTGCCTATAGTGCCAACAACCAAGTTTCAACCTCACGGGGTTGCTTTCTACCGTGTCAACAATTGAGATTGCTTACCCTCTGGTGAAGTCTCAGCTAGTTCCTTGGTTGGTGATTTGGCTGGGGACATGGTTGACAAGGCAAAAGTGCTCAACAAAAATAAGAGCAAAAATATGACTGTGGTGGCTAAATCTGAGACAAAAACCCCCTTTTTGGACATAGTTAAAAATTCACATGAGGATGTTGCTAGATCTATTGATTTTCCTCAATCTAGCACCCCATTTGTAAACCCCAATATTGGTTTTGGATCAATGGATAATTCATTAGAAATGATGTACTTAGGTATGAACAATAGGAGTGTAATTCTTTGCTTAGACAAACCTCTTAAATTGGATTTCGATGTGAATCTCTTGAAGGAACTTGAAAAAAATAAAGATTTTTTTTCTTAAAATGGGTTAATTAGTAGATTCAACAACTTTTGGCCCATCCTTCCCAAGCTTCATGAATGGATACCAAAATATTGGCTTTCTTTAATGGAAAAAAACTTGGAGATCTACCCTAGTGCAAAAAATTATTTCATTGTAGTTTTTGACGATAACCAAGACAAAAATGCCATTCTCAGACACATATGATTGTGGGGAGAGAGCACATTGCATTTAAAATTGTGGCACCTGAACTTCAATCTGATCATTGAATCTTTTTCAGTTGTGTCGATCTGGGTTCGTCTTCCAAATCTCCCTCTCCACTATTGGTTTGAATCATGCTTTGCAACTATTGGGAACTCCCTTGGAAATTTTATTCAAATAGATGTGAATTCGAAGGACTTCATCCACACAACCTTCACAAGGATTTTGGTTGAGGTAGACACTTCCAAATCCCTCTCAACAAAAATCATCTTGTGCGCAAATAGTAATAGTTGGTCACAGCCTTTGGACTACGAAGGTTTAATTTTTAGATCCAAAAAATGCTACAAAACTGGTCACATTGCAATATATTGTTCAAACACTAAAACTCAAGAAAAATGGGAGGCTACTTGGTGGAAAGATTCCTCTCATAAGAACTACTCTGTTTCGAATTCCCCTGCTCCAAAAAAATATGGCTTGCAACAAGTTGGAGGAGAAGACTGTTGAGCCCCTTCCAGAACTAATGTGTGATCAAAATTTTCCCCCTCTGAGAGAATCTAGCAGGCTTGATAATGGTTTTTATTGTGTTGTTTCCTCTTACTGTGCTACTCCCATGGTCTCTTTTGCTCCAGAAATAAAGCAGAGTACTGGATCTACAACTTTTGAGGTGGATCACCACATTTCGGTGGATGAGTGCTCCCTCCTCCACACCCCTTCTCACATTGTTTCTACTGGTGAAGATGGGGAAAATGATTGGAATACAATAGTGAAAAAGAAAAAGAACACTCGACAAAACATGGAGGGTCAAGAAAGCATGCAACTTCATGCTCACTCTAAAATGGGTGCAGTGAAACAAAAGTCTTTCGGGGGTGTTGAGGAGCTCACAGTACAGAAAAAAAGAAAGGATTCACCTCAAAATAATGGAAATTAAGAACAAGTTACAACCTCATGTTAATCCCGGTGTTAAAACTGAAGCTTGTAACTGTTAGGCAGCTGGTTACTTGGATCTAGTTTAAAAACTTTGGCTATTTTAACTCTATTTTTTTGCTTTTATCTCCTAGGGTAGTTTTGGTTTCTGCATCAAGAACAAGTAGGCAATGTTTTAAATGGTCCAATTGACTATGGCTAAATAAGACAAATGAAATCTATTATTCTGGGGATGATATCCCTCTTCTATGGTCTCACTTGGTGCAGGCCAGGTTAATTTCTTGCTTCATAATCAAACTCACCTCTTACTTATCAAAAAAAAAAAAAAATAGAGAGAAAATTGGGACATGAATAATTAAATAAATAAGAAAATAATTTTTATAGGGGAAAAATGATTAATTAGTGACGTAATTAATTAAACATAATTTATTTACTTAATCAATGAGAAATAAGGAGAAAATGAGTTAATTAAATAATTAAGAATTATTTAATTAATAGAAGAAATATGACTTTACACAATAATCAAATAATTAAAATCATTCGATTATGGAAGGAAGAGGAAGAATTAATGTGGAAAATGGGGCTTTAGGACATTTTTGAGTGTCTACAACAAGAATACATATCTTCTTCACAAAATGCATGTTTCTCTTATTTCCTAGATCTCATCTTGTTAAAAAAATTTAATAATAAAATAGATTCAAAAACATCTTTAAATTATAAATTTCAAACTTAAAAGTAAATTTTTAACTACTTAACTAAATAAATATAAATTTTAAAAATAAAAATTAAAGAATAAAAATGCTGAAAATAAAAACAATAAAATATTGAAATTCACTAAAACATAATGTCCAATTACAATGTGAAAAAAAATAGAATAATAATAGTTATGTATAAATAATCAAATCTTTGAATAAGACTAAATTTTTTTAATCAATAATAAAATAGACTCTAAAACATCTTTAAATTATAAATTTCAAATTTAAAAATATTTTTTTAAGTACTTAATTAAATAAATAAAAAATTAAAAAATAAAAATTAAAGAATAAAAATAATTTAATATTGAAATTCACCAAAACATATTGTCCAATTACAATGTGAAAAAAAGAGAATAATAGTTATCTATAAATGCTATGAATAATCAAAGGTTTTGAATAAGACTAAATTTTATTTACATTCCTCTATTCTAAAAATTATCATGATACATTATGGATAGATACTACAACTATTTAAAATCACCCTCAATTTAATAAGATGTTATGATACATTTATCTATAAATATTAAGAACCATCAAAATCTCTTCAACAACCTCAATCTCCTAATATGAAACATCTTTGAATGTTGATTATCAATATTTCTATAGATATCCAAAATTTGTAAGTGACAAACTAGAATGCATTTATAAATATTAAAAATGTGTTGGAGAAAGAAAGCAAATAAGGGAAGACAATAATCCAGATAATTAATCAGTCACACTAATGAAAAAAAAGACACATATTTAATGTGGTTGACCATATAGGCTACATCCACAAGAAGCAGGGGATTCTCCAATTTTATTAAAGTCTATTGTATAGTACATCAAAGTAGTCACAACAACATTCAAACAACCATTCAATAATCAACTACAAAGGTCACAACACCTTCAATAATTCTTCGAATGGAATGTCAAGAGACAAAGGTAAGTATGGAAAAATAACATGGGTGTATAGTACATCAAAGTAGTCACAACAACATTCAAACAACCATTCAATAATCAACTACAAAGGTCACAACACCTTCAATAATTCTTCAAATGGAATGTCAAGAGACAAAGGTAAGTATGGAAAAAAGACATGGGTTGGTGGTAGAGACTATTGGACTTCATATTCCAACAATATCCCACTTGAAGTCTGATCACTAAGCTGCAAGTAGGCTACTTAGAGATATCACCCGCTTCAGGCTTATTGTCACATTTTGACAATACTGAGAGAAGTCCTACAAAAATAAAAATTCTCTTGTGGTACAATCTTCATCAATGCATTCATCGGGTTCACTTTGGTATCGATTTTTTCCACCTGCAACCTACCCTCTTCAAGTACACATCAAATGAAATGACATCGAAGTTCTATATGCTTGGTGAACTATTATAAAAGGTGGAGTTCTTAGCCAAGTGAAAAGCATTGTTTCTATCACAAAAAAAAGTGAAAATAGATTGCTTACACCATAATTCTACTAATCAGGTCATTGTAACCATATCATCTCATTTTCTCCTTTAGTGAGAGAAATATATTCAACCTCGATGAAGGAGAGTGCAACCACCTCTTGCAACTATGAAACACACCTATTGCAGCCTTGATAAATGTAAACACATAGCCTGTTGTAGACCTCCATTTGTCTATATCTTTGGCCATATCAGAATCAACATAACCTCACAGTTGAGTATCTTTTCCTCCAAAACACAATACATGGTTTCAAGTACTTTTCAGGTACTATAATATCCACTATAGTGCTTTTCAATGAGATTTACCTAGATTACTCATAAATCTGCTTAAAACTCCCACTACAAAAGCAATATTCGAACGAGTACAAACCATGGCATACATGAGACTCCTAACTACTGATGAATACAAAACACCCTTCATGTGTTCTTGATCTTCTTGATTTTTTGGACACATTGTTGATGATAAACGAAAGTGATTAGCCAATGGAGTACTAACAAGTTTGGCATTCTTCATGTTGAACTTATCCAATATTTTGGCAATATACTTCTCTTGAGACAATATGATTTCTCTCTTCTTTTTATCCTTGATTATTGTCATCACAAGAATCCTCTTCACTGCCCCTAAATATTTCATAGGGAAACATTGAGCCAAATTGTGCTTCAATTCACAAACCATCCTCATGCAAGTGTTAGTAACCAACATGTCATCAACATAAAGAAAAAGTATAACATGTACTCAACATGAACAAGCTTCTTATAGTAAACACATGGTTTTGACTTGCAACAAGTAAAGTGATGCTCATTCATGAAGCTATCGAATTTGAGATACCATTACCTCGGGGTTCGCTTGAGCCCATACAAAATTTTCTTCAATCTACAATATAAATGCTCCTATCCTTGTTTAGTGAAACCTTTAGGTTTCTTACTATACAATTCTTCTTCAACATCTCCTTCAAGAAATGTGGTTTTGACATCAAGTTTCTCAAGCTAAAGATCTCATACAACTTCCATACCCAAGACTGGACGAATGGTTTTCATTTTCACAACTTGTGAGAAAAATATCATTAAAATTAATTCCCTTTTTCTAATCAAAACCTTTCACTACTAATCTGGCCCTATATCATTTACCTCCTCCATCTTCTTCTTTCAATCTATATACCCATTTATTCTTTAGTGGTTTTCAATTTGGTGGAAGGTTAACAAAATCCCAAGTACCATTTTCCATCAAGGACTCCATTTTGTCTTCCATTGCCTCCATCCATTTGATATGATTTTAGTCTTTACAAGCATCTTTATAATTTGTTGGTTCTACTCGATTAGAAAGTAATAACTCATAATCATCAAATTTGGATGGAAGCCTCTTCTCTCGGGTAGACCTCCTTAATTGAGGAGGTTTTTGTTGCAATGTATTGTCCAAAATTAATCTCTATAATTGATGTTGAATGTGTTCTATATCAAACTATGAATTTACCTATTCTTGTTGATTTCCTCCAATTCTCTACCTTGGTATACCTCCAATTGACTGTGGAAACAAACTGCACTGTTGATCATTTTCATGTGTCAAACTTGGCACACTAGTGACAAAAATCTACCCTTCTAGGATGCTACTCTTCTTTGTATATTCATAAAGATATTATGCCAAAATGAGGCTTTCTAAGCCCATGCTAAGAAAGAAATATCTAGATAGTTGTAGGGAAGTTTTTTTTTTCTAAATTCTAAGATGGAGAGGATGTGGCCAATTACTAGAGTACTAGTATTTTGGAATTTTTTTAACTTCCATGGATTAATCACTTGAATTCAAATTAGATATTATTTTTCCAACATATACTTCATGTTTTTGGCGTCACACACCAAGGGATGGGAAAATAGTAATACATATCATGTGTGAATAAGAAATGAGTGGAAGAGATGTTTGATCTTGGAATTTTAAGAGCATTCCATTTACTCAAGATGCATGAAAGGATGAAATTTTCTAGCTCAATGCTTCTACCATCAGGATGCAGAGGAAAGGGGAAAGAGGGCCCCCTTGCATAACTCCTTGAGAGGTAGAGAAAAACTAGTTGGAGTTCCATTTATGAGGACTAAGAATTTAGTTGATATGAGATAGGAAATAATCCATTTGCACCATTTTGTAGAAAATCCTAACCTTGCCAAAACCTTTGATAAAAAATCCCAATTTAAAAATTTTCATAGGCCTTCATTATGTCTAATTTTATGATGATAGATGAGATTTTTTATTGATGAATTGAGTACAAGATTTCATGAGCTATCACTGCCCCTTCATCTATTTATTTTCCCTAAAAAAAACACCTTGTTCCTTTGAGATAATGCCTCTAATGAGTTTGGAAATCCTAATGGTAATAGCTTTAGAAAAAATATAATAAATAGTATGGTAGAGGGAGATAGGTCTAAAATCTAAAAATTGGGAGGGAGTTTTGACTTTGGTTATAAGAGAAATTGTTGATCATTAAATATTGGGCCTCTCTGATAGTCTTATGGGAAATTCAACCAGTGGGGGACTAATTTGTGCCTCACTTAATACCTCTGAGATTATTATAGAAAGCCGACTCTTTTTTGAGTTGGGAGGAAAGGTAGAAGGAAATGCAAATAAAATATGAAAATGGCAATGCACCAAATGTTTTACAAGATTTAAAACCTTAAACTATTTCCTATGAATGATATAATAGATACAGAATGCCACAAACCCTTCATTGTTGGGAAGAGAACAAACAACAAGGCTAAGTAAAAGTATAGTGTAGTCTTTCAAATTTCCCCATGGGAAGTACTCATTAAGGTCTGATCAAATGTAAGAAAGCTCCAAAAGTTAACAAAAATATCTAGAAATTGTAGAAACCCTCCCTCTTTTACGACATAATATGAAAAATAACAATCCTTAAAGAAAATGGAAAATTTCAACAAACATAATCTAATTTCTAAAAGCTATCATTTAACATAGAATCTTAAAGCATGAAAATTAGCCACCCAAACTATCAAAGTAAGCTTAAAACAGTGTTTTTGACATGAAAAGAAACATAAAGAAGGAACTTGACAAAGGCCATAATGTGCAGAGTTTCAAAGATTTCTTCTAAATAGATCAAACTTTAATGTCAAATGAACTGAAAGAAAAAAGTTTGGATGCCAATCTGATGATAGCTTGAGTTAAACTATATAACATGCTAGAGACAAGCAGTCTTCTATAAACTTTCAACTTCTAAAAAATATCTCTAAAAACTAAGGAAAACTAAAAGAAATCTTTTTCATATGTTGTTGACTCCTATTTATAGTTGGAAGAAGAGAACACCACCACCAACCTTCTAGAAGCATAAAGTGCTAGATTCCTACTCTTGATAGCCTAAGATCCGATGTTAGATCTTTTTTTTTTATATTGTAGCAATATTTGCTCATTAAGTCCCAACTGCTTTATTAATGACTTAGATATTTTAGCAAAGGTTGCAATCTAAAAATAATAAAATCTAACACAACTTGGAAAAAATTTGATCGATCAGCCATGCAAATTGATGGTGCTAACTTGAAGGTTCCATCCTGAAGAAAATAAATCCACCACTTTCTAAAAAACTTTTCCCAAAGAGACCCTTTTGCAAAAATAAAAACTTCTTGGATGAATAGATGACATGTTGAGTAGGCGAGCAATCTCATATTTGAGAGAATGGATTTGAGAAAACTCCACCAAGATGACATGTTACTCAGCTTGTACCCAAAGAGAAAAGTGATATACAAAAGTTGTGTAACCACCACATGGTGCATTGTGTGCTTTTGGAGTAGTCTTATTTTCATTAAATGCATACTCCTTGAAAAGCTAAAAAGTAGTAGAAGCAGAAAAAACTAAAATATTTTTAAAACGCAAAATTGTCTTTAAAGTTCTGATGACTCACAACGGACTTTCGCTTGTGGAGGCATGATCCTAGAGCTCTAGAAACTTTTGAATATATTTAGGAAGGTGGAATGTTGCACTTCCCAATCCAAATCTATGGGCCAAATGAGAATGCGAAGGATATCATACACTTGATCTAACTCAAAAAATTCTTTAAAAGAAATAGCTCCCCATCTTGATGAAACAACCCCAAGGTGGTAATAGAGTCAAGAAAGAGGAAGAATTTCCTTCCTGATTTAGTCAATAGTGGGCAACGAGCTTATACTTGGGAGTTCTATAGAAGTCTGGATTTTATTTTTGACTGTGTCCACAATCTGTTCGACCAATAACACCTCTCCATCTAGTGAGAAAAGGGAAGGAAAACTGAAGTCAAGAAAAACACTAAAATCCTTTTTGACTTCATCAACCCTTTTATTCAACACTGCCTGAAATTTCTTGCTTTTATCTGCAACTTTGTAGAAATTAAAATTTTCACTTTCCTTTCTTGAGGTGGCCCTCTGATCTAGAATTTCTATACCTCTTAGAGCTTCATGAGTGGCCTTGCATAACCTATAAATTAGGTTTTCCAATTTGGAATCTAGGGAGCATAAATCTACAAAATTTGGTCAGCCACCAGGCCATCCTTCTTGCTTAATTACCAAGCATCCCTTAGAAACTTTAGGACTAGTTTGAGAATGGCAACTACAACTATGATCCTTTTTGAGTGCATATATATCAATATTTCCAATATCATGAGGGTTCCAGATGCTTGCACATCAGCTAATTCTTGATGGAATTGAGCTTCTCTTACTCTTATATTCTCCCCCATTTGATTCCTCTTAGAGGGTGTTTGTTAGTTTGGAGCTCAACCTTCTGACCTCTTGATCGTGAGCATGCAGAGTAGATTTTATCTCATGCTTCTCCTACTTTTCCCTATTTGTTTCTACTTGGTATTTTCTTAGATTGTCGATAGCTTAAGATCAAAAACTATCAAACTCTTTCTATCTATTTTCTTGAGTACGTTGGTACTTTGCATTGGTTTGGCACTCAGTAGCAAGCTCAACCCTTAAATTTTCTATCTCAACATAAAGTTGGATCTATTAACTTTGGGCCTCCTTGAGTGACTTGGTTCCTTCTCCTTGTTGATCCTATATTTGTCTTATGTGGGCCATTTCAATATCCTTACCCTTGCTTTCCCCCTGCAACCTACTCATAGTGTCTTTTACATTTTCTAGCTCCGCCTTGCACTTCTTTAATTTCTTATCTAGTTTCTTATAATCAGTATAGACCACTTTTTAGGACGCCTTAGCTAGAACTACCTTATCATGTGAGCGAGTTTCATTTAAGTCTAGGCCCATAGCCCTAATGTCATAATCCTCCATTTGCATTTCTCTCTGGCTTGGACACTAGAGGCTTCATGGAAGAAATCAATATGGAGTTCTTCTCTCCATTGAAACAAGCCTCAATTTTCTTAGTAGTTGGTTGTGTCATGTTTTTAATCTATCGCTTATGCTTTCTAGACTATTGAGCCTACTTTGTTGCATCAAAATGACCTCAGAGACTCAATGGGGTGTCAATGATTTGTTTATAAATTGAAGCACCTGTAGGAAGGATGAATAGGATGATGGAAGGAGAAATCTTGATTGTATGGGACTACGGAGAGGTGAAGGGAAGCATTATCATTGAAACTGATAGGATACTATATGGGGATTCTAGAGTAGGAACACTCATCAGAGGGAAAGGGGAAGTGGGTACAAAACGCAGCATTTGTCCAGGAGTAGATGGATTTGGTGAAATTGGCAACATAGACACTTCAACCCTTTCAATGGGGGCCCTTGACAGGGCAATTAAAGAATCAATCACAGCAAACATAGATGATTCTCACACAACACTCAGGGTTTAGTCCAAATGAGGCTTATTGTTGAATATAGCGGGGGGTTCATTTCGTACCAAAAGGTCAAAATCCATGGACGAAGGACTCTTTTCAGGTAAAGTGGGTGGAGGAACAACCAAAGATGCAGAAGAAAAAAGAAGAGGGGTAGAAAAACTTACCTATGCCACCAAACCTGAATATCCTAGTGAAGTGGACTCCACTTCTTCTTCTCCTTTAGTTGATGCATCAGGCCAACCTAAGTCTTGGATTTGTCTCTTCTTTGTATGACAAAAACCCATAGATTTTGATCATCTGGTGGTCAATGCAAATGAAACCTGGCCTTTGGTACCCACAACAGATTGCTTTGGGATCCTACGGGTCCTATTTCCTTTTCCTTGATCACTGGTGAAAAGGACTATGATCTTGTTGAACAACTTAAGAATACTCCTGTAAATATATCCCTTTGGGACTTGATTCATAATTCACCTAATTATCACACTATGCTTCAAATATCTTTGCAACAAGTTGTGGTTCCCTCTAGTGCAAACTTGAATGACATAGTAGCAATGATTCAAGGAATAAATGCTAACATTGTTTTCGAACAAAGTGAGCTCCCTCCATTGGAAGTGCAAAAACAATATGATGCTTTCATGATCATAGATCAATACAATAGCACAGGGATAAAGTAAACCCTTGTTGGTAATGGCTTCACCCTTAATGTGTGTAGTATAAACCTTTTGGATAAGTTTGGTGTCAATAAATAAAAAATACAACCCACCTCTTTACCTATTAGTGGCTTTGATAACATGGGAAAATGGCAGCTTGGAGTGATCACATTACCTATTAAAGTTGATAAAGTTACATTACAAACCACGATCATGTTATTCCTAATGATCTTTCATACAATCTTCTTTTAGGAAGACCATGGGTTCATGAGATGCATGTTGTGCCCTCTACCTTTCATCATAGCATGAAATATGTCTACAACAACAAAATTTATACAATCAAAGTTGACCCTGAACCAAATAGTTGTTTGAACATTGAGAAAGGTAAAGAGAATCCTTTTAAAACATTGACACCAACTACACAAGTGGAACCTGTGCAACATAAATTACAAATAAAAACATATCGAGGAAGTCATGAAGCTATTATAAGATGATTGGGGTTCCTTAGATTTCAAACCAAGGGTATGTGCAGGATCATCATGGAAAAAATAGGCCCTTAAGTGGTAAAAAATTTAGAAAAATCAGAGTTAGGTAACTTGATGTAAAAATTTAAATAAGTTATCTATATTATTGCAAAAATATGTAAGAATAAGATCAATAGAAAATTGAATGTAGTTTATAAACTGCTAGGTTTATTTTTTAAAAATAAAAATCTATTTGGTGAAAATTTTGAAATTTCAATGTAGTAGCACTTACATTTCAGGGAAAAAATAAGTAGGTGTCTGTCTAACTACCTTAACCACTATAAAATGATAATATTTTTTTATAAGATTTTAGATATAAGTAGAAGACTCATGTACCAATGTGATGCACATTTTTTTGTAATTTTTTTCCAAGTAAATAATTAATTATGAAATTTTTATTACAACTTTTAAAAATAATAAAAACTCGTATGTCTGGCAACCTTAACTTGGTCAAAACTTCATGGATTTCAATTTTTTTTATTAATCCTATAGTATACAAAGCATAGAATGTGACACATGTTTCAGATTCAAAAAATTTGATACCGTTTGAAAGCTATAGATGTTTTTCAATCAGCCTATCAATTAGGACTTTAGTCGTAATTTAAATAGAAAATGAATAATAATTATTTATTAAATTCAAAGTAAAGCATAATTTATATTGGTGGAAAGATGAGAATCTCCTTTAAAAACCCTTTTTGTTTCATCAATGCTGGGTAAAAAAAAGTCGTCAGCCACATACACTACACATATCCATCATATCGCCACTTTTTGGCCCATAATGGTCTTACACATACCCCCAACATTCATGGGAGAATACAAGAACATAAACAAATATTTAGACAAGGGAAAAGGAAAATCATTAAGGATATGTGTAGGATCATCATGGAAGAAAATGCCCTTAAGTGGCAACAAATTCAAAAAAATAAGAGTTAGGAAACTTGACGTAAAAATTTGAATAAGTTATCTATATTATCTCAAAAATATGTAAGAATAGAATTTGTAGAAAATTGAATGTAGTTTCTAAACTACTAGGTTTATTTAAAAATAAAAAATCTATTTGGTGAAAATTTGAAATTTCAATGTAGTAGTACTTAAATTTTAGGGACAAATAAGAAGTAGGTGTTTTTCTGACCACCCTAACCACAATAAAATGATAATATTTTTCTATAAGATTTTGGATATAAGTATAGGACCCATGTCCCAATGTGATGCATATTTTTTTGTAATTTTTTTCCAAGTAAATAATTAATTATGATTTCTTTATTACAACTTTTAAAAAATATAAAAACTCATATGTCTAACCACCTTAACTTGGTCAAAACTTCATGAAATTCAATTTTAATTTTTTAATCTTATAGTATGTGAAGCATAGAATGTGACACATGTTTCAGATTCAAAAAATGTGATATTGTTTGAAAGCTATAGATGTTTTTCAATCATCCTTTCAATCGGAACTTTAGTCTTAATTCAGATAGAAAATGAATTATAATTATTTATTAAATTCAAAGTAAAGCATAATTTATATTGGTGGAAAGCTGAGAATATCATTTAGAAACCCTATTCATTTCATCAATTTTGGGTTAAAAAAAAGTCGCCAGCCACATACCCTACACATACCCATCATATTGCAACTTTTTGTCCCATCATGATCTTGCACATACCCTTAATGTCAACACAAAACTCAAAAAATATTTCAAAGGTATCCACCTCAACCACTTCAAAAGAAGAAACAAATTATACAAGAAACTTTGATGAAGTTGATTATCAATAGCCATCAAAGCCAAAAGAAATGAAAGAAATTTATGGAAGAGGTTTTGAGCTTATGAAACAACTTGGATATAGTGGAAAAGGATTTGGTGCTAGAGAACAAGTTATTTGTGTCCGTATAGAGCCTAACATGCAAGAAACAAGCTGTGGTCTTGGTTATTTTCCTTTGATAGAAATCAAACCATCAAACAAGCCTTCACTCAATATCAACACTCTCACAAAGGATTCCTCTAGACCAACTTTACTAGTAGTGCATCCTGAATCGATAGACACTAGTGGTCTTGATTGTTATCCTTTGAATGAAACAAATAAATCCTTACTTAACATTAATGTCATCACACAAAACACTAATGATTCGAATTCACTAGCTTTTATACCCTCATGTATAGGAGAGAAAAAAATCTCGCAATCTAAAGGGTCTTGTGTAAGTATGACATCGTCTCCTAAACAAAATATATATTTTCCACACAATAGAAAAATATCCTCTACTATTGGTCAAGATAATATCTTGTCTAGATTCCTCCATGATTGTTTGATATCCCTCCCTCCAAGAACATAGAAGAAATTTTATTACAAGAATTATTTTTTTGCATATCATAGAGTTCATGGTCATTCCACTAATGAATGCCAGGATTTGAGCAATAAAATCAAACATCTTAAGAAGCCTAGTCCTTGTATGTCATTTATTGATTCTCTCTTTTAGATAGTCGATACTGATTTCCACTAATTGATACTAATTTTCACTCTAGCATACATCTCATCAATAATTTCGTCTCACCCTTATCCTACACTCAGTCGGGGAAAGGGGTTAAGTAGCCTAGTCCTTGTATGTCATTTATTGATTCTATCTTTTAGATAGTCGATCACCTTCCATGTATATGTCAAAGCAAGCTTGGGATGTGGATTATATGCCTTAAGTTGGCTCACGTATGATGTACTGAGTTATACATTTTGGGGGCAACCCCTTCCCTTTTCATGATGTAGCTTATTGGAAACATATGGCTTGGCATAGGGATTTCTATGTAAGCTCTCATGTCTTCTTCTACTTTAAATCAATTGCTCACAGTAATGGTGTTAGCAACCTCTTTAAAGTGGGAGCATACATCGACACTCATGTTTCATTGCGTGATTTTCTTTCTTCCCATGATGTGTTGCTTTCTTGGTGGTGTAATTGGGTTTGATTTCCTTCAAGAGCATGATATTTCCTTGCACTTTTTCCCTCTTGGAAACATTAAGCACAATGTTCCCTAAGATGAGACCTTGCATTTTTCCTCTCTTGGAGACATTAAGAACAATGTTCCCTAAGATGAGACCTTGCATGAACGAAGCAAAATCCCTTCAAACATCCCTTTTTCTTGTTGCATTTTCTTTTTGTACCTTATTAAAATCATGTAGGTATGGCTTCGATATGGTCCCCTGGCACTCACCTAGTGAACAACTAGCTTCACTATCCCTTGTGAGCATGCATTTTATTTTTTTTCTTATCATATTCATGGGGGTATGACTTTGATATGGGTATGTGCAGGATCATGATGGGCTAAAAAGTGGCAATATGATGGGTATTTGTAGGGTATGTGGCTAATGACTTTTTTTTACCCAAAATTGATGAAACAAAAAAGGTTTTTAAAGGAGATTCTTAACTTTCCACCAATATAAATTATGCTTTACTTTTAATTTAATAAATAATTATTTCATTTTTTTGAATTCTGACGAATAACATTATTTTATTTGAAATATGTGTCATATTCTATGCACATACTATAGGATTAAAAAATATATTGAATTTCATGAATTTTGACCAAGTTAAGGTGGCCAAACATACAATTTTATATGTTTTAAAAGTTGTAATAAAATATTCATAATTAATTATTTACTTGGAAAAAAATTAAAAAATATGCATCACATTAGGACATGAGTCCTCTACTTATATCTAAAATCTTATTAAAAATATTATAATTTTATTGTGATTAGGGTGGTTAGATAGACACCTACTTCTGATTTTTCCCTAAAATTTAAGTGCTACTGTATTGAAAATTCAAATTTTCACCAAATAGATTTAAAAAAACCTAGTAGTTTAGAAACTACATTTAATTTGCTACAGATTCTATTCTTACATATTTTTTAAATAATATGAATAACTTATTCAATTTTTATGTCAAGTTGCCTAACTCTGATTTTTCTGAATTTTTTGCCACTTAAGGGCCTATTTTTTCCATGATGATCCTGCACATACCCATATGGACCTCTTGGGGCTCACTTAGTGGAAAACTAACTCCACTAGCCCTTGCGAGCATTCATTTTGTTTGTATAGTGGACAACACATTCCACTTGTAAACCCTTTTTGAAAAATAGCCTTGACTCAATCCATAGCACGTTGGAAGGCCAGTTGAAGCTAGATTCGTTGCATTTTCCTTTTTCCTTTTTCCTTTTTCTATATTTGATGGTGTATTGCTATGATCTAGTTATGGGTTCATATATCATCTACAAGCATGGTCCTTTGTGCCTATCTTGGTTTGCTATAGGATCTTGATCATGGGGGCTTGGACACCCTCTTGGTCATTGTTATCCTATCTTACTAGCATTCATACATTTGAACCGCTCTTGATTGTGTGGTTGGCTACTTTAGTGTGAGTTTGAAGCAAGTTCATCCCCTCACTAAAGTGGGGGCTAAATTTAGTGTAGGAAAATGCATAGCCTTGCATTTTCATACTTTTTTAGGCCCTGATTTCTTTATTCATCCCTATTTATGTCTGAATTGTTCCTATTTTGCTTCCACAAGCCTAATAAATTATATCATTTTATGGCTAATCCCGACAATCATCAAAGGGTAAATGATAATTTAATGATTCTAGTTGTGTGTCCCTAATTTTAGGGTCGAGACTAAGATAATACCTATGGTGTCTTTGTCCCCCAAAGGTCTTGGGACCCTAATTTCAAGTGTACCTTAAATGGGCCCCTTTTTGGAGTCTATGCCCTGAGTTTCATGCCTCAGGACTAAGATGCCACCTAGGGTGTCTTACACCCACCTGGCTTATTTTTAGTATTCAATTTCAAATCTTGGTGAGATTTAGCCTCCTTTAATTAATGAATTCACATGTCAACTTTTTGTGGTGTAATTTTGAGATATTAAGCATGGATGAGTATAAATACAAGGTTCTTGCACTCATTTTAATAACAAGCATTCAAGTATTCATTCTTAAGGAAAGTTTATGAGATCAAGAGAAATTCATCAAGCATTTGGATCCATCATCAAGATTCAAGCATCATATCAAGGATATTGTTGCATCATGTTTGTTATTTTGTTAAGATTTGTAATGTAGGGCTTATGATTCAACCAAGTGTTTTATGCAAGATCTACATCCTTCAGGAAAAAGTCAAGAACCACATTCATTGCAGCCATTTCAAAAATATTTGTAGCACCTTATTACAAGGGTTTGGTGAGTCTCAACATAGTTCTTTGTTCATTCATCATTTCCCTCCATTTCATTTCAAGGTTTAATTACCAACAAGGGGTTTGACCAAGGCAAACCCCCATTCACTAATAACCAACAAGTTTTTCCCATCTTGTGTGTTTATGATTGAAGATTTAGGTTGAAGACTTGAAAATTATTTGAAGTGAAAAATTGAAAAGTTGAAAAGTGGAATTGCAAAGTTGTCATCTTCATGGAAACTCACCTACAAGTGAAATCTAGAAGTTTCAGAACCTGAGATGAGAGAAGAAGGATTATACATCAAGTGTCAGGACCACATTCATATCTTTCAAAATTTTAGATCAAGACTAATAATTCACCTAGGGCTTCTTAGTCCTCTCAAGGGTATTTTTCAATGATTCTTTCAGATCCAATTCTAGCATCTAAAGATTCTACATCTGCCTCAAAAAATAGTAGTGGGACTAATAAGACAGTAAGGGTGTCTTAGTCCTCCCTAAAAATTTTGACAACTTCATTACATTTCTAGAATCCTTATTACATTTCCACACTTCCTAGGTACACATACCCTAACTTCTTGTTGCATAATTTCATCATTTACATTCATCATTTAGCTTGAATTACTAGGTTTTATGAGTTGAATGTTAGGTTTTCTTTTCCAAGATTTTTCTTGGTGTTGAACCCTTCAAATCCTAAAGGAACCCCTCCTAGGTCTTCCTTGTTGAGAATTGACTCACCCTTTGGGGTTGATCCTCAATCCAAGTTGGGTTCCTAGGACATAATTGAAAGACCTAGAGACAATAGTGGGCACATCTTGCCACCTATTGTTTTTTTGTTCATTTTGGTTCAAAATTTGCTTTTACAAAATTTCATCTTTTAGTTTGTCATACCGTGTAATCAGAAAATTACCTTGTTTCAAATCTTAAAATTTCATTTAAACATTTCATTTCATGTTATAGAATTGCACTTTATATACTTTTCCATGATAACATGTTTTCTTTCAAGAGATGTGGCTTTGATATGGTTAAAAATTGATTGCATAGGTACAACATCCCCTCTTATAAGTTCAATCTAGAGTACAACAATGAGGTCATTAAGAAACATGTTATTCATCCTACTACTATATTTCATAGTGATGAGAACATCTTAGAGAAAAAGGAACAATCAATTGACATAATCCTTAATATTACATTGCATATTGGTGAGGATGATATAATACAAGCAGATACAAGTGTAGACAATCATAAAAACCATAATTTTTCTTCTCCTAATGCCTCTCCTACTAGAGATGAAGGCATCTTGGTGAAAGAAGACATAATCATTATGGATCATGAGAGTCTTGATTGTCTCTCTCCTTCCCCCCTTGGAAAGATAGTATGACGCAAGAAGATGAGATCACTGCCACCACTTTGCTTACCCCAAATCTATCTCTTAACACCTCCCCTAATTTCAAGAAGGATTTAGTAAAAAAGGATACAATTGTGAACAATCATGAAAATCACATTTGTCAGGAGGACATGTGGATTAAAAGTGATAACCTTATCTCTCTCCTTCCTAATATCCCTAACATTTGGAAATACCTATTTGAACAAAATCATTTAACTATTCGTAATCATGAAAACCATAGCAGCCCTTCTCTTCATGCTTCTCCTATTAGTGATGAAGTTAATTTACATGGTATAATAATATAGATTAATGAACCTTTTATTTTCCTCTCTCCTAAAATCTCTCCTACTAGGGTAGAATTTATGGCACAAGAGAATGAGACCCTAGAAAACAATAATGAAATCATTGACAATTAGGATGATCACATCTATCCTTATTCTGATATCTCTCCTAGTTGTGAATAAGATATTACAGTGTTAGAAGATCAAAGCTATGAGAATCACAAGAATCCTATTTGCCTCTCTCCATCTAGGGAAAACATTACTGAACAAGAGAAGGCCACTATCATTCCTCTACTTGAAATGAAGTCATTTTGGAAAAACTAATCCTTGAATTTCAAGAACATTTGGTTTGTAGTTCTCCTAAAAACTCTCCAACTAAGTAAGATATCATAGTGCAAGAAAATGATAAAATTGAAAATGGTAATTCCTTAGATGAAGATGATGAAGAGACATTAGAATCCCCTTCACTAAGACATCATGAAAATTATTCTTAGGTTATGTACATTATATACCCATTAGAGTACTCTCCTGAGCTTAAAATTATCATGTATCCACCCCTTCAAAAACAAGTTTGAAAAAAAACCGTTCTTATCCTCAAACTGCCTAAGAATAGTGTTTCACAACAACTGAGTTATGATACAATTGCTCATACATACAACACTAGGAAAAATATGCAACCAAGACAAACACCTTCAACATCCCTCCCATTTCCTAATCCTATCTTACTAGGTCCCCCTCATTTTCATTCACAAAGTGGAAAGGACTATGATCTTGTTGAAAAACTTAACAATACTCTTTTAAAGATATCCCTATGGGACTTGATTCAAAATTCACCTAATTATCACACTTTACTCCAAACAGCCTTGCAACAAGTTGTGGTTCCCTCTAGTGCAAACCCAAATGAAATAGAAACAATGATTCAAGGAATAAATCTTGACATTTTTTTCACCAAAGTGAGCTCCCTCCTTCAGAAATGCAAAAAAATATGATTATTTCATGATCATAGCTCAATACAATAGCACAGGGATAAAGCAAACCTTTGTTGATAATAGCTCCACCCTTAATGTGTGTTGCATAAACCTTTTGGATAATCTTGGTGTCAATAAATCAAAAATCCAACCCACCTCTTTATCTATTAGTGGATTTGATAATGTGGGAAAATGACCACTTGTAGTGATCACATCACCTATTAAAGTTGATAAAGTTACAATACAAACCCCGATCCATGCTATGCAAGTGATGATCTTTCATACAATATTCTTTTAGGAAGACCATGGATTCATGAGATGCAAGTTGTGCCCTCTACCCTTCATTATATCATGAAATATGTCTGTAGCAACAAAATTTATACAATCAAAGCCGACCCTGAACCAAATAGTTGTTTGAAATTTGAGAAAGTTAAAGATAATCCTTTTAAAACATTGACACCAACTACACAAGTGGAACCCATGCAACATAAAGAAAAAGAAAAACATATTGAGGAAGTCATGAAGCTATTAGAAGATTATTGGGGTTCCTTAGATTTTGAACCAAGATTCATGGGAGAATACAAGATCATAAACAAAGATTCAGATAAGGGAAAAGAAAAAGCAGTATTGTCAACACAAAAATAAAAAAACCTTTGAAAACTATCCACCTCAAACACTTTAAAAGAAGAAACAAATTAGACAACAAACTTTGAAGAAACTAATTATCAATAGCCAACAAATACAAAATAAATGAAAAAAAATTATGGAAGAGGTTATGAGCTTATGAAACAACTTGGATATAGTGGAAAAGGATGTTGTGCTAGAGAACAAGGTATCTGTGTCCCTATAGAGCCTAACATGCAAGAAACAGGCCGTGGTATTGGTTATTGTACTTTGATAGAAATCAAACCATCAAAAAAACCTTCACTCAATATCAACACTCTCACAAAGGATTATTCTAAATCAACTTTAATAGTAGTGCATCTTGAATTGATATCCTTTGAACAAAACAAAAAAGTCCTCACTTAACATTAATGTCATCATGCTAAACACTAATGATTTGAATTCATTAGATTTTACACCCTCCTGTATAGGAGAGAACAAAATCTTGCAATTTAAAGGGTCTTGCATAAGTATGACATCATCTCCTAAATGAAAGATATCTTTTCCACACAATAATGAAACATCTTCTACTATTGATCAAGAAAGTATCTTGTCGAGACTCCTCCATGATCGTTTGATATCCCTCCCTCCAAGAATATGAAAGAAATTTTATTACAAGAATTAATTATGTGCATATCATAGAGTTCATGATCATTCCACTAACAAATGTAAGGCTAAATGAGTAATAAAATTCAACATCTTAAGTATTTTGGTGCTCTTCCTTATGTAGAGGCACCTAATTCCTCTAATTGATACTAATTTTCACTCTAGCATACATCTCATCAATCATTTTGTCTCACCCTTTTCCTACACTTAGTGGGGGCAAGAGGTTAAGTAGCCTAGTACTCATATGCCATTTGCAATTGTCTGTTTTGGCTAGTTGACCACCTTCCATGTATATGTTGAGCAAGCTTGGGATGTGGATGATATGCCTTAAATTGGCTCACATGTGACATATATTGAGTTATACCTTTTGGGGGCAACCCATTCCCTTCTCATGATGTAGCTTATTGGAACCATATGACTTGGCATAGGGATTTCCAAGTAAGCTCTCATGTCTTCTTCTACTTTAAAGAAATTTCTCACAGTAATGATATAATTAGTAACCACTTTAAACTGTGGCCATAAATTGGCACTCATGTTTCATTGCGTGATTTTCTTTCTTCTTGATATAGACCTCTTGGGGCTCACCTGGTGGACAACTAGCTCCACTAGCCCTTGTGAGCATGCATTTCATTTGCATAGTGGAAAACACGTTCCACTTGTAAACCTTTTTTGAAAAATATCCTAGACCCGGTCCATAGCATGTTGGACGGCCAGTCAAAGCTTGATCCATTGCATTTTTATTTTTCCTTTTTCCTTTTTCTATCTTTGATGGTGTATGGTTGCAATCTAGTTATAGAGAGCTCTTCATATATCATCTGTAAGTGTGTTCCTTTGTGCCTATGTTGGTTTTCTAAAGGATCTTGATCTTGGGGGCTTGGCCACCATCTTGGTCATTATTATCCTATCTTATTAGCATTCATACATTTGAACCCCTCTTGATTGTGTGGTTGAGTACTTTAGTATAAGTTTGATGCAAGTTCATCCTCTCACTAAAGTGGGGGATAAATGTACTATAGGAAAATGCATACCCTTGCATTTTCACACTTGTATGAGCCCACCTTGCTTTATTCATCCCTATTTATGTCTTAATTGGTCCTATTTTACATCCACAAGCCTAATAAGTTATCTATTTTTATGGATCATCTCAACAATCGTCAAAGGGTAAATGATAATTTAATGATTCTAGTTGTGTGTCCCTGATTTTTAGGTCAGGACTAAGATTCCACCTAGGGCATCTTTTTCCCCCAAAGGTCTTCAGACCCTAATTTCAAGTGTGCCTTAAATGGGCCCCTTTTTGGAGTTTGTGCCTCAAGTTTCATTCCTTGGGAGTAAGACACCACCTAGGGCATCTTAGTCCCCCTTGGCCTTTTTTTGGGATTCAAGTTCAAATCTTGGTAGGATTTAGCCTCCTTTAATTAATAAATTCACATGTTGGCTTGTTGTGTTGTAATTTCAGGATATTAAGCATGGATAAGTATAAATACAAGGTTCCTTCACTCATTTTCATAACAAGAATTCAAGTATTCATTCCTAAGGCAAGTTTATGAGATCAAGAGAAATTCATCAAGGATTTGGAGCCATCATCAAGATTCAAGAATCATATCAAGGATATTGTTGCATCATGTTTGTTATTGTGCTAACATTTATGATACATAGGGTTTATGATTCAAGCAAGTTTTTTATGCAAGATCTACATTTTCCAAGAAAGAGTAAAGAACCATATCCATTTCATCCATTTCAAGCATATTTAGAACACCTTATTACAAGGGTTTGGTGAGTTTTAATATAGTACTTTGTTCATTCATCATTTCCCTCCTTCATTTCCTTTCATTTCAAGGTTTAATTACCAACAAGGGGTTTGACCAAGGCAAAACCCCATTCACTAAAAATCAACAAGTTTTTCCCCTCTTGTGTGTTTGTGATTGCAGATTTAGGTTGAAGACTTGAAGATCATTTGAAGTGAAAAGTTTCAAAGTTGTAAAGTTGTCATATTCATGGAAACTCACCTATAGGTCAAATTTGGAAGTTTCAGACCCTAAGATCAAACAAGAAGAAGGAGGAGAAATCAAGCCTTAGGACCACATTCAGAGATTTCAAAAATTCAGATTGAGACTAATAAGACATGTAGGGCATCTTAGTCCTCCTGAGGGTATTTTTTAGAGATTTTTTCAAATTTGGGCTTGACATCCGAAGATTCAACATCTTCCCTGAAAAATAGCAATGGGACTAATAAGACAATAAGGGCATCTTAGTCCTCCCTAACACATTTTGAAAAGGTTTTTACATTTCTAGAATCCTTATTACATTTCCAGACTTCCCAGGTACACATACCCTAACTTGTTATTGCATAATTTCATCATTTAGCTTGCATTACTAGGTTTTGTGATTTGAATGTTAAGTTTTCTTTTCCAAGGGTTTTCTTGGTGGTGAGCCCTTCAAAGCCTAAAGGAACCCCTCTTAGGTCTTCCTTGATGAGAATTTACTCACCCTTTGGGGTTGATAATCAATCCAATTTGGGTTCGTAGGACATAATTGAATGACCTAGAGAGAATAGTGGGTCATCCCCCCACTTATTTTCATTCCAGTTCATAAGGAAATGGATGTGAATCTCCTGACTGCTATAGTGATACACAATGAGTAAGGTCCCAAAAGGTGATGTAATCAATGGTGGATATTTAAAGATAGTTTATTTGATGGTCATGTTTTATGAAGGATGTAGGATCATGGCACAAAGATAGATGATCGATGACTCATATTTGAAAGTGAATATTACAAATTATGGATGATCGATGACTCAAATTTGAAAGTGAATATTACAAATTATGGCTAAGTCCATGTAAACAAGGTTTCACCTATGAACCAAGATGGAGGTGAGAATTAAATGATCTACCTACATCAAGAACATATATGATGAGAATTGGTGTATAGAGTGGTGGCACAAATGGCTATAGTTGTTAATGTGAAGTTTTTTTTTGCCTCAGTCATTTTATTTTGGTTTGCATAAATATTTCTAGTATCAGGTACACTCATGCTCAAATAAATTATCAAAAAGGTGTGCAATATGGCACGTGGTGGCTACACAAATTTTACCTTTTTATCTTTCTTTTGGGAGAAGGTTCAAGACACATGTTTGTTTGTTTGACATTTTCTTGGGAGCTATATTTACAAGATCGGGAGTTTCCACCCTACTGACATGTTGTGTCTTTGTTGTGGGTTATCTGCACCACCAATAAGATATCTAATTGAAGATTTTGTCTGAGCTAGCTAGCATTTTATTTTCTTTTCTAAGTTTTTGGGATGGAAGTTTTGAGATGGTACCTCACAAAATGATGTGATCTATCAATTAGGTCCTTTTCCAGGCTATTGTTCCTAGGATCTAATCGCATTTGGGTTCCTATCTTTGCTAAATATCTAAAGGGTACTAATGTAGTAGCTGAAGAGTTAATGCAAAGATGTTTTGTGGCCTAACCAAGGGTCTATGATCAGATCATGTGCTATCAAATGTCAACATCTGGCAGCAATTACTTCTAAGCTAAGGTGGTATTTCTTTCTTTAGCGGCTATATAAGGAGGGTGACGATGCAAAAAAAAAAAAAAGGATTTTCCAAAAGGAACTATTTTCTTGTTCAAAAGAATTGTTTTCTTTCTAGTTTTTCTTAAGGTTTTCAAAACTATTTTTCAGAAGCAAGTTATAGAACTTCTTTATTCTGGCATAATATGTCTATTAAGGTTTAAAATTTTGTCGAATTAGTATCTGACCTTTGTTTCAAAGTTTATTTTTAATTAAATCACGAACTATTGAGGGGAATTTATTGAGACTGTGCATGTATGGCCTTTTTCAAGCTTTCTTTTTTTATATTGTCATTTTGAATGAAACACTATGTCTTGCAAGCTATATTCTGGTAGTTTAAATAGTGGATTTATATGCTTTATGCTTGTGTGATTGAATAGTAGCTTAGGAGAATTGGACTGTCATTGGAATTTTTTTGTTTTCCTTAAAGTTGTTATTTTGTTATGCTATGCTATAGTAGGAGACAAAGTTCTTGTAATTTCTAGAATATTGTTCTTTTTACTATAAGGAATCTTTATATTTGATCCGACCTCAGTGAAAACTTCATGTGGAATGATTTGAAAGTATGCACTGTGCTTGAAGTTAGCCTTTGTTGTTTGTTCTCTTTCCAACAATGAAGGGTTGTGGCATTTTGTGTCCTCTATATCAATCATAGGAATAACTTGGGTTTGAAATGTTGTAAAAGCTTTGGCGCATCGCCTTTTATGTTTTATATTTACATTTATTTTTCCCCCTTATCTCAAAACCCCAAAAGAAGAGTCGACTTTCTATAAAAAATTCGAAGGTATTCAATGAGACATAACTTTTCCCCCACTCACTAGATTTCCCATAAGACTGTTGGAGAAGCACAAGCTTTGATGATCAACAATTCTTTTTCTAGCATGCCCGGTGGGACAAAATCTTTTCCAAACACCTGATTAGAAGTCAAAAATATTTCTTAAATTAGGCTAAGGAAGGAAACTAGAAGTTTCATGCCTAGATTCCAAATGAGAGCATCCTCGAGAAGTCACTTCCAGTACTCTCAGTTACCTGCCTCAAATCCTAGAAGGTGAAGTACTATAGGTTCTGTATCACCTGTAAGGAGTAATAGAGTGAGAAGTCATAGCCCAATATCTAGAGATTTATCTACTCCACCTAGAGGCTTAAATTTCCAGATAAGATTGCCTAGATATATCTGATTCATAGGAATCTTTTCTCCATGGCTCATGTACCCCCTCCTGCTCCTAGAAATTTTGTAACATGGGACAGTGGTAGTCCACTACAACCACACACACCCCCAAATGTATGGCCTATTATACTTGCTAATTCCCTTAAGGATATTCCAAGATTCTCTGGGGAAGACTTCAAATCCCCTTCTGAACACCTTCAAGATATAGCAGAGGTATATAGGGTACATAACATATCAAAGGAAAGCATCACAATAAGATTGCTAGCTACTTCTTTTAAACGTAAGGTTCAAGATTGGTATAGATCTTTGGCCTTGGGTTCCATTCTTTCTTGGGACCAACTCGGACAAATCCTATTCGAACAATTCTCAAAAAAGGGAGATCGTTCCTCACTGCTACTGTAGACACGTGAAATTAAAATTATTCATTGTGAACCTTAAAACTTTCATTACTTCAAACAGTGACCACAATTAGCTGTTAGCCCATTCAAAATAATCTAATCTAAGATTCCTATGAAATACTTGACTATACTAAAATATGCAAACTAAGTAGAACAAAGACCACTAAATTGCAAGCATATAAAAATATAATAAAAAATTTATCTCATAGTGGATTGGTGCTTCTATGGAAAGAAGCACTTTCCCAATCCTTTACTAAGCTCAAGGGATGCAATGCTTTGAAGATAAAATGAGATGGAGAAAATCAGTTCTCAAATGAAGAAAGTGACTTTGCATTAGCTTTGTGGATCAAGTTGTAGAGGATTTCATGATGAATGAAGCCTTCTATTTATAGAATATTTTGATGAGAGAAATAGCCAAATGGATGAATGTGGGACAAATATTTAGCCAATGAGATGAAGCCACTTGTGAACTTGTGAGTGGTTGAGGAATGTGAAAGTTTTGGCCAATGTGCCAAAGAGGGGGAGATTCAAATTTGAATTTGAGAGTTAATGTTGAGTTTGACCTTTGCAAGGGACATGCAAGAGCCATGTAAGAGCTCATAAATGCTTTGTTGATTGTACATGTCCACTTGTTTTTGAATTCAAAGTTGAGGGAATATTCCTCAAAGATGCCATGTTGATGAAAAATGATGAATTTATAAATGAATTAAAATATTTATTGGTGCAAGTGGGAAAAGCTAGAGGATGTGATGGGTGGTTAGGTTAGGTTAATTAGGATTAGATTAGCTTAGGTGATGATTAGGTGATTTTGACCCATTTGACTTGAATATTTGGATTTATTTAAATAAAAAAGGGATGGATTATGCATTTGGAGATTTAATTAAATAAAGTTTGGTTTATTTAATTAAAAGGTTGATGTGAGACTTTGATTTATTTTATTTAAATGAACAACCTTAGGAATGAGTTTAATGAGTTTAATTTAACTGATGAATGGATGAAGGTGAGCTTATTTAATGATTGAATGAATATGAATTAATTAAGTGCACGAGGCTAATTTTGCATGTCTACATTTTTCCCCTCTTTGAAGCAATGTACTTGTTGTGTAGGTTCAAAGAATAAACTTGTTGCGTTCAAAATTATTATTTTTTTTAAATTTTTTCAGATGCCCCAGTGGAAAGAATTACACTAGTATATTTCCCCCTTGAGAGATCAAGTGAAAAGATTCGATTTGAGGGTTGATCTCACGATAAAGAGGTTCAAGATGGACATATGGATGGTGATGCAAATGAGATGGTTTTAAGATGCTTAGAATAATAGATCTATATTATCTTAAACAACTTAAATGATGATATGATGTGATGATGGATGATGTGATAATGCCTAATGAGTGTTTTATGCAAATGTATGATTTTATGAGATGCTTAGACTAACAAATCTATATTATGATGATGAACATGCATGTGAGATGATATGTAGAATGCTGATGATTTGTGGATGTAGGATGGATGCACTAGTGATGATGATGAACTACTCATGACGTGATGTTAGTGTGGACAAGAAGAAATTAGATGATGACAAGAGGATCCAACAAGTCCATGATCTGACGAGACTTTATTAGAGATGTTGATGATGATTTGCTTATCAAGGATTGGGATTTTAAAAGGGCTACTTACCTTATGTTTGAGAATACACATAGATACAATGCGTCAAGGTATAAATAACTGGGATGGCATTGTACCTAGTGCGATGGACTTTGACTCAACAAACAAATAGGAGTATTCTTGTTCACACTTGACATACAGAAACCTTGTGAGGACGTACCTAACAAAGAAAGTATTCGCCAAGTTATATTACAAGAATGTCTAGAAAGCACAACAGAAAAAAGGATAATGATCGTTGCCCCATTCCTATCTCTCTAAATCCTTCATTCGGATATCATCGAGAGGTCCTTGGAGTGAGCGCAATAAGATAAATCAAAAGAAAAGATCAAGTACACAAGCAAGTCAATGTTCTTCATACCTCTAGCCAAAGGGATTTTGTTTGATAGGATAAGAATCCGAAGTAATATCCAAAATGATGCCCATTGTCGGAACGATATATCCTAGGACATGCATTGTGTAGGATGATGATGGGTTGATAAGTTGATTGATAGGCTATTGATATAAGTTTGATTGACATGTCTGAAAATGATCAAGAGTTTGATTTTGTTTTAAAGGTTTGTTGTTTTGATTTTTTATTTTACGATTGATGCTTGCTTTTGCTAACTGCTATGATTGTTTCTGTTTGTGTTGCCAAAGGATGAAGGTGACGATCAATTTATTATGGATGATTGATTATTTCGAGTGAAAGCAAAATGGGATGGATGGATTTTTTCAAATATTTGTATGTTTTTGACATTTTTTGGAATGTTTTGAGGCTATTTTTTGGGTTTTTGTATTTTTCAAATGTTTTGATTTTTGATTTTTTGTTGTTTTGGGGTTTTTTGAGATTTTATGAATTTTTTTTGGATTTTGGCATTTTTTGAATGTTTTTGGATTTTGTGTCTCGAGGGCTGATCAAATATTAGCCTTGCCTACATTTAAGCTCAGAGACGACATAGTTCAGATTTTCATTTTTTTATGTTTTTTTGATTTTATGAATGTTTTTGGATTTTTTGATGTTTTGGATGATTTTGGATTTTTCGCACGATTTTAATGATTCAGATATGGATATGTGTGATGATATCAATGGTCTGTTTGGGGATTTTGTTGAAAACCAAGCCAAGGTTGATTGATTAGATTGATGGATTGATGATGATGATAACATTGTTGAGGATACACAAAAATGCAAGGATTTTATTGATCAGGAATGATGATGATAACATTGTTGAGGATGCATAACAATGCAAGGATTGATTGATCAAGATTGATGATGATAACATTGTTGAGGATGCACAACAATGCAATGATTGATTGATCAAGATTGATGATGATAACATTGTTGATGATGCACAACAATGCAAGGATAGTGTTAAGCAACACAAGGATATCCTAAGATAATGATTTTTTGGTTAGATTTGATTGATCATGATTGATGAAGCTTGATTTGGAACAAAATTGTTTTGAATGATTTGATGTGACATTTGAAGTGCAACATAGATGCAACTGATAGTGATTACTTGGATTGATGTTTGATGAAAGATGAAGACTGATAAGGAACATCTTTTTGTCAAAATATGCCATGGGCTAGTGATTTGGATTGTTGCTCACAAGTGGTTTTGACCAATTTGATTTCATGTTTGCCAATGTTCAGATCACCACATAAGTTGGAGGATATAGGTCAAGATTTATTCCTAAAGCGAGATCTAAATATCTGCCCCCAATGTCTAGCAATGTATGGAATTTCATGGATGAATGCCTAAATGGGTGTATGGATGGATGGATATGGATTATCTTATGATAAGATAAGGTGTTCAGATAAAGAACATGCTTATTTGGATAATGCTTCATGGCTCAGATAATGTTGCATAGGATAAGATCAATTAAAACAGCCCATGTCAAGATGTTTACCATAAGCAAGTGTAAAGTGTGCCCCAAACTTTCATCAAGATCAAGATAACCTAGATGATGGATGTGGATGGATGAAAATGGATTGGATCAATGGTTTATGGATGAATGGATAAGATGGATGGAATGATGGCTTTATTACGGATGGGATGAGATGCTTTCACCTGAACTGGTGAACGTAGATGCTTAATTCTACACATGATGCATGTTTGCCATGTTTTCATCATGGTCTTGCCCAAAGCACTGCACATGCAGTTTTCACCAGAGGATGATTTTTTTCTTTATAGTTTTTAATCCTTTTTCTGATTTTTTTTTGGATTATTTGCTTTTTTTATTTTTTTTTATTTTTTCTGAAAGATTTTAAGCTCATGCTGAATCACAAGGTGTTGCTGATATAGATGCCCCTGTCATAATGTGCCATTGATATCCTGCTTGAAGAAGCTTCTTTTCTAGAATACGTGCACTTGAATGCAACTTTTGGGATTCTTGATCTACTTTATTGATATTAGGGTTAACTATGTCTCTGTGTACATCGCGATAAAGTTCCTTCAGAATCCTTATGAAGGGTCGTTGCCAATACATGGTCAATGTGAGAATTGGATATTATGCATGGAGGCATGGATGGAGTGTGTTTAGGGATCATAAAAGATGGATTGGTTGACAACTTGGAATCTTTGACTCTCCAAACTTGGGAAGATGAGCAATGATGGGTGGATACAAAAGTGTGTGTGGAATTAGGACCAACTGCTTGATACACTTTGTACGTCGCTTGAAAAGCCTGCTTTTGCTTTTGTGGACATCTTTGATGGATACTTTTCCCTTTTTTATTTTTCCCCATAGTTTCTTTGACTAATGGAGTTTGATAGGGATAATCTTTCTTTTTATTCTTTCTTTTTATTCTTTGGTATACATGTGTATTTGATTTGTCCATTATGCTTCTCAGCTTCTTTTTCTTTGATAACATTCTTCATACTTTGATTCAAATATTTCCTTTGATGTTGGTCCCAATTCATGGATGGGGTGATGGGTGGATGAAGATTCATGGTGTGGTTGGTTGTAGTATTGGCAATGGTTTCACCATAAAGATTCTTCGTGCTCCCTATGTTGACGTTTGCTTGAGACATAGTTTTCCCCAGTATTGTGGAAGTAGTACCTTTTTTTTTTATTCTTCATGTTTTGAGATGTCTTTGTCAATAAGCGTTCTCTAATAAATAGCCATCATAAATGACATTAGTTCAACTTGTTGCTCTGCTAACTCTAGATTATACTGTTATGTCTAACTTGTTTCCTTGAGTGGATAATTTTGGATATCCTCATACCTGATGTCCTCAGTTTGAATTTGGGATATATCTGATCCTGATGTTGACAACTCTATTTGACTGTACGAATCAATAACCTGCTCTTTTTGTGTAACAATGTCAGGAATAAAGGGATCTTGTTCTGAATGAAGACCATCTATGTGTCCATCCATAGAAAGCATCTCATGGGTAGATGGAGGAGTATGTGCTATGTGGATATGATCATCTTACATAGATAGGAGAGTGTCCACTAGATCATTGTAGTATCTTGTAGATACAAATTCTTGATCCTGAATAATTTTGGAATCACCCTTTTCATGCTTTGGATCAAATTCTTGACATGGGTCAATTTCAAAGGATGGATTGCTTATAAGGGGTTCTTTGATGTCATCATTAGACATGGTAAGTGGTTCAATATCTTCAAGTGTTGAGTTTAGGGTTCCTTCAGTATCTGTAACCATGATGTCAAAAGATGTCAATATGTCTTGGAAAGGACCATTGCTAGACTTTGGTGAAAGATTTTGATCATGCTTTCGAATAAAATTTTTAGATATGTCCTCAAACTCATAAGGCAATGTAGAGATATTTTCAATATGATCATTGGTCAATGGATTGTAGATTATGTCAATGGGATCAAATAATTCTAACACTCCTTGAAATAGGTCACTAAAATGTGGCTCTTGATGTATGGTGAGTTGATCATCGGATGGGGTGGAGACATCGTCAAGGTGCTCATCGATGGAGAGATCTTGATCATTGTTTTCAAGATTTGTGGTGAAGGGATTTCCAATGTCTTCAACCATAGGATCAAATGATGTTGACATTTCTTGAATTGGATCATTATTGGGTATTGTTGGTGGATTTTGAACATGATTGAAAAGTGACTCTTGATGTGTGTTGATTTGATCTTCAGACAAGATAGAAACATGTTCAATGTGCTCTTTGATGGATAGATCTTGATCATTTCTTTCAGCAATTGTGGTGGGGAGATTGTCAATGCTATCACCAATACTTGAATGTTCATCATTATCCCCAATAGTTATCATTTTTCGTGTTTGTTGGGTAGCTTGAGAGGCTTGTTGCACTTGTTGAGATTGTCTTGCTTGTTGCATGGCTAGATATTGTTGCATGTCCTTTTGGTAGGCCTGGTGAGATTTTAGTGCAATGTTATATTGTCTTGCTACGTTTGGTTTTGGTGGTAGTGGTGGCGGATTTGGAATCATGTTGGATGTAGTTCAACAAGTGTTTGAGATACACTCAGAGCAATCATGGTAGTGAGGGGTTGAGATGTGATGAGAGTGGTGGTTGGAATGATTGAAGGAATAGTGATGGTTGGAATGACTGAGGTGATAGGTCCTTGGGAGATCACATTTTCATTTGTCGGGATTAATGTTGTCATTTGATTAGATACCATCTATTGGTGCAATGGTGATGGTATATTCAAAGGATTTGATGTGATGGCTTAATTGGTGTTAGGTGGATTGATTTGGATGTAGTGATTGGTGCTAGGTAAAGGGGGAAGCCCTAAACCAAGGAATGATGTTGATATGGGTAATGGTGGTGGAGATGTCTCTTGGCACAATGAATCAACTATTTGGTAAGTGTAGCAATTTGATCTCACCAAATTTGATCTTAATTTTGATCTTGACTCCCTTGATATAGTTGAATTGGTTTTTGCAGATTTGGGATGAATACTTGTGGTTTTTGAATGGGATCATGGACAAATTGATTTTGGACAATGTTCTGATTTGGGATGACACTTAGATTTGGCATGATAGGTTGAAATTGAACATTGTTGATGTTGGGAATCACATTGCCTTGATTTAGGTAACTTTGATTTTATATGGTGTTACCTTGACTTGGAGTCGTTAACATCTTGTTTGGATTTTGAACAATATTCGTATGATTTGCAAACATATTTATCCCAAAGTTTTCCAGATTCATGTTTGGAAAACTTGTACTTGGTACATTCTCATTTGGCATGTATGGATTTTGGTGGGATGACATTGTTCATTTGAAGGCTCATGCATTGATTGTTTGGTTGGTGGATTTGTAGTTTTGGACTTGGATTTAAATATACCATTGGGAAAGGTGTCCCAAACTTTGATTTGGGCATACTCACATTTGTTGTACTATTGACATTTGCCGAAGGTAATGATCCCATGTACGGTTTGTATAGATGTGAGTGTTGATAATCAATTGGATTTGTAAGGCTTTGATAGCTTAGTTGACTTGGATTACTCATGATGTATGGATCAAGTTTATATTCCATGTTCCTCTTGTGTTTTGACCTTGTTGCAAAAGTGACCTATAAGGTTCTTAGGACCAATGATGAGATGAAGGATGAAAAGGGGAAATGATATGAGTTTTGAATGTTTAGGGACTTTAGATCAATGCTAGACTTAGGGTTTGATTTTGATTGGTTTGATTGGATAATGAACTTGTAAACCCTAAAATGTTGGATGTGATCTTAGGATGAACTTGTTCAAAGGATTGCTAATTCAATTAAATGTATGAGAAAGGATGCATTCCCATACAGCTAACTAAACAAGGTGATTTTGATTTTGATGATTTACCCAAGTCTAGAATGATGTTTCTAAAGCTCTAAAGTTTTTTGTGGGATGAAGATGATAAATGTTTGGATGAATGAAGTGTTTGATTTGATCCTAAATGAATCTATGAAGGACTTGTTTTTGAGACCAAGATAGTGAAGAACATGCCTTTCTCTAAAAGTAATTCAAAATCAAAAGATCAATGTTTGCATGAAAACCATACAAGCAAAAGATACCAAGCACATATGTGGGGTCCAATTGATTCAATCTTTGCTTAATGGATTCTTTTTATCACAAACACTTCTTGATTAGGTTTTCAAATGAATGTCCAATGTCCTAATTTTCTTTCATCCCACAAAATGCATTATGCGGAAATCAAGGAAATCAAGGCAAAGGTTTCCTAATGTTGATCTTAGTAGGAGAAAATTGACATGAAATCCAAATGTTTAGAAGCCTCTAAGGATATGAATCCCAAGGGAAAGTAATAACATGTGAATTTTTTCAAGGATATTTGCTTCTCCAAAACAGTTTGAGATTTGATGCTCATGTTGAATGTTGGTTTTCCAATGTTTTTTATCAAAGCACTGTGTTTTCAAATTGACTCACAAGCAATATAACACCCTAGCTCAATTGGTACATTTTTCTTGGTGGGCTTGCCTCATGTCCTTTGTAGTAGAAGAGATGATTTTACATGCAACCAAGGAAAAAATATAAAGGTATGCTAAGAATGAAGTCTTAACCTCGATATTTTAACCAAGGTCGGACATGGCAAGTAACTTCTTGGAATCTAAGTTCCAATGCACCACTTTGATACACTCGTTGGATGGACTAGTTGGTTGCTACAAAAAAGGTTTGTAGTTTAGAATTTCCATTCATGGAGATTGATCCATACAGCGAGATTCCCCTTTCAGATCCATCTCGTCGAAATGAACCGCGTGATATTGGCATTTCTTCCAATACCCACATTTATATCTTGGCTGGAATTACTCTCAGGTTCAGAGTGTTACCAGTTGAGTCATTCCCTTGGGTGAGTGCTTTTTCCCCAAGGCAGGCCCTCTAAGATAGACAAAAGCGAATAAAATTATTCATAGTTCGATCAGCCCTTGTTTAGAAACAAAGGGAGAACACATGCAATAAATTTATTCACACTCGCACAAGATTTTGTTCAATTTTAAACCCAAATTGAAGTGTGTAGGAAATATTTTATGCAACTTAATGTCATCAAAAGGACATTTGATTCTCAAGGTCACTGTGAAGCATGAGAGAAGTGCATATGCCCTTTTAAATGAGATTAATTTACAAAAAAGATTACAAAAATACAAAATCACTTGTTCATTTTAACTTCAAAGCAATGATGAGTTCGTTTTAAGCACCAAAATTCAAATGTGAAGTTTTTTTGTTTAATTTTAACCCAAAGGTGAAGTCTAGTCAGTTTCTAAGGTTCAATTTTAATCCAACTTTGAAAACAAACAATGATCTAGTTGGATTAAAACAAAAAATTAAAGTAGTAAATGGAGGCTCCAAGCATTAAAAAATGCTTTTGAATTTCAATCTTGATGTTTAGTTCTTCAACTCCAATCTTTCTTTTGTTTTCGCTTGATTTCAATGTGTGATTTTGATGTCAACCTTTGCCTTTTTCCATCTTTTTTCTTTTCTTTGTTTTCCTTGTTTTCTTATTCCAAACAAAAAGACAATTATGTGAGGATCAAGATGTTAAAATAATCTTATTTTAATCATTAACTTATGATGATAAAAGAATAATTATTTTGGATGTTTAGGATAATAAGTGAAGTATCAATAAGTGGATCTACAATTATTATTTCTAACTTATGTAAAAAACTCAAGTATGAGCATGGAATTTCAACAAGGTTTATAATCCTCCAACTAGCACACATTTAATGATTTTAGACAAAGCTTTAAAAATCAATTTTGTTTCAATGCAATTTCAATCAATAAGCAAAGACTATATGGTATGCCTTTCCATGATGTAGTTGTTGCTGGCAGAGATTAAAAAAACTGAGAAAATCTATAGTAGGTAAATTGTGGAATTCTTCCAAGAATAAAGATGCCTTCTTTCAACTGCAATCAAACAACGGTTAATCACCCATGCTACAACAACTTTGAAGATATTAAATGATATTTAAGAAAACGAAAATAATTTAAATAGATTTCTAGTACACTGATCAATTTTAAATAGACAGATAATGAGAATATGTCCTAACGCAAAGATTCATTCCAAAGCAATGTTTAAAGATATCTTCAGCCTAGTGTCGCCTAGAAGGTCTGCAGAATTTAGTTCCCTACGAAGCTTCACTTACACAAAATATTTAATGATATGATAGAAAGTATGAACAGTTGCTTTTGTTATGAAGATAAACTGTACAGCCAATTAAGGGACACTAAACATTTTTGTTCATAATTGGGTATAGCTTTAATAGTTTGATTGAATTGGGTGGCTTTCAATGCCTTCAATGCTTTCTTTCTTGGGTGGCACCTGAACTAATTCATTACCACACCTGTCAAATCACCAGTAAATATATTTGAAATATGCATATTTTCCACCTTGTTAGCTATCACGCATTGTAAATAAAGCATATTGCCTTCCCGCCTGTGCGCAACAAATAGAGATATCTTAGAAATAAGTCAAAATCTACAATAAATAAAGCTTTTTCGATTCAATATCATATGTTAGTGGTTTTCTTATGGGAAATAAATATGGTACATGACATTTCATTTGCATCCAGGTGATTATAAACTTCTAGATGTGATTTCCTAACAACTACAGCTAAATGATCAAATAGAGTTTTCCTATGCATATGTCAGACAACTGATACATATTGCAACAGTGGTTTCAATTTAACAAAAGGAAGTATGTTGGAGAAAAATAGAGATATGGCCATCAATAATCTTGTCCACAACACATTCTCGTCTGTTGGTTTCAGTACTGCAACTCCCACATTAAAAGGTAGCCAGGAACATGTATATTCCCATAATTCCTTGCCCAATTCGATGATTCAATGGCAAAGCATTCAATGATAGCACATAAAACCCAACTACCTCTGGCACTCCACGTCGAATCTCTTTGACCTTTGAAAAATCTAATATCTGTAAAAGAAAAATTTTAGTACATCACTTTGTAACAAACTAGGTGACGCCATTTATTTTTCTATCTTTTGTTTATTATTTCACAATCCAAGTGTGTGAATGAATTGTGCATCTTTCCTACCTCTAAATGAATCCAATAAATTAGTTGTACATGCATTCATTTAAAAACCATAGCTCAACTAGACCATAGCATTTACATCGAAGAAGCCCAAACATATAATGTTAGAAAAAAATGCAATAATATTGTTGTCAAATGAACTAAAGCGACTGTCAAATGTAGAGTTTATTACTACTGTCAAACACAATGATATTAGTGTCTAAATGCTAAAGACACAATGTCAGCAAATAGATGACTAAACCTGCACCTAACAATAATGTTAGAATATTAAAAAACCAGACTCAAATCTACACTTAACAATAATGTTAGAAGATTAAAAAAAACTAGACTCTATATCTCGAGATGTAAAGGATTTTAGAAACCTTCAAGCTAATGTGATTGGTAGATGAAACTTTTCCAGGAAAAAAATGGCTTCTAGAGACTTTCAAGCTATTGCAATTGGCCGGTGTAAGGATGCACCCCTGACAGTGTGCTAGACATCACAGTCAGATCACATATGCTCAACATGAAAGGTGAAGATTCAAATCAGAGAGCTTGGGGTACATTCCACAAAGCTCGAGGTGCGTATACACGGTCTTGCTCAAGTCACGGTCCTCTACAATTTTCTTATAATTGCATCTATAAACCATAACATGTAAGGTCTTTGCGCCTTCTATAAACTTGAATCTCATCTACGTTATAGCACAGATATTTCATCGTTCACATGGTTACCATCAGGACTAAAGATTCTCAAGCTTTGTGAAGATTCACAGGTCCAACATCATCTTACTTCTTCTGTGCATGATGTGGCAATCATTGCAGGCCATAAGACCATGCCTTTTATCCTTCTATCAATTAGTTTATGTGCCTTGTTTATTCTGCCACATAAGCACATCATTGATTCAAAGAAAAAGCTTTAGAATGTATTTTAGAGCAAATGGGATGGGAAAGTGTTAAAAAATACGCCTAAACTCCTTTGAGAAAAATTTCAAGTTAATATAATGCAATGATGGGAGTCTATGCTAGACATGGGAGTTGTGAGAGAGCACAAGAATTTCTTAACTTGATGAAGTCCAGGGATTGTGAGCCAAACCTCGTGACTTTCAATATTCTGATCAATGCTTGCACCAAGGTGGGAAATATGGGAAATGGTTTTGCAATTGAATGGCCTCAAGAAGTGAAAAAAGCAGGGCTGAGACCTAATATTATTACTTATAATACACTAATTAGTTCATGTGCAGCAAGTGAGAGTGCTTTGGAGGATGATGAAGTTGTTTATTTTTTTTATAAGGACATAGAGGAATGTTGGTGTGAGCCTGATCTTTAGACTTACAATTCAATGATTTATGTGTATGGGCATTCTAGGAAGGATGAGGAAGCTGGGGAATTATTGGATGCTATAAAAGAGGGGATTTTTTGTTGATGTTGTTACCTACAATGCTCTGTTGTATGCATTTGCAAGGAACGGGAAGGTGGAGAAGGTTGAAAATGTAAGGATGCAAATGGCTTCCATTGGATTTAGGGTAGATGAAATCACCTATAATACTATGATTCAAAAGTGGAGCACAATATTTAACCAAAAAATTTATGAGAGTAATGTCTACACAAGAAATAACTAACTAAAGAAATCATAAGAACAGTGACAAAACTTTGAATATTTCATGAAATATTTCTTGAAATCAACCCTCCTTCTAGTGCCATTATGTGGTTGCTAAACTTGCAAATATTTCAACCTTGGTGAATATTAGTAATAATACCAAATCCAATACAACAAATCAAACATCCATATGAGATATTGAATCATGCTAAACAAACAAAGTGATAAAATACCAAAGACTAAGCATGCTCAAACCTATCCCATAGTGGATTGGTGCTTCTATGGAAAGAAGCCCTTTCCCAATCCTTTGCTAAGCTCCATGATGTTGATATGAAATACTATTAAGATGGGAAAAATTAGCTCTCAAATTGAAGAGAGTAACCTTGCATGAGAGTTGTAGATCAAGTTGTGGAGGATTTGATGATGAATGAAGCCTTCTATTTATAGAATATTTTGATGAGAGAAATACCCAAATTTATGAATGTGGGAAAAAGATTTAGCCAATGAGATGAAGCCACTTGTCAACTTGTGAGTGGTTTAGGAATGTGCAAGTTTTGGCCAATGTGCCAAAGAGGGGGAGATTCAAATTTGAATTTGAGAGTTAATGTTGAGTTTGACCTTTGCAAGGGACATGTAAGAGCCATGTAAGAGCTCATAAATGCTTTGTTGGGTGTACATGTCCACTTGTTTTTGAATTCAAACTTGAGGGAATATTCCTTAAAGATGCCATGTTGATGGAAAATGATGAATTTATAAACCAGTTAAAATGATTTATTGGTGCAAGTGGAAAAAGCTAGAGGATGTGATGGGTGGTTAGGTTAGGTTAATCATGATTAGATTAGCTTAGGTGATGATTAGGTGATTTTGACCCCTTTGAATTGAATATTTGGATTTATTTAAATAAAAAATGGATGGAATATGCATTTGGAGATTTAATTAAATAAAGTTTGGTTTATTTAATTAAAAGGTTGATGTAAGACTTTGATTTATTTAATTTAAATGAACAACCTTAGGAATGAATTTAATGAGTTTAATTTACCTGATGAATGGATGAAGGTGACCTTATTTAATGATTGAATGAATATGAATGAATTAAGTGCATGATGCTAATTTTGCATGTCTACATGCACTTAATTAGTTCATATTCATCCGCTCATTAAATAAATCAAGCTCATCAAATCCATTCACGAGGTAAATCAAATTAATTAAATTCAAAGGTCATCCATTTAAATTAAATAAATAAAATTTGTTTAATTTAAGTCTCACATCACCTTTTTAATTAAATAAACCAAACTTTATTTAATTAAATCCCAAATGCATATTCCATCCCTTTTGATTTAAATAAATCAAAGTATTTAAATCAAATGGGTCAAAAGCATCTAATCATCATCTTAATTAATCAAATCTATGATTAATCTAATCTAACCACTCATCACATCCTCTAGCTTTCCCCACTTGCACCAATAAAGCATTTTAATTCATTTATAAATTCATCATTTTCCCTCAACAAAGCATCTTTGGAAGAATATTCCTCAAGTTTGAATTTGAAAGCAAGTTGACTTGTCCCTTCCAGCATGGCAATAACTTCTCTCTTACATGTCCCCCACTTGGCATTAAAGTATCTCTTTCTCCCTCCAACAAGCCAAATTTGAATTTGAAAAAGGCCAACCAATCCCATTTATTGGCACACTGACCAAAACTTGCACATTCCTCAGCCACTCACAAGGTGTCAAGTGGCTCCATCTGATTGCCCAAATCATTATCCCACATTGGTCCCTTTTGAGCACTCTTAGCATTTGAGAATCTATAAATGGAGGCTTCATTATTCAACAAAGCATTCACAATCCTCATGCAAAGTTACTCTCTTCAATGGAGAGCTAATTTTTTCCACTCCACAACTCATCAGATCTTGATCATATACATATCATCAACATATCAAGAGCTTATCAAGGATTGGGAAAGGGATTCTTTCCACAGAAGCACCAATCCACTATGAGATAAATTTAGATTTATGTTGTTTATATGCTCATTTAGCTTTTCTTATTGTTTTAATTTCTCATTTAGCATATCTAACATGATGTAATATTTCATAGGGATATTAGATTTGTTGTATTTTTCTTGTCTTATTCTTGTTAAGGCTTAACATTTTGCAGATTTAGAATCCATAGTTACAACAACTAATTACCATCAATAGGGCTCTACATGAAGCCATGAGTGATTTCAACACTAGGTTCCATAAGACCTATCAAAGGATCCCCATGACTGCTCGACCTCAAACTGAAATGGTGTTCATGTTCTATCTGAAGGCCTTTAACCCTAATATTGTGGTAATGATAACCTCTATGGGAGGGAATATCCTACCCAATGCATATGAAGTGGCAATACACATAGAGAATAACCCGATTGATGCAAGGAAAATTCTGCCTCAACCACCAATGTCAACATTTGCAGAAATCTTTGATGGGCATTGGGAAGAAGCCAATCCAAGAACTCCTGCAACACAATTAAAGTTGGTCACCTCGTAGCCTACAAACAAGTATCCAACTGCTCAAGCAAGCACATCGGGTCTCTCGTCGATGGCGGCAGATATCATTGATATAAAAGATATAATGAAGACTTTTTCTAATGAATTAGTCATTATCAAATGACAACAAGTGATGTCTTTGAAAATAACCACTCAAGTCTATGGAGGAAAGCCTCCTTATCAATAGAACTCATATCAAGGACTTTACAAATTAGGATGTCAGGAGACGTCATTAATGAATTAGATAGTTCTGACCACTATGCCATTACAAACAATCAAGGGTAGTCTGAATAAAGAGATAGTACTAGGTCAAAACAATTTGGCGGAGGACAAAAATTCTTGGTACTTCCCGTGCAATAATAACCATCTGCTCTGAAACTTCCCAAGGGGAAATTTGTAGCAAAAGGTGGCCAAACAAAGGAGTGAGGGTATGTTTCTGAATGCAGATGAATATGGGTCACCCGAGATGGAGAATGCTTGCTTTAGGGCACAAATACAAGTGATGTCCATAGAACAAGAATTAGACATTGCACCTAATCAAGCTCTTTTCTCATGGTTAGAAGAAGATGAGGCTGTGTTCACAAACAAAGCCCTAATGACTAGAATTCCACAAGTACAATTGGATTATAATACAAGATTGAAAAGAAGGCTCATGAGAGAATATGTATAGCAAGCTCTACCATGTCTGCAGCCACATCAACTGTTCACCCCAGAGAACCAAGCTTCACCACCCATCGTCTGACCTTTTTCACAGCCACATAATGTACCATTAGCAGAAAAGGAGGCAAATAAAGCACCAAGCCTAGTCATGATGGAACGTTTTCTCCCAAAAACAAAAGAAACACCATCGTTTAAGCCAAAGGCCCAAACAGTTGGGATGCTTAACATAGTGGAGCATTTGCAGAAGGAACCTACCAATGTGTCATTGTGGGATTTCATATCAATTCTCACACAAAAAACCCTGCTTCAAGAAGCATTAAAGGTGGAAGGGAAAATTTTGCAGGCAGGTGTGACTCAGTTGAACAATCAGAGTGGAAATGGAAAATTCATGCTTCCCCCTCAGGCTCCAAAAGCAATAGCTTATGCAAATAATGTGAGTGACATTAAAGAGAAAGGGGTAAGCAGAACAAAGCCCACACCTTTCTTTTTAATGCTTATAGTAGGAGATAAACTTGCATAATAATATGATTGATTCGAGAGCAAGCACAACCGTTATGCCAAAACAAGTGGTAGATGCTTTAAAACATAAGTATGAACCCCTTGAAAAGGAATTATGCAACTGGACAAAAAGAAAGTCCTGACCATTGGTCAGATAAGCGATCCACCCCTAACCATCTTCTCCTGCCCAAGCCAGACAGTCACTCAGGAAGTGGTAATAATAGACATTCCACCAGTTTTTGGAATATGTCTATCAAGAGATTTCACCACCAAACTCGACAGATATCTGGCACTTTATTGGTCACACTTAATATTGAGAACTAAACATGGGGCAAAGATGAAGATTATATATGAATCCTTGCATCTCGAACATATTGTGGATAATGAAAATCTATGCTTCAGAGCTACTAAGACCTCTAATTTTCAATAGGAGAGATATTGTGTAGAAATTCCCATAGAAGAAGATATAGGCGAATGAATTCTGGAGGAAGAGGTGTTGGTCAATCAGTTAGCTGGTTTCAATCCATTTGGAAACTTCCATGCTATAGGGCTGAGAGCCTATGTGATTTTTGATAGAGATCAATTCTTTTTGAAACTAATGAAGAGTCAGGAGGAGTTTGACGATCTGTCTGATAATCATGTATAGACTGTACATTTTGATGGTGTCAACTGAAAATTTGGTCCTAGAGTAGGTGTACAATTGGAATTTTTGATGGGATTGGAATACCCCAGAGCTTATCTTTTTTAGCCTCCATGCATCACCAATGATACTAGATATGAAGTTTTGGTCCATAGATCGAATCCAGTAGAACAAATGGATGCAATTAAGAAACAAGTTGTCAGAAATTCAGAATCGATAGTAACCCAGATCTGCGAGAAAATGACCACAATAAATACAAGGCTAACATCTCAAATACATGATGTATGGGGTCCCATTGAAAGTTTTGAAGATTTCAATATACAAGGGAATCCTTGACCTCAAGATAGTATCATTAATCAAACGTTTCTTATCGGAACACATTTGGAATCAATTTCCAATTTGACAAAGCAAGGATCCTCCACATTTTTGAAGGATTGTAATAAGTTGGATGTTAGAAACAACAAAAGATCAGCGGTCGGTAGGAGGGCCTCTCACAGGAATAAAAGAAGGATGAAGGAATTATGATGCAAGTATGATCTCAAAGGCTACGACCTAGGTATAGTTTAGCCGACGATTTCCCTGGATGAAGAACCCAAGTCCTTCAGGCAGAAAAAAAGGATAATCCATTGAAAGGTTGAAGTTATGGCAACACAAGAGTTTGTCAAATGGGGCAACTTAGAGGTCATATGTCCTATCAAATGTTTTGCTTGGTTATCAAATCAAGTCCCAATTTGGGAAAGGGATAGGGATATCTGATGATATGTTGACTTTCAAGATTCGAGAAAGATTTTGTCAAAAGATCATTACCCCTCGACACTAATGTGACAGTTCTCCTAGACTCTAACCAAGACATAGATCTCCTCTTTGATGGATGATTCCCCAAGGAATGATGAAGTTTTCATAATGGAATCCGACCGATGAAGGAGGACGTTTACCACCAAGAGGGAAATATTTGTATACTCAAGAACATCGTTTGGGTTCTTTGATGTTGGTGCAACTTTTCAAAGGGAAATGGGCATTACTTTTAAAAAATGGGCCAACCAGATCATTTTCATCTATCTGGGTGATTCATCAGGAAAAGGTGATCATCCCAATCATTTAAAGGGTTTTTCTTCTAAAGAACAATGATCTGGGATTTTTCTTGATCCAAAAAAATATTTCCTTAGAGTGCCCAAATGAAAGCTTCTTAGATGTATATTGTCTCAGGAGAAAATAATAATAGGTCCCGAGGAGGTCAAGAGCTCGAAATTGAGCATAAGATCTTTTTCGGATAAGTCTAGCCTTGTCTGAGGACTCATATCAGATTTCACAAACATTGTGACCCCAGTTGCCATGATGATTAAAGAGAACATGTCATTTCAACAAACTTCCTTGAGGGCACAGTGGTTATCAAGTAGCTAGAGAAGTGTGAGGACAAAAATGAAGAGCATTCACTTACTCTCCCTTCAAGGAAGCAAAGGAGAATTGATGTGCAGGAACATATCACAAAGGAAAATTTCATCAATTTCTAATGAAGCTAAAAGTCGAGTTGAGTTTTCCAGAGACCATTACACTTGGCGATGTCTAAGGCCTGGTGGAATCACAAGGGTCAAATTTTGTTACCAGATATAGTATTTTTCCAAAGACTTTATCATATTGTTATATGCAAGGGGGAAAGTTAACCAAATTAGCCAACAAGAACCTAACTAAGTTAATCAAATATGTTGGGTTGGCAACTCAAATATATTTGTATGGTCATAGATGAGCTACCTTGTTGATAAATGAAATCACCCTCAAATCGGCTCTGAAGTTTTTTTGGTATAAACTGATGTATGAAAATTTGGAAAAAACTTTGAGGCTGAAAAGAGACAAAGAAAAGGCCCATGGAGCTACAATTAACCGTCACTAAATAATCAAATGGTGTTTTGACAAAGAAATTTTTTACCCAAATTCTAGAGAAGAAGATTTAGTGCTAAGGTACTACAGGCGTGCTGCAAAACTAGGACGACTTACTAATTTCAAAGTGTTGTAGAAAGGACCTTTTGAAAACAACACATGGAAAAGAAAGAATGCGTACGAACTCAAAGCGATGGTTTTAGATGTACTGTTCAATGGTATTTATCTAATAATTTTCCATTAAACTACACAGTTCTTTTAAAATTTTAATAGTTATGTACCATATGTAAAAAAAATGTAATTATTTCAAAGTTTTTGTGAATAAAGCCCATAATAACACAAAAGAAATAAAAGCCATACTATATTATGTTTATCAAAAAAAATTACAATATAGTATATGGCCCAAGGCTCAGAATATTACATAAGGCTCTCTCGAGCAAAACCCAAAAAGGGAAGTAAGCAAAAAGTTGTTAAAAGGGAGGCGACAATCAGATAAATAGTAAATTTCCACCTCCAATGGTGAAGCAAAAAGGGGCTTGTAATCGGGTTCCACTTCTCCTCATATTATTATTCTTCTTCTTCTTTTCTTCTAACGGGTTGCAAGCAAGGGAAAAACACACTACAGATTTAGGCCACACAATCTAGACCTAAGGTCTACTCGCTGTGAATTTGCACCAGAAAACTAAATTACTTTTTCTAGGCAATCCTGAGAACCTTCTCCACACTATACTCTCATAGAAGGAAAGAAGTCATTGGCTGAGAAGAACAGTGATGCATCTCCACGTCCATGGTATGAAAATTAGTAAGGAAGGGCAACCAGGGCACGTCCACTCCAAAGTCCACGTGGCTATAAAGATCCATAGTGCTTGGGATGCCAACAACGGGAATGGCCACTTGCACTATCTCACCGAGCCTGCCAGGCTTCCATCAAATAGGTGTTGAACATCTTCTAACACAAAAAAATTATCATGGGCTTAGCCACACCCAGGTCCAGTAATGAGGCCACAAATCAGGAAAGTACGTTGCAGTTACTCTGAGTTGGTTCTCGTCGGTAATAAAGTCCGCGTTGACGACCTACTTGAATGCAGTAATGATCAAGGAGTCAAAATTCTTCACTAGACACTTAATACAGTTGTCAGTGATCTCTCCCACAAAGGAGTTTTGCGGTCTTCGTGGAAGGAGCCAAATAGGGGTACCCAAACTAGCAGACATCATGACAAAGTGGTGAACTATGGTGGAAGGCCAACTCAGTTAGAGAACTATATGTTCAAATGACTAATGTAAAAGGTGGTATAGCTATATATAGAAAAGGATAACTGGGAAACTTCACCAATGGGATGTCTATTTTTGGCTGGACGCCAATGGAAAATTTTGAGACAGAACGGAGTAGGGTGGACAAATCATATAGAGGATCTGACGGAGTACCTTGAGAAATAAATTTGGGAGTTGAGAGTAAATACCCTTATATGCCAATGATTGACGTGTGTCCTTCACCATCATCAGTGCCAACTAGTTCACTAATGGGAAAAGACATGGATTAACATGCTAAGGCTCTGATAAATTAATGAAGAAGTACCTTGTGTCATCTCGGCACACTCCATATGATGAAAAGCACATTTTTCAATTTAATGAATTAAAAGAAAGAAAAGGTGGCAAAAATAATGTACTAATTCCATTCCCATGGCTTTCTCAGCATTACCCTGGTGGCAGCTAGTGTTCCACAAGAGAATGAAGAGAATGAAACTCAAGTTGTGAATCCTACTATACTTGTAGAAAATGTTCCTACAACACCTTCTAGGGCACCTACTACTCCAAATCCAACTACTCCAGCAAGTAATAACAACAATGAGTCTTCTAATCCAACACTTGCATCATTAAGATCAAAGTCTATAAACACTTCGTAGAAGACACGTACTGTAAGGGAGATTTATGATGAAATGTACAAGAGGCTGAAAATCATGATTTATGCTCTAATTTTATTTTGAGGATGCCAATAAAGATGACAAAAGGATTGTAGCCAAGAATGAAGAAATTCAGTCAATTGAAAAGAATCAAACTTTAGATCTAGTAGAGCTTCCTAAAGGCAAGGATGTGATCAGAGTTAAATGGGTTTACAATACAAAGTATAATGCGAATGGAAAAGTAGAGAAACACAAGGCAATACTTGTAGCTAAAGGCTTTACACAATAGCTTGGTATAGACTACAACAAAACATTCACACCTATGCCAAGATTGGATACCATTAGAATGGTCTTATCTATAACAACTCAAAACAATTAGAAGGTTTGCCAATAGGATGTTAAATCAACATTCTTGAATGGAATTTTAGAAGAAGTGTATATGAAATAGCCACCTAGTTATAAAGTTTTGGGAGAAGAACATAAGGTATACAAATTGAAAAAGACACTATATGGTTTGAAACAAGCTCCTAGAGCTTGGTACAACAAGATATATTCTTACTTTGTGAACAATCGGTTTAACAAGTATGGAAATGAACCAACTTTTTATGTCAAAGTGAATGATAAAGGAGAAATCTTGATAGTTTTCTTGTATGTAGATGATTTGATATTCACTGGTAACATGTCAATTAATTCATTCAAGATAGCCATGGAAAAAGAATTTGATATGACCAATCTTGGGCTCGTGAGATATTTTCTTGGTATAGCGGTAAGTCAAAATGATCAAGGCATATTTATATGTCAAAGTAAGTATGCTAATGATTTTTTGAAGAGACTTAAGATGAAAAATGTGAATCCAACTCCTACACCCATTGCATTGGGTTTAAAACTTAGCAAGGATGACAAAAGTCCTAGTGTTGATGCAACCTTATTCAAAAGATTAGTTGGCAGCCTTATGTATCTAACCACCACAAGACCAAATATCATGTATGGAGTTAGTATCATTTCTAGATTCATGGACAAATCAAATGAATCGCATTGGAAAGTAGGAAAAAAGAGTTTTAAGGTATATAGTTGGAACAAAAAGCTTTGGGATTTTTGTATACATCTTCAAATGATTACAAACTGATTGCTTATACAGATAGTGACTAGGAGATAGCATGGATAATAGAAAAAACACTTCAAGGTGTATCTTTCATCTAGGATCGGGTGCTATCTCATCAGCTAAAGCGGAATATGTTGCAGCCACATCAGCAGCTTGTTAGGCAGTATGGATGAGAAAAGTACTTTCAAATTTGAGGCATACACAAGAAGAACCTACAAAAAATTATTGTGATAATAATTCAGCAATTGCTTTATCTAAAAATCATGTCTTTCATAAACGGAACAAGCATGAATTTTGCAGGTCCAACGAACAACTAGCAAACATCTTCACAAAGCTGGTTGCAAAAAAATGTTTTTGAGCATCTCTGAAAAGAAATTGAACTTGCAGACATACATGACAGTGAAGATTAAGAAGGAGTGTTGGCTGACGTGGTGCTCCAGCTGTCTTCAACAATCTCACCTGCCACTTCGTTCAACTCTCTCCCACCGCATTTAATTTTTCTACTTACCTTCTTCTACATTCTTCTTCTATGTATCTATACTTTTCTTTTTGTAAGCAAATTCGAGCAGGTTCTCCCGTCTCTTGGAAATAAAACTCTGTTTTGGAAATGATTTCTGCTGGATACTCTGTTTTTGATGAATGATGAACGGATGAATTCAAGAGCACTGGCAGCTCTGTGTTTTGAGCAAAAGGAATTAATAAAATCTGATATATTTTAATAGTTTTCTCCCATAAGTTTTTTCTGTGTTTCTTTTCTTGTTTCACTGTGCAATTCGCTGTCATTTGCCTGCCTCTGTTTTTAACCAGCAGATGCAAGTGGGGCCAACATAAGTCAAACAGTTTGCCTGGCTTGATTAGTCTGTAAATGATCATTAAGAGGTATTTCTTTTAGTATTTAATATCAACGTTGAATATATTTTAAAAATTACATCATATTCAAAGTTTTCACTGCTTAACAGAAGTCATGGAAAGGATCTTATTTCGGTTTAATAGTAATGAATTAAATATCTCTTTAAAATGCAAGGTAAACATCCAAATTGTCCGATCATTTTCTACATTGGCTAAAGATTGGGATCTAGGTAAGCTTGTGTTTTTATTTGGAAACTAGTTATATCATAAAAAGAGTAGAAGATTATTGATCTTAATAGCATACACAAACATAAATATATATTCATTATGTTTTAGTTATTATATACAAAGTCACCACATGATGATCTGTGTCTTGTTATTATTACTTGTCTCTTTAGATGATGAAAAATATTAAATAACACATGAGAAAAAAATATGTTGTAAACCTAATTTCTCAGTTTAAAGAATAGTTTAACATTATGATTAAAAGAAACAAGTGAAATAATATTTCTTGAGGATATCAATGTTTTTATCTTTTAGGTTTCTTAGTAACCTTCTTTTACCAAAATTAAAATTAAAAGATAATGCCAAAGCAAACGTAATTAATGCTTATTTGAAATTTCACACAAAATTTATTCAAAATTTAAATACTATAATAAAATAATAAAATATCAGAATTTAATATAGTATATAAATATTCATTTAATATGAATAAGTTTAAAAAAGTAATATTTATCATTTTTTAACTAATTTTGTATTAAAATTTTAATTTATCTTTAAATTTTCTTTTGAATTTTTTTGAATCCTTTAACTTATAATATTAAAAAACAACCAACAAATGATTTATATAATGAGTTAATATTATATATATATATATATATATATATATATAAAATCATTTAATGCCGTAATGCCAACTAAAATCTTGAGATCTGCATAGAAAAACACAACAATGTCTCTTTAGATTAAAACAATAAAACATGTGCATCTACAATTATATCTCTTTAGGTCTAAAACAATAAAATATCTGCATCTACAACTTTGTTTTATTTTAGGTAAAGGTGGCTGAGTCACAAATTTTATTAAATTAAAATGTTTTACATAAGGATGAGGAGTTGCCAAAAAAGAATAAAATTGCAGCTCTGAATATTACAAAATCAAACCACATACTGAAGCACCAGTTGGAGACCCAAATCCAACAAGAAGTGAAGGAGAAGTCATGAAAAACGAAGAGCTTCCATCCCGAAGACCTATAACCTACAAAATGGTTCCAAAGAAATGAACTTTCTTCCAAACAACATAAATTCCATCAATGAAGACAAGAAGAGAAGTGTGACCAAAATTTCAAAATGGAAAGATTAGGCAAGAAACCCTCAAGATGTGCTTCCCTCATAAGTAAATAAAACATGTTCCTCTTATTTCTCAGATATATTTTGAGTAAACCTAATAGAATCAATATTAGGCATAATAATACAAAACCCTAATTCGAACAAGGTTTCAGATTCTACATTTTGCATTTGTTGGAAATGATGTTGATATTGCTACAAATTGCAAAAACTAAAAGTACACTTATCTTCTTCACAAAATACATGTTTCTCTTATTTCCTCCATCAATCCTAATCATCTTGTTAAAAAATAAATAATAAAATAGACTCAAAAACATCTTTAAATTATAAATTCTTAAGAACTTAATTAAATAAATATAAATTTCAAAAATAGAAATCAAAGAATAAAAGAAATTGAAAATAAAATAAATAAAATATTGGAATTCACTAAAAATAGAGAATAATAATAGTTATCTATAAATGCTATGAATAATCAAACGTTTGGAATAAGACTAAATTTTCTTCACATTTTTGGATTCTAAAAGTTGTCATAATACATTATGGATAAATAATATGACTCTTTAAATTCACCCTCAATTTAATAAGATGTGATGATACTTTTATCTATAAATATTAAGAATTGTCAAAATATCCTCATCGGCTCTAGGAAAACTCACTGCCAACACCAATGGAAAATTCACCACCGTGGGAAAATTCACTGCTAGCAATTCAATGATGCCCTCTTGAACAAACTCAATTTGGTAATATGACACTTACATCTTTGAATGTTGAATTATCAATATTTCTATAGATATCCCAAATTTATAACTCACACATTAGAATATATTTATAAATATTAAAAATGATGACTTTTATACTTTAGTAATTAATCTTTGCAGGATAGGGTAAAATCATGGGAAAACACATGAATCAATAGTATCAACCATCAAATACATAAAAATCAAGCCCTAAAGACCCTAATCAACATTGAAGCACAAATGAACATAGAAACATAAAATAATAAAGAAATATTACCATAATTCCTATGTGATGGTTGAATCATTTTCATTGCTCTTCTCCAATTTGCTTTAGATGCTTACTTTCCCTCATATTTGTATTATGCAAGAATAAGCCTAGTGCTAACGATAGCAAAATAGCTAACCATAGAAAAATATTGAAGATAGGAGTTGTGGTTGTAGCCAAGGAATGAAAGTGATAGGTCTCTTTTATAGAAAACCAAATTTGAATGAAGGGCCACGATTGAATGACAAAGATCAATGGATGAGCTTGCTTTGAGAAGCAATGAAATAGGGTTAGGGAGAAAATAGGGTTTAGTTAAGGATGGATGATGGAGATTAAAAGGTGATAAAACCTTATGAAGGGTGGAAATTGATTTAGATAAGAGATAAGATTTGGCACAGAAAATTAGATGGTTGGAGTATATTAAATAATTATAAAATTATTTAATTTAAAGGGAAAATGAATAATTAAATAATAAAAGTAATTATTTAATTATAGAAGAAGAGGGAAAAGTTGACTTTTAATAAAAAAATAAGAATTTAATTAAAAGTAGAGGATAAGGAAAACTAGTAAATAATTAAAATAATTATTTACTAGTGTAGGGAAAAAGTAGAAAATAATTAAATAAATAGGATTTATTTAATTATAGAAGAATAATGAAAAATAATAATTAAATAAATAAAATTTTATTTAATTATAGAAAGAAAGGATTAATTAGTGATGTAATTAAATGAAATAAAATTTTATTTAATTAATCAAGGAAGAAAAAATGAATTAATGAAATAATTAAAATTATTTAATTATGTGGGGGAAGAAGAAAAATTGATGTGAAAAATGAGGTTTGCGGGCTTCAAACATTTTTTCATTATCAACATTTTGCCCCTCTTTGATACAATGTAGTTTATCACATTGTTTCAAAGGGATAGACCTATGCCCTTTGGAATTTTTTTGCAATTATGTCTCTTTAGGTCTTTATGTGTCTAAGCCACAAATTTTATTAAATTAAACTGTTTTACATAAGAACGAGGAGTTTCCAAAAAAGAATAAAATTGCAGCTCCGAATATTACAAAATCAAACCACATACTGAAGCAAGAATATTGGAGAAGACATATAACTAGGAGAAGAACAAGACAAAATCTTGATGAGATATAGAGAAAGATAGAACACTAGAATAATTCGAAGGAGAAGAAACCAGTTGGAGACACAAATCCAACAAGAAGTGAAGGAGAAGTCATGAAAAATGAAGAGCTTCCATCCTGAAGACCTAATAACCTGTAAAATGGTACCAAAGAAATGAGCTTTCTTCCAAACAACATATATTCCATCAATGAAGACAAAAAAAGAAGAGAAGTGTGACGAAAATTTCAAAACGGAAAGATTAGGGAAGAAACCCTCAAGATGTGCTTCCCTCATAAGAAGCAAGCAATGTCAGAGGGCGGGGAAAATGGGGTTCATCATGACGTTCAACAATGCAATGCTGAATAAGAAGAAAAATTGCTTTATACATCATGTAAATTGGATCACTAACAAAATTACCATATTGCTAAGACAAAAGTCTAAGATGAACCATAATGCAGTTTAGAGAGACGATAGCTAGTAAGAAGATGTTGCCTACTAATAATTTCACCTACCATGAAATTATTAGCAGGCAACATCTTTGTGGAATTATTAGCAGGCAACATCTTCTTACTGGGGCATATGGGTTTGTGATTGCTTTATGAAAGGTATTGCATTAGAGCGGAATTTGCGTACTGGAGCATGGTTAGGGGACCCTTGCTCCAACTTCCAGGATAACGGATTTAGGATGAATGAAGATAAGTGTGAGCACACTATTCTGATTGTTATTAGTGTAAGATTATTTGTTTGTGGCTTATAAAATTTTATCTAGCATTCTAGTCTCCAAATTTGAAGTTGCATCCTGTACTTCTTTGCTGAATCTTTCCATTAATAAGGACACAGTGCACTGCATTTGTAATCGGAACCTTGAATCTCAGGGAATTATAATTAATAATTAATAATTAATAATGTGGGATAATGAATTGGTTGAATCTATACAGTACATGAATCTAGTTGGTACAACAGAAACAAAGTATTTCATGAATAGTCAGATGTTTCATGGACAAGAGTTAACAATCGTGTTGAGATGAGTGAAGAAAGAATTTCGATGATATGAGGGGAAGGAATCAAGTGGAGTATGGGTGGCATCATAAATTCACAGGTACATTTAAAGTTCGTAGATGACTCGTTCACAGGTACAAAAAGAAATGGTAAAAAAAAAAAAAAACTCTGGTATGGGAACTTGGTGAAAATCTTACATTTCAGTATAGTGATAAGTTATCTTATCATATTTATTTATTTATTTATTTTTGAATTCTTCTTAGTCTTTATTGAATACTTTACCTTGGAATTTATGTGCATGGGACAATGCACAATTCAAGGGGGTAAGGATGTCACAATCCTCTCATTTATACCTAATTAATTAAGACTTATTAATAGTCATTTTGATAATTTGTTGATAATAAATAATTATCTAATTATCGTAGAAAATGTAATTATATACAAATGAAGAAGTTAAATAAATATTATTTTCTTTCTTTTAATTATATTGAATTGAATGGCCATTACAAAAGGAAGATCAAGAGAACAAGGGAATTGTTGAATATAATTGCAGAATAAAAATGAAAAATAAATTGCAGAAATAACGATTAAACAATCACAAAATAATAACACCAGATTTATCGTGGTTCACCATCAATTTGATGGCTACGTCCACACTCAGGGATTATCTCTTATTAATCTCAAGTTCTGAATCAAAAAACATTCAGCCAGCAGCTTCGAAATATAAAACAGCCTTCAACGAATTAAAGGAAAGAAGCATTCGAAAATGCAACTTCTAAATTGGCCACACACGCCAATAGAAGTTAATACAAAAAACAGAAAGCCTTTCGAAATAAGAAAGGAACTTGCTAATTTGGGCTTCAGTTAACCCAACAATCTCCCACTTGAAGACCAAATTGCTGCTCAGAGATATCCCACCGCTGCAGAGTTAAAATCAGAGCTGCACAAGTCCGAGAGAAGCTCTACAAAATTCAAACTTCTCCCTTGGAACTACCTTCGTCAACATGTCAGCTGGATTGAGCTTTGTGTCAATTTTCTGTACCTGCAGCTTCCCCTCTTCGATACAATGGCGAATGAAGTGATAACGCAGCTCTATGTGCTTCGTCCGATTATGGAAAGCTGAATTCTTTGACAAGTGAATAGCACTATTGCTGTCACAAAAAAGAGTAAAGACAGATTGCTGAAACCCCAAATCACCTATCAATCGCTGCAACCAAATCATTTCTTTTGCCCCTTCTAAAAGAGCAATATATTCGGCCTCTGTAGATGAAAGTGCAACCACCTGTTGCAACTTTGAAACCCAACTGATCGCTGCCCCAGCAAAAGTGAAAGTATAACCGGTGGTAGAACGTCTTTTATCCAGATCTCCAGCCATATCTGAATCAACATAACCTCGTAGATGAATGTCCTTACCACCGAAACATAAACCGCGATCAGAAGTACCTTTCAAATATCTGAATATCCACTGTACTGCCTGCCAATGTTGTTTACCTGGATTACTCATAAATCTGCTCACTACTGCTAGTGCCTGAGCAATATCCGGACGAGTACAAGTCATGGCATACATTAAACTGCCAACTGCTGATGAATATGGGACCCGTTTCATGTATTCTTTTTCTTCATCTGTTTTTGGACACATAGCTGAGGATAACTTAAAATGATCAGCCAAAGGAGTACTCACTGGTTTGGCATTCTTCATATTGAATCGATCTAAGATTTTATGAATATATTTTTCTTGAGATAATCTAAGTTCTCTCTTTTTCCTATCTCTGATTATATTCATGCCAAGTATCTTCTTTGCTGCCCCTAAATCCTTCATGGCAAATCGCTGAGATAAATGTTGTTTTAACTCACGAACTATCCTCACACTATTGCCAGCAACTAACATATCATCAACATAAAGTAATAAAATAACAAACTCACCATTTGGAAGTTTTTTGTAATAAACACACGGGTCCGAATCAAAACGAATGAAATGTTGCTGAGTCATGAAGCTGTCAAATTTTAAATACCACTGCCTTGGGGCTTGCTTAAGCCCATACAAACTCCACTTCAATCTGCAATAGAGATGATCTTGACCTGGTTTTGCAAAACCTTCAGGCTGCTCCATGTACAATTCCTCTTCAACATCACCATGAAGAAATGCAGCTTTAACATCTAATTGCTCAAGTTCAAGATCCCAAATGGCTGCCAACCCTAACACAGCTCGAATGGTAGTCATTCGCACAACTGGCGAAAAAATTTCATTGAAATCAATGCCTTTTTCCTGAGCAAAACCTTTGACAACCAATCTGGCTCTGTAACGTTGATGACCTCCCTCTTCCTCTTTCACACGATACACCCATTTATTCTTCAAAGGTTTCCGATTTGGCGGAAGAGAAACCAAATCCCAATTGTCATTAGCATGAAGAGACTCTAATTCTTCATTCATTGCCTCCATCCATTTAGTCGAATTTGGATCTTTGCAAGCTTGTTTAAAAGTTGCTGGCTCTGCCTCACCACAAAGTAACAATTCATAATCATGATTGTCAGCAGAAAATAACTCAAAATCAGCATATTTTTGTGGTAACTTTCTTTTTCGAGTTGATCTCCGTAATTTAGGATCAATTTCAGCCTGCAAAATACCCTGTTGTTGTACATGTTCCTCATTATTTTGTAAATTATTTCCAGTACCTTGTGTTCTAATAATCCCCTGTTTCATGTTACTTTGAGCACCAACAGTGCTCTGCTCAAGAGAACCACCAACTCCCACTGGAAAAGACTCGGCGAAAGTTTGTGAAGACTGTGAAATATATAATGGAGGATGTGTGTCATTTGTGAAAGACTGAGCATGAGAAGATAAAGGCAGCGCTAGTGTATGAGTGGGCTGCGTAGGAATTAAATGTTGCGAATTAATTAAATGGGGCGCCTCACTTGTGACAGGCGGCTCATTGTGTATCAAAGGCGGCGGATTAAATGGCAGGGGCTGCGAATCACCAAGCCAAGGCAGCGAATCACTCTTAAAAGGCTGCGAAACATTCATTAAAGGTAAATGCAACGAACTCACTTGTGAAGGTTGCGAATTTCTGTTCAAAGGTTGCGAATTTGTATTTGAAGGCAATGTGTGACTCAAGAAAGGATGCATTTGCTGTGTGGAGGCCTGCGTAGTGAATGAAGTAGGCAACGCCTCACTTACAAGAGGCTGTGTTTGATTTAAAGGCTGCAATGCAGTTGATGGAGGCAGCAAACTATATGATTGAGACTGTATATCAAACAAAGAAGGCAACGATTGAACAGATTGAGACTGTGTGCTGACTAAAGGATGTGTGTGATGATTAACAGGGGACGGCATAGCTGAAGACAGAGTATTAAAATTTGAAGGTTGTGAACAAACAAGGGGGCGAACATTTGAAGGAATTTCTAACGGCTGCGAAAAAGTAACTGATGTTTGCTTGACACGGCCATTATCAAATAAATCAACATTAAAAAATTCATCAGAAAATTTGTCCAGAGGCTACAAACCTGAGAATCGTTTCTCATTGAAGACAACATCCCGACTGCGCACAATTTTTCTTGCAACGGGATCCCACAGCCGAAAACCAAATTGATCTTCTCCATAGCCCAGAAAGATGCACCGTTTTGATTTGAAATCAAGCTTTGTTCGTTGTGCTTTCGGAATGTGCACGAACGCATCACAGCCAAACACTCGCAAATGCTGATATGAGATTCTCTTCCCAAGCCATCTCTCCTCAGGAATGTCAAAATCCAAACGAGATGACGGGGCACGATTGATTAAATAAACTGCAGTGTTGCACGCCTCTGCCCAAAACTGTTTTCCCAACCCGGCATTGGAGAGCATACAACGAGCTCTCTCTAATATTGTCCGATTCAACCGCTCAGCTACTCCGTTTTCTTGAGGGGTGAATGGGACTACTTTTATTCTTCGAATGCCATTGTCTGCACAAAAATTATCAAACTCCAAGGAACAATACTCTCCTCCATTGTCAGTTTGCAGACATTTAATCTTATGCCCTATTTGATTTTCAACAAGAGCCTTGAAAATTTTAAACTTTGAAAAGACTTCTGATTTTTTATTCAACATGTAGATCCAAACTTTTCTAGTGCAATCATCCAAAAAAGTGACAAAATAATTTGCACCACCAAATGAAGTTACCTCAGTAGGACCAAACACGTCTGAATGCACAAGTGCTAAAGGAGTTGATTTCTGATCATGGCCTGTCCTCAAGAAGCTGGCACGACTTTGTTTGCCGTAAAGACAATGTTCGCAAAACTGCAAATCAACCGACTGCAAACCAGGAAGCTGATCTCGTTGAAGCATTACTTCAAGCCCTTTCTTGCTCATGTGACCGAGCCTCTTGTGCCAAATTTCTGAGTTGCTGTCCATGACTGTCATGGCAGCTCCCACTTCACCGTGGCATTTTAAAATGTATAGATTACCCAACTTTTTGCCTCTAGCAATCACTAAAACTCCTTTAGTTACTTGCCAATTTTCTAAAGAAAATTTAACATCACACCCAGAAGTAATTAATTGACTCACAGAAATTAAATTTCTCTTCAATAAAGGAACATATCTAACATCCTTTAAAATCCATTTACCGCCATTCTTTAAATTTAAAATTATATCACCTTTACCAACAATTTCACACTCCTTATTATCACCAAGAAAAACCTTACCGAAAACACCTTCTTGGAAATTTGTAAAAGCTTGCCTGCATGAAGTAGCGTGGAAAGAAGCTCCGGAATCAAGTACCCAAGAGTCTGCAGTCATGTCACCGGCAGCCAAAATTAAAACTCCATCATCTTTTCCGGCTGCAACGTTTGCTTCATTGTTACTGACTTTGTCCTGTGCCTTCTTATAATTCCAACAGTTTTTCTTTGTGTGGCCTGGCTTGCCACAAAACCAACAGGCACCCGTTCTACCTCTTGACTGTGATCTGGATTTTGATCTCCTCCGATTATTAAATTTGCCTCTTTCTTTACTTCTACCTCTATTCCCGATACTTACAGCCGTTAATGCCTCACCAGATGAGGGTTCCTAGTTTTTTCTTCGCATATCTTCACTTAATAAAGTGGCTGCAACATCATCGAATTTCAGCTTGCTTTTGGCAGCCACCGAAGTGCTCACTGCCATCACAACACCTTCCCAGCTATGTGGTAAAGAACACAGTAATAAAATAGCCTTGATCTCATCATCCAAATTAATGCCTACAAAAATCAGCTGGGTAACAGATGTATTAAATTCATTCAAATGATTGGACATAACCCCTCCTTCTCGCATTTTTAAATTATACAATTTCTTCATAATAAATACCTTGTTGGAAGCAGATGCCATTTCATACATTGAAGACAATTTTTCCCACAACTCCTGTGTAGTCTTCTCTGCAGAGACATTAAATAAAACATTGCTGGAGAGCGACAGAAAGATTGTAGCTCTTGCTTTTTGGTCCAACTTATCCCATTCTTCATCCGATAGAGATCCTTTCCCTTTGGCTTTGCCAACCAATGCATTCGACAGATCTTGCTTGATGAGAAGAGATTCCATCTGCACTTTCCAAAGGCTGAAATTTTGTCCTGCAAATCTTTCGATTTTCCACTTGTCTGCATCTTCCATGGCTGCAGAAGTTCTTCACAATTTCCTGCACCAAATTTCTCCAACCTGCTCTGATACCAATTGTTGAATATAATTGCAGAATAAAAGTGAAAAATAAATTGCAGAAATAAAGATTAAACAATCACAAAATAATAACACCAGATTTATCGTGGTTCACCATCAATTTGATGGCTACGTCCACACTCAGGGATTATCTCGTTATTATTCTCAAGTTCAGAATTATTACATTCAGCCAGCAGCTACAAATATAAAACAGCCTTCAACGAATTAAAAAGAAGCATAAACTAAATTGGCCACACAAATAAAAAATACAAAAAATTACTAATTCGAAAGAAGAAACCCATCATTAGGGGAATACACATTATTATAAATATTTGAGATTTGGTGATGACCAGTAATCATTTATACCTGATGCAATTAATTTCTTAAAGGGAAATATTCATTACTAATTAATAAACGATAAAGGATTAATGGGTATTGATCGGTTATAGCTAAAAAATACTAATGTGAGAGAAAATACTATTTAAACCAATCAGATTTAAAATAGTATTCTTTATGAATTTTGGGAGGGGAAATTAAGAGGCCGCTCATAGGCAAATAATGTATGCCTTGTAACTGACAAAGAGTGGAAACAAAATGGCACAACTCGGAAGATTATAAATAAAGGCAAGAAGTGCATGGTGGTCACCTGGGGAGGTAGGAGAAAGTAGCACAAATGGACACCTGAATACGAGGGAAGGGTAGGCTTAAAGAACTTGTAAAAAAACGGGAGATTGGGAAAGAAGAGAAAATATTGCATATCTTTGGAGAATCATGATTTGGTTGAATCGTTGTACTGTAAACTCCATAGTTAGTCAGATCGAAAGAGAACATAGTTCCTGCCAAGGATAGAAGGCAACTGGATTTTCTTACTTGTCACATTTTACCATTAAACTATGGATAATACAGCATACGGCAAATTCATTGTCAGCAATTCATCGATGGAAAATTTACCGCCAGCAATTCACCGCCATGGAAAATTCACTGCTATGACAAATTCACCGCCAAGCTAAATTCACCCTCAGCAATTCACCGAAGTAGAAAATTAACAGCATTAATGTTTTTTAATATATATTTTGTAAACTTTGAATTTTTTTTTAAATAATTTTCACCTACATTATTTTTGTGTTAGATTTGGTTAATAGTAATTTTTATTTTCATTTGAATTATTTTAAACGGCATTAATGTTTTTTAATATATATTTTGTGAACTTCAAAATTTTTTTTTTTAATAATTTTCAGCTGCCTTATTTTTGTGTTAGATTTGGTTCCTAGTAATTTTTATTTTCATTTGCATTATTGAAAGATATTTTTGTTTTTATTATCATCAATCAAATTCTCTAAAGTTAATGCGATTAATTTTTTATAATCATAAATTAAATTATTCTTTTGTAAAAAAAATGAAAAGGTTTTGAAATATATATTAAAAAACATTAATGGCGGTTAATTTTCTGCCTTGGTGAATTGCTGGCCGTGAATTTAACTTGGTGGTGAATTTTTCATGACGTGAATTTTCCCACGATGAATTTGTCATGGCGGTGAATTTTCCCACGGTGAATTGTTGGCAATAAATTTTCCATAGTGAATTGCTGACGATGAATTTTCCTAGAGCCAGATAATACCAGGTATGTAGATTCTTGTATTTCTTTAGCGCAAATTCTAAGAATAGTTTGAGAATCTCGAAAGTTTTTCCATTAAGCTCCGTTTGCAAAGAGAAGTAATCTGTATTCTTTTTAAATATGCTGATATCAACACTTATTTTGGTAACATTGTTCTACCTATGTGTCTACTGATCGCCTTTTGATTGCCACACCTAATTCGTTTTCTTTCGATTGATTTGGATCAGAACATAATGATATACTATGAGCAATATGAAGACATCGGCTGTATAACAGTGGAGTGTTTTTATATTTCTATAGCCTTTAAGAATGTCATAGTAATACTTCAGAAAATGGATTTTCTGAAATCATTTGTTTAAGTTCTTGGTTTATTTGGCTCTAGAATAACTCATTAATACATAGCTCTGATTTTATGAACATCGTGCTTGCCTTTTTAAATTCTTTCATCTATTCATTCATCACATACATACCACATATATAGTATAAAGGTTCTGGCTTGATAAATGTGTCGCTCAGGAAATTTAGATGCGTCGATCAGGAACTAGACTCTGCATCCATTCCTACCTATAGTTGGTAACATCTTCTTCTTACTGATTAGAGCCATAGATGTTGATTGTTGCAAATGCATCTATAATATTGTACTGATTTTATTCTTACAGTCAAGTTATTCTCACCTTTAGAATGAAGCGCTAGATTTAATCTGCCTTTATAGTTATGAATTTCCTTTGCTGTAATTGCAATTATCTGTATGTTGAAGTTGTTGGAATACCAAACTCAGTTCCCTGTAGAATATTGATTTCCTTGAACTATTGAGTTCTAAAATATAGATAGAATTTTTAAAAGCTATTGCCTTCTTTGTGCTGATTACATTCCCATGCAAATAGGAATTGGAATTAGAATAATAAATAATTTCTTAGAAAAGAAGTAAATGTGGTGCTGGAATTAGAAGAGCATTTATGGATTTGTAAGTAAAGATACGAGTAATAGATTAAGGAGTTTCTTTTCTTGTTTTCAAAGTATTTTATTTACGCCTTGCATATAATTAAATAATTGAAAAGAGGTGGATCATTTATGTTAGCTAATATTTAGCATAAACATTGCCCTTTCATTGTAATCCAAAGGATAACATAAGTTGAGCCTTGGGTATTGATCGTAATGATTCCTTTGAATAACTATATGTGATTGTGGTTGAATATAATAGTTGAGTATTAAATGTCAAATTAGTTATCGTGTAAAGGTTGAGTTGTTTGTGTATTCAATAGATTGAGAATGGAAATATTTTATTCTCTTATTTTCATTCATTGGTATGCAAATAACGTTTGAATTGGTGTTTCTTTTATTTTCAAAAAATAATGGATGATTTAATATTTTACTTTCAAGAGAGATTATTTAGTCATTGATATTCTCCTTTAATAGCTTAAGTACTTAACTTAGATTGAAAATAATAGTGTTTATTTAGAGTTGTATATCATCCATGGGATGGGCTGTCACCAATAGAATGAATGTATATTGTATCTTATTGTTTCTATAGCTTGTCTATTGGATGGCTTAATAGCTCATTTTGTTTTCCAACTTTATCTGTACATTGAACCAAACCCTTTGGTAGAAGTAATAGGACTTTATCAATTTAAGAAAGTTGTTTTAATTTGGAATATTTATCTTGATATGAATATCAAAAGTATTATTTCCAACAATTTGTAGAATTGACTCATCTTCTAAATCCATTTTAGACTAAGTGTAAGTACAAGTATATGGGAAGGAATGAACCATCATAAGAATATTCTTCAAGTTTTCTATTAAACGTTTTTTTTGCAAGTTCAAGTCCAATATTGTGATAGGAAATTCATGAACAATTCATGAAGAATAATAGTTGCATAAGGTGAATCAACGTTTGATAAGGTACTTCATAATCCATTAACATCTTGGAGGGTTGGACAATATAAAATTTGTGATACGATTCCCATATTGTGCTCTATCTAATTTATTGAAATGTTGTGTAAAAAATAAAAGTATTAGTTATTAGTAGAAGCATTTCTAAACTAAGATTACCTTCAACACTTCCTTGGAGTATGCCCTTTAGTAATTATTAAGGGTTGGGTTTCCGTCTCTGCTTCACCTAAGTGGGTGGCAGCTGGTGAAGAACTGTCTGGGGTACTGGATCCTAGAAAGGGTTGCATACCCACTAGTCAATATAACCCTCAAATAATAAAATATACTATGATTTCTAGTAGTCTTTTTCTTGTTCGGGGGTTTGGCTAGAGTCCATGCGATTTCACGATGCCAATATGTTTGGGTGGTGAGTAGGCCTTACTTGATGCATGTGTCGTTACTAATGTATGATCAAAGTGCCAAAACTTAATATTATTTAAGTTGAAGTAATGTGTTCATTCATCATTATTTTATCTTATTTCAATTCATCTTAAGGTTTGATTACCAAAATGGGGTTTGACCAAGGAAAACACCTATTTGCTAACAATCAGTTTTTTTTTTCCTTCTCTTTAGTGTGTGATTGCAGGTCTATGTTGAAGACACATTGACAATCAAGACTTTCTTGTGTACGCATCATTAAGTTGGTCAATTATGTTATATGTGTAATTTACTTTATTTATTTTGAAGAAAATGATTCCTATTTATATTGATAATTTTTTTATTGACCTGGTTGTTATAATGGGAAAGGAACCTGTTCTTGTTGGATGGAATAAAAAAAATACTCGAGTATGTAAATGCAAACATATTTACAAAAAGAAAGCGGGTTATTACATGTGGTCATGATTGGGAGATAGTGGGTCAATCAGTGATGCTTGGAATTTATCTGAACTATCAATGGTGATATGTCTGAGCTAGGTCATGAGCTATTTTAGGCGGGATAGAAGGATCGTTACTAGAGGGATTTTTAGTAGCATCAGGTACCATTGCCAGAGAGGGAACCAACCTACACATAGACACACAACTATAAAAGATCAAACTCTTATAGATCGTAGAGAAATGGAGGAGTTTCCTAGCCTAATCCATCTCCATATGATTGACCATTGGGATTAGGACATATGCCCTTAGGATCACAACCATAGTAGGACAAACAGTCGTCACCAGGACCATCTCCATTAGGTGATATGGGTAGCTCTAGCTAGAACTATTTATTATATGTCTGTGACATTAATATTTTTTATTTTGAGTCTACGAGCTCCATTTTGAGATACAAAATGATATTTTACTGACACTATTACATATGTGTGTGTGTGTGTGTGTGTGACGCACGATTTTTGGCAAAAAATCTATGATGCATGTTCCTATGTTATGTCTATTTTATATGATGGATTATGATGTCTATGATGTTTATCCAATTATATGGTTATGAGATGACTCTATATATTTTTGAAAGAGGAAAAAATGGGTTCTACAGGGACCCAAAACCATAAAGTTTATAGACTAAAGATAAGATTGTCAAAGATACCAAAAGCACAAAAGCTATAAAAACAACAAAAAGAAAAGAACACATCCACCAAAAAGGCCAGTGAGGGCCACAAAACCAAAAAAACTAGACAAAATGCCAACGATAGTTAAATTTGGGTCTTTAATAAATCCGCCTTCTCAGCTTCCAGCTCGTTCATATCCTAAACTCCCCTCTTTAATATCTAAACCATCTGGGCAGTAGGGGGCACTTTCCTTTTAAGGTTGGCATGGGTCCTTTTCGAAATCCCTTGGTCCTCATTCTTGTTGTCCTTGTTCTCTTCCAGATCAACCACCAGCGAACCCTATTGCATTTTTTCCATATTTTCAGACATAACATTGATGATGATAGCATTGTGCCTAGCCATTTTGTGATTTTGTTCCACAACGGTTTTCATGTTATTTTTAATTTTGACCATTTTAGGTTCCAAAAACTTGTACTTATCCTCAATGTCACCTACTCCCATACCAATATTGTTCTTTTACAGTTTTCCTTCTCCATTGCTGAGAGCGGCCAACTTCAATTCCAACTCCTTTGACTTACTATACATAGCCCTATTTCTTTGATTAAGATCATTAATTTCTTGATAGGCCCATTTCAAAACCTTGAAAATATCACTAATATGACTTCTAGCAGAAGAAAGGATGCCACCATGCTGAACTCGGTCTAAAATGAGGTTAACATCATCCGGGTTGGGGGAGCTAGGGAGTTTGGTACCAACAGCTCTGAAGGAAGCATGAGGGGAGGGCATAGAAGTTCTGCTAGCATTAGGGTTCTCAAATTTTTATTCTAATGAGTCAGTAGAGTAGGAAACCAACTTATTGGTAGGGGAACCCTTGAGAACAAGGTTTATTAAAGGGAAAAAATAGTTAGGGAAGGTCTCAGGGTTAGCTTTAGCAAGTTGGGGTTTTTTAGGCTAGGTTTGCTTACTAGACATCTCAAAGGATGGGTGGGCTTCAAAAATTCTCTTTTGGTGAGGTTGATTCTCCGAACCCCCACTATCCGTATCATAGTCCTTAGATGCCATGGAGGCAATAGGTTTGTATAAGGCTGACATACTTTGATAGTGTTCATATATTAACCTAATAAGACCAGGATAAAGAATTGGGTATCTCCTAGGATTTTTCTTATGGTCCTCTAGACTATTACTCAACGAACATAACAAATAGTGAGGCAAAGATATCTGTACCTTATGGAGGAAGTGGTTAAGAATTGCAAAGTGATGACTGTACACTCTTGTAAATATTTTGTCCAAGGTGATGTACTCCATAATAACATGAAGCACCTTTCTCCGCAACGCATTGATGGCGTCAATTTTGAAATAGCTGTTGGAGATTTTAACTAGTTTCAATTTCTCCTTATCCTTCTTAGGAAATCTGATGATCACCTCATCAGAAAACCTTTTGTTGCGATAAAACTTCACACCCTTAGTGGACATTCCAATAATCTCCCCTATAATTTTCTCATCCAGCTTCACCTTTCTCTCAAAAAGAATTATTTCAGCATTGTTCCAATTCTTCTTGAAGTAGTCCATGGCCATAATATTAGGCCCATGAAGTTTCTCTATAAATGGAACCATCCCACCTGTTACAATCTGCTTCTAGACCTTATCATTCCCCATGTGCATCTCATAGCTCTTTGGTTCAACTCTTTTCCTGTCACCCCCCCATTTTCGTTTGCACCTTTCTGCAAACTCTACCAGCATCAGGCACCTATTGCAGAATAATGTAGCTATTCCAATGCACCCACAAAGTGTGCCACTTTTTATTCTTGTCTAAGTAATATGACGTGGCCCCATGAAATCTCTTGATTTTGATGTACTTGGCCCCTTTCCCTTTAATCATTAAATATATTTTCTTCTTTCCCATGTGTAACATCATTATCTAGTAAAGCCATGACTTCAGTTATCAAGTCCCTACAATTTTTCCATGTGTTCAAGCCTTGCTTCCTAACCCCTTCATTCACAAAGTAATTTTCCATGCTATTAGCTTCCCTGTAGACGTGTGAAACTTTAACTTTTTCAAACTTGTCTAGAATAGAATTTGCAAAATTAATCCAATTCTTTATCATTCAAGAGGGTTGGGTCCTTCCTAAGAGACAATCAATGATATTCTTCAAATCCCTTCTAGCCATAAATTTTTTATATTCAAATTATGAGCTAACTTTAAAACTTGAATAGCTCTTATAGCCTCTGCCACATGGTTGGTTTGATGACCTAGGGATATGGCCACAACCGCCATAAAATTACCATTTGAATCCCTTAACACACCTCCACTTCTAGCCATGCTCGGATTACCCTTCACAACACCATCAAAGTTGGCCTTATGCCAACCGTTTGGGGGAAAGGTCCAACACACACCCTCCCTACTTGTCTTGGCTGGTTTGGAAGCTAAGAAATGTCCACTTTAAAATTCCAATCCTTTTCTATCATTAAATTATAGGGAGTGCACACCACGACTTCAAGGTTAAGAGCTTTTTGAGGAACCACATTGAAGTTTTCCTTTATAAGCCTAAATTTTTTCTCAAAGACATTATTCTCTGACATCTCCTTGTCCTTGAAAAGTATGTTATTACGTTCTTTCCACACTCCCCAAACAACAAAAGGGAATATGAATTCCCATAACCTTCAAGTGAAAGGATTTTGAGTAGGGGTTTTCCATTATAAAAAAAAATCTTCAATGGTCTAGGGGAACACCCAAGAGATATTCCAGAGTGCTAATAATTCTCCCTAGATTAAGGAAACAAACGGACAGTGGAGGAATAGGTGGTTGGTTGATGCCACCTCACTCTTGCAGAGGTAACATCTGTTGGGGATTTGAACTCCCCATTTACAAAGATTATCTGCCATGAGCACTTTATTCTGAAGCATAATCCAAAAGAAGATATTGACTTTAGGAGTCAAGTGTTTAATCCATGTTTTAGACCAAAAGGGAGGGGGAGCTTGAGAAAGAGACAACAAAGAGACAACTGAAGAGACAGAGTAGTTACTGAAGGGCTGTCCATCCAAACAAGAATATCATCCTGTTGATTTTGTCCCATCCTGGTAGCCTTTAAGGAGGATTGAAGCTGAGTCAACTCCTGACTAATCACAGATAATTTCACCTAGTCTCCATACCAATAATATTTGACAAGCTCCCCGAAAGTAGCTTTACAAAGCTCTGGCCATCTATTGAATCTTTCAATTTTGATAAGGGGCTCCTTAAAAAGCCATTTATGCTCCCAAAATCTGGCTTTATTGCAACTTCTAATATGTCATCCTATCCCTGATTCCAAAAATTTTCTACCAGCAATCATATCATTCCAGCAAGTTGATCCACGAGGGAGGATAGGAGATTCTAAAAAAGCTTTAAGTGACATGCGGTCGGCCATATATTTACTTCTTAAAATGTCTTTCCATTCTCCACCAGACAAGAAAGATCTCCATATTTGTTTGGCTAGAAGGGTATTATTCATAATTTTAATTTTTCTAAGACCTAAAACCCCAAAGGTTTTCGGTTTGCAAACCAGATCCCACCCTATAAGAGGCATTCTCTTTCTTTCCTCCACTCTAGACCAAATGGATCATTTTTGGATCTTTTCAATGGCCTTAGCATATTTAGCAAGAATTTTGAAAATGCTTAAAGCATAAACTGGGAGGTTCTGAAGAGAAGCTTTAAGAAGTTGAATTTTTCTAACTTGGTTCAAAAGAGCTCCTTTTCAACCTGCCAACTTCTTTTTGAATCTGTCAACCAACAAACACCAAAAGGAATTTGAAGGTTTAAGGCATAATGGAAGTCCTAGATAAGAAGAAGGTAGCGATTCCACTTTGTAACCGAGGATTCTTGCAATCTTGACTTGTCTATGCTCAGGTGTATTGAAGAAAAAAAGGGAACTCTTTTGTCTATTGACCATTTTCCCAGTTGCCTTCTCATACATGTCCAAAGTATTTTTCAAAGTCTTAGCCTCATTCACCGTAGATTACTCTATATGTTATGATGCATTATGGATGTATATTGTATGGTTATGATATGCAATGCTTATATGACTTTCTATACGATAATGTATAGATAAATGCACCTAATTTATCTTTATTGCATGCTTTATGATATATGTATGTATTATAATTATGATGTGATGTGATATGGATTATGGAGATGTATGATGTAAATGTAACAATATGTACATGTGATATGCATGCAATGTGATATGTATGATCTCTTTTGGATATGTAAATGTGATATTTAAGCAATAAGATGTATTATGATGATTTAAGGATGCAACACTATATGATAATGAGATGTGATGCTTATATGAATGCATGTATGATTCTAGCTATGTTTTTGTTATTTTTTAATGTGATATCGATAACCTAATATGTTTATGACAATGACTACAATGATTCTAAATATGATACTATTTATTCATGCCTTTTACCTTGATTTTTACCCTATTCTACATTGGGAACCTCAATTTCATATTGGAGGTCATAATTCCAAAATAATAAGGTAAAATCATGGGAAAAAGAACGAATCAATAGTATCAACCACCAGATACATAAAAATAATCCCTAAAGACACTAGTCCAACAATGAAGCACAAATGAACATAGAAACATAAAATAATAAAGCAATATTATGATAATTCTTATGCCATGGTTGAATTAAATTCATTGGTCTTCTCAATTTTACTTTATATGCTTGGTTGCCCTCAGATTTGTGGTATACAAGAATTAACCTAGTGCTAATGATAGCAAAATATTGAAAATAGGAGTTGTGGTTGTAGCCTTGGAATGAAAATGAGGTCTCTTTAATAGGAAATGAAGATTGGACATTTGACAAAGATCAATGGATGTGATTGCTTTAAGAAGCAATGAAATAGGGTTAGGGAAAAAATAGGGTTTAGTTAAGGAAGGATGGTGGAGATTAAAAGGTGATAAATCCTTATCAAGGGTGGAAATTTATTGAGATAAGAGATAAGATTTGGCAAGAGAAAAAGAGGTGGCTAGAGTAAATTAAATAATTATAAAATTGTTTAATTTAGGAGAGAAAGTGAATAATTAAATAATAAAAGTAATTATTTAATTGTGGAAGAATTTAATTAAAAGTAGATGAAAAGGAAAAATTAGTAAATCATTAAAATAATTATTTACTAACTTGAAGGAAAAAGTAGAAAATAATTAAATAAATGTGATTTACTTAATTATAGAAGAAAAGGCTAATGCATAATTAAATAATTATTTAATTATAGAAAAATAATTAAAATTAATAAATAAGAATTTCTTTAATTATAGGGAGAAATGATTAATTTTAGATGTAATTAACTAAATATTAATTTATTTAATTAATCAAGGAAGAATAAATGAATTAATTAAATAATTAAAATTATTTAATTAAAATAATAAAATAATACGACTTTAGAAAATAATCAAATAATTAAAATTATTTTATTAAAATAATCAAATAATATGACTTTAGAAAATAATCAAATAATTAAAATTATTTAATTATCCGAGGGAAGAAGAGAAATTAATGTGAAGAATGAGGTTCCTAGGATTAAGATTTTTTCTAGTGTCTACACTCTTAATTTTATAAAATATGATGATAGGAAAAATATTTTATTTTATCATTTATAGGTATATATATACATACATATATACATATACATGCATATATAAAAACACACATATACATATACTTATACAAATATATGCATATACGTACATATACATATATACTTTCTTATACATATATGCATACATATACATATATGTATACATCTATATATACATATAGATACACATATACATATATACACATATACACATATACACATATACACATATGTGTATATGTATATATGTATATATGTATATGTATATATATTTATATGTGTATGTTTATATGTATATATACATGTAGATGTATAATTTTAAAATAAAAGAATTAAGAAAATTGATTTTTTAATTTATTTTCAAATTATTTTGATTTACTTGTGTTTTTCCATAAAGAATGTTTTTCTTCTTAAATCTAAAATTAAAATTATAAAACTAAATTTTTAATTTTATATTATTTTATATTAAATTTTATAACAAAATATCAAATGAAAATGAGATTCAATTATTTTAAAATATTAAAAAATAAAAAAATTGAAAGTTTAATGTTAAATTTTTAAGATGATTTTTAATCAATTTAATTTCTTTATTATAATATTAAATTTTGATTTCCGAGCCCAATTTTATTAGAAAAATAGAAACATATATATATATATATATATATATATGTATAGATATACATATACAGATACATATACATACATATATATATGTATACTTGCTAGATTGAAGCCCATACTTCTCAAAAAACATTCATTTTTGAAAATGAAAATGTCATACTTAACTACATAGCAAGTTGCCGTAAAAAAAGGCATACAAGAGTCATAAACAACTAGTTACAATATATTTTAATGGAATTGACATACTTCATCCATCATGAACACAACTCTTGGGGAAGACTTCCACATTCCTAATGCCTTGTTAAGAGAACCTTTGCTAAGCACAATCATGAGATCCTTTTGAAGAACTTTTAGACCTTTAACATCCTCTATCCCCTTTTAGTATCTTTATACACCATAAAGCACAAAATATCATTTGATCCTTTAGCATTAACAATTTATATCCATTAACCACTTCTAATACTCATTTATGATGAGAGAAAACCATGTTTTAGAATACCAAACCAATGCTCTTGTAGATAACATTAAGGGTAAAAACATGTTCCATTAATGCTATATTCCTATAATTCATTAGATTCATATTAATACCCTCCAAAAATCATAAGTAATATATTATTCCACATTATCAAATGTGAGGGATCTTTTAAGTTCTCAAAATACTCCTTAGGCTTAATAAAACTATCAAAATCACATGGATCTCTACATCCATTGAAAAAACTTTAAATTTATTATTAAAGTCCTTCATAATGGCCCCTCGAAGCCTAAGAATATAGCTATCACACAACCTATCAAACCCTAAGATACAACATTGACCACTCTAACTAGGCCTTTTAAAAAATAATTTAAAATCTTTTAAATATAAGTTAAACAAACTTTCACGATGAAATCTATCTCTATAACAAATTTTATTATCCATAAACCTTACACTAATGAATACTAAAATAAAAATTATACTTAGGAACAAAAGGCTCTCAACCACTTGATGGCATTGATTCCTATTTCCACCACCTTATAAAATCCTATCAAAAATCTCCAATAAAATTTCATCTTTAGTTATAATGAGAAATAAAAAGGGAAATAGTTTATCCATGCGAAAAGGTAAGTCACAATCCCAAGTCTAATAAAAATAGGACATAACATGTAATCATTGTAGAGCACCTTGTGTTATGAGGGATGGTATATGATGGAACCCCTCAAAAAATTCTTGGTTCTAGTCTATAATTGTGCAAAACTTGGCTCAAACCCTTTATGTTTGGCTTTGGGTTGTGTTCCTCGTACATGTTTTAGGATCTTATGAATTAAAACCCTTCAAAATTGGCTTACAAAGCTCTAAAAACTCTTGGTTGTTTTATTACTATATTGACCTATTTTTCTAGTACTTGGTCATTTGAGTTGTCACTTGTGCCATTGAGGTTGTTTTTATCAGTCCCTAATCTTAGGTTTGTTGGTCACCTTATTTTTTCTTGGTATTAATTTTCCTATGATGGAAGGTTTTATTTTAACGACTTAAATCCTTAGCTTTTGTTCTTATGGGTCAATATCTTATTTTCTTAGAGATGGCCCCTTTCATGATTAACTTTTGTGGCATGTGGAGAAATTGAACTACATGTTGGTCATCTGATCATGGGGAATTAATCCTAACCATTACTCGTATGCCTGTGATGGATTGTTTCCTCTTATCTTATTCACATGAGTTGGCGGGCTTTGATCACATGTCTAGTATGCTGGGGGGCCCGATCTCCTTGGTGAATATTATTGGTTCTTTTCATAGAAGATCAATGACTATAGGATTGAAGATGTGGCCACATCTCTACCACTCCCCGCGTGCCCATCTTGATTTATTTTATGTTATTTTAAAGACACAGGGTAGAAGGCGATGACCACAAAGTCAGATGGTGGAACCAGAGTCTCCATAGGCAGTGGATGTAGTTTGAGGTAAGATCAACGGTGGACATCACGATGCATGTTCTCATCCAAGTTGTTCCCTATTTTCCCATCCATCTAAAGCAGTGAGGAAAGATAGTCACCCGGGCTAGTGGGCAGAGTGACACTTGTTGTTTTTGTGGGACCCTCCAGGTATTGAGGATGGCGATTTTGTTTGTAAGAAATGAAACTGATGGTGGATGGAAGGTGACATGGGAAACTATTGACTACTCCCTACCATCCCATGAGTGTTCCTCCTATATGTGATATCTTCCAACGAGCACATAGGCAAGTGCCACGTAGATTGCTTCTAAGAACTTAGAAAGTTTCTAGTAAAGGTAGATGTAGCTGGAGATATTGGCCAAGACCATTCCAAGATAAAAATGACACTAAATTAGAACTAATTTTTGAGCACACATGTGAAATTGGTAAACATTTTTATGGCCGTCAAATTTGTTAGAAGCTAGTATGTGTGTGGGAAGGTAAAATTGAATTAAGGAAGGGTATAGGTCAATATTTTGAAGATAAATCATGATTGTTACCCACTGTCTTGCTATGATGAATTACAAGTGAATTAATTCCTACGTGCAAGTGGGTAAATGTGACATGACAGGTTTGGTTAAAAAATTAAGTGCATGGTTAATATGCAAGTTAAGTGAATGCTTATCTCACTTGAGTTTCTTGATTTGGGACAAGTATCAAATGCATGTGTTTAATTTTGTCATCATTAATTATAATATGGATTATCTAACTATTGAATTGTTTCAAAATATGATCGATGGTTGAGATTGAAAACTGGGTTAATTGATAGCCAATGCTCTCACACAAGTTTTCCTAGAGAATTAATGTAGAAGCATACTAGTTGCTCTATTTAATGAAGATCACTTGCTTGATTATTCTCACCATCTAATTGTGAGAATTAGGAGTCTGAATGTAGCTATGATGTTGAGTTTGTTATTTCTGAGTAGGGTGGTATCTTTGCTTTGAGAAAATTTGGTAAGTGGCTAAGTAAGGAAATGGGAAAGGTGAGTGTAAACATCATCCAGGTCCATAGGTCTAAGAGGCTTAATCCTCTTGAATATCAGGAGATTTCTCCCCAAGGTGAACAAGATATGCCAGAGATACCTATGACACCAAAGAAGAAAAAAAGAGCTGCCAAAAATTTATCTCGAAGTGTTCTCAAATGCGCCTATCATCTAAGAGGCCAAATTGTGTAGGAGGAATTAGCCATATCTAAGGAGAAAAAGTTTGAGAGGCCAGAAAGGGAAGCTACAATAAGGAATAGGTATCACAGAGCTTACATGGGACATCATCATTCTCCCATTGAGGTCTCAAGTGATTCCTCTGATAGTGGAAATGAGATCGATTTTGATTACCGTCAATATCTCATGGCTATGAAGAATTGGGTTGATTCTGAGGATGAGGTAGTGATGGATACTCCATTTACAATTATAAGGACATTGAGTGGGCACACCTACTTTGCTGGTGACAAGGAAAAGTAGCATCTTGTTTCTTTTCCTAGTGGATGCTCGAAATTTTGGGTCCTTTGTGTTAATTTTGTTTCTTTAGTTGGTTTTATGAAATGGGTCTTTGTTTATTTATGCCTTTGGTACTGATGGTGACGTTTCTTGGGTTGGGATGAATTTACATGTTTTTGGTGTTGCAATAGCAACACTTTTTGAGGAATGGTGGAGCTTCTCTCGTTAACAACTTTTTGAGCTCTGCTTTTGTTCTCCCTTGACTTACAAATGATGGTTTTGCAATCAATTTGGGAATATTCTCACTTTCTATTGAAATTCATTTTGAAATGAAAGTGAAATGTGAAATGTAAGTGTAATTCATCCTGTTGCTTGATGCTCCCTTATCTTATAAAAGGGATTTCAAGGTCAGTTACACAAGAGCTCGCTAGGTAGTTCATTCTAAAAAGGGATATACACAAAAGGAAAATAGATATTGAGTTTTTCTAGAAATATTTTCTAGGAAAATGTTATCTGATATACATGGTTTTGATAACAATACGAATATAAAAAATGGTACTAAATTTATGTACATTTCTCTCCTATGTACAAATTATAAAAACTATGAATAATATAATCAATGGTTATCTTATTTGTCTCTATTGAATTCTAATAGATGTTTTATTTTATTCTTTCTTATCCATTCAATGAATGTATGTAAATGCTTGAACATAATAGTAGGTTTTATATATATATTGTGTGAGGATGCTAGTAAGAATTAAATTATGGAAATAATTGGTGGGGGTATTGTAATGCAGTATTTTCAAGGTTGTGGGTATTTTCTAAAATACGTCATTGTTATCTAGTCATATAGGTTTATGGTTTGACTATGTTTCCCATAATATATTATTGGTTTGGAAAATTATTCATGCTCTAACTGTGGTGACCAACTAGACCACTGATCACAAAATATAATCAAATAACTTATGGAATTATCTCTGGGTGTGCAGGAATGTTAAATGAATTATATCTTCTCTTGTTTAAGTTAGTCACTACTAGGAAGATTAGCAAAATCTTCAGGGTATGGTGCTGGAATTAAACATTTAAGGAGAATCATCTATTTTTTTTAATACTAAATACACACCAATATCTACGAAAACGTTGTATAGCATCACCCTCCTAGGTTTCACAAAGCCTAAAGTGAAGAAGTAAAGATCTGAAAGCCTTTACTTATGTGCTGTCCAATCCTTTCCCTTACTAATAATTTTTCTTGGAAAGTTCATAGGTCTGTGGTAAGAATAAGTTTAGTTCTAAAAAAAATAACTAACATAAATGGTGACTCTAGTGGGGACTTATTTGAAGAAGCATATGTGGTAGATCATCTTGCCTTGATAGAGTTTGGGATGTTTTGAATTAAAAGTTATCATTAAGAGTGAGTGGTGACTTTGAAGAACTTTGTACCAATGGAAAGTGTCGAAGAAGGAACTTAAAATGAAAATAAACCAATGAAAAATAGTTCATATTATTGAAGTTTGGTCCTCTACTAAGGAGGTGGCAACTCTATGCAATGAGCTCGATAAGGTGTGATACCTGCTAATATATCTAGCTATTTTCCCCTATTTTTATTTGCAAAAGAAACTAGATTTGTAGGTATGCCATTTTTTAAGAAATATAAAGGAAATGCTATGTTCCCGATTAAGTGAGTTGAAGCACTAAGAAAGGGAATAATGGAGATTGTTCTACATACTTCTAGAATTTGTAATATTTAAAAAAAGAAGCATTCCTATTTTAAAAATCTTCCCATTAGGAAGATCTTAGATATAGGAATATTTGAGTTATGCATTGAAATATTTTAAAGTCATGATAAAAGAAATAAATAGAGAAATGATCAAATGTAGAGTTGATGTTTGAAATTGGTAAAGGGGTGTAAGGAGATGAATCATTCATTTATAGATCCTTGTGGAGTGCATAATATAAACATGAAGAGTGTGAAGCCCCTGCTGTGTCATCTAAAGGGTTTCTCAGTGGAAATATATGGACCATTATATTTTAATGGTGTGCAAGGTTTCCCAAACCCTATTCCTAATGAAGTTAGGGAAAATTTGCCAAAGTTCAAAGGGGAAAAATCATAATCAACATCTCAACATCTCCAAATTTTTTTTGATTTGATGGGAGATTATGATATAAGCTGGGAAGATGTTGTCATGAAGTTTTTTGTTCAAACTCTAAAGAAAGATTCTAGAGATTAGTTTCCATACTTTCCAATATGTTCTATTTCTTCATGGAATGAATTTAAGATAGTATTCATAGAGCAGTTTGGAGAAATAATTAATCCACATTTACTGAGATAAAAATTTAATAACATCCAAAAAGAAGAAGATGAGTTAGTCCCAACTTTCAATCTCATTTTCAAAAACATTAAGTGACATTCTTGAAAGCATAAGAACAAATGTCTGATTGTATATTTTGATGCATTTGATGAAGAAATGAGTTATCTGGTAAGAGATAAAGAGCCTACAGCACTGCATCAGGCATATCAAATTCCCATGGATATTGAGAACAATATGAAATATTCAATGATGAAATGATACATGGTTGCAAGTGTTGGTTATCCTAGCACACCTCATGTAAATAGAATTTAGAGATCGGACAACAAAAATGATTGTTAAGATAATGATGGTTATGATGTTTCAATTTTTCCATCACTAAAACAAATAGATCATAGTGAGCTCCAAGTTGAACATCAACAAAATTTGAGAAAAGTTTGTTCTCTTATTCTTCTCTCTTATGGGGGGATATTTTTCCTCACATGGGGTTTTTACCTTCTCATGCATCATTGAAAACATTTCTATTTTGTATTTCATCTCTCTTTTGGGGAGGAGTGTTGTCCCACTAGATTTTATCCCTTTCTCTGTTTGTGAGAGATTTCATTTGCATATGTATATGGGTACCTAACATGGCCTAGGAGCTGGGACCCATCCTTGCATCTTTGTGTCATTTGCATAATAATCTGCTACTCCCTAAGTTGCACTTAAGGGGGGTAATTGGTGTAAATAAAGTCTTGTACCTAGTTCATTCATTACTAGGGGACTTATTTACACATGTCAAGTTTACTTAGGTCCTAGGAAAGAATCTTTCTAGAAGGTGTAAGTTGTCACTAGTTGTTATCTTATCCTTTGACAACTAACACATGTGACCTAGGTATTTGTATCAAGTTGTATCATGTCATATGATTAAGAAACTTGTAATAATCCTATTACATCTTGCATCTCATCTTGGCTATATAACCAAGGTGCTCTCACACATTGTCTCCACAACACATTCTATTTTTGTATCATTGGCAGAATACAGTTTATTCTTTTCATATTTTTTCTATCTCTCATGCTTGTGCTTTCTATTAGGCCTCCAAATATTGGATGGCTATCTTCATAGCCAATTATTACATGGTATCAGAGTGAGTTGGGTGCCACTGGAGAGTCTTTTTATGAAGAGAGATACTGGATTTGGGGGTGCTCCATTTTTGGATCTTTATTGGAGGTTCATATCAGAGCTTGTTGGTGCAAATCTAAGCTCACCATTGTGCCTAGAAGGTTTGAGAAAGTCAATTTTTCCTTTTGCTTCATCCAAAATGGAATATGGGGCCTAATCTATGAGGGTTTGAAGCTAAAGAGTGGTTACTAGATCCAGAAGGTAGCTGAATTTTTTGAGCATTTTGGGTCAAATATGACCCTTCCATTACATCCAGAAGGGCCAAAAACCCTAAGATTGACTGCCAATTCATCCAAATTGGAGCAGTTCTCCGATGAGGCAAAAAAGTTTTTCCCAGGGAGTCGTATGAACCCCCAAGTCATCATCATTACACAAGTCATATGATTTATTTTAAAAAAGTTTTGAATTTTTTAAAAATCCGTTGGTATATTATTTTTTTGTAAAAATTTCAATACAAAAATAAAAATTATATATATGTCGATTTTTTTTCATTTAAAATTTTTTATTAAAAAAGTAGAATTTATTTCTGCACAAAAGTACTATAGAATCAATAGTACCCTGTAGAGCACAACCCCCACCATCGTCTGCCACATGGAAGCATCCTATTCGCCCATGGCTCCCAATTTCATCACTGATGACAACAATTTCAATAGTCCAAGGCTAGAAAATTCCTAGCAAGAAAGAATATTCTGAGCATCCCTAGGTCTCTCAGCGACAGAATATTCCTTGATTCCATTAGCAGTATCATTGAAGAAAATCCGGCAGCGGTGAAAAATCTCGGCGAATCTAAAGATTCTTGTAGCATATTCTCCATCGAATATTCTAGGGGAATATTCTTTTTTTATGGCCCCTTAGCCATCAAATTTAACCCCGTTGACTGCTAACGTCAACCCACGTCAGTATTGATGTCATCACTCAAAAGGATTTTTCTCCCCCTTCCATTTGCATTTTTGTTTTGGAAGGTGAACTTTGAAGGCTGATATCTTGCTCATTTTGACTTTTGGAAAAATTTAATGAAAAATTTCATTTTTGCCGATTAAAAATCATTGTAAAAAATTTATTGAAAAATCATAAAAAAATTAAAAAGAAAACAATCCGCAAACTATGGTCTATAGACGTACTGTACCTATAGGTACTGGTGGCCACACCACCTGCCACGTGGTCCACCCACCCACATTAGTCCACAGGGTCCACTCCAAACCCAATAGAGATTTTAAAAAACAACCAGCATAAATAAAATCTAACATCCTTCAACAATTGCTCAACAAAAAATTAGTGGGAATTTCATTCAAAATCTAACCAGCGTTAAGAAAACCTAGTGGCAGTAAATAAAGGTGGGGAATATTCCTTTGAATATTATAGAATAATATTCCAAAAGGATTCTGTCGACCTGGCAGAGCTGCGATGATCACATGAATGTCATTTCTAACCCAGAGGCTAATTTTGTCGTGACAAGTGTTTAGATGTCAAATTTATGCCAGAGGTTTTTTGATGTCAATGCCACATCAACACTAGTTTAAATTTTTCCTTCCCCCTCCTGGTTGAAGGTTTCATTTTTGCACTTGATCTTCAAATGCTCATAACTTGTGCTCATGACCTCCTTTTTTCAATTAATTTTTTTTTATTTGGGCTAATTTTTCATTCTCTTCATAGTGGTGCAATCATTTTTTGGCTTTGGTTCCTTTTTTTTCTATAATTTTTAGATTCTCATAGGTGTTGCTACTTCATCCTCATTTTGAGAACTTCAGGAGCTCATATCTTGCTCCTACGGTAACATTTTTGGGTGTAGAGATTTTTGAAAGTGCATGATTTTTAGTTTAATTCTCAGTGGTATGATAAGATTGATCTCATTTTGTCCCAAAAATTGTACTTGATTATGTGTCCTATTTTGACATTTGCATGTACAAAGATCAAGTCTAGCTTGTTGTTTTTGGCATCTAGCAATTGTAAACACACTAAATATAAAGTGCCAAATTAGATATTGATTTGGGGGTTTCTTGATTGAGTGATTTGGGGGGTTCTTGTGGTGCATTGCTTTGATCTATTTGTTTGTGGTCTCTTGTTCTCATGGATCATTCTAAGGTTCCTTTTCTCACATCATATAATTCAACATGGCATCAAAATCAATGCAGTATTCTAATGCCAGAAGGTCACTCTCTATATGTTGAAAATAAGGTACCTAAACCTATAGATGCAGATAAAAAGTTAAAATGGATGATCAAAAATACCAAATCTCTTGGGTGTCTTCATAGAATAGTTTCTCAAGATTTTTTATTCCAAATTAAATCATGTAAAAATTCTCATGAAGCTTGGAAAAAATTGAAAATAATGTATGGTACTGCAGATGAGGTAAGAAGCTATCAAATTGATAATGATTTGATGAATCTTTATCCTAAGAATTTTGACAACATCCAAGACTACATCACTAAGGTTAATGATTTAAGAGAGAAATGTAAAGCATGTGGAATTGATAACAAGGACATTCAATTGATCTCCAATACAATGAAAAAACTTGGTCCTAATGCTTCTTTTGTTTCTAGCTTTCATACTCATAGATTAACTATGGGGTTTGCATATACTACACCTTCATTTGCATCATTTTCTGAGATGTTGATACATGAGCAACAAAAGATTATCTCAATGGATCTCATCAATACTTCTAAATCTTAGGAATTGTTGGTTACTCAGGTGAAAGAATCAAAATTAGATAAGAAACAGAAGAAAGCAAAGAATAATCCACATTCAGATCAAGCAAAGAAAAAATCCTCTTCCAAATGGGAATCATCTAAGAAGGAGAGGCCTACTTGTACATATTGCAAGAAGGATGGACATGAAGAACATTATTGTTATAAGAAGGATATTGATGAGTTGAAAAATATTATTAAAAAGAATCGCATTGATTTTCCTTCTAGAATGTCTGAATCTTCTTCTCCTTCTACTTCAAAGCAGTCTAAAAAGGACAAAGGTCAAGCATCTACATCAAGAAATAAAGGTCAAACTCTTTGTGCTTTTTTGGGTCCAGGATTAGGGAGATGGATTCTAGATTCAGGAGCATCTCATTATATGGCATCTTCACAGTCTATCTTCTCTTCATTTCAATCTTGTACTATGTCTCCTATCTTGATGGGAAACAATACATACATGAGTGTAACAAGGAAGGGATCTATTAGTTTTGGGGACAACACTTTCTAGGATGTTTTGTGTGTTCCAAATTTGACAAAAAATGTTCTTTCCATCTATCAGATTACACATAGTGGAGATGGGAGGACTGTGGAGTTCACACTTGATTCACTCATCATTCGAGACTTGGAGAGTAGAGAGATCATTGCTACTAGGTTGGTTGATCATTCATCTCGGTTGTATACCTTTGTACATGTTTCTTCTAATGGTGACATTGTTCCTTCGGTTGTTGATCATATGAACCATGATTCAGAGGAGACATTTGGATTCTTGAACTTGGTAGTTATCACATCAGATCTAGTTATTGAGCCATGAATTCTATCTCCTCCATCTACTGTTGTACCTGAGGATGCTTTTGTTGCCATAGTTTTGGTTCCTTGTGATTTAGTGTAGTAGGATATACATAGTCTTCCAGATATGGCTACTTGTGATGACTTCTTGATAGGTATTTCAAACTTATTTATGGAGTTTCATCTTGCAAATTTGGAGGACACCATTGATGACATTCATATTCTCTTTGATGAAGATGATCCTTCTTCAGTTGTTGTGAGGGAACACCTTGACCCTCTTGTTCAATCTCTACATGATCATTCTTCACAGTTTGGTGTGAGTGTGGATCTTTATGGACAACATTTGGAGGATGCTTCTTTATCTTTAGAGGGGATATCCTTGTCTTTGGATCATTTTCTACATTATTCTCTACTAGTTGTTGAATTTTCCTCTTCAATAGTGTGGCCTAGAATGCCTATTTGGAGTGTGTTAGCTTTTGACATCAACATGGAGACACTTGAGCATGAGTCAGAGACATCATACATCATCCATATTCTTGAAATCCTACATACATCCATGGTTTTGTTTCTTCCTGAGGGGAGGAACATTGTTCGACAAGATTGGATCATCTTTAGCATTCAATGTCGAGCTTCTATGATCATTGCAGGAGACTCAACATTGAGGGGGGGTTGTCGTGTCTCTCTTCTCCTTCTCTCTTATGGGGGGGTATTTTTCCTCACATGGTGTTTTTACCTTCTCATACATCATTGAGAGTATTTCACATTTCTTAATTGCATTTCATCTCTCTTTTGGGGAGGAGCTTTGTCCCACTGGGTTTTCTCGTTTTCTCCATTTGTGAGAGATTGCATTGCATTGTACATGGGTACCTAACATGGCTTAGTAGTTGGGACCCATTCTTGCATCTTTGTGTCATTTGCATAATAATCTGCTACTCCCTAAGTTGCACTTAAGGGGGGGGTGTTTTTGTAAAAAAGACTTGTATCTAGTTAATTCATTACTAGGGGACTTCTTTACACATGATAAGTTTACTTAGGTCCTAGGAAGGAATCTTTCTAGAAAGTGTTAGCTGTCACTAGTTATTATCTTATCTTTTCACAACTACTACATGTGAACCTAGGTAAGTGTGATTAGTTGTCTCATGTCATATGATTAAGACACTTGTCATAATCCTATGAAATCTTGCATCTCACCTTGGCTATATAACCAAGGGGTCTCTCTTATAGTAAAAAATCATCTCATATCATTGAATCATATTGATAAGAATATAGTCTATTCTTGTCATATTCATATTCTCTCTTTTGTGCTTTCCATTTGGCCTCAAGATCTTGGTAGCCATAGTCAATTCTAACAAAGTTGATCAGATGTCTTTTATGCAAGAATTTCCTAACATAAAGAGGCATGGGGAAGAATCATACTATTATTTGTTCTCAAGATTTATGGATGCCTTGTTGGACGTCCCCAAAAAATTTAGACTTGAGGATTCATGTATTGATTTATTTTATAAAATCCTTGAGCCATAGTCAAATACCTTTCTAAAAGAATTAAAACCTTATAGTTTTGACCAAGTACTTGAATGGATAAAAGGTATAGGAGCCATGTGTGACTCTGCACAAAACACAATGTCTCAAAATGAAAAGAGTATATCAGAAAATGAAGATTCATCTTGTTGTATGGATGAGGATAATGGTTGTAATCAGCCCACAAGCACCATATATGCAAACGTGTACACCAGTGATGAAGACAAAGATACACTTGCAAGTGTTATTGTTTTCTCATCACAAATCAATGATCATGATCTTGAAAATGAAAATTTAACCATTCACTTTGAAAATTTTGATCATAGTTTATGTAGTGATAAATTTCCCTATGATAAGGATCAAGATGAGAGTGGAGATTTTGATTATTTTTCTGAGGAATATGAATGTTCCTATGAGAAAGAGCTAGAGGTGTTTTCTTCACATGAAGGGTGCAAGGATGTAAATGAGGATGAAGTTATTTTCTCACAAGTGAATGAACAAGTTTCACAAGATGTGGAGATGTCAGCTAGGCATGAAGAGGATGATGATGTACTCATGGATAAAAGAAGGGTTACATTGTTGAATTATCAGAATGTATATCATGGAAAGCACATGGATCTCTAATTAATATTATTACCCATTAATAATGTGAAATAGTTTGATGAATTTTCAAATTGTCTTGATATTGTAAAACTTTTGAGTCTATGTGTAGAGTATCCAGATGATGTAAACAATAGTGAATCTTATGCTAGTGAATGTGAAATGGATTTCTTTGATGATGTCCCTTATCTTCACAGTATGATTATGGACATGTTTCCATCAAATGAGGAAAGAATTTATGTGAAGGAAACAAATATATTTGTTCAAGTGTTGGTGAAAAAATTTTAGATAACAATGAGCCTTTAACACATAGGAGAACATGCTTACCAACTGATAGTGCACATGAAGTTTCTAGTGCACATAAAAGTGTTTTTGTTGATCGCACTAATCATGAAAATGATGGCATTCAAAGTGATTTAGATATTGGTAAATCTAATTTTCAGAACCTTCAAGCATTTGATGATATGTCTGAGTTGTGTTGCTTCATTAAACTTACCTATAATACAATTTAGTTAAAGGAGTTTCAAATGTGTGAGAACTCTTTGCTCAACACATAGGAAAATTGCACATTATCCCTGAGGTATGATGTCTTCTCTGGTCCAGATCATTATGAGGAATTTATTGAATGTGACTAGACTATGTTTTCATATAGCCTTAATCATTATCCTTATATGCTACCACTTGTTGCAAAATTAGAAAATGAACAAATTGGAAAAGATCTGTTCTATGTGATTTGGTTACCATGTGACAACAAATCTAAATAGAGAGAAAGTTCTCACTTGTTCAAAAGAATATTGACACTAGTGTTTGTAGAAATATATTCACTCAATCTATTTTGGTATTATAGAAGCAAGTTCGGATTAAGGGAGATTGGTCTCTTCAACATATTGGTATTTGACAAAGGTAAACATGGTTTTTTCCTTTTTTGGTGGTCTGGGACCATCAATTGTGGTTTGAAAATTTAAAAAGGACTCTGTTGCCCAATGGACAAGGTACCTGGTCTGCTCATCCATGATTTTGGGATCTCACCATGCTTGCAAGAGGCATGTGTCCCAAACAGGAGCCATTGATTGAACCCCTCAAAAAATTATTGGTTCTAGTCTATAATTGTGCAAAACTTGGCTTAGACCCTTTATGTCTGGCTTTGGGATGTGTTACTCACAACTGTTTTAGGGTCTTATGAATTAAAACACTTTAAATCTCTCAAAACCCTTGGTTTTTTTTATTGTTACATTGACCTATTTTCCTGATACTTGGTCATTTGAGTTGTCACTTGTGCCATTAAGTTTGTTATTTTTACCTACCCCTAATCTTAGGTTTGTCAGTCACCTTAGTTTTTCTCAGTATTAATTTTCCTATGATCGAAGGCTTGATTTTAATGACTTAAATCCTTAGCTTTTGTTCTTATGGGTAAATATCTCATTTTCCTAGAGATGGCCCCCTTTTACGATTAACTTTTGCGGGCGATATCTTCCAATGGGCACATGGCCAAGTGCCACACATATTGCTTCTAAGAACTTATAAAGTTTCTAGTAAAGGTAGATGTAGCTGGAGATATTGGCCAGGACTACATTCCAAGATAAAAATGGTGCTAAATTAGAATTGATTCTTGAGCACGCATGTGAAATTGGTAAACATTTTTATTGCTATCAAATCTGTCAGAAGCTAGTACACGTGGGAAGGTAAAATTGAAGGTAGTGTAAGGGATGATATTCTGAAGATAAATCATGATGGTTCCCTACTATCTTACTATGATGAATTACAAGTGAATTAATTCCTACGGGAAAGTATGTAAATGTGACACGACAAGTTTTGTTAAGAAATTAAGTGTATGGTTAATATGCACGTTAAGTGAATGCTTATCTCACTTGAGTTTCTTGATTTGGGAAAAGTATCAAATGCATACATTTAATTTTTTCATCATTAATAATTTGGATTATCTAACCATTGATTTGTTTCAAAATATGATCGACGGTTGAGATTCAAAACTAGGTTAATTGATTTCCAATACTCTTGCACAAGTTTTCTTGGAGAATTAATGCAAAAGAACACTAGTTGGTCTATTTAATGAAGATCACCTGCTTCATTATTCTCCCCATCTAATTGCAAGATTTAGGAGTCTAGAAGTAGGCATTACTTTGAGTTTGTTATTTCTGAGTAGGGTGGTATCTTTTCTCTGAGAAAATTTGGTAAGTGGCTAAGTAAGGAAATGGGAAAGGTGAGTGTGAAAATTAGCCCAGTCCACAGGTCTAAGGGGCTTAATCCTCTTGAATCTCAAGAAATTTATCCCCAAGGTGAACAAGATATGCTAGAGATATGTAATGCATGTGACACCACTTAAGAAGAAAAAATAACATGTAAGGTGAGCCAACAACCTCTAAGGCCAAAAATTACTTAGCATGGAAATGGATGGATAAATCTCAAGATTCCAATTAACATTTAAACAATAAGGTTACATCACTCATTCCCCGAATGAGGCCAAATTGATCTTAGAGGAATTAGCCAAAGGTAAGGGGAAGAAACTTGAGAGGCCATAACAGGCTTAACAGCTACAAGAAGGACAACATAGGTATCACAATGAGCTTAACATGGGATGCATACATCCATGAGTCTCTCCCTTCCTAGGCTTGAGGTTGCCTCTAGACCCTGATATGCGTCTCTGATTAGCTTCACGAGAAACATTAGATTGAGTTCCCTAGTCTCCTATCCATCAACCTATTACTCCAATGGATATGGAGGAGGAGGCACAAATTTCGTGAAAACCGGGTGATCCACAAGGTATTATGCTCAACGGTTGACTGACAACCCACCATAGGATAGATGACTCCGGAACTACCTCCACTGGACAATACTCAAACACAGGATAACATCCAGTCAGTTGGGCAGAGTTATCCTCACTTTTCATCACATACAAAAGATGACAAGGTTAAAATGAGTTCAGCAATCTATGACATTTAAGCTATTTCCATAGCTGGCTTCATTCTATACAGTAAATTTTGCATGGGTTTACCTTTTAATGATGATAGTTTCTATATCTTTCTTTCAGTTGGAATGGCTTTAATAATTAATGGGTCTTCATCTATTTATGCCTTTAGTGCTAATGGTGATGTTTCTTGGGTTGGGATGAATTTACATTTTTTTGGTGTTGTGACAACAACACTTTTTGAAGTATGTGGGGCTACTTTGGTTAACGATTTTTTGAAGCTCTACTTTTGTTCTCCCTTAAATTACAAAGGATGTTTTTGCAATCAATTAGGGAATATTCTCTCACTTTTTGTTGTATTTTTTTTAAAATGAAAGTGAAATGTGAAATGTAAGTGTAATTTAGCCTGCTGTTTGTTGCTCCCTTATCTCATAAAGGCAGATTTCAAGGCATGGTTAGACAGGAGACCAGTAGGTAGTTCATTCTAAAAAGGGATATAAACAGAAGGAAAATAGATACTAAGTTTTTCTAGTAATATGTGTATAGGAAAAGGTCAGCCGATATGTATGGTTACATCGATAACAAGTGGACAGATAGAAAAAATGGTACTAAATTTCTGTACATTTCTTTCCTAGTGTACAAATTATCTACTTGAAACTATGAATAATATGATGAATGGTTATCTTTATTTGTCTCTTTTGAATTCCAATAGATGTGTTGTTTTATTCTTTCTTATCCATTCAATGAATGTATGTAAATACTTGAACCTAATAGTGGGCTTGATATAAATCTTGTGTGAGGATGCTAGTAAGAAGTAAATTATGGAAATAACTAGTGGGGGTATCGCAATGCAATATTTTCAAGGCTGTGGGTATTTTCTAAAATACAACATTGTTATCTAGTCATATAGGTTTATGGTTTGACTTTGTTTCCCATAATATAGCACTGGTGTGGGTGTTTTCTAAAATACAACATTTTTATCTAGTCATATAGGTTTATGGTTTCACTTTGTTTCCCATAATATAGCACTGGTTGGAAAATTATTCATGCTCCAATTGTGGTGACCAATTAGACTGCTGCTCACAAAATATAATCAAATAACTTATGGAATTATCTTGGGAAGTGTGGGAATGTTAAATGAATTATATCTTCTCTTGTTTAAGTTAGTCACTACTATGAAGATTAGCCAAATATTAAGGGTATGATGCAACTAAAAAATTTAAGGAGAATCATCAGTTTATTTTGTGTTTGATACTAAATACACACCAATATCTATGAACACATTGTATAGGATCATCCTCCTAGGTTTCATAGAGCCTAAAGCAAAGAAGTGAAGACCTAAAATCCTTTACTTATGTGTTGGCCAATCCTTGTCCTTACTGATAATGGTTCTTGGCAAGTTCATAGGTCTGTGGTAAGAATAAGTTTGGTTCTAAAAAAAATAACCAACATAATAGAAAAATATATATCAAGAATTTTCTAATCATCCATATCTTTACTATCTAGAGAAGAAAAATAATTTGAAAAACTTCATGATTTTTTAGGTAGCCAATAACTAATCTCTACTCCATGAAACTAAGGGAGAAATAAGTTTGATAAAAACTTTCTTATCTAGGAAAATATTTATGAAACTAATTGGATTCTCTAATTTTTATAAAAAATCCTCTTTGTCATTCTTCTATAAAATTTTAGAATATCCTTCATCCTGAATCTTCCTATAACTTACCACATATTCTACTTTGAGACCCATAACGAGGGTTTCTCATTCTACCTCAATTTTAATTTTAGATCCTAAATGTAAAGATATATGCAACAACATATCACGTTACACATTTATAAGTACACATAAAAAACTGTCTACTCCTAGATTTCCATTCATAGCTTCATCAAAGTTCATATTAAATTTTTATAACTAGTAAAGAGACATGGGTTTTAAAGAAAAGTAATAAAGTGGGATGAAGGATACCCCACTAAAAATGAAATAAAAGTTTGACCTATCATGCATTGACTTGCATTTTTCAAAGAAAGATACTTTATTGGTGTACCCCCTTTGTGGTGGTGTTATTTATAATACACCTTTAGGCATGTCTTTGTAATCTTTGTCCCCTTTAACATTAAACTTTATGCATCCTTTGAGGTGATTTTTATAAACTCCCTAAGGTAATTTCTATCCCCAACGAAATTAAATGGTCCCCCACAAAATTAAACTTTATATACTCCCTGAGGCATGATTTATAGGATAGTCAATGGATTTGACATAACATAACTTGTCAATTCATGAACTTGAGCACCCATTTAACATGGTCACTACACATAACACAACTTGATTTCTAGTGGAGCCATGTGTTTCATGAGTTACCTAGCATAACGTCACTAGCTATCCTTATGGAACCCATCATATTACATGAAAACCTAGCATAACACAACTTGCTAGCTAGTGGATCTATGTAGCTCATGAGTGACTTGGCTTAACACAACTTTTGAGTCCTCATGAGATCATTTTATTGAGAAATATAATATTTGAGAAATGATGTTTGGTATTTCAAACAAATTTAAGAATAAGGTCTCTTTTCCTTACAAACTCAAATCCTTTTAGTACTAACCCTTGTGTTTGTGTTTTATATCTTCTTCATGAATATTAATTTTTTGTTTTTGTTATATTATGTTATGTTGTGTATGTTCATTGTGTATGCTTAATGTTTTTCATGCTACATTGGCATCATACATGTTTGTTCCCTTTTCCTTATGTTGTCTTTCCATAATATCTTTAATCGTGGTGGCTTGCATACTCCCCCTAGATTCATTTTCATCCTAGGGTATGTGTAGGATCGTGATGGGCCAAAAAGTGGCGATATGATGGGTATGTGTAGGGTATGTAGTTGATGACCCTTTTTTTACCCAAAATTGAGGAAACGAAAAGGGTTTTTAAAAGATATTGTCAACTTTCTACCAATATAAATTATGCTTTACTTTAAATTTAATAAATACTTATTATTCATTTTCTATTTGAATTATGACTAAAGTCCTGATTAATAGGCTTATTGAAAAACATCTATATCTTTCAAATGATATCACATTTTTTGAATTTGAAACATTTGTCACATTCTATGCTTCACATACTATAGGATTAAAAAAATTATTGAATTTCATAAAGTTTTGACCAAGTTAAGGTGGTCAGACATACAAAAATTCATAATTAATCATTTACTTGGAAAAATATTACAAAAAAATATGCATCACATCAGGACATGAGTCCTTTACTTATATCTAAAATGTTATAAAAAAATATTATCATTTTATTGTGGTTAGGGTGGTCAGAAAGACACCTACTTATTTTTCCCCTGAAATTTAAGTGCTACTGCATTGAAATTTAAATTTTCACCAAATAAATTTATTTTTTAAAATAAACCTAGTAGTTTAGAAACTAAATTTAATTTTCTATAGATTCTATTCTTACATACTTTTGAAATAATATAGATAACTTATTCAAATTTTTACATCAAGTTTTCTAACTCTAATTTTTCTGAATTTTTTGCCACTTAAGGACTTGTTTTTTCCATGATGATCTTGGACATACCCCCTATCTCTTCAATATTTTGATAATAAAACACCTATTGACATATTCTTCTTACTTTAGTGTGAGTCTGACCACAAGTTCATTCTAACACTAAAGTGGGGGATAAATGTAACATCATAAATTGTTACCCTTGATAATTTTACACTATCCTTTACTCCCCTAATGTGCTTGGACCTAATTATGCACCTAATTTCTTAATTATATGTATAATTATCTATTTTCAAACATTTATTAAAAAATAAAAAATGGGAAATCAAAGTAGGCATTTCATATTTCTCCCTCAATACTTTAGATCCCTAAAAAGTAAGAATCTAGTCTAAGGCACAAGGAACCCTAGATTGCCTATTTTGACTCCAAATTTAAATATGTTCGTGTTAGTAATTTATTATTTGAAATTCAATTTCAATTGTCAACTATCGAGATTTAGTTTTTAGGAAATTAGACAAATTGCGTATAAATACATTGTACTTTCACAATTTTAATGACCAAGCAATCATAAGGAAATTCACTAGCAATTATTATACTTTAAGAAGCATTATAAAGTAGTCAAGAGTAGAATTTTCAAACTTATTGCAGAATTTTGTCATCCAAGCATCATGTCAAGTTTTATGTGAGTTAAATTGTTCATGTTTTTCATGCATTTCATTTTGATCACTCACTTGTAGGTATTCAAATCAAATCAATTCAAGCAACAATTGATCCTTGAAGGTGATGAGTTTGAATTCAATCCATCATGGAGATCATTTATATGAGTCGTGGCTTGTATAAAAGTGCCAATTCATCATTTTTATTATTTAGCCTCTATCCCTCAAAAGGATAAGCTCTCTTTTATTATTAATTTTTCAATTGTGGAGGTAGAAATACCAACATGATGTTTGACCATGGAAAGCCCAAAAATGACACAACCCTTCCCCTCTTTGTATGTGTGTAGGTTACTGTAGACATGTGAAGTTGACATCATACATTTGATTAGGTCATATTCATCCATTCATCAAATAAATCAAGTTTATTTGGTCAATCTCCTAAAGTCATCAATTTAAATTAAATAAATCAACTTGATCCTATAATTATCCCCATTAGCTAAATAAATCAAATATTTATTTAACTAAATCTTTATCACCTTTCATCTCCCTTTGATTTGATTTAAATCCCTAAATGTAAGTCAAATGGGTCAAAATCAACTAATCATCACCTAAGCTAATCTAATTTTGATTAACTTAATCTAACCACCCATCACATCCTCTAGCTTTTCCCACTTGCACCAATAAAGCATTTTTATTCATTTATAAAATCAAGATTTTCCATCAACATGGCATATTTGAGGAATATTCCCTCAAATTTGAATTCAAAGACAAGTTGACATGTACATCCAACAAAGCAATTAATAAGCTCTTACATGTCTCTTGCAAAGGTCAAACTCAACATTTAACTCTCAAATTCAAATTTGAATCTCCCCCTCTTTGGGACATTGACCAAAATGTGCTAATTCCTCAAGCCTCTCATAGGTTGACAAGTGGCCTCTTCTCATTGGTTGGTTTTTAGTCCCACATCCTCCATGTTTGGCATCCTTCTATCATTATACTCTATAAATAGAGACCTTCTCTATTGTTCTAATCCTCCACAATCTTAGCATTTCATAGCCACAAATCTTATGCAAAGTCATTCTCTTCAATTGAGAACTGATTTTGTCCATCTCATATCATCTTCAAAACAATTTCATCATTTAGCTTATCCAAAGGGGTTGGGAAAGGGCTATTTTCCACAATAGCACCAATCCCCCTATGAAGTGATGGTTTAATCCATTTTAGATAGGTTGACATGTTTATGATTTCTTTGTAATGTTTTTTATCATGTTTCCTTGTCTTAATGTGATTAAGAACTTCATAGGGAGTTTGATTATTGTTTTTGGCTAACTTGACTAATAATCTATTGTATTGATTTAGATAGCCAAGCAAAAATCTTGCTCACATATAGCGCTAGAAGGAGGGCATGAATAAATCCATTTCACATTATCTGCTTTGCTTGGACAGTAAATGATTTTTTATGTGCCATTTCATTTTTTTTTAAGATCTATCTGTTATTTTAACCAAGCATTGACTTCCAAAGCCAAAACAAACTTGAAGTAGAGGAAAATGGTATATGTGTTTTATCTCTGCCTAGGCATATTCTCTGTTTTCAGCATGTGCTTTCTTTTTAAGCCTTAAAGTCTTTACTCTATATTCTCTACTTTTAGCATGTGTTTTGAACTAGTACACTGTTGTCTAAATTTTTCATTGAGCAAGTTCATTTATGGCTTTATCTCATAGTTACTAGGAATTATTATGAGTTTTCTTCACTATTCACCAGCAACGTATTATTTTAGGAATATGCTATCTGAAATTCTGATTTATAATGCATACTATCTAATTGAGCCAAATTATCATTGATCGATCTACTTTCCCTATTGCTCGATAATTGCAAAGGAAGTCAAATACCGTTCTCGTGAAGCCTGTTTGTTAAGTGAGAAAAATTCCATCATTAATTATATATCAATAGCATTGTTCTTTCATCATTCATAGCATTTGTCTTCTCACTAATGGATAGTACAACATAGTTGTTTCAAAGAAAAGAGGATATTGGTGGTCGCTAGCTTTACACCTGCCATTTGCTTTAGTTTGAAAGTTCTTTTAAATGGCATTGGGGCACAACTTTACATAGGCCAGTTGCATTGACTTAAATTTTTATATCTTTTGAAGGGCTATGAAGCCTAGTTTTTGCGCCTGCTAGCTGCATTAACATAAAATCTTGAAAGTTTCTTCAAATATCTTTCAAATCCATTTTTTCCACATTCTGCAATTTATTTTATTTTGTGTCCCATTCCTTGAGACACCTGATTCTCCTCCATTTACCTCGGCCTTGGGTTTTTGTTTCACTACACCTTTTTCATCATTGTTGTTGAATGAGTATGCAACATTAGAGTATACTTTGGAGCTTACCCGAGTTGCATTTTTAGGCCCTTTATCTTTATCAACCATAGTGTCAGCATGAAGCAATGAATAATTTTGTGTTTTGGAGTTACCAATCTGCATCTAGAAATTCTGAAACCCAAGTGGTACATTAAGATATATTCTAAGACTTTGCAACTTTGTTAACTTGTCACATCCACAAAATTTGAAAATAGAATGTTGTAGAGGTTTAAATAATGTCTTTGAATCCATTGTCAACCTATTTCAGCCGTAGCGCATGAACATAATCGGAAGTATCTTACCTGTGCTGGGAGGAAGCTATGCAAAGGTTATGTAATTTGACTTTATGCCTGTAGGTTACATTTGCTTGAAAGTTTCTAAAGTGTATTCAACTACTGAGGCAACCTACAATCAACACATACTATGAGATGACATTTTTTTGAGGGATTTTTTTTCTTTTCAAACGGTTCATGTGCCTGTTCTATGTTTCCACTTTTGCATATCTACCTTTCGCTGTGCATATTACCTATTTTCTCATTTCCATTTCATTTTTTTAAGCGGATTTCTCTTGAATGAAATGGAAATGGCGCTTATGACAGAGGAGAGGAGGTTAACACCAGAAGGGTGAAGTGGCATTCGGCTATTTCCCCTAACCAAGAAGGGTCAAACCCTCAACCAATAAGTTCTACTAGTTTCAAGCGTGGGCGCGATTCACTTGATAGTTGCATCTTCTCTAAAATTTCTAAAGCCTTTTCTTTGAAGCAATGATGCGCATATGGGGCAACATAAACAAGGCACATGAACTAATTGATAGAAGGGAAAAAGGTGTGGTCTTATGGCGCATGATGATTGCAGCAACGTAGCAGAAGCAGTAGCACCATCAGTAGCAGTTAAGGTAATACAAAATGAGTAAAGTGCATAGACCATGTTTCTACACCATCCAATATTGATACTCTCAATAATCCATGGTGGCGTAGGAGAAGTTCGTTGGTCCTACAGTCATTGTATTCCATAAGATCACATTTCAGAGTAGCATTCTATCAAACACCTGTGAAGATGATTTCAAGGAAATCTGAAGTCTCATAAAATATCTTGATTTTTTGGTAGTGCACATCAGGTAATGAGTTGATATTGCATATCTCTTTGACTGCAAATGAAAAAAGAGAAGGTACATTTATTTCCCGCAGAAGCCTCTGTTAAGAAGTCATTATTTGCAAGCTGTGTGTTGTATTAAGATTTTGGTCATAGTCTTCAGTTTAATAAGCACTCTCTAACATCTATCTAAACTTTATGTCTTGTCGTTACAGGCTTGCTATGCGTGCCCTACAAATCAGCATTATTTAATCTATATTATGACTTCCTTGTGTAGGGAAAATTGAGGCGTAGACTATGGCCTGCGGCACCACCCACCTACTTAAAGATAGGAATATAAAGTATTATTTTGGCTTAAAATCGATTGGAATACTAGGATAGAAATCTTTATTTAATATCGATTGAATGCAGTCGGTGAATGTAAAGTCTTTGATTAGTAAAACAAGCAACCATTAGATTTGGGGGCATAGGTTTGTCTCTTTAATAACGATTTAATGAAATATTATGCATATGAACAATTGAAATATGACTTTACTACTCATAGTTAATGCGTTTAAATCTCTGACATTGATGGCAGTCGGGCATGCAAAATTGAGGTGGAGTAAAGACTGCATCTCCCAATGTACCTTATATCATGAGTGTTTGCAGGATTTAGAATCATGTCTTTAAAGGCTATTAACAGATTTGGAAATTGTTGTTGGGGATTTGAAATCATTATCATCATATACAATAATTTGGAAACAAAGTCTAGACTTTGAAATTTTGGTATATAGTGGTCCCCTTTTGAAAATATTTGGCGGTGGTTTTACTTGCTGCCTACTTTTGCAAGTTAAGGGAAAGTGGTATTTTAAATTGGCTTAAATTGGTTATTTAAAGTCTCACAACCTCATCAATGAGAAAAAAAAGAAAAAAAAAGAAGAGAGCATTTAAATTTTGTTGCAAAGGGGTAATAGTAAAATTTGATTGTCATGTCTTGATTTCTAAAAGGTTTGCATATCTTTAGCTTTTGTTCAAGATACAATCATCATATGACCTAGGTAACTAATGCATTTAATGTGTGATCTTCTTTTTCAAAATTCTAAATTGTTTTTGATTTCACAAGAATGGCATTCAAATGGTGGACATAGTAGGTTGTTTCTTTTTTTTCTTGATAATGGCCTTTCTACTATTAACATTCAACTTATGTTTAACATTGATGAATAAGAGATTTAGTGGGTCATCTTATTTCTAATAATTTTACGTTGATAGTTGAAGGTTGCCATTGGAATCGAGCATTGGAATTAGGTGAAAGCAAAGCGAGATTGGAGTTGAAGCAAATTGGACATTGACACTTGAAGATTGAAAAAGCGTTTTTAAATGATTTAAAGAGCTTCCATCCTATGTCATAGTTTTCTATTTTAAATCAACTTACATCTTTTTGAGGCTCTAAAAAGAACACTTCAATTTTTCACTGCAAAGGGTTAAAGAGAACATTAGACACTTACTAGCTTCAATTTGGGTTCTAGAATTGAACAAATCTCCATCTTTCCTTTGGTGCTTAAAATGAATCGAATCATTACTTTGAAGGATAAAATGAATGTGTATCTTTATTGTTTTGTAATTATTTACACAAAGTAATATCATCAAAAGACGTATGTGCTTCTCTCACGCCTCACGGCGATCTTGAGAATCAAAAGCTTTTGGTGAAATTAAATTGTGTAAGTGATCACCTCCACACTTCATTTTGGGTTTAAAACTGAACAAAATCTTGTGTGAGCATGAGTGAGCTTATTGCAAGTGTTCTCCCTTTGTTTCTAAACAAGGGTCAATCAAACTATGAATAAGTTTATTTAATTTTGTCTATCTTAGAGGGTCTACCTTGCTCACCCAAGGGAACGACTCAACCGGTAACACTCTAAAGTCAAGAGTATTTCCAACCAGGATATAAATGTGTGTATTGGAGTAAATGCCAATATCATGTGGTTGATTCCGACGAGATGGATTCGAAAGGGGACTCTTGCTGTATGGGTCAATCTCCACGAACAAAAGTTTCAACTAAAACCTTTGTTTGTAGTGACCAACTGATCCATTCAACAAGTTTATCAAAGTGGTGCATTGGAACTTAGATTCTAAGAAGTTACTTGCCATGTCCAATCTTGGTTAAAATATTGAGGTTAAGACTTCATTCTTAACATACCTTTATATTTTTTCCTTGGTTGCATGTAAAATCATCTCTTCTACTATGAAGGGCATGAGGCAAGCCCACCCAAAAAAATGTACCAATTGAGCTAGGATGTTATATTGCTCGTGAGTTAGTTTGAAAACATAGTGCTTTGATAAAAAAACATTGGAAAACCAACATTCAACATGAGCACCAAATCTCAAACCCTTTAGGAGAAGCAAATATCCTTGAAATAATTCACATGTTATTGCTTTCCCTTGGGATTAGTATCCTTAGAGGCTTCTAAAAATTTGGATTTCATGTAGTGCCCCTCTGAATCGGTCTTTCTGGAATGTTAGCGTAAGTACTATTTGTGATTTTGTTGATAAACATGCCTTGTTCAATTAGCTGATTAAGTTAAATTGCGGTGTAAAGAGTAATCTGATCATTCATTGAAGTTTTGAGCTCGCAGAATTACTTGGGCATTGTTACACAAAATGGATTAGTCATCCATTTATGAATGCAATTAATTATGAATTCCAAAAAAATTGGTTAAAGAAATAAAGAATAAATATATTTTGCCCTTTTATTAATAAACAAATAAATATTATACTAATTATAAATGATATTTTCTTTTATAAGATATTGCAAATTATTTTACTTTATTCAAAGATTTTATATATTATTAGAAAATAAACAAATAAATAAATAAAAATGTGAATAAAGTAATAAAGTTTTAAAAAAGGAGGGTTTTAGGCTGAATAATAAATACATATATGTATTTATACAGAGCCGGAGGTATTAAAGAAAGAGAATGACGGAGTAAAGAAAGTTTCTTTGTCACATGTTGAACACATGTCTTCTTGCATGAAAATCTGCTTACACCCGTCAATTACATTTGCTTGAAGTTTCTGAGGCCTTTTTACTTTTTTGGACATCTTCATATTCAAAGATGTTTAGTACAGAAGATATATTCTAAGACTTTGCAACTTTGTTAACTTGTCACATCCACAAAATTTGAAAATAGAATGTTGTAGAGGTTTAAATAATCTCTTGAATCCATTGTCAACCTATTTCAGCCGTAGCTGAACATAATCGGAAGTATCTTACCTGTGCTGGGAGGAAGCTATGCAAAGGTTATGTAATTTGACTTTATGCCTGTAGGTTACATTTGCTTGAAAGTTTCTAAAGTGTATTCAACTACTGAGGCAACCTAATCAACACATACTATGAGATGACATTTTTTTGAGGGATTTTTTTTCTTTTCAAACGGTTCATGCCTGTTCTATGTTTCCACTTTTGCATATCTACCTTTCGCTATGCATATTACCTATTATGCCTCTTGAATGAAATGGAAATGGCGCTTATGACAGAGGAGAGGAGGTTAACACCAGAAGGGTGAAGTGGCATTCGGCTATTTCCCCTAACCAAGAAGGGTCGTCAACCAATAAGTTCTACTAGTTTCAAGCTTGGGCGCGATTCACTTGATAGTCAGTTTCTAAAGCCTTTTCTTTGAAGCAATGATGCGCATATGGGGCAACATAAACAAGGCACATGAACTAATTGATAGAAGGGAAAAAGGTGTGGTCTTATGGCGCATGATGATTGCAGCAACGTAGCAGAAGCAGTAGCACCATCAGTAGCAGTTAAGGCAATACAAAATGAGTAAAGTGCATAGACCATGTTTCTACACCATCCAATATTGATACTCTCAATAATCCATGGTGGCGTAGGAGAAGTTCGTTGGTCCTACAGTCATTGTATTCCATAAGATCACATTTCAGAGTAGCATTCTATCAAACACCTGTGAAGATGATTTCAAGGAAATCTGAAGTCTCATAAAATATCTTGATTTTTTGGTAGTGCACATCAGGTAATGAGTTGATATTGCATATCTCTTTGACTGCAAATGAAAAAAGAGAAGGTACATTTATTTCCCGCAGAAGCCTCTGTTAAGAAGTCATTATTTGCAAGCTGTGTGTTGTATTAAGATTTTGGTCATAGTCTTCAGTTTAATAAGCACTCTCTAACATCTATCTAAACTTTATGTCTTGTCGTTACAGGCTTGCTATGCGTGCCCTACAAATCAGCATTATTTAATCTATATTATGACTTCCTTGTGTAGGGAAAATTGAGGCGTAGACTATGGCCTGCGGCACCACCCACCTACTTAAAGATAGGAATATAAAGTATTATTTTGGCTTAAAATCGATTGGAATACTAGGATAGAAATCTTTATTTAATATCGATTGAATGCAGTCGGTGAATGTAAAGTCTTTGATTAGTAAAACAAGCAACCATTAGATTTGGGGGCACAGGTTTGTCTCTTTAATAACGATTTAATGAAATATTATGCATATGAACAATTGAAATATGACTTTACTGCTCATAGTTAATGCGTTTAAATCTCTGACATTGATGGCAGCTGGGCATGCAAAATTGAGGTGGAGTAAAGACTGCATCTCCCAATGTACCTTATATCATGAGTGTTTGCAGGATTTAGAATCATGTCTTTAAAGGCTATTAACAGATTTGGAAATTGTTGTTGGGGATTTGAAATCATTATCATCATATACAATAATTTGGAAACAAAGTCTAGACTTTGAAATTTTGGTATATAGTGGTCCCCTTTTGAAAATATTTGGCGGTGGTTTTACTTGCTGCCTACTTTTGCAAGTTAAGGGAAAGTGGTATTTTAAATTGGCTTAAATTGGTTATTTAAAGTCTCACAACCTCATCAATGAGAAAAAAAAGAAAAAAAAAGAAGAGAGCATTTAAATTTTGTTGCAAAGGGGTAATAGTAAAATTTGATTGTCATGTCTTGATTTCTAAAAGGTTTGCATATCTTTAGCTTTTGTTCAAGATACAATCATCATATGACCTAGGTAACTAATGCATTTAATGTGTGATCTTCTTTTTCAAAATTCTAAATTGTTTTTGATTTCACAAGAATGGCATTCAAATGGTGGACATAGTAGGTTGTTTCTTTTTTTTCTTGATAATGGCCTTTCTACTATTAACATTCAACTTATGTTTAACATTGATGAATAAGAGATTTAGTGGGTCATCTTATTTCTAATAATTTTACATTGATAGGTGAAGGTTGACATTGGAATCGAGCATTGGAATTAGGTGAAAGCAAAGCGAGATTGGAGTTGAAGCAAATTGGACATTGACACTTGAAGATTGAAAAAGCGTTTTTAAATGATTTAAAGAGCTTCCATCCTATGTCATAGTTTTCTATTTTAAATCAACTTACATCTTTTTGAGGCTCTAAAAAGAACACTTCAATTTTTCACTGCAAAGGGTTAAAGAGAACATTAGACACTTACTAGCTTCAATTTGGGTTCTAGAATTGAACAAATCTCCATCTTTCCTTTGGTGCTTAAAATGAATCGAATCATTACTTTGAAGGATAAAATGAATGTGTATCTTTATTGTTTTGTAATTATTTACACAAAGTAATATCATCAAAAGACGTATGTGCTTCTCTCACGCCTCACGGCGATCTTGAGAATCAAAAGACTTTTGGTGAAATTAAATTGTGTAAGTGATCACCTCCACACTTCATTTTGGGTTTAAAACTGAACAAAATCTTGTGTGAGCATGAGTGAGCTTATTGCAAGTGTTCTCCCTTTGTTTCTAAACAAGGGTCAATCAAACTATGAATAAGTTTATTTAATTTTGTCTATCTTAGAGGGTCTACCTTGGGGAAAAATTACTCACCCAAGGGAACGACTCAACCAGTAACACTCTAAAGTCAAGAGTATTTCCAACCCGGATATAAATGTGTATATTGGAGTAAATGCCAATATCATGTGGTTGATTCCGATGAGATGGATTTGAAAGGGGACTCTTGCTGTATGGGTCAATCTCCACGAACAAAAAGTTTGAACTAAAACCTTTGTTTGTAGTGACCAACTAATCCATTCAACAAGTTTATCAAAGTGGTGTATTGGAACTTAGATTCTAAGAAGTTACTTGCCATGTCCAATCTTGGTTAAAATATTGAGGTTAAGACTTCATTCTTAACATACCTTTATATTTTTTCCTTGGTTGCATGTAAAATTATCTCTTCTACTACGAAGGGCATGAGGCAAGCCCACCCAAAAAAATGTACCAATTGAGATAGGATGTTATATTGCTCGTGAGTTAGTTTGAAAACATAGTGCTTTGATAAAAAAACATTGGAAAACCAACATTCAACATGAGCACCAAATCTCAAACCCTTTAGGAGAAGCAAATATCCTTGAAATAATTCACATGTTATTGCTTTCCCTTGGGATTAGTATCCTTAGAGGCTTCTAAAAATTTGGATTTCATGTAGTGCCCCTCTGAATCGGTCTTTCTGGAATGTTAGCGTAAGTACTATTTGTGATTTTGTTGATAAACATGCCTTGTTCAATTAGCTGATTAAGTTAAATTGCGGTGTAAAGAGTAATCTGATCATTCATTGAAGTTTTGAGCTCGCAGAATTACTTGGGCATTGTTACACAAAATGGATTAGTCATCCATTTATGAATGCAATTAATTATGAATTCCAAAAAAATTGGTTAAAGAAATAAAGAATAAATATATTTTGCCCTTTTATTAATAAACAAATAAATATTATACTAATTATAAATGATATTTTCTTTTATAAGATATTGCAAATTATTTTACTTTATTCAAAGATTTTATATATTATTAGAAAATAAACAAATAAATAAATAAAAATGTGAATAAAGTAATAAAGTTTTAAAAAAGGAGGGTTTTAGGCTGAATAATAAATACATATATGTATTTATACAGAGCTAGAGGTATTAAAGAAAGAGAATGACGGAGTAAAGAAAATTTCTTTTTTCTAATTCTTTTACATCTGTCAGTTTACATGTTGAACACATGTCTTGCATGAAAATCTGCTTACACCCGTCAATTACATTTGCTTGAAGTTTCTGAGGCCTTTTTACTTTTTTGGGACATCTGGAAAAAAGGAGGTCACGGGGGGAGAAAGAAAAGATATTCAAAGATGTTTAGAGAGGAAAAAAAAGAAAGCTAATTGGGGGGGAGAATTCTGCATTAGATTTTACCCTGTTCTCTCTTTATCTAGTAAAAGAGAAACAAAATACTGAGGTAAGTTAGTTACATGCTCCCTTATTTTCCTTTTTACTGTGGCCATTTGCATTGTGACATGTCCTTCTATTCTATCCTTATCAGTTCACGTGCTGTGTCTTTACTTCCTTAAATTCCTTTCATCCGCTTTGCATACACTTCCATAATGTACTATTTCAATAAAATTCTTTTGCGTATGTTTGGTAAATATTCTCTACCCTAAAACCCATTTTGTGCCCACGTTGCTATTCTTGTGTTTCATTCTATAAGTTGTCATCTCTTTGAGGCAATATGGGAACAGTTCGCACACCTATGTTTGGGTGATTGAAATCAAATAATCTCCCTAAAACCATCGACAAACTACGTCTGTTGCAACATTTGGACTTTGGAGGGTGTATAAGTTTTGAATAATGTCCCTGCAACCGTTTGCAACCTGTCACAGCAGTAACACTTATACATTGAAGACTATAGAGGTATAAATAGCCTTCCTGTTCTGTTGGGAACCTCACATCTGCATTAGAATGTTGTAAAGCTTTAAATAATCTCTCTGATTCCATTGTCAGTTTGTCTCATCCGCCACACTTGAATATAATAGGAAGTTTAAAGGTTTAAATAACCCACTTGATTCCACTGTCAAACTATCACAGCTATAGAATATGGACTTTGGGGGTGTATAAATTTTAAATAATGTCTTTGTTACCTTTGGCAACCTATCACAACAGCAACAATCAAACATAAAAGACTGTAGAGGCATAAATAGCCTCCCTGATGTTGTTTGAACCCTTCACAGTGCAGTACTTGAAAATAGAATGTTGTAGAGGTTTAGATAATCTTTTTGATTTCATTGTCAACCTGCCCCAGCCACAACGCTTGAGCATATTAGGATTAAAAAAAAAAAAGATTAAATAACCTCCTTGACTCCACCAGCCACAACGCTTGAGCATATTAGGATTTAAAAAAAAAAAAGAAAGATTAAATAACCTCCTTGACTCCACTGACAATCTACTGTAGTTGCAACACACGAGAATAAAAGGGTGTAAAAATTTAATAACTGACTTAGATCTGTTAGCGGCAACATTTGCTTGAAATAGGGCTTTGATGATGATTTTAGGGTACGTTTGTTAAAATGAAAATTACAGCCAAGATTCTTAATGCGCACATTTAGGTTTTCACTTTGACGACATCCCTTGCTTTGAGTAGATAAATTATAAAGTGGAGTTTGGTTATACACCAGGCAATCTCATTTGCTCAAAAGTTTCATAAGCCTTTTCAACAAATCCAATGTGCATATTTCCTGTAATCTTTTCCCTCCGTGAGATGATATCTCTTTGAGACATTCTTTCAAATAATGCCTGAGTTTGCATTTGCTTTATAAGGCAACTGGCAGTAATTCATAAAATGTGTGTGGTGAGAGAAAAATACAACAGTTCGACTTGATCATAACTGTAGGCAATGGCAATGTAATAAAAGTTCGAGATCCTTAGTGGAGTAATAAAATCCTTTTTATGGATGACACGTGAATTTTCAACAAATTTATGGTAGGTCAAAAGATCCCACCTAAGACCCCATGTGGACCCCATGTGTGAAGCCTCTTTAGTAATCATGGGAAAACTCTAAGTTAGAATGATCCTTCCATAAGGAATCTGAGGGGAATATATTCCCATCTTAAGAGATTCTATTGAATTAAATAACAATTCATATAAGGAGAAGGTCCACTTTTCGTAGAAATTATTTTCAATTCAAAATCTCCTTTACCTTATCCTAAAATGAAGGGTTAGTTTAATAAGGGAAAAACATTATGGTTTAAAAAGGAGATTGAGTATTTAGTATATTAATTAGGATTTGAGAACAATTCCACATATCTCTTAGGGTAGAAAATAAGTAAATAAATAAATAAGACTTCTCCCCTTTTCTATTAATTTCTTTAATAAAGATAGAAAATTATGTTAATGCTAATATTTATTAATTTAATAAAGTAAGTAAATTAACACTTTGTTAATAAATTAAGTATGTTTTGAATTTTAAAGTTGATACATTTTTTTTTTGAAAAGTGATAAATTAATTTATTTATATTGATGCAAATTATTCATGAAAATTAAAGATTAAATAAGATGATCTTAACATACACATTTTCATGAATATTTATGTATTTGGTAATGGTGTAAAGTGAAAGATTCATTATTATGGGTTTGTGTTAACGTTAAAATAATTAAGCAAAGAAAATAAGTAAATAAATAAATAAGACTTCTCCCCTTTTCTATTAATTTCTTTAATAAAGATAGAAAATTATGTTAATGCTAATATTTATTAATTTAATAAAGTAAGTAAATTAACACTTTGTTAATAAATTAAGTATGTTTTGAATTTTAAAGTTATACATTTTTTTTTTGAAAAGTGATAAATTAATTTATTTATATTGATGCAAATTATTCATGAAAATTAAAGATTAAATAAGATGATCTTAACATACACATTTTCATGAATATTTATGTATTTGGTAATGGTGTAAAGTGAAAGATTCATTATTATGGGTTTGTGTTAACGTTAAAATAATTAAGCAACTAGAATATAGATAAAGGGAAAATTAAGTGACATTAAGTGTATATTGCATACTCGTATATGTAGGATATTAACACTTAGAGGATTGCTTCATATAATCTTTTGAATGTTTACTTCATTGTATTCTCCAAAATGGGAGTGTAAAACTTTGAATAATTGATATCATAGATGATGGGTAGTATTGTGATGTATAGTAAACTCTATTGACTTAAGGTTGAAGTTTTGGAAATACTTGAGTAATATGAATAGAATTAAGGTGATCAAAATAAATTAGGTTAGAAGAAAACATTAGCTTTATTTATTATAGTTATACTAGTGTGAGGAAATTGACCTATTTATATTTCAATAATTGAAGGATGTGATTAAACAAAATAATTAAGTTATCTTCTTGTCATTTGTTGTATATTGGTTCTTTCAAAATTATTGGTTATTCGATATGAGATTAGTGATTAATATAGTTAATAATGAATTATTAAAATAGGTTACTTGATTTATTGTCTTAAGATGAATAGTAGGCGAATTGGTGTTAGGATTGAGGAGGAATTTTGTTAAGAAGGGAGATAGAATGTTATTAATAGAGAATTGTAAATAGATGATATATGTTAGGGTAAGCATCTTTTGACTTTAAATTTTAAGGTTTGATTTGTTTTCATGTTGGGATTTTTGAGTGGTTGCAATTGTTAGATTTATGTGTATGAGTACATGAGTTCTGAAGATTTTTCTTTCATAGTTATGGTGCATTGGTGGATAAATAAGGAATTTTAGTAAATATGAAAATAATGCCACTGTTGGATGTATTGCTTGTTGATGCTTATTGGTTCTGTTTAAGTTGTTTATTAGCCATAATATTAGCTTGCTAGGGCAATGTGTGTGGAGAAAATTGAGGTCTCCCTTGGATGTCCTATTGGCTAATTTACTTGTGGTTGATTTTGTAATGAATTGATTATGTAAGGGTTGTTTTAATTGAAAACCTTGTTGTTGGTCCGGTATTGTTTCAATGTTTGGAACTCTATATTTGATTTTTGCTATTATGGTGGTTCTTGATTTATATTTGATTCTGATTATTTCCTTGTATGGAAGGATGCCGTTTGTGCCCAAAAAGGTTATTGTGAAGAATTTGATCTTTGTGATTAATTATGTTATGAGTTGATTTTTTTAGCTTTGAGTGAGTTTGAAGAACTCGTCATGTTATTGCCACACTTACTCTACTCTCGTCGTTGTGTGATTGTGGACTTCATATAGTCATTTTGTGGGCCCTAATGTGATTCTTTCTCTTGTGCTAATTTTGGAAATAAGAAGACTTTATATGATGACTTTTGGTAGTCATATTTTGAGATGGTTGGGAACCCAAGAGTTTGAATTACCCTTTTTTGGGAGTTTGTGGATTCTTCGATATTTTAAGTCTTCCAGAGGCAATGAAGAAACTTGATTTATGTTGATTTTTCCATGGTTGGACCCTTTGTGATTCATTGATCTTATTTTTGATTTTGAGCTTTGTGGGTGGTACCTCTGTTCTTCTTTCAGTAATATGGAATGGGTTTGCGAGATGGTTCTTGCCTCGCATGTTGTGAGTTATGCACACTTTGATTTTTATGTGAGCCGAGGTACACCCCTTGCTTGTAATTATTTTTGGGTTGTAGGGAGAGTGGCTCTTCATGGGGGCCGATGCACAAAGGGGCTGTTTGGGTAACCCATGGAAGAGTTTCTTAATCAAGTGATAATTTAATTAATGAACTAGTGGGTTTTGGGTAAATAAACATTAAACAAGATTAATTATGTTCCTCACCCATACCATTAATGCTATCATAGGTTAAGGATGGGATGATAAGACCTGGTTGGTAATATCACTGCCTTGTCCTCATGAAAGGTAAGTGGTTCCGCATGAGTCACCCTATGGAGCGGTGCCTTGAGATAGGTTGCCTGGATAACCATAGATGGAGGCGGTACCTTATGATAGGTTTCCTAGATAATCCATGTAAGGCCATGTGATGACACTCTCCTACAGTACCCATTTATGTTCCCTTGTTTGGTTGCCTCTGGGAGTGTTGGTTTAATTGTTGATGTTGTTGAGGCAATTGGTTCTTGGTGAGTGTTGTTGAAGCCTCCAAGTTTTACCTTTTAGTGTTACACACATGCCTCATGGAAACTTGATTGATGTTAATGAAAGGTGCCCTTGATATTTATTGTTAGTTGATATTGCAATTTAATTTGAAGGCTTGGATCTTTTTGTTGTTGGCACCTCTTATAGTTATTTATTGTTGAGCTATAATCTTGACATTTGGTTATGTTGGACTTTTCATTATTTTGCTTTGGCTAAGTGATGGCAATGTTGTGGTTCATTATCTTATGTTGATGATTTCCTTGTTGTGGAGTCTGGTTTGCTATTGGTTCATTTGATTGTTTTGGATTGCGCGGTTTGGGGATCTTTCTTGTCAACTCCTAGCATGGGGGGTGGACTTTCGAGTCCACGTGGTCAGGTGGAATGTGCTATGCACCCCATTAGGTCCCCAGCCGAGGATCGAGCTGTGCAGATATGTTCCTCTTGTGGTGACTCCTGGATTGTACCCAAGTCTGAGCTAGACTTATTACTTTGTATTCACCTTTCCAGTTGTAACATTCTATCTTATTGTATTGTTCCCATTGTTGTTTGGGAACACTTATGTATCACTATCACTCCTGTATGATGTAACTTTTATTATCATTTTAATGAATGTAAGCTTTGACCTTAATTTATGGTCTTTGTTGGATGCTTATCATGCTTGAAGTGTATATTGACGCTTGGTACTATTATGAGACTTTGTTTCACATTGTGTAATTCTAAATGGTGTTGTATCTATGGAAATATACTCCACAATTGGCATATTGAACTATTAGTAAAATGCTATATGTATCCTTTTCATCTCTTTTAATCATGGATGGTTGGATGTTAGCTTTATGTAATATTGATTTGTTCGTTATCATTATGGTATTAGTTTTAGGACTTCGTGATGCCATCTCATGTACCCCAAAGGACGTAATGGTCATTGTGATTGTATAATTGCTTTATATACAATATATATTCATGTTTATCTTATGAATTGTTCTCCTTTCAAAAAAAATTTGTGTGGTAATTTGTTGTTTCTATTGTCCTTTGGGGTTTGCATGGCGGGGCATTACATTTCATCTCAATTTTCTCCTACTAAGGTCAACAATAGGTAACTCTTGCCTCAAATTTCCTTGGTTTCCGCATAATACACTTTGTGGGATAAGGGAAAAGTTGAGACATTAGACATCTACATTCAAAATCTAATCAAGAGTGTGTTTGTGGTAAAAAGAATCCATTAAGAAACGATTAAATCAATTGGAACCCACATATGTGCTTGGCATCTTTTGGTTGTATGGTTTTCACACAAACATTGATCTTTTTATTTTGAGTTACTTTTAGAGAAAAGCATGTTCTTCACTATCTTTGTCTTGTAAACAAGTCCTTCCTAGGATCATTTAGGATCAAATCAAACAATTCACCCATCCCAAAAATTTGCCATCCCATCCCACCAAACAAATTTAGAGCTTTGAAAACATCATTTTAGACTTGGGTAAATCATCAAACCAAAAATCACCTTGTTTAGTTAGGAGTATGGAAATGCATCCTTTCTCATACCTCTAATTAAATCAGCAATCCTTTGAACAAGTTCATCCTAGGATAACATCTTACATCTTAGGGTTTACAAGTTCATTACCCAAATCAAACCAATCAAAATAAAACCCTAAGTCTAGCATTAATCCAAAGTCCCTAAATGTTTAACACTCATATCATTTCCCCTTTTCATCCTTCATCTCGTCATTGGTCCTAAGAACCTTACAGGTCACTTTTACAACAAGGTAAAAACACAAGAGGAACATGGAATATAAACTTGATCCATACATCATGAGTAACCCAAGTCAACCAAACTATCAAAACCTTACAATACCAATTGATTTTCAAAACTCACATTTATGCAATCCATACATGGGATCATTATCTCCTACAAACCTCAATGGTACAACAAATGTGAGTATGCCCATTCAAAATTTTGGAAAACCTTTCCCGATGGTGGATTTAAATCCAAGTCCAAACTTACAAGTCTATCCACCAAACAATCAATGCACGAGTCTTCAAACGACCAAAATCATCCCACCAAATCCATACGTGCCAAAAGTGAATATACCAAGTACAAGATTACCAAAAATGAATCCAACAAACTTCAAGATAAATATGTTTGTGAATCACACAAATGTTGTTCAAAATCCAAACACGACGATAATGACTCCATGAATTAGTCCAAGTCAAGGTAACACCATGCAAAATCAAAGTTACCTAAATCAAGGCAATGTGATTCCCAACATCGACAATGTTCAATTTCAACCTATCACGCCAAATCAGAACATTGTCCAAAATCAATTTGTCCATGATCCCATTGAAAAACCACAAGTATACATCCCAAATCTGCTTGAACAAAAACCAAATCAACTATATCAAGGGAGTCAAGATCAAAATCAAGATTAAATTTGGTGAGATCAAATTGCTACACTTACCAAAATAGTTGAGTCATTATACCAAGAGACATCTCCACTACCATTACCCATATCAACATCATTCCTTGGTTTAGGTATTCCCCATTTAGCTAGCACCAATCACTCTATCCAAATCAATCCACCTAACACCAATCAAGCCATCACATCAAATACTTGGATTATACCATCGGCATTGCACCAACAGATGGTATCTAATCAAATGACAACATCAATCCTAACAAATCAAATTATGGTCTCCCAAGGATCTATTACCTTAGTCATTCCAACCATTCCTATCACCTCGATAACTTCAACCACCCCTATCACACCCATCATATGTCAAACCCTCACGATCACTCCAAATGTATCTCAATGAATTGTCACTACATCCAACACGATTCCAAATCCACCACCACTATGACCAAAACCAAATGCAGCAAGACAATATATCATTGCACTAAAAGCTCACTAGACCTACCAAAAGGCTATCCAACAATATCTAGCCACACAACAAGCAACACGAGCTCAACAAGTGCAACAAGCCTCTCAAGCTACCCAAGCCTCTCACGCTACCCAACAAGCACAAGCACAAACAAAAGAAATGACAACTGTTGAGAACAAGGATTGAGATAAATCCATCACTAAGAACCTTGAAGTTGTGTCTACTTCATCCAATGATCAAATCAACATATGTCAAGAGTCACTTTTCAATCATGATGAAAATCCACCAACAATACTCAACAATGATCCAATTCAAGAAATGTCAACATCACTTGACCCTATGGATGAAGACATTCACAATCTCTCCACCACAATTGTTGAAAAAAATGTTCAAGATCTCTCAATTAAGGAGCACATTGAATATGTTTCCACCCCATCCAATGATCAACTCACCATACATCAAGAGCCACTTTTTAGTGATGTATTTCAAGGATTGTTAGGATTATTTGATCCTATTGACATAATGCATGATCCACTGACCAACGATCATATTGAAAATGTCTCTATATCGCCTTATGAGTTAGAGGACATATCTCAAGAATTTATGCCAAAGCATGATCAACTTCTTTCACCAAAGTCTAGCAATGGTCCTTTCCAAGACATATTGACCCCCTTTGACCTCATGGTTACAAATACTGAAGAAACCCTAAACTCGACACTTGAGGAAATTGAACGAATTACCATGTCTAATGATGACATCCAAGAACCCTTTCTAAGGAATCCATCCTATGAAACTGACCCATGTCAAGAACTTGATCCAAAGCATGTTGAAAGCAACTCTGAAATCATTCAAGATCAAGAATTTGTATCTTCAAGATACTACAATAATCTAATGGACACTCTCCTATCTATGCAAGATGATCATTTCCATGTAGCACATACTCCTCCATCTACCCATGAGATGCTTTCTACAGATGGACACGTAGATGATCTTCATTCAAAATAGGACTCCTTTACTCTTGATATTATTACACAAAAAGAGTAGGTTATTGATTCTTACAACCAAATAGAGTTGTCAACATCGGGATCAAATATATCCAAAATCTAGACTGAAGACATCATGTATGAAGATATCCAACATTATCCACTCAAGGAAGTAGGTCAAACAAAACAAGATATTTCAGAGTTAGCAGAGCAGCAAATTGAAATAACATCATCTACAGTGGTCATTTATTAGAGAATGCATTCTAAACAGGAACCCTCAAAACAAGCATAATCAAGGAACAAAGGTGCCACTACCACCATATTGGGGGCAACCATGTCCCAAGGAAACATCAACATAGGGAGCACGAAGAATCCTTCTGATGAAACCAATGCCAATACTACAACCAGCCATGTCATGAATCTTCATCCACCCATCACCCCATCCACAAATTGGGACCAACGTCAAAAGAAAGATATGAATCAAAGCATGAGGAACATTATCAAAGCAAAAAAAGCTGAGAAGCATAACAAACAAATCAAATACACATGGGGTATGTGCAGGATCATGATGGAAAAAATAGGCCCTTAAGTGGGAAAAAATTAGAAAAATCAATGTTAGGAAACATGACATAAAAATTTGAATAAGTTATCTATATTATTTCAAAAATATGTAAGAATATAATCTGTAGAAAATTGAATGTAGTTTCTAAACTACTAGTTTTGTTTTAAAAAGAATTCTATTTGGTGAAAATTTGAAATTTCAATGCAGTAGTACTTAAATTTTAGGGGAAAAATAAGAGTAGTTGTTTGTCTGACCACCCTAACCACAATAAAATGATAATATTTTTTTATAATATTTTAGATATAAGTATTGGACTCATGTCCTGATGTGATGCATATTTTTTTGTAATTTTTTTCTGAGTAAATAATTAATTATGAATTTTTTATTACAACTTTTAAAAAATATAAAAAACTCGTATGTTTGACCACCTTATCTTGTTCAAAACTTCATGAAATTCAATTTTTTATTTTTTTAATCCTATAGTATGTGAAGCATATAATGTGATGCATGTTTTGTATTCAAAAAATGTGATACCGCTTGAAAGCTATAGATGTTTTTCAATTAGTCTATCAATCGACTTTAGCCTCGAATTTGAATAGAAAATGAATAATAATTACTTTCTATTAAATTCAAAACTAAAGAATAATTTATATTGGTGGATAGCTGAGAATATCCTTTAAAAACCTTTTCATTCAACACCTTTAGTATAAAAGTCACATCCATAAATTTCATATTGCCACTTTTTGGCCCATCATGATCCTGCACATACCCATGGATACCGAAACATATAAAGAAAGATTATCCCTATCAAACTCCATTAGTCAAAGAAACTATGGGGAAAAATAAAAAAATAGAAAAGCATCCATCAAAGATGTTTGCAAAAGCAAAAGAAGGTTTTTCAAGCGATGTACAAACTGTATCAAGTCATTGGTCCTAATTCCATGCACACTTCTGTGTCCACCCATCATTGCTCATCTTGCCAAGTTTGGAGAGTTAAAGGTTCCAAACTATCAACCAATCCATCTTTTATCCCTAAAAACACTCCATCCACACCTCCACGCATGATATCTAGTTCTTAAATTGACCATTTATTAGCAACAACCCTTCATCATAAGGATTTAGAAGGCACTCTATCATGATGTGCGCACAAAGACATAGTGAACTCCAGTATCAATGAAGTAGATCAAGAATCTCAAAAGTTGCATTCAGTGCACGTATCTTAGCAAAGCAACTTCTTCAAGCAGGATATTGATGGTACATTATGATAGGACATCTAATGAATACACCTTGTGATCTAACATGAGCTTAAAATCTTTTGAAAAATACAAAAAAATAAAAAAATATTAAAATCCAAAAAAATTAGAAAAAGGATTGAAAATAGTAAAGAAATAAAACCATCCTCTAGTGAAAACTGCATGTGTGGCGCTTTGGGCAAGACCATGATAAAAACTTGGTAAACAGGCATCATGTGTGGAATCAAGCATCTATGTACACCTGCTAAGATGAAAGCATCTCATCCCATCCATAATAAAGCCAGTAGTTCATCCATCCTATCCATAATAAATCCATGCATCCATGAACCATTTATCCAATCCATTTTCACCCATCTGCATCCATCATCCAAGTTATCTTGATCTTGATGAAATTTTCGGGCACACTTTATGCTTGCTTATGGTAAACATCTTGACATGGGTCATTTTCATTGATCCTATCCCATCCAACATTATCTAAGACATGAAGCATTATCCAATGAGCATTCTTTATCTGAATACCTTATCTTATTGTAAGATAATCCTTGGCATCCTTTGTGTGCTTACCATATCCATCCATCCATACACCTATCTAGGAATCTATCCATAACATTCCATACATTGCTAGAAATTGGGGGTAGATATTTACATCTTGCTTCGAGAATAAATTTTGATCTATATCCTCCAACTTATGTGGCAATCCAAACATTGGAAAATGTGAAATCAAATTGGTCAAAGCATTTTTGATCCAAATCACTAGCCCATGGCATATTTTGATGAGAATACATTCCTTATCAGTATTCATCTTTTTTCAAAAATCAATCCAAGTAATCACTATTAGTCGCATCTAATTCACACGTCAAACATCACATTAAATCATTCAAACAAATTTTATTGCAAATCAAGCTTCAAAAATCATGATCAATTGAATCCAATCAATCCATCATCTCGGGATATCCTTCCCAATCCTTGTGTTGCTTAACAAAATCCTTGCATTGTTGTGTATCCTAAACAATGTTATCATCATAAACCCCATCAAATCCTTGTGTTGCTTAACACTATCCTTGCATTGTTGTGTATCCTCAACAATGTTATAATCATCAATCCATCGATCTGATCAATCAAACTTAGCTTGGTCTT
>VDFB02086081.1:181190807-181499105 GCA_007258455.2 Sequoia sempervirens
TGGTCAGACATACGAGTTTTTTATATTTTGTAAAATTTGCAATAAAAAATTCATAATTAATTATTTACTTGGAAAAAAATTATTAAAATATTCATAATATTGGGACATGAGTCATCTACTTATATCTAAAGTATTATAAAAAAATATTATCATTTTATTATGGTTAAGGTGGTCAGACAGACACCTACTACTTACATACCCTTAGTTTGGTTGGATGCACTTAATACTACTTATACTAATTTATGATACATGATTTTTAGCATTCATACTATTTGGATATGTTATTGCTTTCATTAATATTATGTGGTGAGGTTATGTTTTAATGCTTGTTTATGGATTATGATGTGTATGCTAGTGTGTCATGGTGAAAGGACAAGGTAGCATCACTCTTTCGCGAGTGCCTTGCTATGTCACAACTACCTTTTATAGTGTGTCTGTATTGGAGATTTGTATGCACTTGAAATTGTTTTCATGCATAATGTAGGTACTGGGCACTGACTCCACCTACATGACAGGTTTGAGCATGTCCAATAAACCCAATAGGTATGAAGTTTAAAAGGAGTTTATAAGGAAGTGTCCTCATCCATTTTTCCATCCCCATTGTTTTGTCTAACGGTGTCATTCGTCCACAATCCCATCTTCGTTCGGTATTGCTTTGTGTTAGTCATTTATTTGAATCTTGTTATGTGTTGTTGTAATTATTGATTATGTTGTTTTGTCTGTGGTAGCTTATTAGGATTATTTATTTTAAATGAAATAAATAGTTATATGTATGTGTTAAATTGAATGTTGTTTATTTAATTAAGAGTAAATAAATAAAGTGGATAATATTATTATAATTATAAATTTTTATTTGTAAAATGAAATAAAATAAATTAATGATTTTGTGATTTGTTATTAAATATTAAGTTGAGGATAAATATTAAATTAAGAGATTTTAATTATGTGAAATAATTATGAGCTCTAAAATCAAATGAAAATAGAAAGAAAAGGATTTCATTTGGAAAAGAGAAAAGAAAAAGGATGAAAAGGACGAATGCATGTTTAGTCCTTTTCAAAAATTATAAAAAGAAGGGAAAATTGCTTCTTTCATCGATTTTTGGTTTTCGAAAAAGAAAAGAGTTATTTTTTAATTAATTGTAAAAGAGGAAAAGTTGTCTTAACTTGTAATTTTTGGTGAAAACTTGTCTGCAAAAATTATTTTGGCTTTTGTCTTTCTAAACAGCACCATGAAACGAGGCTGCCTATGGAAAGGAGGAAAATTCATGAAGGGTTGTTTTGAAAGTTAGAAGGAGAAGTTTTCCTCACACATCACACAATTTGCAGAGCGTAGGACTCCAGGTTCCTTAATCACAGTTTGTTTTAAATATTGTCAAAATTTAGTGTTTAGATTAGTAATTGTTTTGGTGTTTTCTTAAAAAACAATTATACTGTTTGAAAAAAATAGAAGTGTTTGAAATGTGTGAATTTTTTGTTTGGTTGAATTGCAAATTCTTCAGAAAACTCATGTACTTGTTTTTAGAAGTTTGCTGTCAAAATTGGGAAAACAAGATTCTGTTGGAAGTACTTCTTTAAATTTTTATTCTGAAAAGAAAAATATATTTACTATAGTTTAAATCTGGAAATGAAAATTCTTTTTACATTTCTGGTTAGATATATATATATATATTCATTGTGAAAATTATATATGTTGTCTGTAATTTTTCTAAGAAGTTAGATTGTCATGTGTAAAAAAAAAATATGCATACACTTGTCTGATTTTATGAAGAAATTATATATATATATATATATATATATATATATATATATATTTTTCGTTTAAATGTTAGGGTACGGGGCTGTTGTTTTGATGTTTTGAATTTGGGGAAGGGTCAGATTAGTCGTACCTCAAACCCTTGTTTACCCCCCACCCCCATACCTATGTTTGTGGTTGTGATGGAAACCTTGCTACGACTGCACACAATAGCTCAAGAACTGTTGTGTGCAACAGTGCTTGGTTGTTGTGTGCAACTCTTATGGGCTGCTCATAACAGACCAAGTGAGCATTGGCACAACTTCTTGGATGTTAGGCGTGGTCATTGGGGAGGCCGCGACCTCCCTAAATGGGAGGTTTGTAGCCTCCCTTATACGGTAGGCATTATATTTAGTTTTGTAAATTGTATTTAATAAATTTTAAATTTATAAATTTCAATTTATTTAATTTAATATTTTATTAATATATATATATATATATATATATAATATTGAAATTTGTGTGAATTAGACAATCATGTTGATTTTATATTCTATATATATATATATATATATATATATATATATATATATATATATATATATATGTATGTATGTATGTATGTATGTATGTATGTATGTATGCATGCATGCATGCATGTATGTATGTATGTATGTATGTATGATAATAATATGTATATATATGTATATATATGCATGCGTATGTACTTGATGAAAATATATGAAAATAATCATGATGTTAATTGTAATGCTTGGTTTTATGTTGTGATTGGTTAAATTGAAAACAAGCATTTTTAATAAATCTAATATAATGATATTTATCGAAATTAAATGGATGGAATCGTGCAATAAGTTAGTTTTCAAATGTGAATGTTGTTTTAAAGAATTTCATGTTGATACCTATTTATTGTGGATTGCAATTGATTAACTCTTATTTTGTTTTCCGTGGAGCAATTTTTATGAATTGACGTATAAACATGTGGAAACCCCTTAAGGTCATTTTACCCTCTATAGGAGTTTGAGGTTATTTGGTCCATAGGATTCTAGAGGCGAGAGTAAAATTAATGTTTATTGAGTTTTCCTTTGTTTGTATTTGTGATTTTGAGTTTATGCTTGGGCTGTACCTATTTTCATGAGTATTTATACATATGAATGTTGGCGAGATTATTGTGCCTCGCATGTGTTCAATTTTGAGATTCAATACTTCCTTTTGTTGGTACAACCCCTTGGAGTTTTGGTTTTGTGGTTTGGGTTCTAGGGAGAGTGCCTCTTTGTGGGGATCGACACAAAGGGGTGCCCAGGATAACCCATGATAGGACTGTACGATGATACTCTCCTCTAGCATTCCCTTGATTTGTTATTTTTGTGAGCCTCTAGAAGTGGTCATTTGATGTTGTGTATCCTTTGCATTATTATGTCACTCTTGTTTGATGTTAGTCTTATTGTTTCTATTTGGATGAACTTGGTCGAGGATCCTTCCTTGTTTACTCCTAGCATGAGGGTGGTCGGGTGGAACGTGCTATGCACCCCATTGGGTCCCCTATCAACAGTTGTGTAATACAGTGTTATCCAAGTGCAGTATCATCCAGACTTCACTATGTTTCCATAAGCATACTTTGTACTTTAGACATACTTTTGTATTTTTGTATTACTTCCACATGTGTTGGGAAGTATTATAATGTAAACTTATGTATTTATTCAATGAGATGTATTGGAAGCTAATGTAATGTGTAATCACACTATGTAATTCTTTCTTGATCTATGATTTTAAATATCGTTTAATGCTCGTGTTGTATATGTGGAAATATGTTCATTGTATTACCATGTTTATCTTATTATGAATTCATGTATGGTTATCATATTTTTTTAATATTGCCATATTGCTTTATTATTCATGATTTAAAAAAAAAAAATTGAAGATAAGTGAATGAATGGGTTACATTAATGGAATTTGGAATTTCCTCTATCAACTTTGGTTATGGGTTAGTTTTTTTAATGTCACCTCATGTACCCCAAAGGAACTAGGTGATTAACTTGTATTTATTTAGTTGATTATATGTATTAAGATTATAATATACATAATTTAGAACAAAAAAAAATGAGCGTTAATAGTTGTCCTTTGGGGTTTACGCAATGGGGCGTTACACCAAAGGGTTTCCCTAATTAATTGAGATTAAAGAATTATATCCATCTTTGACATTGTAATGTCTTGATGTGGCCTTTGTCTAGATAATGTTATCCTTTTTGTTAGATAAATACATTTTCCTTTTTACAAGTTTTTTTTTTAAAGAAGTTTTAATGAGATGGAACTTGCAAAAATTCAAAGTTTTTCCACTTCACTAAGCCAAGGACTAAAAAATTAGGTTCTAAATAGTCACAAACCTCATCGCCCCAACTATCTTTTAGTAAGATCTCAATTTGAGGCCAATTTCCAAGAGACTGGAGAGTCTTATGACCATTCCAAGCATCATCCCAAAAAAGAGCCTTTTCACCATTATTGATGGACCATGAGAGATGAGGGAGGATAACTTTCTACAAGAGGCAATAAAATTCCAAATTTTAGATCCCTTAGGGAGATCTTTTTGAGTGAAGATTCTTTCCCTATATTGGGAATCCAAATACTTATGTATCATCATTTGACACCATTTTTTTTTAGGTTTTGAGTAAATTTTCCACACCAATTTTGCACCTAGAGCCTTATTCTAAAAGAAGATATCTCTTATTCCTGCACCCCCCTTGTATTTGGGATTAAAAAGTGTGTCCCAAGCAACTAAAGGAAACTTCTTTTTGGAGGTAATATTTTCAAATCATAAGAAATCTTTTTTTTTTGGAGAACCTTTCCTTTCCCTTTTGGGAGCTTCAAAACTTACATAGGATAGATCGGAAGAGAACAAAGAACTAATTTGAGTAATACCAATTTTCTAGAAAGCATTAACCATTTTGATATCCAAATTAAAATCCTGTTAGATATTGTAGAAATCAATTTACCCCAAAAATCATGTTTCTCCTTACTAGAAAAAAATGGGATGCCAAAATATTTACATGGAAGAGAATCACTTTGAAACCCCTAGAGTTTTTGAATATGGGATTGCACAATTGGGTTCACATTAAGAAATAATTTTTTTGATTTATCTAGATTGCAATGTTGACCAGAAAAAGAACAGTAGTCTATAATTATTCTTTTTATTGCTTTAGTTTCTTCCATTGTGGCTTGATCAAGAAGGAGCATTTCATATGCAAAAAGTGAACGATTAACAAGCAAGGAATGGGTGAACTTGAATCCCTTTCCAAATTCTACCATTTCTTGCTACAATTATGGATCTACTCAATCCCTCAACCAATAAAATAAACATGAAAGGAGAAAGAGGGTCACATTGTCTCACACCTTGTGAAGAAGAAAAAAAGCCATAGGGGGTGCCATTTAAGATTACTAAAAATCTTGCCCCAAAAAATAGGAGTGAACCCACTTACACCAGCTATTATTAAAACCAAAATTCTTGAGAATTGCTAACAAGAAGTCCCAATTTACCCTGGCATAAGCCTTTAGCATGTCAAGTTTTAAAATCATTTCTAAGTATTTATTACACATGATTGAATGAAGAGTTTCGTGGGACAAGATGACACCTATCAGAGTATCTTTTCTAGGGACAAAGCCACCTTGTTCCTCATAAATGATTGAGAGAAGTAGTTTTTCTAGTCTAGTGGAAATTGTTTTGGTAAAAATATTGAAAATTGAGTTACAAAGAGCTATCTGTCTAAAATCATTGAAAGTTGTGAAAGGAGTGTTTTTTAGAATGAGAGCAAAAAATGTAGTATTTAAATCCTTTAAAACATTCCTATATCTTCTAGACTATTCCAAAGCTAGAAAGAAATTTTGGCCCACAAAATCCCAATATTTTAAAAAAAATAACATAGTGTAACTATCTGGGTTAGGGGCTTTTTCTACTTCCATTGAGAAAACAACCTCTTTAATTTCCTCCATGGATAATTTTTCCATTAGTATCTTATTTTGGGCAAGGCATACTAGAGAACATATATTATTTATAATAAAATTATTCTCTAAAGAGTTGCGAGTTACTTCTGGAGCCAAGAGATTTTTGAAATAAGAAACTACTTCTACCCCAATTTCTTTTTTTGAACTAATTAGATTTCGTGAAGATGAAAGAATTGAGATTATTTTGTTTGATTTTTGATAGAGTTTTGTTGAGACATGGAAGAATTTTGTGTTCTTATCTCCTTATTTTAACCAAGTATCTCTATATTTATGTCTATAGTAACATTCCTCTCACACAAGAAGCTCATGAAGTTTAAATTTTAGCAACTTTTCTTTATTAAAATGTACATTATCCATTCCCATTTTGATTACTATCTCATATAAATCAGAAAGTTCTAACTTGATGCATTGTTTCTTAGCAAAAATGTTTTTGAAATGATTCTTATTCTAGTCCTTAATCTTACTTTTCACATGTAATTTTTTGCTAAGTTGATACATTTGTTTCCCATTAAAGAAGGGGCAGTTCAGCCACCAATCTTTTACACATCCAATAAATTTTGTGTCTTGAAACCACGTAGCTTCTAATTTAAAATCACTTCTAATGATATCACTTTCTTCGAAGATCAAAAGGGAGATCGAGAAATGATCTGGTCTCAAAAGAATGTGAATAATTGAGGAAAAATACCAATCAACAGACAACCAATTGTCTAAAATCAAGAAGTAGTCCAATTTCTCTATAATTTGGGGAAAAAAATTCTCTTGTCTGTCCAATTGAAAGTTTCATTTTTATCGAGAAATCTTGAAAATTATTAGACAAAATAAAATGATTGAAATCATCCATTGTTGCTATAGGTGGGGTTATTCCCTCAGTTTTTTCTGAGATGTTTCTAACTGCGTTGAAATATCCTCCCAAGATCTTATAAAAAAAATTATTATTGGTTGAATTGAGTGATATTTGCTTCCAAATTTTTATTTTTCCAAAGACCAACCATGGGCCATATATGTTATAAAGCCAGAATTTTTTTTTGGTTCTCAAACAAACAACCAAATCCCTAATCTAGTTGGATTTTGTAATGCCCATCGTGCAAACCCCAAATAGAAAGAGAAAATTCATAATGCATGGAACGAATAAATGAAGAAAAGAAAAATGAAGAAGCTAACTATTTGGAAATCACAAACTACAATGGGACATAACACAATAGTGTCAATAATTCAAACTTCAGCTTAACCTCAAAATATTGCACTTCCATAAATTCACAGCATGATTGTTCAGACAAGCACATATTTTGTTTAACTTCTCCATTTACACACCAAAAAATTTACTTTATTCACTTTTCAGCACAAGTTCCTACACAATTTCAACCAAAAGCTAAAATTTCACACCTCAACTTTCAAGAACACACAACTCTTTATTTCATAACATAATCATTATAATAGAGTATCAATTTTTTTCCAATTATTCACACTACCAACCAGTTCAAACATAAAGGTGTAAAAGCACCAACGAAGTCTTGTAGTATCAAGTACATTATTAAAAAGGGTTCACAAAACAAAAGTGTCTACTCACGATCCCCTAAGGATATTCTTTTGGGTCCTCATCTGAGTCCCTCATGACTATTTTAGAGGAGGGGTGATGTGCTCGTAGGAATTCTATCTCCTCTTTTGTCAGTTTGGGGGCATGGGGTCCACACCCCAATGGCCAATCTCAGACTGTTGATGGATTCTTTGTCCTAGTAACCAGTTTAGACTAAATGGTTTTCTTGATTTCTTCTATCTTGGTCTAGACTAGAGCATTTTCTAGGGTTTCATTGTTAGATATTTCTTCTAGCGGTTGGCCTACTTGCACTTTCTCTATGCCTGCCTATTTTGGGTTGTTCTAGGTTCCTAGTCTTTCCCCAAGTTTGGTGTCATGAGGATGTTGGGATAATGTGCCCTAGTGGTTAGTCCTTTGGCCACCACCCCATCTTCTACCATGGCCTCGCCCCTGACCCCTAGCCATCCTGCACACATCACCAAGGGGAAAAGTGGTCACTAGAAGTGAATGAGAGATGGAATGAAGTTAAACACAAAATACCAACTTAAAAATGAATTCAACATAGCCACATGAAAGCTCACATCACATGACAACACATGGGCTCCAATGCATCCCCGGTAGGAAGGATATCGGTGCATTTCCCACTACACTGAGGGTCATATCCTTTCTGCTAGTTTTTTGCATCATCGACTCGACACAAACAAGAAAATTAGATGGATAAACAAGGATGTCATTAGGGTGAAAACCTAATCCCAGGACGTCTAAACAAAAGGTTCCATAATGGCTCATAATGCCCAGTGTATGAACCTATGCTTTGATACCAAGTTGTAATGTTTGTAGCACAAACCCCAAAGGACATCTATTATGCATGCAATTTATTTATATTAAAAAGTATAAATATTAAGTACTGCTATACATTATTACATTACATGAATACAAGTTCAATCACCTAACTCCTTTGGGGCACATGAGGTTACATTACTTAATTCTAACCCATAACGAAAAGATAAACAAAATACCAAATTTCTTAAATAATTTCATACATCCATCATGATCACTACATTAACTCATTCACAAGAGATAACCTATAATAAACAAGATTAACTCCAATGAATATCCATACACACATATACATAGATACACCACATGTTATAAAAGCATAATCAATATCCTAAGCCACAAATAGTTACAAAGACATATTTTTACATTACATTAGTTTTTAGTACATTACATGGATCATATACATGAGTTTACATCATAACTTCCCATACATGTGGGAGTGAAATATCAATAAAAGAGTATATCTGAAATACTTCATAAACATCTGGCTACAAGAGAAAATCTGGCTCAAGCTCCATCTGAATGAAACTATATTGAATGAACGTTGATGGGGAACCCAACGGGGTGCGAAACAGACTCATGCAGAACCGTTAACATCTCATGAGGATGAGGTAACGAACTTTCCAACCATGGCCTTCTCAGCCCACCCTTAGTCTGGAAAAGCCCTAACGGGTGGATGAGGCATCCTTACTTATCTTGTTAATGTTATTTCTACCCAACCCCCTAAATTCTTTATTTAAGTTATCACTTTTTACACTAACTCCTGTGTGGGTTATCCTAGCCACCCCTTTGTGCAATGGCCCCCACGAGGAGCCACTCTCCTTAGAGACCCAAAACATAAACCAAAATCCAAGGGTTGTACCAACATAGAAAAGCATCAAATCTTAAAACTTAAGTAAATGTGAGGCATTACCCATCCAGCTAAAATCACATAACTAGATTCTCATTTTAATCGGTAAAACCCTTCCATAGGAATCAAACTATAATGACAATATAATGTCCCATAATCCAAAGATAAAACATTATTTAGAAATTGCATCATGCCTCTAGAAGTCTAAAGATCACAATATCCCTAAATGGGGTTCCAAGACACCCTAGGTTCCCACATCGATAAAGGCCAAAAGAGATAACACAGATAATTAAAATACAATCCAAAATTTTACAAGAAAACCAATAGCCATAATCACAAATCAACTAAAGACATAATAGATTCCTGCTCTTATTATTATGAAAACAATTTTCCTAAATGATGAAATTTATTTCATTCCCTTCACAAGCCAACCATATAATTTAATTTCCATTTTAATGATGAAGTTTTAAAATATAATTTATGTAATAAAATTATTAGAAGGTTTTCCATTTTCAATTAATAACTTACAACCAATTTATAATCAAAGAACACAATTTCAATATACATATATGTTTACATAAATGTATATTGAAATTGTGTTCTTTGATTATAAATTGGTTGTAAGTTATTAATTGAAAATGGAAAACCTTCTAATAATTTTATTACAGAAATTCTATTTTAAAACTTCATCATGAAAATGGAAATTAAATTATATGGTTAGCTTGCGAAGGGAATGAAATAAATTTCAGGATTTAGGAAAATTGTTTTCATTTAATAACAAGAGTGGGAATCTATTATGGCTTTAGTTGATTTTTGATTATGGTTTTTGGTTTTCTTGTAAAATTTTGGATTGGCTTTTTAATTATCTTTTTGTTATCTCTTTTGGCCTTTATCGATGTGGGAACCCAGTGTGTCTTGGAACCCCGTTTAGGGATATTGTGATCTTTAGAATTCTATAGGCATGAGGAAATTACTAAATGATGTTTTATCTTTTTATTATGGGAATTTTGATAGTCATTATATTTTGATTCCTATGGAAGGGTTGTACCGGTTAAAATGAGAATCTAGTTATGTGATTTTGGCAGGATGGGTAATGCCTCGCATGTACTTCAGTTTTAAGATTTGATGCTTTTCTATGTTTGTACAACCCTTGGATTTTGGTTTATTTTTTGGGTCTCTAGGGAGAGTGGCTCTTCATGGGGGTCGGCATACAAAGGGGCAGCTAGGATAACCCACGCAGGAGTTAGTGTAAAAAGTGATAACTTAATTAAAGAATTTAGGGGGTTGGGTAGAAATAACATTAACAAGATAATTAAGGATGCCACATCCACCCGTTAGGGCATTCACAGACTAAGGGTGGAATGAGAAGGTCGTGGTTGGAAAGTTCATTACCTCATCCTCATGAGAGGTTAATGGTTTTGCATGAGTCATTCAATGGGGCCGACATTTTAGGTATGAGGAAGAGCCGGGATAACCATAGATGAGGGCTAGCGCCTCAGGAAACTAGGAGAAGTCAACACCTGGAGGAAGGGCTAGGATAACCCATGTAGGACTGTGCGATGACACTCTCCCCTTGTACCCCTTATGATTTGTTATCTTTGCAAGCCTTTAGAGCAATTTATTGATGTTATGTTATATGATTTATTGTTGCTATGTTCTAGAAGCGATTTATTGATGTTATGTTATATGATCTATTGTTGCTATGTTTGAAAGCGATTTATTGATGATAATTTTTGTGATTTATTGTTATTACATTTTGGAAGTGGTCTATGGATTGTTATACCTTGTGATTTATTGATGTTATGTTTAATGGTTTAATGTTGAACTATTGTAATCCATGTGCTCTTATGTTACTATTGTTGGAGTTATGTCTTGTAATTGATATGTTGGACATCCTTGGTCAAGGTTTCTTCCTTCTCATCTCTTAGCATGGGGGGTGCATTTTTCGAAAAACCCACATGGTCAGGTGGAACGTGCTATGCACCCCATTGGGTTCCCCATCAACATTCGTTCAGTACAATTCCATTCAGATGGAGCTTGAGCTTGAGTTTATCTTGTAGCCAGATGTTTATGATGTATTTTAGATATACTCTTGTATTGATGTTTCACTCCCACATGTATAGGAAGTTATGATGTAAACTCATGTATATGATCCATGTAATGTACTGAAAACTAATGTAATGTAAAAATGTTTCTTTGCAACCATTTGTGGCTTATGTTATTGATTATGGTTTTATAACATGTGGTGTATCTATGTATATGTGTGTATGGATATTCATTGGAGTTAATCTTGTTTATTAGAGGTTATCTCTTGTGAATTAGTTAATGTAATGATCATGATGGATGGATGAAATTAGTTAAGCAATTTGGTATTTTGTTTATCTTTTCGTTATGGGTTAGAATTAAGTAATGTAACCTCGTGTGCCCCAAATGAATTAGGTGATTGAACTTCTATTCATGTAATGTAATAATGTATAGTAGCACATAATATGTATGCTTTGTAATAATAATAATAATAATAATAATAATAATAATAAATTGCATGCATAATAGATACACTTTGGGGTTTGTGTGATGTGCATTATAGCTTTTACTTCAAAGTTATCAATCTTGACATAAAGCTTGTTCCAATTTATTGCTAAACCCCTTGAAGCTCCCAGTGCCAGAGAGTCAATGAAGCCCTAATTAGGCCAAGAACCAAAAAAAATTGAGGCAGATTGAGATGATAATTTAGTTTCCTGAAGTAGAATGATTTCAAAGAGAGTACTAAATAATTGTTGTTTAACTATTTATCTTTTGTTACAAAATTTAAGCCCCTAAAATTCCATGAAAGAATCCTCAGTGTGCTTGAGGAGAGATTATGTTTCTCATCTTTCTCTTGATTCCTTCCAAGCATTCACTCCCCATAGTAGAATCACATTGTATAGTTTGTGAAGGGAAACTAATCCCTTCACCTTTTTTAGAAGTAGAACGAAGATTCATTTCCAATTTGGATTGAATTACAACCACAATCTCTAGGTTAGTTTTCTCCTTTTCCGATTTACACCTTTTAATTTTGGGAGTGAAAAGATTCTTAAGTTTTGAATTGTATTGGGATATGGGTGGGGAAGAAAGAAAATATGAAGGAGAAATTTTGAGCTTATCAAGGGGAGGAAGGATTTCATTAGGAAAGCTTAAATTTATTTTAGAGGAAATTTGAGAAATGGAAGGAGGTGATTTAATCTTAGAGTTTGGCTCCTTAAAGATTTTATCAGTCATTTCTTCAATGAGATCGTGTACAGTCTTGGAAATGGAATCATTGACAAAGTTAATGAGATCATCATTAGAACCATTTATCAGATCTTCATAGATGGAGAGAATATTTTTTGAGGGCTCTGGATGAAGGGTGGGGGAGAGGGAAGAGTTAGCTTGAGTATAGCCATTAACTTTTTCCCCAAGGGGAAGTGAAGAATTGTAGGCCCTATCCAAATATTTTTCATTGTGCGACAAGAGTTCCATAACATTTGAAGAGGAAGGGAAGACTTGGTAGGAATGAGCACTACTAGAGGGTTGGTTCATGTTCAATGCCCCATAAATGGAATTGAAATCCAAAGATTCAGCTTATGAAAAAATGTTAGAGTCTATAGAAATGTTTGCTTCTTTCTATATGGAAGTCTCCCTGGTAATTGTTTGAATCCAATCACCTTTGCTAGTGGTGAGGTGAATCTTATGATGTAGGGAAGAGGAGTTTTTAATCAAAGTCGAGACCCTAATAATAGGTTTACCATTCACAATCAAAAATTCACTTTTGAGAAACTCCCCAAAATGGGAAACAATTTATTTTATAAAACTAGTATTAAAAAATTCCACAGGGAGATATGGCATTGAAAAAAAAACTGGGTAGGGCAACATTTTGAGATCCTCAAGAGAGGTATTAGATTTCCAATCAAAGATTCCAAGAAAAGTATCACCACATCATAATGGTCCTTTATGAAGTATTTTTCTCTTAATGGTGGAATTTTTAAATAAAATTAAAAAAGGAAGAAGCAGAAACCATGATTAAATCAAAATATTCATACCAGTTTTCCTTCATCAACAAGCGAATTTCTAACAGGGGTTTCTCTACTCCCCATATTTTCACAAATAGGCCATTTTGTTCACAGTCTGAATATTGGGGTTCCAAATATACTGGAATAGTCAGGACTTGCCTCCATTCCTATTCCCCCCTTGTCACATCACCGTTCCTAGAAGCGGGTTTGGTGCTTGAAGAGTGGACTTGAGGAGCCGATCCATTATCAAATAAGTTTTTCCAAAAACCCTTAGGGTTTCTTATCAGCCCTAACTTAGTATAAGAGTGATTTCTATCATCCGCAAATATTTGCTTCAAAAAGTTTTCTTTATTCACTTCTCGAGGTTTCCAAACTAGTAGTGACTTTGCGTGGAAGAGGTAGATTTAGGATGGCTAGATGAGGAGGAAGGATTTCTTCCATGATTGTTTGTATTTCTTTTCCTTTTCCAAATAGAACTTTCATTGCTAGAGCCACTATTCCTAGACACATCCTGAGGATGTTCTTTAGACTCAGCGGAGCAATTACGGGTGACAGTTTTCTATGTAGATGCTTAGTGGAAATCCTACATATGTTAGAAGGGAGGGTTAGAGGGATTGTGAAAGACAACTTGGTGATTTATTTGCGCATTTGCAGTCTGAGAAGCCCTAGGGTAGTCCCTAGAGTTATTGCCTGGGGTTTTTAGAATAACACGGTCATGTCATGGTGGTAAGTTGGGATTGTATGCTGGCAAAGGTGGCCATTCGTCCTCATTTTCCCAGTGCACCCATTTATCCTAAGTGCGATGTTTCTCGTGTGTGTTAGAAGCCATCTTCTTGTTCCTCTTGACAATAATCGTTTATAGTTTAAAGCTGGTTTGAGTTTATTTAATTATTAATTTTTTTTTATGTAGTATGATCAAGATTGATCTAGGAAATAAGAGGAACATGTTTTTGTGAAGATGATAAGTGTTCTTGTCATTTTTTTAATTTGTAGATAAGAGATCCATTATTATTTTGACATCTTCTAATTTAGTGATAAGACTTGAGAAGTATTCATTCTACCAAATTTACTCAAAATATATTTTAGAAATAAGAGGAACATGTTTTTTCTAAGAAGATAAATATTCTTGTAATATTTGCAATTCTTAGGTATGAGATCCACTGCTATTTTGACATCTTCTAATTTGGTGATAAGAGCCAAGAAGTATTGATTCTATAGAATTTTCTTAAAGTATATTTCAAAAATAAGAGGAACATGTTTTTTGTGAAGAAGATAAGTATTCTTGTAATTTTTTCAACTCATAGATGAAATCTACTATTATTTTTACATCTTCTACTTTGATGATGAAAATTGAGAAATATGAAGTCTACCAGACTATATTTCTTTGTTACTAAAGAGGGGTAAAAATTTATTAAAACATGAAGTACATTGTAAGGCTTTAAACAACCCTCTCAATGTCAACTAAGTTGTCCATCTCATGAGACAAATCCAAGGGTAATTGACCCCTATCCAGAATGTTCCAACTTTGCATATGATCAAAGGCCCACTTGGCCAAACAATCCTCAACAACATTCCATTCATGAAGAATATGAATGAAAGTGATCAACTCCAAAGAAGCATAGAAATTAAGAATCTTCTTAACAACCAAAGCTAAATGCCAACTAACATCCTTTAAATCCTGCCTATTCAATAGATTCACCAGTACCTGTGAATCAGATTCACATATGATCCTTCTCCACCCAAGCTGACAGCCATGCGACACAACATATAAAATGGCAAGAGGTTCCAGTTGGTATGAAGACCCTTGTAAATAGAGAAGATAAATTGAACAGTCCCAGTACTATCCCAACCAATTCCACCAACGCCAACATGACCCAGGTTTCCTTGAGAAGACCCATCCATGTTGTTTCTAATAGATATGTTTTTACGATGGATAGATTATTTTATTGAAGATAAAGGATTTGATTATGTTTTTTTTAATGATTTTGATTGTTTAGAAAAGGCTGCAAATTTTCTGGAATATCTATTAATTTAAAAAAAAACCAAGTTCCTATCCTCTCTACTCTCTCCCACCTTCATCTGGAAAGCACAAATTCCTGTATTACTTTCATGATGATGAAAATAAATAATGATTTTCTTGGGCCCTCTCCTTGAAAAATATGGTTTAAAAATCTAATTGCTTAGGATGGTCCAAGCAGGTCCAATGCCTTGGGTAGGAACTATGCCCAGGTGAGTGTGCAGAGGATCTGATGGCACCACATTTTAGTTCTCTAACTATGGGAAAGGGCATCACCTACCCAAGTTTACCATTGGATTCACAAGAGGTGTGAGACGAGGGTGAAAATGGATCTCCTACAATGTGAATTAGTTCAATATGTTTATCTATCACACATTTTCAAGGATACAATTTCTAAATTACTTCTATGTACAATGGTTTTGTTTATGAAAAATATTTATTTATTTGACTATTAAAATATCACCCATCTTGCATAAAACACTTTAGAGAATATTCTCTTATAACAATGAAGTGTCAAAAATAAATCTATATGCATAAATTATGCGTAAAACATAGTTAATATAAAATAAATCTAGTCATATCAAAACCTAAGGTAATATCAATCAAATTACTGTTGTCATGCAATAATTATGCAAAATCTTGATATGGCTCCCATTCATGTTGTAATATAATATTATTCAATAATATCAAATATCATATTCATATTAGATGACAACGTCCTTCCTAATAAAATAGATACATGAGTAACACAACACATATGTATTTGAAACATTAAAATACTTATTATAAACTTGGTTAATCATGTTTGATGCTTATGTCATATATAAGACAATAGGAATATTGTATCTTTTAGGTCATCATATGAAATATAAACTTGATGATTTTAATAATATTAATATTCTTAAGATCTTTTGATTTTATTTTCCCTATGATATATTCACATATTCTTGTGTTAGTCCAAGCTATTGTCTAGATAACATATGTATTGATCTAATTTATATTAATTGTTACCTTAATGTCTAGTAGTAAGTGATTTCATATAGTAGAAATAGGTTTACAAATCCACCCTTATAATTAAATTCTATATAAATTATCCCTCTAGTGAATTACTCAAGTTTGCATTATTACTCATGCAATCTTTCTCATGGCGATGAAATAAAAAATAATGTAGAAATAAAATCATAGAAGGAATTCCAAGAGTCAATATATCATGTTATAATTCAATAATACTCATCTAAAGCAAGAAACAAATCTAAGATATTGATTAATTCACAAAAAATATTATTATTCATGAATTACCATCACATACTCTAAATAGGTTTTCTTAAAAAAATTATCATAGTAGTGATCTTTGTCAACATATAAAAAATGGAAGCCTAGCTCCATCTTTAACAATATCTCTGACTATAATTATAATACTTGGGATCTAATCATAAATAGGGGACCTCATACCCAAAAAATACATCTCAATAGGGTTTGAATCTCAGTGGAAATAACAACAACACCACCTTTAAACCATCATAGTATGCCAATATCCACAAAGCCTATATTTCTATTTAATAAATTATATTAAATTTAAATTTAATAATAAGAATTTAAATAAATATTATACTCCACCATTTCTAAATAATACCTAGATTTTTTTTTTTTTGGTATATGTCTAAATTTTTAGTTGACTCATAATTATATTTATAAGACCATTTAGTTCAGTAAAAGGTAAATGACAGCGAACATTTTTTTTTTAGTTTTTTTTTTTTTTGATTATGAAGCATACAATATATACTTATGTTCATCCCAACAGTTCTAAAACCTAAATAATAATAGATCTTACAATCCTTGATACCTAGACCAATAATGAAGTCACCACAATGATTAATGTCCTTGATGTGACAATGATTTTGAAGGGTTGTGCACTATAATCTAGACTAAGATTGTTGTTACAACAACAATACGAGAGCTGCACTATAATCTAGACTAAGATTGTTGTTACAACAATGATACGAGAGCTGCATATACCATATGGATCCACTATATATCTGAGTTATGCCCCAACTTGCAACTCTACCTTGAAAATAATGATGTAATTTATATATGTGGAAGCTAGTGACTAGTTGTATTAAACCTTTTTCACTGCTACAACTACAATGGAATGTATCAACAAAACCCAATGATCATAAGGAAACCATTATCATGCTCTAATGGAAGTAATTTATATTATTAGTGCATTCCTTATTTGTGTAAATCACAACCACTAACTTGATATATTTCTTCCCAAAAATAATACATAATTACTTCAACAGTCACAACACATCTTTAACACAAATGTAATATTAATTTCAATTTGAAATTTCAATGGTTCAACTCAGTGGTGACTGATATATAAAATCACTAAAAGGAATTGTAGGTTTTCAACCATTAATTCTAGACCTAGAGGGTTTTTGTTCTCAAATTAATTGAACCAAAGTCCAAAACTTCAACAACATGTAGAAATCAAAATATCCTTGATAAATATGCCTCCTTCTCCTTGATTGAACTCTCTTAAATAATGTTTTCCTCCAAAATTTGTAACTCTTCAAATTTCCTTCATGACCCTTGATTGATATTTGAGAGCCATTAATAAAAATAAAATTTAATTATAAGAGTCCTTATTTTATAATTTAACTTTAATTGAGGCCCTCTTTATTATAATTAAATTTTATATGATAACACTTAAGTGGCCCCTTTTATGACATTAAGATCCGCTTGAGTTATTAGTATACTCCTATTTTCTAAGAGAAAAATCCCCAAGTCCATGGGAAATGAACGATGAGCATTTGAGTTTCAACTTGGTTTCATTTCAACATTGTACAAGATTTTTTTAACAATAGAATAATTTTGATCCACCTATTTGAGATTGTAAAATAAAAAATAGATGATTATGTTTGAATTTGATGCATGTTTATCTATATAGATTAGAGGTAATCTTCCAGTGTTTCTAGGGCTCTTATGGTGGGAAGGTAGTTTAAAAATCAAATGTCATGGCCTTTACGAGGTTTTTGAAAGGTTCTTCTCTATTCTTTTAGATGTCGAGACAAGATTGGAACCCATTTCATATCCCTTGGGTTTACAAAACCCTTTTTTTGGTGTTTGAAAGCTTGATTTGGTAGTATTAACAAGAAATTATGTTTTATATTTGTAATTTGTTTCCTGAATCAATCCTCGCCCTTTTTCCTCAGAAGGGACAAGAATTTAAGATATGAGTGATGTTGAGTTGCAAATAGGTCTTCAACATTAGGTCCTTTTGACTAGAGAAGTTTCTTATGCTCTTCTGTCATATTGATAAGTAGTAACATTTGATGGCAACTAGCATTTTTTTGTTGAAAGATATTTATAGATAGTTTTTTTTAGAGGTGTAATGCACCCATATTATTAGAGGTAAACAATTTTGACAAGAGCTATGAACCGGGTACAAGAAACCACAAGAAACAACCAAACCCACCAGCACAATGGCCTGACATAGGCACAAGGCCTGTGAGCACATTGGCCTAGTGAGGATTTGAACCCTAGTGGACATCACTACAACCAAGCGACTTGACCACTGAAACACGCCCATATCGGCTAAGATGGTTATAGATAGTTGCCTAACTTAGATTTTTTCATTTTTCTATGCTTGTATCATTCTAACTCTCTACATGATAATTGGATGGTCCATGAAGAATTGATGAAAGATTACAATTATTCAATTCAAAGAGTGAGTTGGAAAACATATTTCATTACTTTTACTATTTGTTTACACAAAATCAGTTCGCATCTATACATGTATTTTTTAGTTACTGTAATTTCGGTTTCTATTAACCCGACTGCTTGAAAAGAAAACAACAGTAAATTTAGTCATATTGTTTATTAACATGCAATCTGAATCTCATTTTGGTAGAGGCCTTTTTCTGTAGATTTACTTTTTTGTTGGTCACTATGGTCCATCCTCCTTTCTTTAAAGTTACCAATTCTAGATCCACCTCCTCCTTATTTTGTACCCTTGTATTCAAAAGAAAATATTTTACAAAGAAAGGGTCAATAATCCCTTCAAACATATTTGAACACTCAACATCATTGGCTAAATAGACAACCACTAATTGGAGCACATACCATTTTTGCATCACTAAGACCCTTCAATGACATATACATACTAGCATTGTTTTGCACCATAGGAGAAACAGACCATAATTTCCAAACAATTATATAATTCTATCAGCGTATTCCTTGCACCTCCTCTGAGTGCAAGCTCACTCCTTGCAACTTCTTACAAGCCTTGCAAAGTGAATCTAATTTCATTCATCAGGATTGGGTGGCAAGAGGAATCCTCCATAAAGACATTTGGACCGAAGGCAGCCCTAAAATTTATAGGTCTCGTCGGTGCATTCTATTTTTGACCATTGATGTTCACATTTATAACATCTTCATTCCCATAACGCACTCTTGTATCTCGTATCTGGATGAGTGACATTGAACATTACTTTCACATTCTAATCCCCAATTAGAATAGAATGAAACTAAGAAAGCTTGGAATTATATGTAAGATGGAAAAATACAATTTATATTACTATATAAAGCTTTATCTAAATTTTTTGGTATGATCTTTATAAATTTTAATATAATTAAATAAAAAAATTACTATCTTATTTTTATGAGTGATAAAAAAATAAAATTGTTAAATTTTGTAATAAAATAAATTATTTCATTGTGAAAATAATCAATGAAATAATTTATCACTTTTTTAATGAAAACTCATTTAATTGTTGAAAAAAAAAGCTTCAGCATAATAATAAATATCTACAGATATAATTTTCTTTTTCAGATCAGGCAAATTCACTGTCAACAATTCATTGCAGGAAAATTTACCATCAACAATTCACCGCAGTAAAATTCACCACCATGACAAATTCACCTCAAAGAAAATTCACCACCAGCAATTCACAGCCACAAGAAAATTAATTGCAAACTTTTAATGCCATGAATTTTTCATCATAGTGAATTGCTGGTTGTGAATTTTCCTTGAAGTGAATTTATCATGATGGTGAATTTTTCTGCTGCCGTAAATTGTTGATGGTGAATTATCCAGCGGTAAATTGCTGTAAGTTATAATATTTTAAAAAATAATCTGATTATAACTATATATATAGACTTTAACATCAATATTTCTAATCAAAATAAAAATCCAACATAAATTTTTTCATCTTTACTTTCACGATAATTTACTAAATATGATCTAAAATTAATAACTTATACACAATCATATTGGAAAACTCTTATTAGATTCTGTATACTACAACCCAATAGAAAAGAAAGCATATAAAAAAAACTCACTTGTTAAGTTTTTAATTAGACCATCAGAGAAGAGACGATAAGAAAGAAGTCCAATAGTGTTAATCTCCATTGAAAATCTCTGAAACAAACTTAAACTTCTTCTTACATAATCACATTATTTATACCACAACAGACCAGCTTTTCTAAAGACACGAAGAGTGCTGCCGTGTAGAGTTTTGCAGAAAAAGAAAGACATGTATCATACGGCCTGGCTCAGATGTCTCTCAGAAAATATAAATATAAATATAAATTAATATGTTTTTAAAATTTGTTTCAGTTTTATTTATATATGAATTTATAAACTTTATACCATTTAATATTGTTTTGATAACATTTTAAAATAGAATTTACAACAAAATAGTTTGGAATATTTTCATTTTATTAATGTAGAATATTGTTTATAGTATTTTTATTTATTATTTTATAAATAAATATTATAAAAAGTCAATTATATCTATATTTCATCACTATATTAAATTTTTCATTGTTAATGGAGATATGGGAGATGATTTTCTAAAGAAGAAAAGATAAGCTAAATGAATGTCATTTCTCTATGGCTGATTTAAATTGAATTTTGATGGTGTTTTTAAAGGCAATTCTAAGAAATATAGGATTGGATGTGTTATTAGGGTATGGATGGGTCTTTTGTCTATGAAGATTCACAACAACTCAAACCTAATAGTAATAATGAAAATAGAGAATGAAGGATATTAAATTAGCATTGTCAATGTTATAAGAATGAAATATTCCCATTGCTAGAAGATTAGCAACATTCTCTTGTCAACTCTCCCTTTGTTGAATTTATTGGAAGAATAAACAATTAATCATGTGTATCATAAGATCAATGTGGAAGTGGATTTTCTCACCAACCTAGCTATTGTTAGCAAGGATGTGGTTATTGTTGACATAGTGGTAGATATGTAGCATCCCTTGAAAAGACTTCTCAAAGGTACCATAGGGATAGGTGATGATTAATTTATATTTGTCTGTATTATTTTTGAGGTTGAATGGATTCGATCATATCATTTCATTTTTATCATTTATTATTTATTACCTCTCAATCATGCCAAGTTGATATCACCAATTATGGCTTGCTCTTGTAAAATTTGAGCAATGTTGGTTCTTACATACTAGTTTGGATATATGGAATTAGTTTTCCTTTTTAATGGTCACTATTATGTATTCATGGAATCCTTTATTCGACTTGTAGGTTTTCATAGGAAAGTGTATTTTTTACGTAGGATATAAAAGAAGTAATTAAAGTGTGTTTTAGAATCTATAGTAGACTATAACATTTTATGGTTTAATGTATTTGGGGTGAGAAATTCTTGGTGGGAAAATAATAATACAAAGTCAAAAAAGATAGTTTATCCATCTTTGCGGTTGTTCTAGTAGGCCTTGGTGAGGCAAAATATTTGAAAAGACTTATGTCCACTACTCAATCAAAATTCAAATTTCTTTACGTGTAGGATGAAATGTTACAAGTGGCTAATTATTGTGCTGAGCTACTATTTCTTGAAAATATTATCAAAGTTCTTAATGATAGGACCAATGTGCATTGACACTCTTTCATTTGCACCAAGCTATAACATTAGGCTTAGTGGACAAAGAAGTGACTTGAGGTTTTTCCTAAAAGAAACAATGGGGATTTTTCCAAGATAGGTTAACTATTGACTTAATTCCCCCATTTTAGATATATTCACGGGTAACATGTACATGTTTGAGGTCTAATACGATTTTTAAAGTAGTGGTATTCCATTTTCTATGTGTTATTTAACATAGCTTCTTAGTATGTAAATAAATTATAAGGTCTAAATTATAGTGGATTTTCTAGGTCTTTTGATCTTCGTCAACTTGTGTTGCCTTTACTAATATGTCTTGATTAGGTAAAAAATCTATATTATTTTATTTTGAGTAATATATATGAGAGAAACCACCATAATCATAGTTTATGTATCAATTGAGCAATATATATAGCTTTTTTTATCAAGATAAAGATGTGAAAGGGTTTGTAACCCTAGAAAACAACCATAAAGGCCAAGCAAAAAGATCTCATGAGAAGTGTGAAAATTGAAAAAAAAGAAAAGAAAATAAAGACTTGCAAAGAGCTAAATAGAAGATAAAAAGAAGACCAATTGAGAGACCAAAACATAAACACAGAAAGGGAAAAACTCAAGACCATAAATAGTTATTGGGCACCCAACAACTCAAGACCCTTGATGTCCTACCATTCATTAGCTAGGAATTAAATCTTCTATTCAAAAGAAATATCCTTGCATTTCTTGATATCATCTTCAATAGGAGGAGAGGTAGAAATTTCAGTGATTTTACCTTTCTTTCTAACCTGAGTAGTAACTAAAGGTACATAAAAAACTCTCTTACCCTGATGCTTTCTCAGTTCTTGTTGGAACACCTCGATGGTGAGAGTAGTATATTTCACTATACCTTTGTTATGCTCCAAAATCTTCTCAAGGATACAAAGGGTTTTCTCCTAATTGTATTGCAGAGTTGACACCTCCTCTTGTAGTTTAATTTTTTTGATGGAAGTCCCAATTATTGACTTTAACTCTTTTATCTCTTTCTCCATATAATCCCATTTCTAAAAATACTTGACCAAGATAGAAAAAAATTCTAGTGGCCAACATCCTCCACTTCACCTAGCTAGTTTCAAGAATTTTCAAGCACAAACATCTCTAACTTTCAATTTTTGGTTTTAGCTTTAATTAATTAGGACATAGTCCAATTCAAAATATCATTATGAATGTTCATAGCTTGACTTATTTCATTCAACTTTAACCTCAAAGGGGTACAACATTGATAATGTCATGTTTTGAAATGGGTTCATTAGGTAGAAGAACTAGGTTAACATTTTGGATAGGGGAATCAGGGGGATTGCTAGGGGGAGAAATGGAAAAGGAAGCTTCCCAAGGAAGAGAGGCAATATGGGATTCTTCCCTAGAGGGAGATATTATAGGAGGACCTTCAAGAGTCAGATATCATGAGGAGTTTGAGTTACCAAAGATAGAAATGTGAGGAGAATCGAAAAAACCCACTTTTTTTCTTGTTGGAGGGGGTGGGTTCATCTAAAATAGTGGTTTTTCCTTTAGATGTCTGAGAAGGATTGGATATCATAATTCTTGGTTTATGGGCTAGGGTTGAAACATTTTCATAGTCAAAAGAAAAAGGATTATCGTTTGAAGACTCTAAGGCATTTCTAAGGACCAACATTGGGTTAGTGACCCTCGAAAGGGAGGAAGTGGTAGGGGAAAGGTCAACATTATACTAGTAGAGCCTAGAAATAAGGCCTTGGTGAAGGGGTGTTTACTTTCATTTTTCTTGGATAGATCTCACAAATTGTTTAAGGGAGGATAATATCCAAAATGCAAAATTCATTTTGATATTGTAACAAAAGTTATTCTAAATAGGAAAGAAATGAGCATGGAAGCATTTAAATCTTCCCTCCAATATAACATACCTCATGAGAAATTCATCCACCTTCTTTCAAACCCAAATAAAGTTGTCCCTGTTGACCCATTTTTTAATCAATTCATCTTCTCCCTTTTCTAACGAAACACTCCATGTCCTTTTGATAATGTCCCTTAGGGTTTTAGGAATAAAAAACCCATGGACAACATGAGACCTATGCTTTCCAAAAAAAACTCCATGAAGAACACAAAATACAAGCCTTCGAATTTAAACAACCCAACTTTCCATGAGTTGGAAAACTCTAAGGAAAGAATGGGGTTGTCCCCTTTCATTGCCTCAATAAAGGAGGTGAGCTTCCCTTTCTACAAAATGGGCCAAATGTCTTTTTGATTCCTCTATATTTCATAAGATGATGGCTCCTTTTGAACAAGATAACCATAAATTTTACAAGTCATAATAGAAAAAGATAGAAGGTAAAGAACAACACACAAGAAATAACATATGCAATTAGCATTCGTAGACATAGCTAACTTGTAATTAAGAATAGATAAAAGGGAATGATTTTCCTTCATGTGGTTGAGGAAATACTTATTGTCATTATAAACCTAAGAGGGATTCATATTAATCTTTAATTTGAATTGAATTGTCCTCATCATTGATAAGAACTCTCTCATTTTTTGAGATCATTAAATTATCCTCCCAAATTTTAATCTTTCTCACAAACAAGCCTATATTTTCCATCCCATCGAAAACCTTGTTTACTTCACGATACACATACTAAACTGACAATTCCCAATGTGTATGATCTCAAGGTAAGATTCAATAATAAGATCTCATAGAGACCATCATGAAGATGCTTTACCACTTAATATCATTAGCATGGTCTTACAAGAATATCCTTCAATTGATAGGTGGGTGATTCCTCTACTATGACAAATTTGTAGGTCGTGAAGAGAAGCTGCCACATCAATGAAACTAGAACTTTTCCTTCCAAGATGAATACCATATACAAGAATAACCTTACCATTGTGATCCCATATAATGCCATTGCAACCCACCTGACCTAGGTTCCCTTTAGCAGAGCTAATACATATATAGTTGTTATTTGAATATGTTTAATTTAAAAAATTGAAAAACATAATTATAATAACTCTTAAGTAAATAAAATAGTTTGGAATTAATAATTTATATATTAAAATAATTCTTAAATAATTTTAAAGTTAATATAATAATTTTGAAATAATTTTATATTATATAAAAATGCTTCTTGAATGTAAATAAATATAAAAAAGTTTCTAAGTAAATGAAATATAGTTACATGTTAAGAGTTTTTTTTTAATATACTTTAGAATTGGTTTAGTATACATACATACATAGATTTTATGTTTAATTTTATTTTTTGGAAGAGATGTCATTCATTATTTCAATAAAAATTATTTGATTTGCTATGATAAATATTGTTTATTATTTTTAATTGGGTATATATTAATATGTATTTTAGAATTTTTGTGTGTTTATATTTAGAAAATAAATAATAACTTTTCTAGTCAATAAAAACATTATTTTTTTACTATATATAGTATTATTTAATTAATCATAAGATAAGTGTACATGATTTTAACTTAATTGATAAAAATCAAGAAATGCATGCATGCATAAATACATATGTACACATATATATATACATAGACACATATATACATATATATACACATACATATACCTATATACACCCACATATGGGGTAATGGAAAAAGTATCCCTTCTAATTTTCCCTTACTTGTTTGGGCCTTCCTTATGAGTTGGGCTTAATATTGACTTGATTTAGTGTTGTAATGTGTTTAGCACATTCACACTAGATCTTGGAACCTTGTGAATTAATGAACATAAATGGTACCTTGCTAAAGTGTTGTGAAGTGTTGTAACTCACTTTCACACTTTTCTAAGGTTTTATTAATTAATTACACCTAATAAACTTCTTTATAAACTTTAATCTTGCCTTATTTTAAGTGTTGTAAAGTGTTGTAATCCACTTTCACACTTTTCTAGGCTTGTCATTAATAATTGGGCTCTCCTATGCTTTATTTGGCCCTATTTTGCATCCACAAGTCTCATTTATTGCATTTTTTTGAGGATAATGCCGACACCAATCATTACCCAATCATAATTCAGGTGTTTCAGGTTTGAATGGCCCAAATTTGGTGATCTGGGAGTCATTTGATACCTTGGTCGAATGAGTCTCGTGTGGTCCAAAATCAAAATTAATTCAAATTTATGGCAGGATTTTAGTTTCCTAGATTTGATGTCGGCTTGTATTGTTGTAATTTCAGAAATTTTTGCATAACTGAGTATAAATACAAGGTTCTTTCATTTATTTTCACCTAATACTTTTGTGAGAGCATTTCTTATAGAAAGTTTGAGTTCACAAGAGAATTCAAACATTTTCAAGAGCATTCAAAAGCAGATTATCAAGCATTTTAGAGCAACATTCAAGCATCAATCATCATGTCAAGGATTTCATGCATCATGTTGTTTTAGAGCTAACAATTATGGTGTGGGATTTTGTGATTCAAGTAAACATCAAATTGAACATCTATACAATTCAAGCAAGAATCAAGGTCTCCATCCATTGGAGCCATTAAATGCATGTTTGCAACATTCTATTGCTAGGGTTTGGTCTAGGTTACATATTTCCTAAGGAGTAAGATTGGAGAAAAGTTGCAAATCATTCAAAGTTTTCAAAGTTTTCATCAAGTCATGGGGAAAACCTATAGGTTGTAGATTAGGGTTTCAAATTTGGCAATCAATCAAGAATGACAAAGAAAACATAAAAGAGTAGGATTAGCCTTTGAAGTTTCAAAAATCCTAACTGGAGTGATTCACCACTTCTGGTGAATGAGTCCCAAATCCAATCAAATTTTAGATTTTTGGCATATTCAGATACCTTTTTGGAAGATTCATGTTGCTGCACAGTTTTCCAAAAATTGGATTAATTCACCTAGCTTGGTGAATGAGTCCTAGTTAGGATTGAAATTAGAATTTCCATTATTCTAGACCTCCATCTACTCATTTCCAGATTTCCATGTACACACCTTCCTATCTTCAGTTTTCTATTTCATTTCAGTCACCTTTCTAGGTCGTTTCATAGTGCATTACATTCAATCAGGGCTTTTCATTTCATCTTGTATTTCATTATCCTTTCCAAGTCTAAGCTTGGTGGTGAGCCACTTATTAGTTTTCATTCAGCCCCTAGGACAAACCTATTACAAGATTTATTTCTCTTTTGCATTTGGATCTTTAGGGTTACCCTTGAATGTAGTAGGTGGAAAGTGGGTATGCTCTATGTCCTAAATCATATGATAACATCCATCCCACATTTTATATACCACAATATACACACACATAAATCTATATATATATATACACATACATATATATATCTATATATACTTATATACTTATATACATATTGTAGTGTGTGAAATTGTATACCCTTCACAATTTCAAACTATGTTTGGGTCCCTTAATTAATTGAACTTATTTAAGCTTCTTATTTTTGAAATTATGTATTACAAAGCCTTATTTTTCCCATTTTCTAAAAGGGAAACCTGTATTTAATCAATGAAATTAATATTTTAATCACCCTAAAATGAATGTGTTCTAGAATTTTTGGCGAGGAGGGTGAATGGGTGAATGGGTACTCCTTAGGTCCTAGGTCCCAAATTTTTATAATTTTTTAGCTGTATTTTAATGATTCAAATTTCATATGCAATTCTTGGCTTTTGGAGTCTAATTTTTGGGAAATTAGATAAAAACCTATAAATACATAGTCTTTTTATAAACTCAAATCCAACACTTAAGAAGCAACATTATCAAGACTTCATATGAGAAAATACTATTTTCAAGAGCATTCAAGAGAAATTTTTTGAATCATTTTCTATAGCAACCAAGATCCTATCATCTTGTGAATGCTAATATGCATTGTTCATCCTAAAGCATCCAAGTAGTCAAGTATCCAACAAATCAATCAAAGAAAGATCTAATTCCTTGGAGTGATGTGTTTGACTTTATTCCTCTAAGGGAATCCATAAAAGGTTTGGTGAGTTGTAGCAAGAAAGCATTCATTCATCATTCCTTCCATTTCTCTATTGTTATTATATCAAGGTTTAATTACCAAACATAGGATTTGACAAAGGAAACCCGCCATTCAAAAGATTTTTTTTTTCCTCTTGTTGTATGTGAATATTATAGGTGAAAGAAGGACCGAGAAGATCTCAAAGAGAAATTTTGCAACATTTCATAAGTTGTCACGATTGTTGTCAAGCCACAAAAACTCAATTGTAGATTTTATTTCTAACTTTCCAATAGTGGGACCTTTTCCAAATAAAATCTAAGGTCCAGTACCAGAGGGACTATCAATGCCTTTTCTGGACACCCTAACCAAGACCCATTAACCCTAAGGTGAACCCTTTCCTTTAGAAGTTCTTAGAAACAAATTTTAATGCCAGGTACATGTGTATAGACCCTTCTCATATCTTCCTATAAACTTATTTTTTAGTTTTTGTATCTTTAAGATCTTGCATTTTATCATCTAGTTCATATTGTTCATTATGTTTAGTTGCATAAAATCATTTCCATTTAGTTCCAAATCCTATTGTCTCAAAGAAACTAAAGATTCAAGTCTGATTGGCTCACCTTAGGATTGAAATTCAATCTCTACACCTTGCAATCTCCTTGTTTTAATGAAATTTTGGGAAGAGGCACACCATTAGTTCCTAATTTCTTTGTATGAAGGACCTAGAACACCCTATTTTAATCATTCCATATTTTCCCATATTTTCATTTTGGTCAGCTTTATATTGTACAAAATCTTTCATGATTTTGAGATCATTGAAACCCTAGATTTAGGTCTTGCATTATCTAGTTTTGTATTGCATTTAGGGTTACAATTTACATATTTGCATCATTCAAATTCATAAAAAAACAAAAAATAATTGCATAAATTCTACATAGTAGATTGCATAAAAGTGATTTTTAGTCATTTAGATCAAAATCACATCAAAAAATTTGCATTCAAAAAATTTATCATTTTGTTCATACATTGTCATTAAAATTACATTTCCATTTCATCTAAAAATTTGGGAAAACTGTCATTGTTTAACTTGTTTGCAACCAAAGAAATAAACATACATAAACGACATAAAACTTCAAATTTTTACTTTGTAGAACTTTTTCCAAGGACTCATTTACCCTAGGGAGAACCCATCCTTGTACGTGCATCTCACACATAGTTTGCACATTGTTATGTCTTTGTATTATCAATTTTTTCTAGCTTACAAAAGTCTATTTTAAAATTTTGAAAAATTGTTATTCCATGTGCTAGGAAAGGTGTCATTTTTCTTGATTTATTAAAAATTAATGGAAATATTTTTGAATTTAAATATTAAAAATCATCAAATATGTAGGAAAACTATTTTAATTTTTTGAAGCATTACATATTTTGGATAGATTAGTTCTCAATTTTTCATAAATAGAAGCATGTTTCATTTTCCAAGATGTGCTTTTGATATAGTGGCTTGTACAAGTGCTATCTACCTATTTATAAGCACAATATAGGGAAGCAAGATAAGGTCATTCACAAGAATTTTAGCCATTTTCCAAGTTTTTTCCCTAATTATGAGAATAACTTAGTACACGAGAATGAAATCATTAACACATTTCTTAATATCACCCTGCCTATCCTTCACTCAAGCCCTAATATCTCTCCCATTTATGAGGATAATTTGATATAAGATGAGGCAATCATAGAATTTTTTTGCATGTAATTATAATCTTATTTTTCCCTCTCTCCCTACTTCTCCCACCTGGTAGGGTATTATTATGCAAGAGGATGAGATCATTGACACATTTCTTAACATCACTTTTCCTATTATATATCCATCTCCCACTTGTGAGTATTTATTCTAGTGTAAGAGAGTGCAATCAATGAGAGTCATGATAATCATAATTGTCCTTCTCCCAATAGCTCTCCTACTAGTAATGAAGGTATCTTAGAGTTAGAAAACACAATCATTGAGAATCATAAGAATCTTGTTTGTATCTGATCTCCAAATGCTTCTCCCACATGGGAAGATTATGCAACAAGAAGATGATATATCATTGAGATATTTCTTTTGAAATATTGTAAGATTGGTTACATAGTTGATGAGGCTAAGGTCACCTTAGATCCCCCCTTGTTAAAATATCATCAAGAAGAAGTCACATCCATTGAGTTTATCAACATGCAAGTGTCCATCAGATCTCCTTTGATTATAGTACCTCCAAACATTCCTTTTGGACCTCCCAAGAGTCCTCTAATCATTGGGCATCCTAAAATTACTCTTGAGCCTCCTAAGAGTTCTTTACTTATTGGACCTCCTAAGCCACTTCTTATCATAGGACCACCTCAACACCAACCAAAACCTCTAGAGGCTATCTTATATTTTGTGAGGTATCTCACTAGTAACAATGTTTTGTGGCAACCAAGTTATAATATTGTTTCTCATAAATATAACAAAAGGAATAATAGGAAACCAAAAACCATTCCTATATCAATACTACTTTGTCAACCCATTTTTCCTCTTGCCCCTCATTTTCCTTCTCATAGTGGAAATGAGTATGATCTTGTGGGATAACTTTGTAACAATCCTACTAAGATATCATTGTAGGATCAAATGCAAGCATCACCACTTTACTATGGAATTTTGTGAAATGATTTGCAACAAGTTTTTATGCCTCCTAGTGCACAACCAAATGATGTGGCAACTATGATTGATAGTATGAATTCAACTAATTTGGATATTACCTTTCATCAAACTGAATTACCTCATTTGGAAACACAAACATAAAATGACGCTTTGATGATATAGGCTAGTATTAATAGGTTTGGTATTAAGTGTACTCTTATTGATAATTGTTTGGAACTCATTGTTTATAGTGTAAAATTTTTGGATACAATAAGAGTGAAAAAGACTAAAACTCAACCATGGGACTTGACACCTATCCTCTTTCCATGCTTCCATGAACTTAAATAAGCCTTCATAAAATACATTATAAAACACTAGAAAGCCATGAGATGATGCCACATGGAAAATCTACCATATGTCTTCTTTCGACACATTCATAAGGCACCTATAGGTCTACCCAAAAGGGCTTTTTGAAATGGCATAATGCATTAAAAAAATTTCATCTAGACTCGATGGGGTTCTCCAATGGTCCTTCTACTACAAAAAATGGTCAAAATTCCATGTGTCACCACTTTCATGCTTCCACGTACAACTTTGGGTCCATTAAGAAAGACTTTGTGGAATGGCAGAAACAAGTAGATATGTCCAACCTATCAACATTTGATTGATCTTGTGGTTTTGTAGTTGACATAGCCTTTTATATAAAATTCCCCAAGAAACAATGGAAATTAATAGTGATGATACATCTATTGGAAATTGATTGGTCCCATGAGGCCCTTTCTTAATAAAATATCCATGTAGGAAGGGCATAGAGATATTAGACTTAATATTCTAATAAATTATTTTAGTGCATGACTTAAATGCTAACCCTAGGTGGAGGGGGTTGTTGGGAAATTTAAATTATCTTAGAAAGAAACATCTAAGATTAGTAGTGCCTTTGATAGCTTTTATTTTCTGAGATTGACTCAAAGACATGTACTACTATTCCAGAAAGTGGAATCATACATAGTTTATTTCCCACATTGAACCTTAGAGAAAAGTTAATGCTAATTAAACTAGTTCCAACAATAATACTAACAAATTCAAAAAATAGAACCAAATACCATGAAATATGAAATATACATGTAGCACCCCTCCATTTTGGCTCTTTTCATCGTACACTATTCTTCTTTGTTATGTTTGTTTCTGTTATACTTTGACTATGGTACTTGGTTACTATTTGATCGCTAACTGTAACGCGATGTGAATGTTATATTTTGATGTGATGGTATTTTACTTTGATGTTATCATTATGGCATGCTTGGAATTATCTTAGAAAATATTTAATTAATGATGCTTTATGTTGATTATATTATTGATGTTAGATTCATTAGTTAGTATTTTTGTATTGGTGAAGGGGATGTGATTGTGTCACTCACTTGCAAATTCTCTATGATTATGATATTTCCTCTTCATGCCATGTTTTATAATTATATATATATATATATATGCATGTTCGATGTACTCTTTGTTCATAGGTTGACAGGTACATGACATCAACTCCACCTGATTTCATAGGTTTGAGCATGTCGATTAGCCAACGGTTTTTTGATTGGGAGATAGTAGCTAGGCTTTCCATGCTAAGTCATCACCCTAGTCATAGTGTGTCATCAGGTTTTAGTCGGGTTAAGTTGCTTCTTTGTTGTTCATCTCTCCTTGGTTTATTTTAATTTCAAGTTGGAAAAGGTAAATAAATGGATTTTTATATTTCAAATGTTATTAAATAAATCTAGTTGTAGTGTTAGAAATGTTACTTAAATTATTAATTAATTTAATTTAATTAATAAAATAATATAATCTTGGATTAGATTTATTTTGTTGATTATTTAAATTAATTGTGTGGGATTAACTCAAGTTGTTCATTTGGAAATTATAAGTGTTAAATTCTCTTTTTGAAATGAAAATTTTAAAAAGTGTTAAAGTTTTTGAAAATAATATTTTTAAAGTTAAATTTTTTTGGAAATGAAAATGTTTAAAAGCATTTAAATTCATTTGAAATAGAAATTTTAAAAAATGAAATAAGGAAATAAAGTCATGTTGAAAGAAATTTGTTTTTAAGTTTTAAATTTTAAAAAAAAGAAAAATATCTCCAAATTGGATAGAGGAGAAATAACTATGGTGGATGGGATATTTTAGGAGTTGAATAAATTTGGGGAAAAAACTTATGAGAGCCATTCCATTTGGATTTTATATTTGAATTTTTCAATTTTGGAGAGAAATTGTTGTAAAAAGAAAGAAAAAGAGGGTTTTGTTCTAGTGGGATTCAATCTTGGATTTGAAGGTGGAGAATTGGAAGGAGATCTAGAGTTTTGAATTGGCAAGAAGCTCAACATTAGATTGTTTCTTCAAACTTCAAGATCACAAGTTCTTTCTTGTTTTAAATGCTTCAAAATTTTTGTTTTCTAATTTGTAAACTTGGTTGTAAACAAATCTGAAACCATCTATTGAAATCATGAAAAAAAGAAGAAAAAAGGAAAACAAAGAAAGATTCAAACAATAGAAAATTAAAAGATGAACAAAAGGAATTTCTTTTATTAATTAGAAATTAAGAATTTATGCCTGAAAATTCTTTTGCTGTGTATTTTTTTCTGTAGGAAAAATTTACTCATTTTAACTATAAAATAGGAATTTAGGTATATATTTATAAATACGTCTATATATATATGTTTATATATATATATATATATAAATATATTATAAATATATTTTTATCATTCTGAAAAATTTTGCACATAATTTTTTTTGGAAAATTCTGAGCAGGGGAGGGTGAATTTATTTTTGTTATTGAAAAGAAAATATAAATAATTTATTTATTTATTTAGGAATGTGGGAGGGGGGGGTGCACAGCCATGGCTGCGCACAACCACACTCCAATGAAGGGGCACTGTTGTGGCAGCGCTCCCAACACTATGTGTGGGGGAAGCACTACCACAGGTAGCACTAGCCTTCACATGGGAGGTTGAGTGCAGCCTTTGGTTGTGTCCCCTCCTTTTTGGGGGCCCACAGGTCAAAGAAATCAATTTGACACACAAATTGGTGTTAGGGTAACTCTTTGTAAGTTAGTTAATTCAGTGATAACGTAAATAAACTTATTAGATGTTTAGGTTGTATCAAACACTTAACAAGATTAATTTTTTCCTCGCTCATGGACGCAAGGGCTTGTATAGACTTGGGATGGGATGAGAAGGCCTAGAATGAAAAGATCACTATCTCATCTTTAGAAGAGATAATTGATTCCGCATTGGTTTGCATGAGGGGCCGAGAGTCTTTAGAGGTTTTCAGGATATCCTGAGATGGGGGTCGGGACCTAGGAAGACTTACCAGGATATCCCATGTGACATTGTGGTGACACTTCTCTTAAGTCAGCAGTATGTATGTAATAGTGATGCAATTGATTATTTAACTCTGTAAGAATTGTAACCATTGTGTTAAGTGATGTTGTAATTGTATTTAATTCAGTTCAGTTATGGGTAGCCTATGTCTAGAGGTAGATTGTCTTGTCAAGGAATCCTTGTTACTATCTCCTAGCATGAGGGGTGAGGCTTTAGGTATCACATGGTTGGGTGGAATGTGCACCTTAATCCATTAGGTCATCTTCTTGTTTGTGTCCACAGACTAGATTTCTAGTTGGAGAGCTCATGGGATCTAGTTTATTTTCTTGCTTTACTCATTTCAGTTTTATTGTAATTTTATTACCCCTTATTTGTATCAAGGTGGAAGATGTAATTTGTAACCATGCTTATTAGATTTACCTCATTCGGGGAATGAGAGTTGTAATCGTATTATAAATTATCATTATTGGAAACATGTGGTATCTCTTCTACTTTGATGTAATTCTATCATGTATGAAATGTATGTGTATTTAATTTATTAGGTAATTAAATGTTATGGTCTCAATTCATGTTTCTTGTTTGGGTTTAAGTAAACTTAGTATTGTAACCTTAGGGGTTGTTGGAAATGGGTAGTGAGCTTGCATGTTAATTTTACTTAAACAAAAAAAAAAAAATTGTACCTTTGAGTAGTAAATTGCAAGTTCCCCTAGAGTTGTGTGGCAGAGTGTTACACATGGTATCATAGCTCGGGTTTAAACAATGGGTACTTTGGGATTATGATGAACCCATTAAGCTTTTATTTGTGTAGGTTTTAAGTTGTGTACCTTACATAATACCTTGATGTGTGTATGCAGGATTATAACTCCTAGACACGAAAGAGGTAGAGGGTGTGGACGTGGCCATGTAGGTGGTCGCGATGAGACTCAACATGACTCTCCTCCTGATGTTCCTCTTATACTTGATCAGGAAGAACATAATGCATCTTAGAATGTTTCAGGGGGTATAGATCAACAACAGAATATGCTAGGTATTGAGGTTGCACTTAGAGTAGTTGAGGAGGCATTAGCGCTCCTTGGTCATATGCAAGCCATCGTTCAAGGTAACCTTTCTGAGAGGGAAGTCCCACCTCAGCTAGAGATACATATGAGGGATTTACTTAGGGCACATCCACCATTGTATGATGGAGCAGGCACTGGGTTAGAGGCTGAGACATGGCTCATAGACCTAGATAGGTTTTTTGCAATGCATCCTTACGATAGCAATACCAAACTGTGATGCACTATCATGCATCTGCAAGGATTCACATCCACATGGTGGAGGTTGGAGGAGCAGAAGCTCCACATTGACATCAACTCTGTATCTTGGGAGATTTTCCTAGAGTGGTTCAAAGTTCATTTCCTATCTAAGCACTAGCGTCAACATCGAGGCGATGAGTTTCATGCCCTGCATCAGTAGGCCTTATTAGTTGAGTAGTATAAATGACGCATCTATGAGCTCAAACAGTATATAGGGGTAGGAGATTATGAGGGTATGTTGGTCCACCATTTTGTTAGGGGCTTAAAAGCCTATCTTAGCAGAGGTGTGAGGGTTTTCAAACCCAAGACCATGGAGGTAGCAATGGAGAAGGCATGCCTAGTAGAGGAGAATCTTGATTTTGCACTAGGAGGCCACATGGGTGTGCAGATAGGCAGTAGTTTGGCAGTGGGGCCTAGTGCTAGGGGAGGTCAACATTAGGGAGGTGCACCTTCCAGAGCTTAGAAGGGACCGTCGTGGAGTGGGTAGTAGTAGCAACAACAACAAGTATCTTAGGGGAAATGTAAAGGTTTCCAACAGAGGAAGGGAATAGGAATTGGAGGTGTATTAAATGCTTCAGCTTTGATCAACTAGCTCAAAGTTTTCAATCCACCTTCAAGGGTAGTGCGCAGTAGTCTAGCACACCACCCAAAGGTAGGGGCTATGGCAGAGGTACTGAGTGTTTCACATGCGGCCAGAAGGGTCATATAGCTAGAATGTGTCCCAACAACCTGGGCACATCTAGGTTTTCTTTGGGACCAGCGGCATCTGAGCCAATAGTTGGGGATGTTGGTCGAGGGCATCATGTTTTCGTAGTGGTTGATAATTGCCAGGCAGAGCATCAAGGTACAAATTTTGAGACATATGGTATGTTGTTAGGTAACCAAGTTACCATTTTGTTTGATTCTGGAGTGTCAGACTCCTTCATTTCTTCTTTCATCTTGATGTGATGTAGAATTGGTGTGGTAAGGAAAGTCGATAGGTGGCAAGTTGAGTTAGCCTCAGGTGTGAGAGTTGCATCCCATTTCATTGTACCAGATTGTAGATTGTAGGTTGGACCTCTTCATACTAGATTGGACCTCCAAGTTATTCCTTTAGGTTCTTATGACATTGTCATAGGGATGGATTGGCTAGAGGCGCATAGTGGGGTCATAGATTTTTGGCGTAAGTCAATTCTATGTATTGAGGCATCTAGCAGATAAGTAGAGATAGTGGGATTTTAGAGGCCAATTTCCTTGAGGGTCATCTCAGCTATGCAATTGAGAAGATGTGTGCATCAGGGTTGCCACTTATTTGCTGTTACAATGGATGATTTGGATTTAGGAGGTGGAGAAGAGAAAGTCTCTCTTGATAGTCACCCCATTCTTGAGAAGTATTTTGATGTCTTTCTAGATGAGATTCCAGGGATGCCACATTAGAGGGATATAAACTTCAAGATAGACCTTGTACATAGTTCATAGAAAGGGAGAAAGGTTCATATGAGCTGCGAAAGGCTACCACGTGCCTAAAAGCAGATCTACTAAGCGAGCAATGAACCAGATGAATCAAATAAAGCTATTGGTCACCGCTTATCATAATCATTCTCACCAATACAGGACACTTGTCTAATTGAGTCTGCCTAGGACCACCGCCATCATTGCAGAGGATGCACCTATGCCCGGGATGACTAGAAGTTGTGTTCTGGCTCAATCTTATTGTAATGGCCTAGAGAATATTCTAATTTAGGCATCATTGTAGAAGATTGCATGATCTTTTTCTGTTATTTCTCTCCAAAGTGGTGTGAGGTCTTTCCTGCAATATATACTTTCTCTGACTGATGAGAAAAGAGGCTAGAACTAAGAGAAAAACACGCTGGTTTTAGCAAAAAGATGCCAATCCTCTATTATTGTTTTATTTAATTGCACAACTTTCAGACTGTGTCAATTGTTCGGCCTTTCTATTTTTCATGCTTTTGATTAAACTGTGAACTGTACTTTATATTGTCTTGACACTTAATTTGAAGGACTTCTATATATGTTGGATGTAAGTTTGCTTACCTAAATCATCTCTAATCAATCTTCTTGGCAGTGAGAATATATGCAATATTATTTTATGTCAATAAATGAATTGTGTATGCTATAATTTTAAGTCTCTAATGTCTTGGAATACAATAACACCATTTAGGCCCTTAAATCTATGACTTATCATGCCCATCATCAAATCTTGGCATATTGCCTTAGGTTATACTTTATTATATCCACTTCCTTTTCCCTTTCCAAACCCCATTATAGAAGAATTTGGCTTCTCTAAAAATCCAGAGGTTACTCAGTTTAGCGCAAAAGGTCCCCCTTAAACTAAGTTTCCCATAAGACTCTGTTACCTCGTCAAATTTTGGCATCAACAATTTGTTCTTTTTCTGGAATGACCAGTGGGACTGAGCTTAATGAAATTGCATTATAGAAGGGTGTATGAGCCATCGGCTTGTAACTAGATCCCAAACTATAGGTAACCCTAGTTTACTAGTACCTCCGCTAGGGAAAGTCCAGGTCACAAATCAGTTGGTAACCGTTCCATTCCCACCACCCTTTCCTCTCACCATGTTGCCAGCCGCCAACAAAAACTATGTAGCATGGGACACCGGAATTCCCTTGATAGCCTCGGTAGTGCCAGCTGTCTAGGGTGCTATCCCGATTTCAGCCATGAAAGCCATCCCCAAATTTACCAGAGACAGCTCAAAGACACCCGCAGAACATTCGTAGGATGTGGCAGACATGTGTCTAGAACACAGTATTATAGCACAGAATGTAGCCTTGAGGCTTCTCACAATGTCTTTCAAAGGCAAGGCTCTGGATTGGTACCGAAAACTGTATCCTAATTCAATTCATGCCTGGGATGAGCTTAGAGATCCATTCTATGAAAGGTTCTCGAATGACAGAGATCGTTCTTCATTATATTATCAACTATCTGTCATAAGACAAGCTCTCTAGGAGCCTCTAACGAGCTTTAATGCTTGATTTCATGCAAATTGGAAAAGGATCCATGTTACCATATGCCTGACTCCCGAGTTGGCCTTTATATTTTATCTAAATTCCATCAACTCCAACATTTCCATGATGATCAAGTCTTTACCAGGAGTTGCTCTACCAGATGCTTATAGTACCGCTATCAAAGTTGAGAATCATTTGATAGATTGCAAAAAATTTCCTCCTCAACCTATTATGCCGATATTTCCTAAAATATTGATATCTGTGTAAGAGGTCGTGTCAACTAGTGTGCCTGCAACTGCCCAGTCAATGTACACATATGCGACAACCCCTAAAAATGTGGCTTCTACATTAGGATCTTCCAAGGATGAAATAAGCGACCTCAAAGAGATGTTGCGAACCATGGAAAATGATATAACCACTCTTAAGTAGAACCAAGCAATGCCTCTGAGGTCTGCATATCAAAACTATCAAGGCTGGCAATCTTCTTATTAGCAAAATCAATATCAGGGTGTGCCTCACACTAATCCACTAGTGTCGACTACAAACCAAATGGTGTGGGTGCCTACTCCGCTGATGAATGCATCACCAAGCTCGAGTAGGGAATTAACTGCAGGGTAGAACAACCTTATTGATGACATCAATCCATGGTGCTTCCCCTACAGCGATGTGCATATGCCTCAGAACTATCCATGTGGAAACCTACAACAGAAGCTGGCGGAGCAATGCAACCAAGGCACAACAACAGAAAATAGAGCTTATGTATATGCCTCACCACAAATAGAGAGTGCAATCCTTGCTGCACAAATGCAAGGAATGTCTTTAGATCAAGAATTAGATATTGCTCCTGATCATGCACTTTTCTCCTGGATGGAAGAAGAAGAAACAATGTTTGCTAATGATGCATTCATATCCAAAACACCGCAAGTACAGTATGACTATAACACACGCTCAAAGAGGAGATTCACCGAAGAGCTAGTTGTTTCACACCTGGATAACCCGCAACTCAAAGGCATGTCCGATGAAATTCCTAGTGTTTCAACCATCCCTTCACCTTCTCAACCACGGAAGGAAATTATTATAGCAAGAACCAAGGAGAAAAAATCTCTAATTTTTCCACCTTTAAATGTGGTAGAGCAATTGAAGAAATCATCCGCTAATGTGTCTTTGTGGGACATTCTAGCTATCCCAAAATAAAAGACGCTATTATAGAAGGCACTTCAAGAAGAGATCAACCCAACATCAACAAAGTCATTTGCCAGTGCGAAGGTCATTTGTCACATACCACCAGCAAAGGTTCTTACAAACAATACAAAGAAATCTCCTGCTAAGAACAGAAGTAGGTTGAAACCTCAACCCTTCTTCTTGACTCTCATTGTAGGAAAAAAGCTATTGCACAATGCTATGATTGATTCTGGCACTAGTACAATGGTTATGCCTAAATAGATAGCTGAAGCTTTGGGACTTAGCTATAAACCTATGAAAAGAGGGGTGATGCAGCTTGATGGAATAAAGTTGAGACTGTAGGTATCATCAAATCACTTCCTTTAACTCTATTTTCCTACCCTAGTATCATGGTCCCACAGGACACAATGATCATAGATGTTCCTCCTATGTTTGGTCTCTGTCTATCGTGAGAATTTACTTCAAAGGTGGGCGGATACCTATCCTTGGATTGGTCACATCTAATACTTAGGACCAAGCACAATGCTAAAATGAAGATAAAATCGGAGGCTCTGCATTCCAAACATGTGGCAGATGAGGCCTTGATCAATTTTGAAGCAGTGCATACCTCTATCACCAAGCAAGAAATGTATTGCATTGATTTTCTAGAGGAGGAGAAGGTGAGCGGAGATCAGAATGATAAAGAAGATGCTTTGTTGAGTGAAAACATAAACAATGATCCATTCGGAAATTATCATGTTATAGGATTGAGCACATATGTGATTTATGATGAAGACCAGGTGCTACTGAAGGTCACCAAAGAATTTGAAGATAACCAAGCAAATGAGCTATGGACACTAGATACTTTGACGGAGCAAGAAGCAAAGTAGGTGCTGGAGTAGGGGTATGTCTAATATCCCCACAAAATAAAAAATGGTTGAGGCCTTTCTGCTTTCATTTCTCCTGTTCAAACAATGAGGCTGAATATGAAGGGTTAGTCCAAGGATTAAGCCTTGCAGAACAAATGGGCATTAAGTAATTAATGGTGTTCGGAGATTCTAAACTTGTAGTTAACCAAGTCTGGGGAATTTCCACAGCAAAGAATGTCCACATGAGATCATATCGGCACCGAGTCTGGGACCCGATTGATGGTTTTGAAGCTTTCAACATCCAGACCATTCCCTAGGGAGAAAATAGTGATGTAGATCACATGGCTGTGATTGGTGCTCAGTTTGATCTTGTTTCTAACCTACTTCATAATGAACATTCAATATGAGTACTAGTTTGACCAGCCATCCCCGACAATGATCAGAGTTGGCAAGTCTTTAAAAGCGATGAACATATCACATCGTTTATCCAACACTCAGGAAAGTTAGCTGATTAGCTTCAACCATAGATCACTGAGGCTTATGAAGGACAAATTATGCAGCTCAAATCTAATAAAATCCTGAAAGGAATTGGTTACTCTTGAAAAAAAATTTGATTGTGGTGATGCCCAAAATGATAAGTGAAATTTCATGGCAGAAAAAAGTGATTATGAGGACCTTTGGGTCTCTGATGGTAGGAATCTCTAAGTCAGAAAAAATGTCCCACACCATGATAAGGAAAGGCTCATCAGCATCTGCGAAAAATATGGAGTAGTGGCTTGGTCCTACGATGATCTAGAAGGTTTCGATCCTGGCATCATTCAGCACACTATTGAGCTAACAGAAGGTGAAAAACTAGTCTAATAGAAACAAAGGCCAGTGAACCCTAAAATTGAGGCCCTAATGGCACAGGAGCTAACCAAGATCATTGATTCACGCATTGTCTTCCCAATTAAACATTGTACTTGGGTATCAAATCTGGTCCCAGTTCGAAAGAAGAATGGAGATATCCACTTGTGTGTGGACTTCCAAGACCTAAACAGAGCATCTTTGAAAGACCACTATCTGTTGCCTTCTATGGAGTCAATCCTACAAACTATGGTAGGATTGGAAATATTTTCTCTATTGGATGGTTTCTCCGGCTACAATTAGATTCGTGTGAAAGAAGAGGATCAGCACAAGACTATGTTCACCACAAAGTGGGGAAAATTTGCATATGTTAAAATTCCTTTTGGTTGTTCCAATGCAGGGGCAACATTCCAGTGGGTGATGGACGTCACATTCAGCGAACTAATCAATAAGTTTATTCTAATCTATTTGGATGACCTTACTGTGTTCTCTAAATCTAAGGATGATCATTTTGACCATTTGGAATTAATTTTTTTAAAGTGCCAAGAGCTCATGGTTTTCCTAAATCCAAAGAAATGTGTATTCGGAGTGCCGCAGGGTAAGTTGTTGGGGCATGTTGTGTCTGTAAAAGGTGTTTCAATTGACCCCAAATGAGTAAAGGCTATCAAAGAACTTCCCCTCCGGGTAAATAAGAAAGGTGTCCAGTCTTTCCTGGGAAAAGTAAATTTTGTTAGCAAGTTTATTTCTGATTTCGCAGGAATGATTAGGCCAATCACCCTAATGATGAAGAAAGATCAAACATTCAAGTGGACAACCGAAGCTCGGGAAGCTCTTGAAAGGGTCAAGGATGCTATTTCCATAGCTTAGGTGTTGGTTAATCTAGATCAATCCAAAGATTTTATAATGTATGCTTTCAGTAGCAATTCCAGTATTGCTACTGTTCTAACCCAAAAGGATAACAAAGAAAAGGGGGAACATATAGTGGCATTTTATTCCCAGAACCTGAGAGAATATAAGGTGAATTACAATTTTGTCGAAAGACAGGCCTTTGCAATAGTAAAGGGACTTAAAAATTTCCACCATCTAATTTCCTACAACAAGGTGTTGGTATATGTCACACATTCCAATGTGCGTGAATATATCATGGAGGGAGAGATCACAGAAAAAAGGGCTAATTGGATCACGAAGATCCTTGAATACGACATTGAAGTCAAACCTACTAAGACTATAAAAGGAAGAGGATTGTGTGAGTATATGGCACAGAACGAGGAGGTACCTATCTTAGAGGAGCAGCCAGAGCTTGTCTTGATAAATGAATCAGAATCAGAAGGTGGTTGGCTAACTGATAGAATGAGGTTCATGCAAACCAGAAAGTATCCGCCAGGCCTCTTGTCCCAATAAAGGAGGTATTACCAGCTGCAGAATTGTGGATATACACAAATAGGAGTCCTTTTCAAAAGGAATTCCAATGGTGTTCTCCTGTGATGCGTTACTTCGGAGCAGGTGAAGAGGATCCTCAACATGTTCCACAATAGCGCTGTAAGTGGAAATTTCTTCACCAAAAGAACCATAATTAAAATCATGCATGCTGGCTATTATTGGCCCACACTTTTCAATGACTCCCACTCTTTGGTGAGGGCTTGCAAAAAATGTCAGTTCTTCACCGACAGAAGGAAGAATTTTGTAATGCCCCTTAGACCTATAGTGGCAGACAAACTATTTGCATAATGGGGCCTAGACTTCATCAGAATGATCAACCCGGTATCTAGTGCCAGACATAAGTGGATTCTGACCGCTATGGACTACTTCACAAGGTGGACGGAGGTTGTTCCCCTTAAAGGCACAATAGAAAAAGAGATTGTAGATTTCCTCAAGGAATTGGTGACACGGTTTAGCCCTCCGAAAACTATCATTTCAGACAATGCCAGAGCATTCCTAGGTGCAAAGGTATGTCACTTTGCATTAAAGAATGGCATATTCCTTAAAAAATCATCAAACTATTACCCACAGGGAAATGGTCTAGTAGAGTCAATGAACAAAAGCTTAGTTTGACTCCTTAAAAGGATTGGCCCAAAACACCAAAGGGAATGGCATAAAAACCTCCAAACGACACTCTGGGAAAATGGCATAACTCCTAAGCAAGTCCTTAAGACTTCACCTTATGAGTTGGTATATGAGAAAGAGGCGTTGTTACCTATCTCCATGGAGATTCCGACAATACAATTGTTGAAATCTCTTGAGATAGAACAAAATGAAGCCATGGATGTTCAGGTCACCGAACTATTGGAAGTATAAGAAAATGGGAGAATTCCCTAATAGCAATAACAAGCCATCAACGGGTGGTCAAACAATGGTTTGACAAGAAGGCTTCCAACCAGGGTCTAAAATGTGGAGACTTAGTGCTAAAGTATGATAGTAGGGCTAGAAAGTCAGGGCAACACGATAAATTTGATAGCCTATGGGAGGGTCCCTTTAAAATCATTTAGTGCAAAAAACACAACACTTTTGAGCTAGAGAATATGGAACGGGAGCTATTAGGAATCCCGATCAATGGGATTCATCTTAAGTTGTTCCATTAGGCATTAAACTCTATTTTGTACATATGTAAATAGCGCTTTTATTTTATTTACGTTCCTTTGTCCGGTCTTTTTCTAAATTAGTTTGTACTTTTGTGAATTAATCCATTATTATTGGTGGGTGGAACACCAGAGTTGCTTTACATAGAACACACCCATGTGTGAAGAAATAGCAAATAAAAGTTCCAAGCTCAGAAAAACTTAAATATAGAATGAAGCAAAGAGCATGGATTTTTTTTAACGATAGATATCTATTCATATATGTTATTTTCATTACAAAATTGGATAGAAGCCATAAAATCTATAAGCATATTGAGCTATTATATATATGATAGCCTTTTTTAGGCTTATATACAGCTAAACGGCAAATTTTGAGCAGTAGGCAGGGAGACATTTGTTGAGCAGGTAGGGTTTTTCATCCAAAGGCATGGCTGGCGGCAATTGATGCATTAACTGCAGTGTCCACTTCTTCCTCATCCATGGGTTCTTCGGTAGCACTGGTAGCATCATTCATCACAACCGCCATTGGCAGGGGAAACACTAGGTTCCTGAAGTTAGTATACCAATCTACATCGTAGAAAGGTATCATGTTGTAGCTGCAAAACAGGAAGTGTAGAGCTTGAGTAACCCTCTGCTGGTGTTGGTCACAGGTCTGTAGGAGAAATCCACTGAGGAACGATAGCCAAATGACAATGGATTCTTCCTCAATAAAGTGACGTAGGTCATTGGCTAATGGTAGACCTACCCCATAGGCAGCATGAGTAATGACCTCATTGAGACCATTCAAGTATTTTTTAGGGAAGATTTCTTTAACCAGCTTCAAAATAAGTAGACGGGGAATGTTAATGTCCAACATGGATGGTACAAAGTGGGAGAATATGTCGGTGTTCACCTGATACTTGTCCTCATACTCTATGCAGTCTTTTCCTAAAACCCATTTTATGGCTATCAAGACCAAAGAATGCTTATTCTTGGTCATTATTTTTAGTGTCCTAGTTGAAATCTCCCCTAGGAATGTTTTTTGTGACTTATACGAGGCTAGGCAAACTGGAGTATCCATTGCTCTGACACTATCCTTAGGTTCCTGAGCTAATTCTGAAATCTTTCTACCACCTAACCTATGAGAAGGCTTGCTTAAGACTCTGCTACTGACCTATCACTTTTCAAATGCTAAGTATATTTTTCTCACTACTTACTGGCCTATTTATAGAAAAATGACAAAATGCATGCTATTCCACTTTGAAAAAATGTGATATTATGCTAGTTCCTATCTTGAAAGGCATGCATGCATTTGCTCACATTTTTGGGCCAGTTACATCCGTGATAGTGCGACTCAATGCATGCTTGATTAAATGGAGCTAATTAATTAGCTTTAAAAAGGTGGCACTTGTTGGAAGTGAGACATATGGCCATAGGCTATTGTGTCATCTCTCAAGTGTGTCCCAGATCCCAAGGAGATATTCATATCTTTTCAGGTTGTGATCATCTGCTTGGCGTAATCATTTTGGCCAGGGTATTAATTGTCAGCGTATGCTAACATAGGGTTAGAAAGAAAAATTTATGGCTCAAGTTCCAAGGGGATTGTAGCATATCACACGATCACCAAACATAATGATGAACTCTGATCACCTCAAAATGGCAAGAAATTCATTTTGCATGATTTGAAAAATTAACAGTACATGCCAAATTAAATACAAAAGGCATGCTTTTCCTACCACCTTGACAAAGGTTGTTATTATTGCATGAAAAGGCTTAATATTTCAAATACTTTCAACAAACGCCAAGAATAAAAGTGCAGAGTTGTTTTCTTTCTGTGTATCTAGAGCCGAGCATAGTCGCAGCTAACCAGGAACTTGCAAAAACCTTCAGAGAAAGAAAAATGTCAGAATCTTCATCTCAGCCAATGTAGGAAGAAATTAGCTAGGAGCTATTTATCGCTATATGTTCTTCAGTAGAGGTATATGTCTATGAGGATGTGGCATATGCCACACCTGGTATACCCAGCAGGCCAAGGAGAGCCTACACAAAAGAGCTGAATAGACCCAAGAATTGGAGAAACTAGAAAAGGGTTGAAGAAAAATGGGACAATATCTACGACCCAAGGATTGTGAAAAACCCTAAATCCCTCATAGAGGCAACTTATGCAAGGTTATCGGCACCAAAGATAGAAAAATCTATGATGAATAGAATTTGGTACAGTGGTCTCCCTCAATACATGGTCCCACTAGTGCACTATTGCCTAGAGGTTGTTGATGTTGTTGTCTAGTGTTATAATCTTAATACCCACTACATTGAAGGGCACAAATTAAAGGTGCACATCACTCCACAGGCCATCTCGCACATGTTATGCATCCTAGACCTAGGGAAAAGAGAAGAGAATATTGAGCCTTTTCACCCAAGCAAAGGAGAGAAGATATGGAGGAAGATGAAAATGAGCTCAGAGTTCTTGTTGGAGGAGACTGGTAAGAAAGGCATCCCAGCCACTAAAGCGCCAAGTATTCCGTTGTCATGCGGTGCATTTCACAATGATCTCCAAGATGTCATGTCCATGCTAGCCTTTGTGTGCAGTCGAGACTCCGATGAGAAGATAGAGACCTCTCAACTAGGACCGGTAATACGGTTTCACAAGCAACATGAACTCTTCTGGTATGATTTTGTTGAGTTTATGGTTTATTTCTTTATTGGTCCACATGTTTCTACATCAAAACTTATATTTCTTCACCCGGTATTTTACACTATCAATTTTTGATGAGAAAAATAAAAGGAAGCCGGTGTCCACATGGACACCTTTTATTTTCGCATCATACAATAATTATGCATTTGCAGACTATTTCATAGCCCCGGTCTTGAATGATTTGATCGGAGAAGGTGATATTATCTGACTTGATAGGGAGTAGGTTAGATTTATGTAGAGCTTCACCCCTGCTTATGACTGGTTCTTGGGCAAAGATTTTACGATCCTCTGAATGTAGGGATTTACTAGCAAACCTTTCCTGCTCCCAACTTGTGTCATAGATAGAATGCTCATGCTGGAAATGTTCTGATAGGTGTGTATCATTGATTTTACCTTTTGTAGCAACAGAAAGGTTAAAAAGGGATTCTTCTCTTGTTCGAAGAATTTCAAGTCGGTAACTCTAATAAAGAAGCAATCGGACCAGTTGTTAGAGGACAAGCTGGCATATCTAGGATTGGTACTGGTAAATGATAAATTAGAATAAAACTCTTTTGACGACTTGTCGGAGCCACATATGAGGGTTACCCATGTTTCTGGACCATACTGGGAGAAGCGACGTAACTCGTGAGTGGACAAAGATGAGGATTTTGTTGAATTGGTGCAAATCCCTACGTTGAACACTAGAGGCCCATGTCACAAGTTCTACTTTTCTATGGTTGTGGCCTAGGATAACGTCCCCATGGAGCGCAACATGTACAACAGGTTAAAAAAGGATAATGCATGGAGTGAGGAGAAAATAAAGGCTTTCTGGAAGTATCGCCAAGAAATTGCACAATTGGATGCTCCTTACAACAAAATAAGGGATGACCAAGAATTTGAAAGATGGTGGAATGAAGACCATCCCAGCCTGAGCTCTAGTGTTAATAGCAGCAAAGAGAATGAGGAATCCGAGGAACAGGAGGAGGAAGTGACGATGTCAATTTCCTTTGCACAAAAAGAGAAAGTCTCCAGACAGTCCTCCTATGTGGCCACAAACATGTGTTTTAATATATCGAGGGGCTCGCATACACTCACTAGGGCTGCAAAACCAACCAGACTATCACTACAACAAACAGAGATGACTTCCGAAGTTAGTGAGATTCCACCTGCGAAGCGGAAGCATATTATCAGAGAAGGTTCGTAAGAACCCGCCGAAGGGGGAGTACTCACTACTAGTTAGGAACCGAAGGTTGCGCGGGAGTCTCTGACGTTTCTAGAGATACCAACAACCAGTCGACAGGTACAATTCACTCCTCTTGCATCTCATTCCTTGGTATCTACCCCTACCTCACTAGCAATCCCTATCATGAGTATTAGCCCTCTACCTTCTGCATTTAATCTGACTCATTCAGTAGGCTTCAACCAGTTTTCGCATGCCACCCCGCTCATAATTACTCCTTCGTGTATACTTACACCTATCACTACCACTGAGACCTTCCTCACTTCGCCTTCGGAAGGCATTCCCCCTATGAGTGCCCATTCTTTTTCCACTATGATTACAGATCCTCTTCCATTGAAACAAGCTAACACCCCATTAACAACTCCCCCTTCTCAGCCAATGAGCTTTATGGCTGATTCCCCAGTCTAGTAATTACAAATGACTAGCCTTACTATTGGTTCTCAAACCAAACTATGGAACGTGCCTCACTTCTCTCCACAAACTGTCACCCTCCAGCAGAAAAAAATGCCTGCTCCTATGAAGATTACCTATCCCTATGCCCTTCCTTCCGGTGCTCTTTTCGTAGGTGGTCTAGTTTCATCGCCGGTCGAATTCATAACATAGATAGATTATGGAAAGGAGGCACATGTGAATAGAATGAGGAAACACAAGGAAAAGGATGACACTATTTTCATTGAGCCAAGAGTACAAGCTCTGTATGATGAGGCCTGACAAGAATTGAACTTCGCGACCATGTACCCGAAGGTAAGCAATCCTCAGGGAGAAATGCAACTAGAAGACTATGAGATATATGCAGTCGGACTCGACATGAAGGTAGCCCAAGCACAGGATAAAGTTGAAATTATGGAGGAAATGCAAGGGGTAGTCACTTCTAACTTCCTCAAAACTGGACGCCAGCTAAAGAAGAAAGATGAGTAGCTCAAGGCAGCCAGAGAAAGGGTTATTTTTCTGGAAAGAAAGGAGAAATCCTTAGAGGCAGATATTGCCTGCATGACTAAAAGGGAACTGACAGCAGAGGATGAGAGGAACAAGCTTCAAGGATAAATTGCGAAGACTTAGGTTGTTGACCCTAGCATAATCAAAGAACTACAAAGACGGAACGAGAAGGTGGAGAAAATCTACAACAAATAGATGAAGTGCTGGAGCAACTCTGCCTTGAGCATAGTTAGGGGATGACACAAAAAAGGGAAGAGTTGGAACGCCAATAGGCTCAATATGAACAAATAATACAAGAGAGGGAGGCCGAATTTAAAGGTTTAAAGGCTCAAATATAGGAAGTGCTCTGAGAGACAAAGGCTTCTCTAGAAGAACACTTAGGAAATCACTTCCAAGCCGAGCAAACTTGGAATAAAGAAATGAGCAACTATGCAGAGAAACTGGCGTCTGAGAAAAGGAAAAAAGAAAAATTGGTTGAAGCCATTATTTTAAGAGATGCGGAGATTACTTCATTTAAAGCCTCTCTACTGCCTCCCCCTACACAACCTGATATCATTCCAGTGGTTAGGAAATTATACATTTCTCGTTGGGAGAAAATCAAAACCTTTTGCCTAACACTGCAGCCTACCCTTCGATTTATCGACAAGGCATCAAGGCTCAGCCAGGAGGCCCATGATATGATTGAGCAGTTCCCATGATTCATTTTAGAAAAGATTCCTTAGGAAAAAGACCTGCTCAACAAGTTGTACTCCATCTCTGATGAGAACCTTGTTGGAGTGGGTATTGAAGATTGGGATGTTGCTACTCAAACAACAAACAAATTTATCCATAGCCACTCCACCTTCCAGTGCACTAAGGCAGTCACGACTATTCTAAGTAAGACACTAGATAGCATATGGGGATGTTTCTCCAAGTTAGGCAGGATGGGATTGCCATCCCTGTTCCTTGAGGATGGCTCTATTGCCATGACTGGGCAAATTGCAAAAATTATTAAAAAGAAGGAAAATGACCTGGAGGCTTTCAAGAAGTTTAGCTATCCTCCCACAGTAGCTGACATTGAGGCATTCATTCATCCACTCTCATAGCTACTATTTCATATACAAGTAGGGGCTAGTTTACCTGATATACTTCCTCACAAGGAAACTATTGCTCTACGTGGAGCACAGGAGAATTTGCACAACATAGTGAAGCCGTCCGAGGATGAATGGTCTTCTTTGTAGGTGGTTTTTTTAAATATCTGACTCCATTAGCCCTATGGATGATGCTCTGGTCTGAAAAACCAAAGAAATTTTGGGTTCTCCATTCCTAAGTCGAGACACCCTTGTTAGTCGTCAAAAGCTATTAAATAAATATTTGAGTAGCTCCCTTTGGGTTTATCTTTTTATATTGTGTGTGCGCCACTCTATGCATCGTTGACTTTTCTCAACTTTTTTAATCTAAGTTTTGATTTGTCACTTTGTGCATCTACCCTTCGTAGCTTCTGGTATAGGCATTCCTTTCAGATCCTAGGAAGCTCTAGTGTGCTTCTATGTGTCGTGGCTACAGGATGTTTTTGTTTCTTGTTTCCTTGACACCTTGTCAGGCTGCGAGATGCTGCCACGAAGCCTTCATTCCTAAAAAGTACTGGAAGGCCCCACGGTTTCTAGCTTGAGTGGACTCTCACTATGTGTGAACCATTCCCAAGTCTTTCAACGTAGGAATGAAATAGCAACTACGGGCAGCAAAATGCTACCACACGTCTTTTACACCCAGATGATAGAGCGTTCCCTCCACTGTGATAAGGTTCTCGGCCCATTCGACGCGTGTTGCATTTTTGCAAATCCTTGGTAGCAATGGGAGAAAGGTTCATACAGGCATCGAAAGGCTGCCATGTTCCTAAATGCGGGTTTGTTAAGCAGGTGATGAACCAGATGAATCAAATAAAGCTATTGGTCGCCACTTATCATAATGATTCGCACCAATACATGACACTTGTCTGATCGAGCCTGGCTGGGACCACTGTCATCATTGCAGAGGATGCACATGTGCCCAGGATGAATGGATGTTGTTTTTTCACTCGATCTTGTTGTAACGGCTTTGGGAATATTCTGATTCAGACATCATCGCAGAAGATTGCAGGATCTTTTTCTGTTATTGCTCTCTAAAGCAGTGAGAGTTCTTTCCTGCTATATATACTTTCTCTGATTGATGAGAAAAGAGGCCGGAACTCAGAGAAAAAAATGTTGGTTTTAGCAAAAAGATGCCAAGCCTCTATTATTGTTTTATTTAATTGCAAAACTCTCAAATTGTTCCAATTGTTCGACCTTTCTGTTTTTCATGCTTTTGATTAAATTGTGAACTGTGCTTTATATTGTCTTGACACTTCCTTTGAAGGGATTCTATATATGTTGGATGCAAGTTTTCTTACCTAGATCATGTCTAATGACTCTTCTTGGTAGTGAGAATGTATGCAATATTATTTTATGTAAATAAATGAATTGTGTATGCTATAATTTTAAGTCTTTAATGTTTTGAAATACAATAACACCATTCAGACCCTTAAATCTATGATTTATCATGCCCATCATCAAATCTTGGTGCATCACCTTAGGTTAGACTTTACTTTATTATATCCACTTCCTTTTCCCTTTCCAAACCCCATTATAGAAGAAGACAACTTCTCTAAAAATCTAGAGGTTACTCAGTTTAGCGCAAAAGGTCCCCCTTAAACTAAGTTTCCCATAAGACTCTGTTACCTTGTCAAATTTTTGCATCAATAGTAGGTATTACAGTGCTTATGGGATAACCTACTTTATGCCAACCTATCGAAGTGTGAATTCTTCAAGACTGAGGTCCAGTACCTTGGTCTTGTGGTCTCAGGGGAAGGTATTTCAGTGGATCCTCCAAAGATCCAAGCGATATCAGATTGGCCTGTGCCCATGAACATGGCAGAGATATGTAGCTTTATGGGGCTAGTAGGTTATTACATGCATTTTCTGTAGGTTTTTTTGAGAATGGGCTATTGTATCACCTCCCTTTAGAAGAAAGGGAAGATGAGTGGTCAGAGAAGTGTGAGGTAACGTTTCAAGATCTTAAGGAGAAGCTTACCAGTGCACCAATACTTGCGATACCAGATCCGTGGGGACTTTGTAGTTTGTACAGATGCGTCCTTGGTGGGATTAGGTGCAGTGTTGATGCAGGAGGGTTGTGTCATTGCATACGAGTTATGCAAGCTTAAGGATCATGAGCTGAACTATCCCACACATGATCTTGAGTTATTGGAAGTTGTTCATTCATTGACGAGATTGAGGCATTTCCTTCTTGGCCATAGGTTTGAGTTGCACAATGATCACAAAAGCCTTCAGTATATTTTCATGCAACCCAACCTTAATGCTAGGTAGAGGCATTGGATGGAGTTTCTCTATGAATATGACTTTGAAGTGAACTATATGCTGGGACAAGAGAATTTCATAGCGGATGTACTTAGTAGGAGGAGACATGAGATATCTGAGTTGACTCTTGTAGATTTGTAGAGTCAGATTTTTTTTCCCTTCTAGCGAATGGTCGGTATGAGGTGGTTAGCATGGAGATTCAAGCAGGTAGAACCCTTGAGGGTAGGTATTCAATATATTCTCTAGGTTCAAATGAGATATTGAGGAACATGGGATGCATATACATTCTTTCATCAAGTGATCTTCGCACCTTGGTCATGATTGAAGCACATCGTGCACCTTATTCAACCCATCCTGGGGTGAAGAACATGTATGCAGATCTTCATTAGTTGTATTTCTGGACAGGGATGAAACGTGATATTGTGGATTATGTGTCACGATGTCTTGAGTGTCAGCGAGTGAAGGATGAACACCAAAATCTAGTAGGGCTTTTGCAACCACATTTAGTACCAGAGTGGAAGTGGGATATTATCTCATTGGATTTCATTGTTGGTTTACCCAACTCTTCGAGATGACATGATGTGATTATGGTGATAGTTGATAGGTTGAAGAAGGTGGGACACTTCTCACCTATTCTCTCTTCTTGTACTGCATCATCCGTAGCTAGAGTGTTCATGAAGGACATAGTGAGGTTATATGGTATTTCGTGTCAGATTATTTCTGATAGAGATCCAATGTTCACCTTAGCTCTTTGGACTTCATTATAGCATGTGATGGGGACACAATTGAACTTTAGTTCAGCTTACCACCTAGAGATAGATGGACAGACTGAGAGGGTCAATCAGATCCTCAAGGACATGTTACGTATTTATGTGATTGACCGGCAAACACAATGGGAAGATTATTTTTATTTTGTAGAGTTCACATATAATAATGGTTTCCAGAGTTCTATCAGCATGCCTCCATTCTAGACATTATATGGGTGACCATGTCGCACTCCCTTGAGTTGGGATCAACTTGAGGAAAGAGTGACTTTGGGTCCTAAGATGTTGTAGGATATGGAGCAACAGGTGGATAGGATTAAAGAGCACTTGGTGGCAGTGTAGGATAGGGAGAAGAAGTATGTGAATGCACATAGAGTGGATCATCAGTTTTCTATAGGCGATAGAGTCTTCCTAAGGGTACGTCCATGAAAGAGTCCCATATGTTATGGGAAGGGCTTTAAGTTGGTGCCTCGCTTTGTCAAAGCCTTTGAAACACTCGAGAAGATTGTTACAATTTCTTACCATCTTGTTTTGTCGCCTAGTCTCCAGCATATTCATGATGTTTTTCATGTTTCAGTTCTTTGGTCATACCATCTAGATATTTATCATGTACTTAATTGGAATGTATTACAAGGATGAGCAGCTGGATTTGGAGCTCATGGTTGTAATGTAGTGCTAAATGCTCACTCTTCGAGGGAAAGATATTGATCAAGTTACGATCTAGTGGGATCCTAGGGATGACACGTCATCCACTTGGGAAGATGCAGCTAGGATGAGGAAGCTCTATCCCTATTTGTTCGCATGCTTCTAGGAGTAAGCCTGATCCTAGGGGGAGGATGTAGCACCCCTCCATTTTGGCTCTTTTCATCGTACATTGGTCTTCTTTGTTATGTTTGTTTCTGTTAAAATTTGACTATGCTACTTGGTTACTATTTGATCACTAACTATAATGCGATGTGAATGTTATATTTTGATGTGATGGTATTTTACTCTGATGTTATCATTATGGCATGCTTGGAATTATCTTAGCAGATATTTAATTAATGATTCTTTATGATATTGATTATATTATTGATGTTAGATTCGTTAGTTAGTAATTCTGTATTGGTGAAGGGGATGAGATTGTATCACTCGCTTGCGAGTGCCCTATGATTCTGATATTTCCTCTTCATAGTGTGTTTTATAATGATATATATATATATATATGTGTGTTCGATGTACTCTTTGTTCATAGGTTGACAGGTATAGGACATTGACTCCACCTGATTTCATAGGTTTGAGTATGTCCATTGCCCAATGGTTTTCGATTGGGAGATAGTAGCTAGATTTTCCATGCCAAGTCATCACCCTAGTCATAGTGTGTTGTCAAGTTTTAGTCGGGTTAAGTTGCTTCTTTGTTTTTCATCTATCCTTGGTTTATTTTAATTTCAAATTGGAAAAGGTAAATAAATGGCGTTTTGTATTTCGTATGTTATTAAATAAATCTAGTTGTAGTGTTAGAAATGTTACTTAAATTATTAATTAATTTAATTTAATTCATAAAAAAATCTAATCTTGGATTAGATTATTCTTATTGATTATTTAAATTAATTGTGTGGGAGTAAGTCAAGTTGTTCATTTAGAAATTACAAGTGTTAAATTCTTTTTTTTAAATGAAAATTTTAAAAAGTGTTAAATTTTTTGAAAAGAAGATTTTTAAAGTTAATTCTTTTTAGAAATGAAAATGTTTAAAAGCATTTAAATTCATTTGAAATAGAAATTTCAAAAACTGAAATAAGTAAATAAAGTCATGTTGAAATAAACTTGTTTTTTAGTTTTAAATTTCAAAAAAAAGCAAAATATCTCCAAATGGGATAGAGGAGCAATAACTATGGTGGATGGGATATTTTAGGAGTTAACTAAATTTGGGGGAAAAAATTATGAGCCATTCCATTTAGATTTTGGATTTGAATTTTTCAATTTTGGAAAGAAATTGTTGTAAAAGGAAATAAAAAGAGGGTTTTGTTATGTTGGGATTCAATATTGTATTTGAAGGTGGAGAATTGAAAGGAGATATGGAGTTTTGAATTGGAAAGAAGCTCAGCATCAAATTGTTTCTTCAAACTTCAAGATCATATGTTCTTTCTTGTTTTAAATGCTTTGAAATTTTGGTTTTTCAATTTGAAAACTTGGTTGTAAACAAATCTGAAACTCTCTATTGAAATCATGAAAACAAAAAAAAAAAAGAAAGAAAGAAAGATTCAAACAATAGAAAATTGAGAGATTACCAAAATGAATTTCTTTTATGAATTAGAAATTAAGAATTTATGCTTGAAAATTCTTTATTTATATATTTTGTTCTGTAGGAAAAATTTGCTCATTTTGACTATAAAATGGGAATTTAGGTATATATTTATAAATATGTTTGTATATATATATATATATTGTATTATGTTATATATATATACAAACATATATTATAAATATATTTTTATCATTCTGAAAAATTTTGTTTTAAAAATTTTTGCACAGAAAAAGTTTGAAAAATTATAAGCAGGAAAGGGTGATTTTATTTTTGTTATTGAAAACAAAATATAAATTATTATTTTTTTATTTGAGAATGTGTGGGGTGGTCGTTGCCATGACTGCACACAGCCATGCCCCAGTGAAGGGGCGTTGTTGTGGCAGCGCTCCCCACACTATGTGTGGGGGAAGCACTACCACAGGCAGCGCCTCCAAGGGGAGGCTAGGCACAACCTTTGGCTACGTCCCCTCCCTTTTGGCGCCCACAGGTCAAAGAAATCAATTTGTTTTATTTTTTATTATTATTTTAAATTTTATTTTTATTTAATTTAATTATATATTATATATTATATATATATTATTTATATAATATATATATGTAATATATTATAATTTAAATAAATATATAATAAATATATATTATATATAAAATATATATATATATATATTATATTTTAAATAATGTGGATCTATTTTAATTAGTTGAAATATAAAATGTTTTTTTTTAAAAGAAATATATTTAAATAATACTCAAATATTTAACTATATGAATTTTCAAATCATTATTCTATTATCATATATTGAAATAAAATGGACTTTACAATAAATGACTTTATTTGAAAAGTTGATTTTTATTATTATGGGTAATTGGAGAAATAGGGAGTTAAATTATTAGTTTTAAATTTCCCAATATTGCACTTGTAATTTTAATTACTTTTGAGTAGTTGTAAATAATGTTAATTATTTTATTTGATTACATGCAATATGCTATCACCTTGCTTGGATTTAGGAAATCCTAAAGTAGGATAATGTTTTGCCTATTTTATCTTTCCGTTATGAAATCTCCCTCTTTCATGATGTTGGGAAAATCGGGTTTTATTTTATGTAAGCCTTCCAGATTAGGTTTTCATTTGATATCAGGGGTTGTTGTAAGATGTTAGTCAACCTTTGTGTTTTCATCGATAGTGCATCTTGTTGGATCTAGTTAGATACTCGGTTATCATTAACGAGATGTGTGGACTTTATGTCATGGATGGGAGTCATTCTCCTTAGGTCGCACTTGTGTACCCTTGGGTGTGGAGCTATTCCACATGTTGTCTTAGAGGAGTGGTTTGCAATGAGGTCTAACAGACAAAGTGGTGTTAGGTTAACTCTTTATAAGTTAGTTAATTCAGTGATAACGTAAATAAACTTATTAGACGTTTAGGTTGTATCAAACACTTAACGAGATTAATTTTTTCCTCGCTCATGGATGCAAGGGCTTGCATAGAATTGGGATGGGATAAGAAGGCATGGAATGGAAAGATTATTTTATCATCTTTATGAGAGATAACTGATTATGAATTGGTTTTTCGTGAGGGGTCGGGAGTCATTAGAGGTTTCCAGGATATCCCAAGATGGGGGTCGGGACCTAGAAAGACTTACGAGGATATCCCATGTGAAATTGTGATGACACTTCTCTTAAGTCAACAATATGTTTGTAATAGTGATGCAATTGATTATTTAACTTTGGAAGCATTGTATCTATTGTGTTAAGTGATGTTGTAATTGTATTTAATTCAGTTTAGTTATGGGTAGCCTATTTCTAGAGGTAGATGCTCTTGTCAAGAAATCCTTGTTACTATCTCCTAGCAAGGGGCATGAGCCTTTGGGTATCACTTGGTTGGGTGGAACGTGCACCTTAATCCGTTGGGTCATCTTCTTGTTCGTGTGGATGAGATTTCTAGTTGGAGAGCTTGTGGGATCCAGTTTCTTTTTTTTCTTTATTCATTTTAGTTTTATTGTATTTTTATTACCCCTCATTTGTATCGAGGTGGAAGATGTAATTTGTAACCATGCTTATTGTATTTACCTCATTCGGGGAATTAGAGTTGTAATATTATTGTAAATTATTGTTATTGGAAAGATGTGGTATCTCTTAAACTTTGATGTAATTCAATAATGTATGGAATGTATGTGTATTTAATTGATTAAGTAATTAAATTTTATGGTTTCAATTCATTTGTCTTGTTTGGGTTTAAGTAAACTCAGTCTCATAACCTTAGGGGTTGTTGGCAATGGGTAGTGAACTTGCATGTTAATTGTACTTAAACAAAAAAAAATAGTATGTTTGAGTAGTAAATTGAAACTTCCCCTAGGGTTGCGTGGTGGGGCATTACACATGGTATCAAAGCCATGGTTTAAACAATGGGTACTCTGGGATTATGATGAATCCATTAAGCTTTTAGTTGTGTAGGTTTTAAGTTGTGTACCTTGCCTAATACCTTAGTGTGTTTGTGCGGGATTATGCCTCCCAGACGTGAAAGAGTAGAGGGTGTGGACATGGCCATGTAGGCGGTTGCGATGAGAGTCAACATGACTCTCCTCCTGATGTTCCTCTTATACCAGATTAGGAAGAACACTAGGCATCTCAGAATATTTTAGGGGGTATAGATCAGCAGCAGAATCCACAGGGATTGAGGCTACACGTAGAGCACTCGAGGAGGCATTAGCACTCGTTTTTCAGAGGCAAGTCGTGGTTCAGGGTAACCTTTCTAAGAGGGAAGTTCCACCTCAGCCAGAGATGCATATGAGGGATTTACTCAAGGCACGTCCACCATTGTATGATGGAGCAAGCATTGGGTTAGAGGCTGATACATGCCTCATAGACTTGGATAGGTGTTTTGAGATGCATCCTTATGGTAGCAATACCAAAGTGTGATGCACTATCATGAATCTTTGGGGATTCACATCCACATGGTGGAGGTTGGAGGAGCAACAGCTTCACATTGACATCAACTTTGTATCTTGGGAGATTTTCCTAGAGCGGTTCAAAGCTCATTTCTTATCTAAGCACTAGCATCAGTGTCGAGGCGATGAGTTTCACACCCTACATCGATTTGCCTTATTAGTTGAGCAGTATGAGTGATGCTTCTATGAGATCAAACAATATATAGGGGTAGGAGATTATAAGGGTATGTTGGTCCACCATTTTGTTAAGGGCTTAAACACTGTCTTAGTGGAGGTGTGAGGGTCTTTGAACCCAAAACCATGGAGGTAGTGGTGGACAAGGCACGCTTGGTGGAGGAGAATCTGGATTTGGCACTAGGAGGCCTAATGGTTGTGTAGATAGGCAAAAATTTGGCAGTGGGGTCTAGTGCTAGAGGAGGTCATCCTCAGGGAGGTGCACCTTCTAGAGCTCAACAAGGACCGTTGCAGAGTGAGCAGTAACATCAGTAGTAGGTATCTCAGGGGAAACATAAAGGTTTCCAGTAGAGGTAGGGGGACAAGAACTGGAGGTGTATTAAATGCTTCGACTTTGATCAGCCAACTTAGAGTTCTCATTCCACCTTCAGGGATAGTACGCAACAGTCTAGTGCACCACCTAGAGGTAGGGGCTATGTAAGAGGTATTGAGTGCTTCACATGTGGCCAATAGGGTCATATAGCTAGAATGTGTCCCAACATGGGCACATTTGGGTTTTCTTAGGGACCAGTGGCATCTGAGCCGACAGTTGGAGATGTTGGTCGAGGGCATCATGTTTTCATAGTGATTGATAATAGCTAGGTAGAGCATCATGGTACTATTGTTGAGACATATGGTATGTTGTCAAGTAACCCAATTACCATTTTGTTTGATTCTGGAGCATCAGACTCCTTCATTTCTTCTTCTGTCATGACACAATGTAGACTAGGTGTGGTAAGGCAAGTCGATAGGTGGCAGGTTGAGTTAGCCTCGGGTGCGAGAGTTGCATCCCATTCCCTTGTACCAGATTGTAGATTGGAGGTTGTACCTCTTCATACTACATTGGACCTCTGAGTTATTCCTTTGGGTTGTTATGACATTGTCATAGGGATGGATTGGTTAGAGATGCATAGTGCAGTCATAGATTGTTGGCATAAGTCAATTCAATGTATTGAGGCATCAGGCATAGAAGTAGAGATAGTGGGAGTTTAGAGGCTGATTCCCTTGAGGGTCATCTCAGCTATGTAGTTGAGAAGGTGTGTGCATTAGGGTTGCTAGTTATTTGTTGTTACAATGGATGATTTGGATTTAGTATGTGGAGAATACAAAGTATCTATTGATATTCACCACATTCTTTAGGAGTATTTTGATGTCTTTTTAGATGAGATTCAAAGGATGCCACCTCAGAAGGATATAGACTTCAAGATAGACCATGTACCTGGTTTGGAACCCATTTCACAAGCTCCTTATCATATGACCACCCAGGAGCTGAAAGAGCTTTTCTTACAGCTTGAGTTGTTAGAGAAGGGTTTTGTTTGCCCTAGTGTTTTTCCATGGGGATCACTAGTTATCTTCATGAGGAAGGACGATTCACTTCGGTTATGTATTGATTACTGACAGTTGAACAAAGTAACCATCAGGAATCCATATCTGCTTCCTAGGATTGATGATCTATTCGACTAGATCAAGGGTGCCACGATATTTTCAAAAATTGATCTTAAGTTAGGATATCTTTAGCTTCGTATCTTTGAATCAGACATCCATAAGAAAATGTTTCAAATGTGGTATCGTCACTGTGAGTTCACAATAGTACCATTTTGGTTGATGAATGTACCCTTTGTGTTCATGAGTCTGATGAATGGGGTATTTCATACATACCTAGACAAATTTGTCCTTGTGTTCCTTGATGAAATTTTGATATACCCTAGGACAGTGGAAGAGCATGAGGAACATTTACGACAGGTATTACAGTGCTTATGGGACAATCTACTTTATGCTAACCTACCGAAGTGTGAATTCTTCAAGACTAAGGTCCAGTACCTTGCTCATGTGATATCAAGGGAAGGTATTTCAGTGGATCTTGCAAAGATCCAAGTGATCTTAGATTGGCTTGCACCCATGAATGTGGCAGAGATACATAGCTTTATGGGGCTAGCGAGTTATTACAGGCATTTTGTGTAGGGGTTTTCAAGAATAGGCTATCGTATCAACTCCCTTTAGAGAAAAGGGAAGAGGGCTATCGTATCACCTCCCTTCAGAGAAAAGGGAAGAGGTTTGAGTGGTCAGAGAAGTGTGAGGCAACATTTTAGGATATTAAGGAGAAGCTTACCAGTGCACCAATATTTGTGATACCATATCCGACTGGGGCCTTTGTAGTTTGTATAGATGCATCCTTGGAGGGATTATGTGAAATGTTGATGCAGAAGGGTCGTGCCATTGCATACGAGTCATGGAAGCTCAAGGATCATGAGATGAACTATCCCACACATGATCTTGAGTTAGTGGCAGTTGTTCATGCATTGACGAGATGGAGGAATTTCCTTCTTGGCCATAGGTTTGATTTGCATAGTGATCACATAAGCCTTCAGTATATTTTCACACACCCCAACCTTAATGCTAGGTAGAGGTGTTGGACGGAGTTTCTCTACGAATATGAATTTGAAGTGAAGTATATCCAAGGAAAGGAGAATTCCATAGCAGATTCACTCAATAGGAGGAGACATGAGATATCTAAGTTGGTTGGTATCAGTAAGTTAGGACAAAGATTGAGGCAGGTAGACCCCTTGAGGGTAGGTATTCAGGATATTCTCTAGATTCAGATGAGGTATTGAGGCACATGGGATGCATATACATTCCTTCATTAGGTGATCTTTGCACCTTGGTCATGATTGAAGTACATCGTGCACCTTATTCAACCCATTCTGGAGTGAAGAAGATGTATGCAGATTTGCGTCAGTTGTATTTCCGTCCAAGGATGAAATGTGATATTGCGTATTATGTGTCACAATTTCTTGAGTATCAGCAGGTGAAGGATGAATACCATAATCTAGTAGGGCTTTTACAACCACATTTAGTACTAGAGTGGAAGTGGGATATTATCTCATTGGATTTCATTGTTTGTTTACCCAACTCTTTGAGATGACATAATGCAATTATGGTGGCAGTTGATAGCTTGATGAAGGTGGCACACTTCTCACCTATTCGCTCTTCTTATACTACATCGTTTGTAGCTAGAGTGTTCATGGAGGACATAGTGAGGTTACATGGTATTCCACATCATATTATTTCCAATAGGGATCCAGTGTTCACCTCAGTTCTTTGGACTTCATTACAGCATGCGATGGGGACATAGTTGACCTTCAATTCAGTTTACCATACAAAGATAAATGGACAGACTGAGAGGGTCAATCAGATCCTCAAGGAAATGTTGCATATGTATGTGATGGACCAGCAAACATGATGGGAAGATTATCTCTATTTGGTAGAGTTTGCATATAATAATGGTTTCCAAAGTTCTATTGGCATGTCTCCATTCCAGACATTGTATGGGCAACCATGTTGCACTCCCTTGAGTTGGGATCAACTTGAGGACATAGTGACCTTGGGTCCTAAGATGTTGCAAAATATGGCTCGCAATAGGTGGATAGGATTAGAGAGCACTTGGTGGCAGTGTAGGATAGGAAAAAGAAGTATGCAAATGTGCATAGAGTGGATCGCCAGTTTTTTGTAGGCGATAGAGTCTTCTTGTGAGTGCGTCCATGAAATAGTCCAATCCATTATGGGAAGGGATTTAAGTTGGCACCTCACTTTTTTAGACCCTTCGAGATACTCGGGAAGATTGGTCTAGTTGCTTACTATCTTGCTTTGCTTCCCAATCTCTCATGTATTCATGATGTTTTCATGTTTCAATTCTTTGGCCGTACCATCCAAACATTTCTCATGTACTGATTGGAATGCATTACAGGTAGAGGATGAGCAACTACCTTGGAACCCATGGGTGTAATGTCGTACAGAACGCTCACTCTTCGAGGGTGAGATATTTATCAGGTTAGGATCTAGTGGGATCCTAGGGATGACATGCCATCCAATTGGGAAGATGCAGCTAGGATGAGGGAGCTCTATCCCTATTTTTTGTAGGATTCCTAGAGTAAGCTTGACCCTAGGGGGGAGGATGTAGCACCCCTCCATTTTGGCTCATTTGATTGTATAGTGTTCTTCTTTGTTATGTTTGTTTTTTTATACTTTGACTATGCTACTTGGTTACTATTTGATCACTAAATGTAACGCAATGTGAATGTTATATTTTGATGTGATGGTATTTTACTCTGATGTTATCATTATGGCATGCTTGGAATTATCTTAGTAGATATTTAATTAATGACTCTTTATGTTTTTTATTATATTATTGATGTTAGATTCGTCAATTAGTAATTATGTATTAGTGAAGGGGATGGGATTGTATCACTTGCTTGCAAGCGCCCTACGATTTTGATATTTCCTCTTCACGGTGTGTTTTATAATGATATATATATATATATGCATGTTCGATGTACTATTTTTTCGCAGGTTGACAGGTACAAGACATTGACTCCACCTAATTTCACAGGTTTGAGTGTGTCCTTTGGCCAACGGTATTCAATTGGGAGATAGTAGCTAGGTTTTTCATGCCAAGTCATCACCCTAGTCATAGTGTGTCGTCAAGATTTAGTCAGGTTAAGTTGCTTCTTTGTTGTTCATCTCTCCTTGGTTTATTTTAATTTCAAGTTGGAAAAGGTAAATAAATGTAATTTTGTATTTCATATGTTATTAAATAAATCTAGTTGTAGTGTTAGAAATGTTACTTAAATTATTAATTAATTTAATTTAATTAATAAAATAATCTAATATTGGATTAGATTTATTTTGTTTATTATTTAAATTAATTGTGCAGGATTAAGTCAAGTTGTTCATTTGGAAATTATAAGTGTTAAATTCTCTTTTTGAAATGAAAATTTGAAAAAGTGTTAAAGGTTGTGAAAAGAATATTTTTAAAGTTAAATTATTTTTAGAAATGAAAATATTTAAAAGCATTTAAATTCATTTGAAATAGAAATTTTAAAAAATGAAATAAGGAAATAAAGTCATGTTGAAAGAAATTTGTTTTTTAGTTTTAAATTTCAAAAAAAGCAAAATATCTCCAAATTGGATAGAGGAGCAATAACTATGGTGGATGGGATATTTTAGGAGTTGACTAAATTTGGGGAAAAAACTTATGAGAGCCATTCCATTTGGATTTTATATTTGAATTTTTCAATTTTGGAGAGAAAGTTGTAAAAAGAAAGAAAAAGAGGTTTTGTTCTGGTGGGATTCAATCTTGGATTTGAAGGTGGAGAATTGGAAGGAGATCTGGAGTTTTGAATTGGCAAGAAGCTCAACATTAGATTGTTTCTTCAAACTTCAAGATCACAGGTTCTTTCTTGTTTTAAATGCTTTGAAATTTTGTTTTTCAATTTGAAAACTTGGTTGTAAACAAATCTGAAACCCTCTGTTGAAATCATGAAAAAAAAAAAACAAAGAAAGATCAAACAATAGAAAATTGAAAGACAAATAAAAGGAATTTCTTTTATGAATTAGAAATTAAGAATTTATGCTTGAAAATTCTTTCGCTGTGTTTTTTTTTGTAGGAAAAATTTGCTCATTCTTCTTGTAAAATGGGAATTTATATATATATATATATATATATATATATATATATATATATATATATATATATATATATATATATATATATATATATATATTATAAATATATTTTTATCTTTCTGGAAATTTTTGTTTCAAAAATTTTTGCACATAAATTTTTTTGGAAAATTCTGAGCAGTGGAGGGTGATTTTATTTTTGTTATTGAAAAAAAAATATAAATATATTTTTTTTATTGGGATTGTGTGAGGGGGCCGCAACAATGGCTGCACACAGCCATGCCCCAGTGAAGAGGCACTGCTGTGGCAGCGCTCCACACACTATATGTGAGGGAATCGCTGGCCTCCACAAGGGAGGTTGGGCACAACCTTTGGCTGTGTCTCCTCCCTTTTGGGGGCCCGCGGATCAAATAAATCAATTATTATTATTATTATTATTTTAAATTTATTTTTATTTAATTTAATTTTATATTATATATTATATAATATATATATAAAATATTTATATATTATCTATATTATATATATTATATATATTATAATTTAAGTAAATATTTTATTATTATTTAAATATACATATTATATATTTTAAATAATGGGGATCTATTTTAATTAGTTGAAATATAAAATGTTTAAAAATATAAATATATATATATATTTAAATAATACTCAAATATTTAAATATATGAATTTTAAAATGATTATTCTATTATCATAGATTGAAATAAAATGGACTTTACAATAAATGACCTTATTTTAAAAGTTGAATTTTATTATTATGGGTAATTGGCGAAATGGGGAGTTAAATTAGTGGTTTTAAATTCCTCAATATTGCAATTGTAATTTTAATTACTTTTGAGTAGTTGTAAATAATGTTAATTATTTTATTTGATTACATGCAATATGTTATCACATTGCTTGGATTTAGGAAATCCTAAAGTAGGATAATGATTTTCCTATTTTATCTTTCCATTATGAAATCTCCCTCTTTCGTGGTGTTGGGAAAATTGAGTTTTATGCTATTTAATTCTTCCAGATTGGGTTTTCTTTTGATATTCGGGGTTGTTGTAAGATGTTAGTCAACCTCTATTTTCCATGGGTAGTGCGTCTTTTTGGATCTAGTTAGATACCCGGTTATCATGAATGGGATGTGTGGACTTTATGTCATGGATAGGGAGTGATTCTCCTTAGGTCACACTTGTGTACCCTTGGGTGTGGAGCTATTCCACATGTTGTCTTAGAGGAGTGGCTTGCAATGAGGGCCAACACACAAAGTGGTGTCAGGGTAACTCTTTGTAAGTTAGTTAATTCAGTGATAACGTAAATAAACTTATTAGAGGTTTAGGTTGTATCAATCACTTAACAAGATTAATTTTTTTTCGCTCATGGACACAAGGGCTTTTATAGACTTGGGATGGGATGAGAAGGCCTGGAATGGAAAGATCGTTATCTCATCTTTATGAGAGATAACTGATTCTGCATTTGTTTGCATGAGGGGCCGTGAGTCGTTAGAGGTTTCTAGGATATCCCGAGATGGGGGCTAGGACCTAGGAAGACTTGCATGAATATCCCATGTGAAATTGTGATGACACTTTTCTTAAGTCAGCAGTATGTTTATAATAGTGATGCAATTGATTATTTAAATCTTGAAGCATTGTAACCATTGTGTTAAGTGATGTTGTAATTGTATTTAATTCAGTTTAGTTAAGGGTAGCCTGTGTCTAGAGGTAGATGGTCTTGTCAAGGAATCCTTGTTACTATCTCCTAGCATGGGGCATGAGCCTTCATGTATCACTTGGTTGGGTGGAACGTGCACCTTAATCTGTTGGGTCATCTTCTTGTTTGTGTGGATGAGATTTCTAGTTGGAGAGCTTGTGGGATCTAGTTTCTTTTCTTTCTTTATTCATTTCAGTTTTATTGTATTTTTATTCCCCCTCATTTGTATCGAGGTGGAAGATGTAATTTGTAACCATGCTTATTGGATTTACCTAATTCGAGGAATGAGAGTTGTAATCATATTGTAAATTATCGTTATTGGAAACATGTGGTATCTCTTATACTTTGATGTAATTCTATCATGTATGGAATGCATGTGTATTTAATTTATTAAGAAATTAAATGTTATGGTTTCAATTCATGTTTCTTGTTTTGGTTTAAGTAAACTCAGTATCGTAACCTTAGGGGTTGTTGGCAATGGGTAGTGAACTTGCACGTTAATTGTACTTAAAAAAAATAAATATATTAGTATGTTTGAGTACTAAATTGTAACTTCCCCTTAGGTTGCGTGGCGAGGCATTACACAACATGAAAAAACAAGATTTATATGGGAAAACCATTTTGAGTAAAAAACCCCACACTCCAAAAGCCCAGATCACCATTGTATTATTCAGCAACAAAAGTATAGTTACAAATACAATTACAGGCTCTAAGCCTTTATAGGAGATTTCCATCTTGTTCCATTCTAGAGAGAATTCGGTAGCATAACCCTATTCAACCTCTTCTCTCTACTATCTCTCTCTTGGCTTTCTACATTTCTCTAGTCAACCTCTTAGTCCATTACAATATTCACACTATTACAATACTCTTATAGTATACAGAGTAGATTCACATTGAGAGAGAGATTTTCCAATAAAAATACTAAGACAGAGGGCCCCATTGATTATTTCTAGAATGCTCCATATTAATCCAGCATTTGTTTTTCATTCTAAGCTAGCTAGGAAACTAATTGATTGAGCTCTCATATGCAACTATACACAACCAGTTTGATTCACCTTCTAACAAGAAAATATAGTAAATTGTCTAACTATCTACTATATCGGACCATTGACGAGACTTCATTCACACTCCCTTCAAAATCACCAAGTCACTTCAATTTTTGGAGCACCTACTAAGTTAATCAAAAAACCAATTACCGCTTTCCAGCTTGACATCGATTAGGTCCCACCAATACACGCATGAGAAAGAATCAATACATCACCCTATTGAGGAGACTATATATTGTCTCCCTCTGATATCAAGATGTCCCTTTGATATTCGCTTTACCTCTCCAAGTGGTCCCTACATCCATTGGCTTATCATCCTATCAAAGGGACTTAACCTAGGGTCCCTTTGATATGATTCCTTTATACGCTCCATTGAGCCATCAAGGAGACTCAAGATAGAGCCTCACCGAAATGATCCTCCTTTCGATGGAACATAATGCCAAAAAATTCTTATCAGTGTATCAAGGAGACATGACTCTGAGTTTGGTCGATAACAAAAAGTCACCTTGATACCACTCCATTGAGGAGATGGGCTTTAGAGTCCTGCCAAAGTCACAAAGTCCCATCGACAAGAGTCCCCACCTTCCATCAGCATGTTGAAGAGACATGGTCCAATGTCCCAATGACAATGTTAAGTCATTCCGATAGGAGACTCATCAAAGTGTTGAGGAGACTGCTAAGAAACTCCCTTTGATATATACATGTCACACCGATAATACTTCTCCATATCACCAATGCAACACCTTCCATCGAGATTTCATTCAAACTAGTGACTCTATCCTAAAGATATTCAACTATTTGTTCAAAAATGTAGAGACCTGAACACCAGTACATTTGAGGCACCATTTCTCAACATTCTACCACTTGTTGAAGAACATACTACCTACCAATCAATGCATGAATCCTCTCTATCACCCAGGGCACCTGCAACAACATCTATAATTTCCACCATCTTAGGTAACAATTCCACCCATACTCTAAATAATAAGAACATGCCATGGTGTATATGCACTAGTCTAATCCTAGACACCAACAACTGAACCAACTAGCAACAAGGGCTTCAACACACTACCGCTACTCCACTATGCTCACAAGCTATATAGAAGCATCATAGTATCAACTTCAAAGATTCAACCTAAACACAACCATGAAGAAATTCTCTAGAAAAATGACATAGAATGCCAGCTAGAAATTGACAACCAGAAAACTGACTTATTCCATCTAACTGATCAAACCCACACAACTAAAAATAGCACACACAAAAAGTGCTAATCCATCCAATGAAACATACCTTAAAGGTATCTACATTAGCAAAATCATGTCACCTACATATCCAACCCATCAAATGCAAAAACAAGCTCCATGTGCCAACTAGTCGAAGAAGACCAAACACATCTAGGAACTCCCACTGCATAGGTAATACATAACGAGTCTACTAATGGCATCATATAGAAGTTTAAAGAGTATGTACAGGATCATGATGGGCCAAAAAGTGGCAATGTGAAAAAAGTTGTGTTTTGCATCCACCAAAAAATGTGAAAATCCTGAGTTGACTTTTTTTTTGGTTGGATGTCAGTACATTGCTCCAAAGCAATGCCCAAAGCAAAAAATATCAAATTGGATATCCAATCCAAATTAGATAATTCTATTTGGGTTGGGTATAAATAGGTATAAGTGGCCATTTAAAATCATTCCTAATCATTTTAAACATCTAAAAACATAGTGAGCATGACCTAGGGCAATCTGATATACGATTTGAGTTGATATCTAATATGCAATGTAATTTTTTGGTTTTTTTTCTTTTAATTGATTTTTCTATTAGTTTTGTATAATTTTAACTAGTTTCTTACAAATTTTTATTAAAAACTAGAGTTTTTAATAGATTTTTATTAATAACTGGTGTTTTTATAGATTTTTATTAAAAACTAGTGTTGTTTATGGATTTTTATAAAAAACTAGAGTTTGTTATGGATTTTTATTAAAAACTAGGGTTGTTAATGTATTCTTATTAAAAACTAGGGGTTTTTTACAATAATTTCATTTATATTGTGCAATTTCAATTAGATTAATTAATTTTTAACTTCAATCGAGTATTATAGTTGAGAATGAAAACACACAAATGCCTAAATCTCCACCACCTCCACACCCATCAATTGAAGAGTTAATTGGTGAAATATTGGAGCAATTGAGAGGTATTTGTGATGTTTGTAAGACAATCCCTCGATTATCCCAGATGATAGAAACATTAGAGGAAATAATTAAAAATATAGAAACCCTCTCCACTCAACATAATGCCATTCTTTCATGGCGAGAAACCATGAGGTAATATTACCCGTATGGATTGTCTTATGAAGATGTGAAATATATTGAACTAATAAAATCCCAAAGAGCATCTTTATTTGTTAATCCCCGCACCGATCTGCCAGTTAATGTTAATACACCAAAAATTTCTATAAAATGGTACACAAATAAGGACATTGAAGATAAATTTTGGGATCGTTGGTGGATGGTTTTTGATAAACCACCCAACAACAATATCGATGTAGCATTTTACTTTATTAAAAGCATATACATTGAGTTTGTGTTAGGGTATCATGTCAATTAATTTGACATTAAACCCTTCTAGAGTGTTAGTGGAGGTATGCCCTAGGATAGACCAGGGGTGGTTAGAGTAGTCCAAGGCCCATATGTTCCCCCTCCTCCCCTTCCTTATCCACCTGCAATACATCATCCTAATATTATCGAGGATGTAGCCACACAGACTATTCAAACTATTTACTCTTTGAGTGATATTTTGGTTTCCCATACTTCTACAGTAGCTTAGCCACATGCTCGTGATGTTGGTGATGTATCGAGTGCTACTGCATCCTCCTCCTCAAGTCCACATATCTGTGTGTCACATACATGCACTATGTGCCACCAGATATGCTTGGGTCCTCTTGTACAAACCACTAAGCATCCCTTGGAAAATTTTGATTATGATCTCCATGATTTAGGAATTATAGGATATCAAATGTAGGGGAGTGAAGTGCTACCATATTTTTCATACATGTCTATCAATGCATTCTATCAAACATTTTGTTGCCTTGCTGCTATGGCTAAAAGCCTAAAACATGTGCTTTTGAACAAGCTATGGATGCTTGGAATGAATCTATCAAAGCATAATAATAATAAATATCATAGACAATGAAATGAACTATTTAAAAAAATGCCTCAAAGAACTGTGGTCTCATGGTGATGGAATGCCATGACAAGAAAATTTCTATAGATTGTCAAGGCATTCCATCACCATGAGACCACATTTTTTTGAGGCATTTTTTCAAATAGTTCATTGCCTTGTATATGCTACCATATTTTTCATAAGTTTACCAAATAATTTTATCAAGCAGTTCACTACCTTGCTGCTATGGCTAAAAGCCTAAAATAGGTGCTTTCAAACAAGCTATATGGATGCTTGGAAAATGGTGCAGGAGCACCTTGGAAACAAAGGACTGATTGATGGTTAGTTGATGAAACCAAGGATGGAAAACCATTAACTTTCACAATATAAGGGATTCCTAACCACCTTTATTTTTACAAACTCAATCTGGACTTATTTTCCAATCTTTCACCTAGACAAGCTTGTAGGTCAACTCCAATTTTCTCAACTTAACTCTCAAATATCTTTAAAAAATCATGCAACTAATCATCATTATAGACACCCATTTTAGTCCCCTTCAACATACTTCCAAATCACATAGGATTCCTTTGGAATAACTTTCACAAATCATGCAAACTACGCTGCTCAACCTAGCCAAATAGGCCAAATTTCCAAAGAAACCACCCTTAGAACACTTCACAGGCCCTAAATTTTTTTGGGGAATCAATCAACAGATTAAAAAACCTTAATTTTTCCCATTTATCCCTAGGAACTCGCCCTCTAAGCGCCTATTCCACAAAACCCTCAAATTTCTCAAATTTGACAAGGTTTTATTAAAAAACCTACTTGCAAAATTCCCCAAAATTTATCACCAACTCCAACACCCTTGAATAACCATAAAAAATATTAAAAGAGTAATAAAAGTTACTTCCCTCAAACAATTCCCACTTTTACCATCTCTAACCTCACTTTTTCATGCAAAAACACCCCAAATGCCATTTAGGGAATCACCAAAAATCATAATCCTGACCTCCCCTGCACAAGGAACAATGCAAACATGTTTATCTATCCTAAATAAGCCTATCCACCGAGTTACAACATCATATAGTGGGTGGAAGGCTTCAAACTTCATTTTAACTACACTCAAACCCTTGGAATAGGGCTCACAAACTGGCCTCCAGTAAAATGCCTCTTAAATGCACAAAAATGAATGAAATTATTTCAAATCAAGTTTGTGATGAAGTTAACTCTACTTCCCATCAGTTTCCATTAAAAATAAAGCACAACCACACTATATGGAACTGTACAATTATACCAAGAAACTTCAAGAATTCTGGAAAAACACAAAAAATTGCATGGAGATAACAAGATTGTATTCTCTTTCAAACTTAGTTTCTCCAAACTCAAAATCGAACATAAGAGGCCTTTTTAAACATGAAAGACACCAACTACCATCCCAAAATTGACTTCAACTAATTTTCAAACTCCTTATGGCCGTTGGATTACAAAATTGCACTTTTAAAATATTTTATTGACAACATTTTTGCTCATTTTGCATTATTTTTCAATTTGACCATCCTAGACTCCTAAAACATTAGAGATGGTCTACTTAGACCTTATTGAATCCAAAAAAATAACCACACACAGTGCTAAAAAAATACATTTAACCTATCTTGACAACTTTTTAGCAAACTTGACAACTTTTCCAACAAGATTTACAACTTTTATAATATGGTCTCAAAAGATCCAAAAGTTTCCAATTACATAAAAAATGGCCTAAAAAATAAACTTATTTAGACACAAAACACCTAAAAAACTCAGATTCCATCACCAAGACCCAACTCTTCATGTAGCAACTAGAGAAAATTCATTGAAATAAGCAGGTGCTCCTGCACCATTAGTGAGTCAAATTTTGAGTTTTAGTTTTATTGTGTGTTATTAATAAGGTCTATTAGACCAAAAATATTGTAATAAAGGCCTTATGGGGTTAGTTTTTTGAAAATATGCTAAAAATAGTATTGAAGTTGCTTTGTACAACTTGTCAACTTTGCATGTTAGAGGAGGATTAATGCTCTCCCACTCAAATTCTTTCTTGTAAGTAATGTAATATGGTGGGAAATATGTTGAAAATCCTTTGATTGATTTGAGGCATAAATATTGAATAATTTTGAAGTGAATAATAGAAGTTTTCTCTATTTTTCTACAAAATTTATGTGTTTTTAGAACTTGTCAAGCTTAGTATGGTTCTGTATAGAAGCTTTACACTAGAAACTCATTGGGATTAGTTAGATATATGTTTTAGCTTTCATTTGATTCTTATTTGGCTTGATTTCATTAGAAATTTAATTAATTAGAACTAAGTATTTTTTTATCGGGTGGTCTGAAACCCTTATTTTCAAGGGTTAACATTAGTAAAAATGTAAAATATCATCATTCCACTATTGGAATTTTCTGAAAACTAGTGGAATGATGCTTTGTGAGGTGCTTTATCATATTTCTTTGGTTATAGGGTTGACCAAGTACATTTCAAGGATTTTTTATCAAGCCCTAGCTTCATTTTCTCGTGTTAAGCTAGGAAATCAAGAGAATAGCATGGATCAACAAATTTTTCAAAGTATTTTGTCAAATAAATGGTGAATTCATATGTTTTTCCACCCAAGTATTTTTTGATGAAGTTATTTGGAGTCTGTGAGTTAATTTGAGCACACCTTTTTTGTAAAAGTGGCCTATTTTGGCCTAAATAGGCCTAATTATAGCATTGCAGGTCGGATTAGACCAATTTGTTCCAAAGTAACATCATGAACCTTTTCTGGTATGTTGAAAAATGTGTTAAAGAGTGCTCAAAAAGTTGTCATTCATGTCTTTAGTCCATCATCTACAATGCAATTGAATGAAAACTAGATATAGGTGCCTTGGTTGGTGACTATATGAAATGGTGTAAAACCCCATTCTTGGGTTTGGATCCTTCATCAAAGTTTGAAATTGTGTTAGTTTGAGTTTTTGTGACCTTTTCCATGCCTATCGTTGCATCAAAAAATATCTATCAAATCATAATAATAAGCAAAAGCACAGACAAGGTCGTGAACTATTCAAAAAAAATCCTCAAAGAAATGTGGTCTCAATGTGCATTCATGGTATTCCATCACCATGAGACCACATTTCTTTGATGAAATTTTTAAAATAGTTCACTGCCTTGTCTATACTACCAAAATTTTCATACATGTCTACCAAATAATTTTATCAAACAATTCACTACCTTGTTGTTATGGCTAAAACTCTAAAATAGGTGCTTTCAAACAAGCTATGGATGCTTGAAAAAACTATATCAAAGAATAATAGTAAGCAATAGCATAGAAAATGAAATGAATTGTTTGAAAAAATTCCTCAAGGAAATGAGGTCTCATGGTGATGGAATTCGATGAAAATCAAAAGCAATTTTTATTCTCATGGCATTCCATCACCATGAGACCTTATTTCTTTGAGGCATTTTTTTCAAAAGTTTGTCTATGCTACAATATTTTTCATACATGTTTTCCAAAGCATTTTATCAAATAGTTGACTTCCTTACAACTATGGCTAAAAGCCTAAAACAAGTGATTTCAAAAAAGTTATGGATGCTTGAAAAACATTAATCGAAGCATAATAGTAAGCAACAAGCTATGGTCTCATGGATTTTATTCACACAAAAATAAATGTTGGAGTTTGGTTGGAGGTTGAAAACTACTTGTAAGGGCATAAATAAATCTTTTTTTGTATCTCATACAACCAAACCAACTATTCCAACACATCCAGATGGGTACGTTTATGCTAGTGATGGTCCTCTTTTGCATCCAAATATGTGGAATCATTTCGAGCTACATTGGACCGACGTTTTCCCTTAAGAGTCCAAAGTGCTAAAAGGAAACAATCTTTAAAGGTTTTTCACTATCTTAGAGGCATTTTCCCATAGTGATGAGTTTTCATTTGAGGGGGAAGTTGTCAAATGCAAGCAATGTAAAGTTGCAAACTGATGCAACTTTCAATCTGCAACTTGTATGATGAAATGGATTGTTCCAACACATCCAGAGGGGTGTGTTTACACTATGGATGGTCCTGTTTTGTACCCAAATATTTTGAATCACTTCAAGATACATTGGACTGATGATTTCCCTTAAGAGTCCAAAGTGCTAAAAGACAACAATCTTTGAAGGGCTATTTCTTAGAAACCGTGATACTTACAGACTCTTCGTTTGAGGCTATGGAATTGTTTTGGGACCCTATACAATAAAATATCTTATTTTTTCTATCTTGGGGGAATTTTCCTGTGGTGATGAGTTTTCAATTGAGAGAAAAGTTGTCAAATGCAAGCAGTGTAAAGTTGCAAAGTGGTGCAACTTTAATTCTGCAATTTGTATGAACAAATAGATTGTTCCAACACATCCACATAGGTATTTTTGCACTAGGGATGGTCCTTTTTTGCACCCAAATATGTTGAATCACTCTGAGCTACAATGCACCGACGATTTCCCTCAAGAGTCCAAAGTGCTAAAAGACAACAATATTTGAAGGGCTATTTCTTAGAAACCGTGATGCTTAAAAACTCTCTGTCTAAGGATATAGGATCGTGTTGGGACCATATACAATAACCTCTCTCAGTTTTTTCTATCTCAAAGGTATTTTCCTGTGGTGACGAGTTTTTAGTTGAGTGAAAAGTTGTCAAATGCAAGCAGTGTAAAGTTGCAAATTGGTGCAACTTTCATTGTGGAGCTTGTACGACCAAACAAACTATTCCAACACATCTGAATGGGTATGTCACTTATGCTATGGATGGTCCTCTTTTGCACCCAAATATGCTAAATCACTATAAGCTACATTAGACTGGTGATTTCCCTTAAGAGTCCAAAGTGCTAAAAGACAACAATCTTTGAAGGGTTATTTCTCAGAAACCATGATTCTTACAGACTCTTTGTTGGAGGCTATATAATTTTGTTGGACCATCTATAATAACCTCTCTCATTTTTTTCTATCTCGAATATTTTTTTCCCGCGGTGATGATTTTTTAGTTGAGGGAAAAGTTGCCAAATGCAAGCAGTGTAAAATTGCAAACTGGTGCAACTTTCATTCTACAACTTGTATGACCAAATAGATTGTTCCAACATTTTTGGATGGGTACATGTACACTAAGTATGGTCCTCTTTTGTACCCAAATATGCAAATCACTCTGAGCTACATTGGACATGCAATTTCCCTAAAGAGTCCAAAGTACTAAAAAACAACAATCTTTGAAGGGCTATTTCTTGGAAACTGTGATGCTTGCAGACTCTTCATCCGAGGTTGTGGGATCATGTGGGGACCCTCTAAAATATAATCTCTTTGTTTTTTCTATCTTGGAGGAATTTTCCCATGGTGACAAGTTTTCAATTGAGGGAAAAGTTGTCAAATGCAAGTAGTGTAAAGTTGCAAAGTGGTTCAACTTTCATTATGCAATTCATACAACCAAATAGACTATTCCAACATGTCTAGATGGGTACATTTATGCTAGGGATGGTCCTCTTTTGAACCCAAATATGAGGAATCACTCTAAGCTATGTTGGATGGGAAATTTCTCTTAAGAGTCCAAAGTGCTAAAAGGCCATACCATCTATTATATGGTCTATAAATTGATGGTATGGCCATAGTAGATGTTATTAGGACCATATAAGGTGACTATGTGGGTTTAAAGAGCTGGAAAGGTCTGTAGTTTAGTTGGTGAGTTGCCATGCATGGCAAAAATGAGTGAAATTAGGTGAAAATGGGTGGTTACAGCATTCTAATGTCAATGAAATGTGTGTGAAGCAAGATTTAAGGTTGGATCAAGATTTGTCAGGTACTAATAGATGTGTTTGATGAGTTTATAGGGTGTGGGAAGGTTGGAAACATTGATTTCATTAAACACCTTGAATTGTAATTGTGTTGTTTAAAGCCACCTAGCTCTTGCATCAGAAAACTCTTACCCAATCAACTTGAACATCATGCACACCCAAATACCTTGTTTCCACTTTGATAGATCAAAGACTCAATTAAATTGGAAATGACCTGCACATTAAATTTTTACAATTTTTTTTGGAAAAAATGGCAAGCCACTGTAATTTATTATATATAAATAGGAGATATTACAAAAATTGGTTCAAATGAGCATACTGATAGGAAAGAACCAAGAAGAAAACCTCTAGTTGTAGCTTGATTAAGTACAAAAAGATCTTACAAAATTGTCCCAATAATAGTAACAAAGCATACACCTGTATGACTATTTCAACCTATGAGTTTCAAAAATATAGACACCTTTACATTTTAAACATACCTTGTATACAATGCTAGACATTGGACCCATATTTAAAAAATAATCATTGGATATAGATTATTTCCATACACATTTATGACCTTTTTACATTGTTTCACATTTGAAACTTCAAATTTTAGAAAATTTTCCTATTGGAGGTATTCAAGGCACATTCTTCCACAAGAGTAGCATGTTGATTTTCTGGAGTGACAAGCACCTATACAAACCATAAAGATGGTAGTTAAACTACATACAATAGAAAAGATGCTTAGAATAACCAATCTATATTATTCTAAATGACCTAATTGATGATGATATGGTAATGCAAACTATTAAAGATGCTTAGGATAACAAATCTATATTATTGTAATCTATCACATACCTCTCTGAATGGATCAGAGCTAGCTATTGTTGCAACAAGTCCATGATCAATCATGCCAAGAATATCACAAAATTTGTCAAATGAGAAATCTATATTGTTACAATAGAAAAGATACTTAGACTAAAAAATCTATATTGGTCTAAACAACCTGAATGATGATGAATTGGAAATGAAACCTATTAAAGATGCTCAAAATAACCAATCTATATTATTCTAAATGACCTAATTGATGATGAGATGGAAATGCAAACTATAAAAGACACTAACAATAACCAATCTATATTATTGTAATTTTCGGATACCTTTCTAAAAGGATCAAAGCTGGCTATTGTTATAGTAGGTCTATGATTAATCATACCAAAATATCACAAAAGTTGTCAAATGAGAAATCTATATTGTCATAATAAAAAAGATGCTTAGACTAACAAATCTATATTATTCTAACCAACCTAAATGAAGATGAATTGGTAATGAAAACTATAAAAGATGCTTAGAATAAATAATTTATATTATTCTCAATGACCTAATTGATGATGAGATGGTAATGCAAACTATAAAAGACGCTTACAATAACCAATCTATAGTATTTTAATATGTTGCATACCTCTTCGAAAGGATCAAAGCTAGCTATTGTTGTAGTAGGTCCATGATCAATTGTGTTAAAAATATTGCAAAAGTTGTCAAATGAGAAATCTATATTGTCACAATAGAAAAGATGTTTAGAATAGTTACCAAATTTAGATTATTCTAAACAACCCGAATGATGATGAATTGGTAATAAAAACTATAAAAGATTCTTAGAATAACCAATATATAGTATTCTAAATGACCTAAATGATGATGAGATGGCAATGCAAACTATAAAATATGCTTACAATAACCAATCTATATTATTATAATATTTTGCATACCTCTTTGAAAGGATCATAGTTGGCTATTGTTGCAGTAGGTCCATGATCAATCGTGATAGGAATATTGTAAAAGTATACAAAATATCACTATTAAAGACACCTGCATTGCAAGAGTATAGAAAATATCAATATTAAATAAAAAACACTAATGAACTTAAGAAAAATGAACCTAAGCATTGTAGCTTCCATTCTTGAATATGCTATTCAAGTGTGCCTAAAGGGTCATCTCTTTGCTTAAGAGTATCCAATATTGCTTCATGATCAACATTACTAAGTGTCCATATTTGTTTTGTCTTTATTTTGGCATGATGCTTCAACAACTTAAAATTTGTTGTTATAACAAGGTGCATATACATGGGAATGGTTTTGTGTTTCTTGTAGTCTTCAAATGCAAGTATGCCATTTTTTCTAATCATGTATGTTTGCAACCAAGTTCCTACAACCATAACTAAAACTGTAGGATACACAAACGCACCATCATCTTCCATCGGTTGTGTTAGCTTATGCTTTACCTACACACATCGAGCCAACCAGTAGTCTGATCTCTCTTCATTCCCCTACGATGTAACAACTATAAAAATATGTCTTGGTTGTAGTATATCTGAAGGACAGTCATAATCAACTGAACTTTCCATTGTGTCATTTGTCATGGATATTGTTTGAGATAAATGAGTTAGATATTGTGGAACTCATGTATCCACCCACTCACTTGACTCACATTGATCCCACTCATATTGAATACAACTCTAACAAAAACATGTCAACTCTTGTGTCTAAATGGTCCATGTGCTTGCATCTGAGCTTTGAAATGAATGCATCTTTAAGGAATCTTTGATTGTATGACAATCCAATCTTCCTCCCACTGTACCCTCCTCAACCAACCAAAATAATTTGTGCACTATTGAATCAAGTGTCCCTCCCTATGACAATGTTGAACTACACCAATCAACAATAGAATGTGCATCACTAAAATCTTCAATTTCTCCTTAACTAGAGCTCTCTTTACTCATATACCTTCTCCATCATGATCCCCTTCCCATGCCCACCTTTAAAAAAACTCCAAATATGAGGTACACCCCTCTCTACATGCATTCTACTCAACCAATAAAACATACGCACATTCTTCAATTAACCTATGTAGTTATCTGACCAAATGAGATGTTGGCCTAGTGCTATACCATGCTCCTACATGAACTCAAAAAAAATATTGGAACAATGTTGGGCATACTCAGATGAGTGATATCTACCATCACTCATATAAAAATGATACTCTCTAATTTTCTTTTGATCCTCCTTTGTAGTATCATGTGCATGCCTAAATGTTATGTGGACAAAAATAGCAATATAAATGGAATTGTAATACTGAGATTGTACCTCATTCTGTGGTTCCAATGTGTAGTTTTATACAAAATCAACCACTAATATAATAGTGCCAGTCAAAAAAGAGTCCTTACACATCTTGAATTGTTGATCCAACCACTGAGACCTATGGCTATACCTTGCATACTTGTAGAAAATATTTTCCTTAAAATCTGAAATAAAATTAGCAACACTACATTCTTTTGTAACCAACTCTCATCTAGAACCTTCACCTCCACTCTAAAAATAATATTGAACTATCTCATATCTCTTTTTCTCAACAAGCTTCTTTCTAAATGGGTATGTGTAGGATCATCATGGAAAAATAAGGCCCTTAAGTGGCAAAAAAATCAAAGTTAGGCAACTTGATGTAAAAATTTGAATAGATTATCTATATTATTTCAAAAATATGTAAGAATAGAATTTTTAGAAATTCAAAAATAGCTTCTAAACTACTAGGTTTTTTTTTTTTAAATCTATTTGGTGAAAATTTAAAATTCCAATGCAGTGAGTACTTAAATTTCGGGAAAAAATAAGTAGGTGTCTGTCGACCACCCTAACCACAATAAAATGATAATATTTTTTATAAGATTCTAGATATAAGTAGAGGACTCATGTCTGATATTGTGCATATTTTTGTATTTTTCCAAGTAAATAATTAATTATGAATTTTTATTACAACTTTTAAAAATATAAAAAACTTGTATGTCTGACCACCTTAACTCGGTCAAAACTTTATGAAATTCAATTTTTATTTTTTTAATCCTATAGTATGCAAATCATAGAATGTGACACGTGTTTTGGATTCAAAAAATGTGATACCATTTGAAAGCTATAGAAGTTTTTCAATTAGTCTATCAATTAGGACTTTAGTCATAATTTGAATAGAAAATGAATAATAATTATTTATTAAATTCAAAGTAAAGCATAATTTATATTGGTGGAAAGCTGAGAATATCCTTTAAAAACCCTTTTCATTTCATCAATTTTGGGTAAAAAAAGTAGTCACTAGGCACATACCCATCATATTGCCAATTTTTGGCCCATCATGATCCCAGACATACCCAAATTCATGTTCGAAACCCTCATGAAAACATTGAAGAAACCTTGACAAGCCACCCAATTGTGAGCACTTAGCATTTAAACAATCATTTCCATAGAAAAGGAAACCATCATATCTAGAATATAAAAATAGATCTAGCAAGTCCCTTGATGATTCGGAAGATGCATTGCACCACACTCCTGCAACATTTCATCAGTATGCAAAGTAGAACAGATATAGCATAATAGTTCATGGTACATTGTAAAATCCACATGGTATTTGCAACAAGTATTATGAATTTTAAGAGGCACAAAATAAAATGGCTTAAAACCTTCAAAATTTATTTGTGATATTTCCATATTTAGATGTGTTTCAATAATTTTTTTGGAAAAAATTGTTTGTCTTGATCCAAGAAATGTTTAGGATGTGGTGTATGATCTCGATTTCTAATTCTTAACTTTAAAAAATACTTTGCATTGGGTTATAATCTAGAGTTATCATGCCAAAATTGCTAAATTACATGCTTTACATTATTGGTTAGCTTTTTATCAACATGTGGAAGCCTACTAGAAAAATCCAATGTATCATTTTGAAGAGGATCATCTATTCTTTCTCTTCTTGCAAGTGTTCTATCCAAAGTTTAATGATTTATGTCAAAATCAATACCATTTTGTGTCATAAAGCGGGCCTTTTTCAATTGATGGCTTACTAGGGCGGTTGTAATGACTGTCCAAGCAGCCCTATTATCCTTTTCCTTGTTATTTTTTCCGATAGACTTGAGAGCATTAAAAAAATTCTTGACAATAATAGAATTTTTTTTAGTCTTCTTGTTCACACGAATCTTCAATTTGGATAGCAAAGGTCTCATCTTTTGCATCTTTAACAATTGTACAAAAATTTGGCATTGCTTGGTCAATGTTTTATCGCTAAAATATTGGTTGAAAAGTCTTGTAGCCCACAAACGAATGGTTTGTGTTGACCTCTTTCCTTTAAAATTGTGTATAATGTTCTCAGCAATTTCAAGTAACCATTAAGGGGTTCTTGAAGGTCTTGAATTTGGAATATATATTTATTCCACACAAGGTTCTTCATTTCTAGTGTAAACTGGTGAAACATAATTTACACTTGGTTCAATATTATGTTCAACATCTTCAATTCCAACATTTTCACCTTGAACATTTTCAATATCAATTTCAATCATTTCATTTCCAATTTCAATATCATGTTCAACATCTTCAATTCCAACATTTTCACATTGAACATTTTCAATATCAATTTGAATAATTTCACTCCCAATTTCAATATCATGTTCAACATCTTCAATTCCAACATTTTCACCTTGAAAATTTTTAATATCAATTTGAAAATTTTCATTCCCAATTTCAATATCACGTTCTACATTTTCACCTTGAACATATTCAATTTCCTCTTCACTTGAAAGACCATAGGTCTTAGGTTTACCAATATTTAACATACCTTGTCTTCTCTTCCTATGACCTTCTCTATCTCTTTGTCTATATGCTTCAATTTGTTCTTTTGTAAGCTATCTCTTATGTTTTTACTTCTGATGATTGTTTCTCCCCATTATACTTAAGAGAGAGAGAGAGAGAGAGAGTAGATGGTAGAGGGAAAGGAATAGACCAAGAGACGGAGACAAAGAAAAAGAGGGGGAGAGAGAGAATTAGGAGGGGGGAGGGAGAGAGGGGGAATGGGAGAGACAAAAAGAGAGAGAGGAAAAATGAGAGAGACAGTAGAGGGTAGAGGGAAATGGAGAGCCAAAGAGAGAGAGAGGGAAAGGAAGAGAGACATAGGGGGAGAGAGAGAGAGAGGGAGAATGGGTAGGAGGGAGAGAATTGAGAGAGAGAATAGAGGGAGATGGTTTGAAAGGTTAAGGCAGTAGAGGAGACAAAGAGGAGATAGAGATATAGATAGAGAGAGACAAAGACACATACAGAGAGGGAGAGAGATAGAGAGACAAAGAAGGGAGAGAGAGAAATAGGAGGGGGAAGGGGGAGGGAGAGAGATATAAAGAGGGGGAGAGAGAATTAGGAGGGCGAAGGGAGAGGGTAAGAGGGGAATAGGGGGAGAGAGGGAGTGGGAGAGAGATAGAGGAAATAGAGAGAGAGAGAGAGAGAATTAGGAGGGGGAACCTAGAGAGGGTAAGACGGGAAGAGGGGGAGAAAGGAAGCGAGATCGAGGGACTTAAGAGAGAGAGATGGAGTGGGAGAGAGAGAGAGAGAGAGACTTGAGAGAGAAAGAGGGAATGGGAGAGATATAGAGGGTAAATTATAGGGTTGATGGTAGAGGGTAGAGCCTTATAAGGGTTTAGTGTTTAAGGGTTTAGGGTTTAAGGTATAGGAGAGAGAGATAGAGGGAGTGAGTGAGAGAGAGGGAGAGGGAGAGGGGGTTAGGAGGGGGAGATTTGAGAGAGAGAGTAGAGGGTAGAGGGTTAGGGTTAAGGGTAGACAAGAGAGAGATAGAGAGTGACAATGAAAGAGAGGAAGGGAGGGAGTGGGAGAGAGATAAAGGGTAGAGGGTTAATGGTACAAGGGAGAGAGATAGATGGAGTGAGTGAGAGAGATACCTAATAGAGGGAGAGGGGGTAGGATGGAGACTTGAGAGAGAGAGAGCAGAGGGTAGAGGGAGAGAGATAGACAGAGTGACTGAGAGAGAGAGAGAGAGACCTGAGGGAGGGAGAGGGGGTACAAGGGAGAGACTTGAGACAGAGAGAGGGAGTGGGAGAGAGATAGAGTTTATATGGTTTAAGGGTTAAGGGTAGAGGGAGATATATAGAAGTGAGTGAGAGAGAGAGAGACCTGAGAGAGGGAGAGGGGATAGGAGGGTTAGACTTGAGAGAGAGAGTAGAGGGTAGAGGGTTTAAGGGTTAAGGGTTAAGGGTTAAGGGGAGGGGAGAGAGTTAGAGGGAGTTAGTGAAAGAGAGGGAGGGAGTGGGAGAGAGATAGAGGGTATAGGGTTGATGGTAGAGGGTTATAATGGTTTAGGGTTTAAGGGTTAAGGGTTTAGGGTTTAGGGTAGAGGGAGGAGAAGTATAGAGGTAGTGAGTGAGAGAGAGAGACTTGAGAGAAGGAGAGGGAGTTAGGAGAGAGAGAGTGGGTAGAGGTTTAGGGTTAAGGGTTTAGGGTTTAGGGTTAAGGTAGAGGGATAGAGATAGAGGGAGTTAGTGAAAGAGAGGGAGGAGGAGTGGGAGAGATAGGAATGATTGAGTGACTGACTTGGGGAGAGAGAGAGGGAAAGAGATAATATTCAAAATGTTTTATATTAATAATATTAATTAGTTATATAATATTTTACATATTAGTAATATATATATATATATATATATATATATATATATATATATATATATATATATATATATTATTAATATTTACATATTTATACATTAACTAAAATATAGAAATAATATATTTAAATATTATACATAATAATATAATATATTATATATTAAATACATAATTTTGTAAGAGATTATTGTAAATTGTATATTAGTTATTAAATTATAAACTATATTGTATATACTAAACTAGATATATTAAAATAAACTATAAACTATTTATTTCATTTTTTAAAATCATATATTATAATATTTATAACTTTTTTAAAACTCATATCTAAAACAAATTGAATATCGCATTCATATTGGATATCCGATTTCTTTGACACAAACTTTAATTCCTAGGGATTAGCCTCGAGCTTGCTTTGGAATTTGGTTTGGATATGCCAATCCTAAGAAGTCAACACAAAAAATGTGTTTAAGAGCTTACCTTGCTTTTCTAGACTTCACACGTGTGGCTAATGACTTTTTTTTACTTAAAATTGATGAAACGAAAAGGGTTTGTAAAGGAGCTTCTCAAATTTCCACCAATATAAATTATGCTTCACTTTGAATTTAATAAATAATTATTATTCATTTTCTATTAGAATTACGATTAAAGTCTTGTTTGATAGGTTGATTGAAAAACATCTATAGCTTCAAACAATATCACATTTTTTGAATCCAAAACATGTGTCACATTCTATGCTTCGCATACTATAGGATTAAAAGAAATGAATTTCATGAAGTGTGTACCAAGTTAAGGTGGTCAAACATATGAGTTTTTATATTTTTTAAAATTTGTAATAAAAAATTGATAATTAATTATTTACTTGGAAAAAATTACAAAAAAATATGCATCACATCTGAACATGATTCCTCTACTTATATATAAAATATTATAAAAAATTATTATCATTTTATTGTGGTTAGGGTGGTCAGATAGACACCTACTTCTTATTTTTTCCTTGAAATTTAAGTACTACTACATTGAAATTTCAAATTTTCACCAAATAGTTTTTTTAAATAAATCAACCTAGTAGTTTAGAAACTACATTCAATTTTTCATAGATTCTATTCTTACATATTTTTTAAATAATATAGATAACTTATTCAAATTTTTACGTCAAGTTGCCTAACTCTAATTTTTTTGAATTTTCGTTGCCACTTAAGGGCCTATTTTTTCCATGATGATCCTACACATACCCTAAAGTATATCATGTAGTAACAAGGAATCATCCATAATTATATTCATAATTTGTAAACTAACAACCTATAAGAAAAAATCTCACCATAGGTCTGTACATCTCTCATAAGTTCACACCCAACAAAAGAAAGAGATAAATAGCCTCCATGTCATCACCCAAGAACATGAGTGAAAACACACGACCACAAGCTAGTGTTCACTATATCTCTAACCAAACTTCAAACCAATGTAATGTGAAACCAAACATCTAGGAAGACAACCAAGACCAAAGAGAGATAAAATTACACATCATGTACTTGTATAAAATCTTCCTACACACCTCCAAATGCCAACTATGTCAAGTAAGATCTCCTCCACAACCCCCTGAAGAGAACAACATAATAAAAACCAATCCTTCAAGTTCAAACATAACAAATATAATTTTACTTATATGGATGTAAGCTTCTCCAAGAAGAACAAACTCTTCCATTTTCCACCTTAGGAAAACAACCCATAAAACCAACTCCTTAATAGCCCTTCAAAAAATGCATGAAAAATATACAAGGAGATGACCATGCAAACATCCTTCAAATGAATCCTTCAGAACTAACTAAAAATCCCAAGATCCATATCTATGAAAGATACAACATATAGACACAAGCTAAATCAATCCTCAAATGAGTATCCAAAACCAATCATCATGAATCAACTCATTCCATGAGAATCAAAGCATGAACATAACACATTTGAAGGAAATAATGGGAAATACCTTCCAATTGATAATCTTCCAAGTAGACCAAGAGTGGGGAATTAGAATGCTACTCTAGGGTAATCGAGTCCTCATGACTTGTCCAAGAGCAATCTCCTCATTTGTCTTTGTTGAACTCATGTCACACCAAGGTGTAGGCTCCTCAATTTTTTTGCTGAAATCTCAACAAGAGTAACCATCTCAGTATGCTTTTCTCATCTCAAGAGAATTACAACCTCACCTTTTTCTCCATGTATCCATGAGCACTTACTAACAATCACTCCATACTAACCTCCAAATTGCATCATTGTTCTATCATGAAGTTCCCAAGCATATAATTAATGCACCACAAATATAGAGAATTACTAGAACACTATCAAAGATCTAATCATCTAAATGAGGAATTTATCATGACATCATGATCTTACTATCCCCCTTAGGAGATCCCATGCTCTAGGTGAAAATAGCATGGTCTTAAGAAGGAAACATTATGCCAAAACTCTAATGCACAATCAAGAGTATACCATGACATAAAATAAACAAGATTTTAAACCAACGTCACATATCAAGCATCACCAACAACTTGACCAAAAAACTCACAAGATTCCTCAATGGCTTCAAGTTGTTTCACATCTTCAATATCAAAAAGATGATCCATCTCCAAATAGTGTCCATGCAAATGTGAAAGAGTTGTTCTACAACAACTAGATCTAAGAGCTCCCCTAGTAACATCTGCAACACTAAAGAAGATCATTCACCATATAGTGATGAATATGCAGTCACCACTAAAGCTCCCACTGAACTGTGATAACCAAGATTTCCAAGCACACGATTAAACATATTCCATATTAAAAATATTCTAGGTCCACTCATTAACATATCCATCTGACAACAATACCAAGTAGCACTAAGATCTCCAAAACCAAGTAAAAATTACCACCACTGTCAAATGCTTACACAAAATAGTGTACCCAAGCTATCCATGACGTCGTGATACTCATGCTATAGGTCCCCATAACTGACTATTCAGGTACTCAACACCATCCATCCTCTCATCTCAAAAAAATGATGCCAATGCATAGGTGAGCATAGATAAGGCCAACTAACAAGTTTACACCATCACAAAATCAGATCTCACGGATATAGACAGTCCACTTCTAAGTTATCCCACAACAAACATGTAGGTAAAGACAACACACAAAATTGAGATCTCAAAAATAATAACCACATACACAAAATGACTCAAAGACCAGATCTAGTTCAAATACGATTTTACAATCATTTCCACAATGAGCATCATGGTCAAAGAACTGGAAATCGTCACCATAGAAATTCTAAGTGATAAATCACTTATTAACACTCCCATCCAAAGAAAGAATCAAACCTTCTCACATCATGCATGAAAAACTACAACTATCTCATCCAACAATACCCCAAAAGCCAAGTTCTAGAAAATAGTTTAAGAGTAGCTCCACAAAACCACAAGTTTCTTCTTGACCATATAAAACCTGCAAAACCATAGATCCATGCAAGTACAAAACATCCATTAATGGAATAAGTAGTTTAGGAACTCCAGGTCAATTCTAGGCCAACTCCACAACCACCAACATGCACATGCATCCGAGAGATATAGGTTATTTCAGAAGCTTCTAGATCTTCCAATGATCAACTCTATAGCCTACTTGCAATCAAAGTAACAAAAAAACTATACCTTCCAATACCAAGAAAAACACATAGAAAAAGCACATTTCTCCATGATTGAAAAATAAACCAAAGCTTCTTCATATCATCAAGGAGCATCTCACATAGACACCCAATATGGAAGATTTGTTGCAACACAATCACAAAGAAAAATATTTCCCCCAATGTTTCAGGATTATACTATTGCCAACTCATGAGCTTTAGGTCACATCATTTCAATATGACCAACTCAAGTTTCTCCATCTTGTCCATCCTTTATATTTCATGTTGTCTCTTGAAGCTCAAACAAAAGAGAAATAATTTCTACTCTCCAAGGATCAATTCATCAGTCAATTCCTTCAGATTTCCTCAAGCCTGCAACACTAAGAAATCTTCATAGAAGGAATACCCAGAACCAAAAACATCAGGAACAAAAAAATTCCAAAATATGGCTCTATTACCATTAGTTGGGAAATGAATCATCTTAGAAAGAAACATATAAGATCAGTATTTCCTTCAGTAGCTTTTATTTTCTTATATTTCCTCAAATACATGTACTAACATTGCACAAAAGTAGAATCAAACATAGTTCATTTCACACATTGAACGTTAGAGAAAAGTTAATGTTGATTAAACTAGTTCCAACAACACCATTAATAGATTCAAAAAACATAACCAACTACCATGAAAGATGAAACAAAAAATATTAATACAAAAAATTTACATGGGGAAAACCCTTTCGAGTAAAAACCCCCACACTCTAAAAGCCCAGATCATCATTGTATTATTTAGAAAAAAAAGTATAGTTACAAATACAATTATAGGATCTAAGCCTCTACAGGAGATTTACATCTTGTTCTAGTCTAGAGATAATCTAGAAACATAACCCTATTCAACCTCCTCTCTCAGCTTTCTACATTTCTTTGATAAACCACTCATTCCATTACAATATTTGAACTATTACAATACTCTTATAGTATGCAAAGAATATTCACATTGAGAGATCTTGAGATTTCCCAATCGAACTACTAAGAGAGAGAGATCACCCCCAAATATATCCAAAACACTCTGGATGTTAATCCAACATTCATTTTTCATTCCAAGACATCCAAGAAACTAACTGATTTAGTTCTTGTATGCAACTATACACAACCAGTTCAATTAACCTTCTAATGAGAAACTATAGTAAATGGTCTAATTGTCTGCTATATCAGACCATCGAAGAGACTTCATTCACACTCCCTTCAAAATCACCAGGTTACTTTGATGTCCACAACACCTACCAAATCAACCATCCAACCAATTACCACTTTCTAGCTCGACACTGATTGGGTCCCACCAAGACACCCATGAGCAAGAATCAATACATCACCTTATCGATGAGATTTCATATCATCTCCCTCTGATATTAGGATGTCCTTTTGATATTCACTTTACTGCTCCAAGTGGTCCCCACATTCATCGGCTTATTAACCCATCGATGGGGATTAATCCAGGGTCCCTTTGATATCATGAAGTCCCTCCAATAGGATTCCTTTATACACTCCATTGATCCATCACGGAGACTCAAGAAAGAGTCCCACTAAAATCATGAACTCCCACCAATGGAATATAACTCCAAAACAATCTTATCAAAGTATTGATGAGACATGAATTTGAGTCTCGTCGATAACAACAAGTCACCCCAATACCACTCCATCAAACCATTGAGGAGACAAGCTTTAGAGTACTGTCGAAGTCACAAAGTCGCATCGATAAGAGTCCCCACCTTTTGTCGACATGTCGAAGAGACATGATCCAATGTCCTAGTGACAATGTTAAGTCGCTCCAATAGGAGACTCATCAAAGTGGTGAGGGGATTGCTAAGGAACTCCCTTCAATATATGCATGTCTCTCCAATAATACTTCTCCATACCACCAATGCAACACCCTCCACCAGGATTTCATTCAGACTAGTGATTTTGTGCCAATGATATTCAACTTTTTGCTCAACAATGTAGAGGCCTAAACACTAGTATGTTTGAGGAACAATTTCTCAACAGGGGTTAGTAAATGGATGAGAACTAGGCATAATGTTGTAACTTAAGTGAGTGGAAGTGGGTGATAGGAAGTCAATGTGATATTAGAACAAAAGTGTAGACATACTCTTACTTAGGTTTTAGGGTTGTAAACCAGAGCCTGGCAAGGTGAAAGGAAACTAACAAAGATATACTTGAGCATGATAAACCATTTGAAGTTTTCTCAAATTAGTTTTAATTGATGGATCATGCTACAAAATAATGGGTGGGACAAAGTGTCAACACTCATTGCATTAATAACTAACCCAAGCTCAACTAAGGTATTCTTGATGAGAGTGCCATTATTTTTACATCCACAATAGGGCTCCTAGGGTCTGCATACTTGGGGAGAACTATGTTTCCTATCATAATATCTACAATGTTTTCTAAGAAATGCATAGTTTTAGGGTCATTATGTTTCCTTCCAAGATTTTTGAGGCATATCCCTCTCATTATTCTTTTATAGATTGAAACTCCCTTGATCCCCTGAATCGGGGGTATCTTAAAGCAAAAATATTTGTGTTGTCCCAATAGATCATTTTTAGCTTGTGAATGATGTTTTTGGACTATTAATATCTTAGATAATGGAGGTTATGAACTCATGGTTTTTGGGTTGACCCAATTTGATTCAAGGTCCCTAGGTTGTTTGTCCATAGTTTCTATTAGGAGTTCATCATATGTCAACTTTGTGATGTGAGGAGATGGAGGTTGAACTAGAATTTTCCCTAATTTGAGGTGGAAATCACTCACCTCAACCCCATAAGTAGGGTATTGTATATTGTCATTAGCATAAGCTTGTGGGAAATGCTTATTATTTGGGTTAGGTTCAAGTTGTGTTGGAAATTGCTTGGTGTTCTTGGTGGTGTTGGTGTAGCTATTATTGGATTTAGCACTATGGCTTATTTTTGTGTCTACTCATAATTTAGATTTAGATTTTTCCACTTTTGGCCTCTTTGCCACTGTGATACCCATTGGTTTTTTTGTGGCGCCGGCCATTGGGGATTATAATTTGGTCCTTGGTAATTCTATTTTAGCTAGATGAATTTTTGTTGTAGATTCCAATTGGAAGCTTGGTGCATTGGCCACTATGATTTTTGTACATTGGTGTAAGATTGAGGTTTCCAATTAGGGAAGTTTGTATTATTACCTAGAAATGACATATTATAGGTAAAGGGATCTTGGGGAAAACCTTTTCTTGGATGCCACGATTTGTGTTGAGCTATGTAAAACACTTGACCTTCCTCATCTTCTAGTGCATGATATTCTAGCTTCCCTTTCTTGTCTTCATAAATACTAGCCAACTTCTTGCACTTGTAATTAATCTTCTTTTGTTGATAGTGTGGGTAGTATTTTATGAGGTTGGCCTTTTTCTCTGTTTGCTTCTTGATATGGAGGGTATCAAGCTGGGTAGCAAAGTGGCTAATGAGGTCCTCCTTCATGTTTCATAAAATATTGCTCAATTCTAGCCTTTAGAGTCTATTGGATAATTTGTTGAGATAAGTCTTGTCTGCTTTAGTCTTCTTAATGAAATAATTAGGATAGTTTCTACACACTTTAAATATCTCATCCAATGGTAATTATTAAATTTCCTTTTCTCTAATGAGATTGAGAGAATCTATACAATCTTTGTGAAGTCCCATTAAGAATACCAGTTTCAAGGATTTATCAAAAAGTATTTTTTGATGGGATTTCTTGAGGTGGAACAAAAAGATATCAATATAGTCTTCTAATGGTTCATCCTCTTTTTTTTATTTCCTAAAGATTTCATCTCTCTTTCTATTCATACCTCTACAATAATCTAAGTATTTCTCTAGGAACTTTCTTTTCATTGTATTCCAATTGGGAACAACATCTCTTCTCAATCCCATGAACCATCAAAAAGCAACATCTCTCAGTGTGGTTGGAAAAAAATTGATTTTTTGAGCATTTGTGGTGTAGTCATAGCTTTTCCATACTGAATAAAACTCAAAAAGGAAAGGTTTATGGATCCTTTATGACCAGCCCATAAAAGATAGGGAGATATGAGGATGTATGTACTTCAAAATAGTTACCCTTTCTTGGTTGGTTATAGGGAATTCAAACATTACATGATTTGGTGGATCTCCTATTATTGCATCACCCATGGTAACTATATGTATACAAGAAGTCTCATATTTTGTTTGTGTAGGTACTAGTGTTAGGGATGATTCATTTTTAGGGTTTCCCTCATTCGGATCGTTGTGTTTGATATTATCTTCTAATTCTTCATGTGTTGAGTGGAGAAATCTTCCCAAAGCATCTTTTTTCCTCCACATGCAATGATTATGACTCTTAGACCAACGGTTCTTGCATATTATTGGTATCTCATATTTTTTTTGATGACTAAAACCTATTTTACCTAATGCTATCTAAACATAATTTCTAAATAATGAAAGCTTGAAAGGAATTAAAATACATAGGAGAATATTGAACTTAACACCATCCTTGATAACAACACCAAAAATATAGAGCCTCTCTATTGTCTAATGAAATTGGTGCTTACAAGAAGTTTCATTTAATTATCAACTAGGGACTCATAAACTTTAGATAGTGCTAGCACAATATGTGTTAAAATATATCCTATAAATGTCCTACATCAATGAAGTATAGGCAATTACATTTATACAAAAGACTATAAAGAAGATAGAACTTAGTGAAATGAATTACTAATTCACAAAATAGGTGAAATAAATAGAATTTGTTACCTTATTCTATGATTACCTAACACTTGAGACTATAACTATCAACTATTAAACCTACAATTTCCTAACATAGCTAATTCCTCTAGAGGATGAAACCAACATGAAGCTACATAATTCAATTTGAAACTAAAGTTCATGAAATTCATTAATTACTTACATATAACTATAAACTACTATCTTCAACAATGAATTAATTAATCTAATAAACAAATATTAAGTAGATTGGTAGTACCTCAAGTTTCCTTTTCTTTAGTTTTTTCTTCTATAGAAGTTTTCAAACACTTGCTTACTTACTCAAAAATTCACGATATAAAACTAATTCCCTTTATTGCATATAAGTTCACTAAAATTTTACATAAGATCCAACAAAAATATCTTGAAGATTTCTTATTCAATTACACATACCTAGATTTTCGAAACTAATAACAGATAAACAATGAACTTATTAATTATCAAATTGATCAACTAACAACTATATTTACTCCTAAAAAATAGATCCCATAAGGTCTTCAAGGAGTTTTATTCTTCTCAAACTGAAAAAAAATTCATAAGGAAATCATCCATTCTCCCTCAAAGATAGGAAGTGGATTTAATTTGAAACTTAAAACAATAACTATAAAGCATGAATAGAGAAACTAATTTAGAACTATATGCCTAATGGTTTAACTAGTATGATAGAGACGTGTTCCTAAGAACAGTTGTGTCATTAATCAATCCTATTGAGATTAGACTCCTTTTCTCATTGTGGTCTTATGTGGTGAGCAATAATGTTAAGTGGTGACTCATGGTTGATCAATAAATGATCACCTTTTCTTATTGAACTAAAATTGACACATTTTTCACAATTTGACTTCTCCTCTGCAATCGTCCATAGTAATTAAGTTGTGGGATGGGAAAAAAAAAATTGTTGGTTAAGGGTCCTTCTTGTTACAAGGTTTTATTCTCATTCCTAAGGAATGCACATTATTGATAATAACAAATTAAACATAGAATCATACTAAATTTGATAAACATTCAAATGTTCATTCATACAAGAATATATCAACATAACATATTTCCACTTCCACATTCTTAAAAATACTTAAGAGTGTATGGAAGGTATATAAAAGGTATGTAAGGTCTTGGTAATGTCTTTGAAACTTAGCAGAACAAATGATTAAAGCATAAAGTAGTAAAAGGAAAACTAGCCAATAACTAAGCCTTATCACATATGAGCTAGTCATGATTGTACAAGTGTGACATGCATATAATCTAGCCACAGTTGTACTTGTGATATGCATATGATCCAATCAATATTACAGTTGTGATATATTATGATCCAACCATTAATGTACTTGTGATGTGAATATGAGCTAGTCATGGTTATAATTTTGATGTGCATATGAGCTACTCATGGTTGTACTTGTGATATATGTATGAACTAGTCATTGTTTTACTTGTGATATATGTATGAGTTAGCCATTTTTGTACTTTTGATATACATATGAGCTAGGCATGGTTGTACTTGTGTATAAACTAGTCACCCTATATATATGTGATACATGGGGTCAATGCAAGATCATGGGGTTCCAAACTACATCCCTAGGTTGCAGTGAAAAATCAAAATATAGAGATAGAAAACTTCAAATAAAAAATTTAATAGGTTATTAACATAATTTGAAATATATGTGACAACAAAATTTTTAGCTAACTGAATATAGTTTCTAAGGTACTAGTCCTTTTCTGGAGAAAAGTAAATCTATTTTGTGGAAGTTTGAAATTTCAATGCAGTAGTACTAAATTTTCAAGAAAAAGATAAAAATAAGGTGTATATCTGACCAACCTAAGTACAAGAAAAAAAAAATCTTAAACTTTCAATATAAGTAGAGGACACATGCCTAGATGCACTACATTTTTTTGTAATTTTTTTTGCATGTAAATAATTATTTATGATTTTTATTATAACATTTCAAAATTATTAAAACATGTTTGTTTGACCACCATAACTTGGTCAAAAAATTATGAAATGATTTTTTTGTAATCCTAAGAAGCATAGAATATGGCACATCTTTTAGATTCATAAAATGTGAAATAGTTTGAAAATTATAGAGGTTTTTAATAAACCTATCAATTGGGACTTTAGTATAAACAATAATTATTTATTAAATTCAAAATAAGGCATATCTTATATTGGTGGAAAGCTGATAATTTATTCAATAAACCCTTTTAGTTTCAAGTTTGTATAAAACAAAGTCGTTAGCCACAAGGGAGAACTTTGGAAAACTATGGAAATTTTGTAAACACATTTTTCTTTTTACTTTCGAAGTATGACAACCCCAAGCCAAATCCTATAGATTTTGTTAGAAACGTTGAATATATATTTGTAACTATATACTAATATATTATATATTATGTATTATGTATTATATATTATATTATATATTATTATATGTTATATATACTACATAGATTTTATATAATATACTTTTATACTTTTATACTACATATATTTTATATAGTATATTATATACTATATGTAATATATTATATATTACATATTATATACAACATTATAAAATATATAGTGAGATAGAGAGAGGCGGAGTATGAGTTAGAGGGAGGGAGGGAGAGAGACTTGAGAGAGAGGGATTTGGGAGGGAAAAACCTAAGAGAGAGTGATTGAGAGAGATTTTTCTAGGTAAGGTGGGAGGGAGAGAGGGAGTGAGAGACCCAAGAGAGAGGGGGTGGGAGGGATATGTGGAGGGAGAGATATGAGAGAGAGGGGGTTGGAGGGATAGAGGGAGGGAGAGGGGGAGTTTTATATTTAGGGTGGGAGGGAGAGACCTAAGAGAGATAGAGAGTTCAAGGGATAGAGGAAGGGAGCATCCTAAGTGAGAGAGAGAGGGAGGGAGTGGGAAATAGGGGTTGGAGTTGTCATGCCTACAATTCTCGCAAGAAAAACCCAACATTTTTTTTGTTTTTAGAACTAGATGCCAATGTTTTGCCAAGTTCAAGAAGGTTATGTGCTATGCCTATACATAGGTAATATATATATGCATATAATAAAATCAACTATAACCATTTAAATTCATGTTCGTTTCATATTAGGAACCAAATTATTGTTATTAACCAAATTACTACCATAATGTAGACATACTTTCCTTATTTAGTACTCTTAATATTTTTATTAGTCCACAATCATAAATTATTTCAATTTCCATATTCAAATATTTATGTAACCATCCTTATAGTACTAGTCTCTTATTTCTTTTATATATATATATATATATATATATATATATATTCATAATTTATTATTTACTTTCCAACTTAAATTTAACCTCTTCCTGCATATTTATATTTAAAAATACTTACATGATTAATGATTATAAATAAATAATTTCATTATTCCTAAAATATTAATGTTATTGTTTCTATTGCAAATTTTACACTGATACATTTATTTTTCCTATCCACTAATTTACACATATTTAAATGCCACTTGGATTCACACTAATCTTACTTTCTCAAATGTCATGTTCAATGGTAACCTTTATATAATTACTACTTTCTCTAGAGTTTCAAATTCATTTCATTACCCTCTATTTCGACCGTGAAAATTATCTCAAAGTTTCCCTTCATATTACTCATTCACTTAAAATGTAATGTGATTTCACTCTTACTTCACTTCACCGTGGAAATTATCTCAAAGTTTCCCTTCATATTACTCATATTCACTTAAAATGTAATGTGATTTCACTCTTACTTCACTTCACCCTGAAAATTATCTCAAAGTTTTCCTTCATATTACTCGTATTCACTTAAAGTGTAATGTGATTTCACTCTTACTTCACTTCTCATAATTACTTCTCTTAGACAATAACTTCCCTTAGTAGTACTACTTAATTGATAAGGATATTAATTTTTATTTCACTTTAATATACAACCATACTACTATTTAGCCACCAATGACAACTTTATTGAATTTTATTAAAACTAACCTCGTATTAACATAATTAATCATATTTATTTTTTCTTTATTAATAATACCTTTTTTATATATATAATATTAATGTTAACCTAATTTCATTGCTATTGTTGCTTGCAGCTCAATAGTCATTATAAGATCATTAATTTTATTATTTTGTTAATATCAACACATACTCTTATATGGAATAATTAAGTCAATGTTCAAAATAATAATAATATTATTATTCAATCATTGGGATCCTCGAAATATCCTTCAACAGTAAATTGGAATATCTATGTAATTGTGTAGCCCACTAATTTTCTTATTATTGTTATTATATATATTTATTTATTTACTTTTATTTTCTAAATCCACCATTAATTTCTAGTGTATTACTATAAAGTACCTATGATTAAGATTTAATGATGGTAGGGTTGTGTCAACATGGGTAGATTTTCTATCAAATACATACGGAACTAGCACTTTTATTTACCCATTGAAAATATGATAGTATATTAATATTATAAATAGATATTATTCACAATTTACATGATTAAGTAAGGCTATTTTGATAAAGTAAAACTATTTAACTTTCTTTTTTTTTCCTTAACTTTAACCTTTTCGGAAAATAATGTCATTATGGTTCAAGAGGAGCACAAAATTTTTTTTTCAGCTTCAAATTTACAGATTCCTACACAGGCGGACACATCTTCAAAATAAAAAGGTATATAACAAATAACCAAATAAATAGCGTGCATGCAGCCCCACAATTAAATGCATTTTATAAGTTTAGAAATAAACATTGTTACGTATTTGGTTAGATAGTATTATTTTTACCATGATTGAATAACCGTAACAACCTCGCCAAAAGTCATTAGGATAACTCATAAATTCCCACAGCCCCGTGGCAATAAATAAATTACTATTGATACCCATTTTATTTAAGTTAGCATACATTATTATTGTGGATGCAGTTTATTGAGGCGAGTCCTTTCAGACCTATTCTTCTTGTTGCCACTGGCTAACGAAGTGAGCAAGATAGCAGCACAACTACTTGCTGGAGAACTCACGAAGTCAAGTCTGAAGTAATGTATTGATCAACAGGAGACCAACAGAGTTACTCATGGAGACAGCTCTTCTTACCACAAGTACAGAAGACTTCAAGGGTATCACTGTGGGTTTTATTGCTAAGCAGATCGATTTCTTGACAGTGGAGAATATAGGCCATGCTTAGGCTAAGACTATGCATTTATTGTGTTACTCAGGTGAGCCATAATAGTGCTCTCAAGACAAGCAACTGCTATTGTACTAGGATGGAAAGACGCTACTGCAGGGAGTTGTTGGCGCAGTTATGGTAGGAGAAAAGAAAAGGGGATTTTTGGTGCAAGTCTAGTTGAAGACAATTTTCTAATCAAACATTTATGGTGCCTACTGGGTAAGGTGTGAGTTATAAATTTCTCACCAGGAAAACACCATACTTTACTGACAAGAAGATATCGATCCCCACGAGTGACAACCAAATAATTATTGGATGGAGACGTTGGGGCAGAGATTTGCAAGTTGGCCATGCTTCACCTGGTGAATGCGGCCGGTTCACCTAAGTCGACAGTCAAAACAAATTTATTTCATTTAATACGCACTCAATCTGACGGCGATACGTCTCACCCTACGACCTATCACTTCTTACATTTTGATCTGCAAGAGGGGTCGCTCAAGGCCATTGGATATATGATAAAAAGAGAAAGCACCGGTGAATGATTGACTTGGTATCTTTATCCCGCCCTCAATCAACGTTAACTTCTTTTTCCTTATTTAATAGAACCTCTCAGCCCTCTTTCCTCAAACCCGGTTGTATTGTTTAGTCGTGGCGTTCTGCTTGATGTATCTTCCTGCTTCAAGCATCTTCTTTACTATTCTTTTTGTCTTAATTATATGGTGTCAAATTCAATGCTACAGGTAAAATAGTCTGCTACAAGATCTAGTCTAATTATATATATTTTGAAGCTGCAATGGGGATTATTGTACCCAGCCTCAACTGGTATTATCAGAGAGCTGTTTAATAAAGTTGTATCATTTTTAATCAGACCAACATGCGTAGCAGCCAACAATAATGCTTTCATCCATCCAATCCAATACTCTTTCTTTTTTTCTTCATTGAAAGGAACTCTGATACAACAGATATAGTTACGAAATGGGTTGAAATGAGAAGATAACCCTTTTTTTTTTCCTTGCTAGTACACAGTCATGGTATTATCATTACATATTACATTTCCTTTTTACTCTCTTATAGAACTCTTACTCTCTTCTTTCCAATGAGATACAAATGCAATAACTAAGCTTCCAATATTAAAGCCAATGCATACAAATGAATTGAGAAACAAGCCAATGAGTAAGAACCTACTCTCTTCCATTTTATTTTACTTTTGTTTTTGTGATTCTTCATATCAACGAAATGCTAAACTTTCATTATTACAACAATACTTAGAAGTTATTTTCAGACTTTCTTTTTCCAATATTTTTCTTCTAAAATAAAATACTAACTTTTAACATTACACATTGTTTTAAAATATACATAATACACACAAATAACTAATGCTTGCTCTCCACCCTACCGTAATGGCGTCATGGAGCCTCGTGGGCTCTAGCCATACCCTCGAGCAACAAATTCTTTTAGATCCACAATGATCAATGGAGTCTTCTCTCATTTTTCCAAAAAAAAATGAAAATAAAACTAACTTAGCACAATTTACATGCATCTAGGTTCTCTACTTTCTGTTTTCAAACATGATCCATACAATAAGTCACCTCCTTACAACCAAGAAACAAGGGAAAATGGAAAAAGAAAGAACTTATCTTTTCTTTTATGCATATAGGGACTGAAATCTTGTATCCATCCTTTCTCCCCAAACCAAGCCATCTTCATCACTCTCTTCCAAAGAGATGGACTCCTCTCATTTCTCATTCTTTATACCATCTTCACTCTAGTTCTCCATGAGGAGAAGTGGGTAACACCCCACTCATTCTTCCTCTCCAAAATATATAGGAGTTTCAACTTGCAACTTTTGGATGGGGAGGTGTGGAGTATACCTACCTCCATCAATGAGAGTCTTTTCCTTATTGAAGAAGAAACATGCACTTGGACAACCCCTCCATCTTTCCATCCCATCCTTTCTTCAAAACTCATCACTCTCCAAAATGACAACTTTCCAGGGGTCAAATCATGTCTGTGGGGCACTATTGTATGCCCACTTGACCCCTACCCCTATGGTATTGACCCTAGGGGGTTTATTTTTACATCACAACCAAGGAAATTGATCAACTACCCTCCTTAAAGGCCCATTTAAGGTCCCATCCGAATTTCAAACTTGGATAAGGGTTCCTAACCCCTAACCCCCACTCACACCCTCATGAAACATAATCAAATATCCTCACAACCCCAAAAATAAATTATCCCTTTAATGCCAACCCTCACCTCCTCAACATACTAACTTTATTTCTTTCGAAGCTCTGAAAGGAGGGTCAAATTCATAACCGCAAGAAGCTGTCTTTTTTCTTTTTTTAATTTACCCATTGGCCTATCCTTTTCGAATTGACACCCTTCCTTTCCTACACATTACCAAAATAATTGTAAGAATAATAATATATCTCATAAATTTGATACCTAGAATAAAATTTAATTGTACAACAATTTCCATTTACAATTTCAATTCATATTCACAATTTACGAGTTCATAACACCTTCATGGCAGTGACAATGAAACAGATGTCAAGATGAAATTCAAGAATATTGTCACACAATCACATTATGTATTGTCCACAGTACAACTTATCATCTATTTATAGAAACATATAACAAATTAGATTTAGTATTAATCACATGCAAAGCAGGGTCTTATAGGAGTGAGAGATATTTGTCGAGGTACTTGGTGGGAGGGAAATACCTAAGAGAGAGATATAGAGAGAGAACTGAGAGGGATATATGGAGAGAGAAATACCTAAGAGGGGGAAAGATACTTGAGAGAGAGATATATATATAGGGAGAGAGAGTTATATAGTTTGTGTAAGAGGGATATTTGGAGGGAGATACCTACAAGAGAGGGAGAGAGAGAGGGAGTGGTAGAGAGGGGGTTGGAGTGATAAATAGATTTTTTAAGTAGGGTGGGAGGGATAGAGGGAGGAAGGGACTAGAGAGAGAGAGAGAGATAGATACATGAGAAAGATGGAATGAGAGAGAAGGGGTTTGGAGGGAGAGACCCAGAATAAAGACCATTAGTGGAAACCATGAAAGAGAGATATAGAAGGAGAGATAATGGAGAGAGACGGATGGGGGGGGGGGAGACAGAGGGAGAGAGAGATGAAGGGATGGAAGAGAGAGGGTGAGATGGATATAGGGTGTGAGAGATCAAGGAGAGAGAGGGTGGGAGGGAGAAACTTGAGACAGAGGGGGTTTGGATGAATAGAGGGAGGGAGAGGCTTGAGAGAGATGGGGAGTTAAAAATTTAGGGTGGGAGGGAGAGACATGAGAGAGAGTTATCTAGGTAGGATGGGAGGGAGAAACCATAGAAAGAGAGAAAGAGAAAGGTAAGAGGGAGAGAGACTTGAGAGGGAGAGAGATACTTGAGAGGGGGAGAGAGACTTGAGACCTAAGAGAGAGAAGGGATGGGATAAATAGAGTGATGGAGAGAGATGAGAGGAAAGGGAGTGAGAGGGATAAAGGGATGGAAATAATTGATAGAAAGGGAGGGAGAAAGGAGGTTGGGAGGGAGATGGGGAGGGGAGGGACAGAGATTTGAGATGGAATGGAAAGGACCAAAGAGAGAGATGGAGCCCAGTGGGGGATGGGAGAGAGAGAGAGAGAGAGAGTTAAGTGGGTAGGATGGAGAGGGGATATATTTTGAGAGAGAGGCTTGGGAGGGAGGGAGAGTGAGAGAGAGAAACCTGAGAGGGAGAGAGTGAGTGTATACTATCTATAATATATAGTAAATATTATATAATATATACTATATATTAAATATCTATCAAATAATATATAATATATGTATTAAATATACTATATATATTAAATATACTATTTATTATATATTATTTAATAGATATCATAATATATATAATATAATATAATATGATATATATTAATATATAATACATTTATGTTATATTATATATATAAATATTATGTAATATTTTGTTTATAAAAACCAATGAAAAGGGATATTCTTTTCCTCTATAATATTTTAAGCTTTCCCTATGCATACATATTCATACATAATATACTAAATATTATATATTAAATATTACATCATATATTATAATATTTTTTGCAATTTATTGTGTGCACTAGTACACTAGTTAAATACTTCAACTATTATTTTATCAATTACCTTTCTCAAATCCTCTTTCTTTTCCTTTTACTTGATGTGTAAATAATGATTCTTAAAATAATCCATCAATAGCTTCAACTTCTATTCTAGAGGCAAGCAATGTTCTATGTTTACCTTTGGTAAACCTTCTTGATTAATTTTCACTACATCATCAATTAAACTTGTCTTCTTCATTTGTTCCTACAAAATATCCATTTTTGAAAAGGCATATAGAATATCACCAAGTTGTAGCTTATAGAGGGGAGAAATGTTTGAAAAAATAACTTTCCCCTCATGAATGGGAATCTATAGAAGCTAGGGTGTTACCATAGGTTGAAACTACATTTGCATCCCTAGTAGGTCCTTGAAATAATTTGATGAAGAAGAAACTTGACCTACAAAATCGTCTTTCTTCTCAGCTACCTTCTTTGCATCCTTAACATTTTTAGGATCATCCCCTTTCTATTTTTCATCATTTCTTGAACTCTTTGGAGGAGGGACAAAAAATTCACATTGATTTTCTACACCTTATGCATCAATATTCACCAGAGGAGTAGTCTCCTCATTTTTCTTTACATCACCATCAATCACATTTCCCTTAGAAAATAATAGATCAATGTCTTGAGTGGACACATCGGGAGTATCCTCTAGAATAATGTCATATGAAGGAACTTGATCTTTAGAAGTCACCTCACCCATATTCATTAAGTCTTGAATTTTGGATTTCTTTTCATCTAACTATTTCTCTTCTTCTTTTTCTACCTCCATATTAGAGACTGATTATACTTCATGCACACTAGAGAAATATTCTCCTTGCAATCTAGAGGGTCCTTGTAATTCTTTCCAACTATAAATGTTTTTCACATTTGTGTTTTCAATATTAGGTACTTGTGGATCAATATCAACTTCACTGTTCAAAGAATTCATAATTTTCATTGTGCCCTCTTCAGTATCATTTTGGATTTGAAATTTGACACTTTCATCCAAGCTCATTATTAGATCTTCTCTCTTTTTAGTGTGAGCTCCTTGAGTTGTCTCCTGAAAAATATTTTGCTTTTCTTCCTGGGAGACACAAACCCTAGGCTTTTCAATTGCTTTTTTTTTTTAAATTTCTCCATCCACTTTGATAGATTCTTCTCTTCTTGTCTCAAAGACTCAACAAAGTTGTTTGGATTTTTATCAACAATATCATTCAAGGAACTTTTTTGCATGTGCATATATTCAAAGACTACCTTCTTAGTTTTTTTCTTATCTTTAAAAATTTGGATGTAGCTCCATTGTACTATCTAATAGGCTATACTAAACAATTACATTTAAGATTGACCCAAAATCAAGTGGTTTATGTGTAAGTAGAGGGGTTTTCTTAGTATCCTCTTTTAACATCTTCTTCCCTTTCTTCTTTCATAGGGATATATCCTCTTTTTCAACTTATTCAACATTATCTTATTCTTCCTTATTTGTCTTCTATTTTTTTTTCTTTCGTTTAGGCCTAACATATCTAGATTTAGTGGAATTTTTCTCTAAAGGATTTGTAGATGTATCTTTCCTTTGACTACTAGATGTTTGTGTAGAATTACAGGGCTACAACTTGTAGATGTAGCAATAGAGGAATATCTACTTAATCTCCTTGGACCTTAACTGGATTCTAGAGGAAAATTTTTTGCAATGGAAATCTTTGTAGGGGTATCATATATAGTCATTGAAGAAGTACCCAATATCTTGTGGAGCTCATCTTAATCCTATGGAGCACCAATATCCTTAAGCACTCTTTCCAATTTATTTTCAATGGCTTCTTCTATCTACTTCTATTAGATCTCATCAATAATTTCTCTAGATGTATCAAATCCTTTTATTTAGGGATCCTTAGGTTTTGAAAATACAATTTGTATAACCTTGTAGAAATTCATTCTCAACCTCATAAGGTTTAGCTCATAAATCCATGAGGTTCTAGGCTCCACTACTTCTATAAAACAATGATCCTAGTTTACCATTAAATTTATCACATTTTCACTCTTTTAGAATAAACTAGATGGTATCCTATATCTTCTTTACATCTCATTTTACAAATTATTGAAAATTCCCCAATAGAAATTATTGTTGGCTTACTCATTCTAAAAAAGTTTCTTATATTTTTTAATCTATGTTGATACCAAAGTGAACTTGTCCCACATTTTACCCTTAAAACTAGGTAACTCATTCAAAACTAAGAAAGTAAGGTATGTAATCAAAGAACCAAACTTGAAACTATAATTTGTTTCTTTTTCTTCCCTTAGGTTCTTCATTAGGTGCTCTCTAAAAAACTCACATATATATCAAAGTTGGTACCTTATTTTACCATTTGAATTACAACTTGTGAATTACGATGGTGGTGGCTAACCCCTCTCTTTTTTTCAATTATATCTTATATGAAATCCCTGTTGATACATACTAGACACCTAAATCAATGATATCCTTAACTATTAGGGTTCTCTTATCAAATTTAGTAGCGATGAGCTCCATAATTATTTCATTCTTCACAAATTTTAGCACCAAGGTTGGTCTATAGGGACAGAGACTAGTAACTACCCTAATTTCATCCTTTGTGATCATGCAGGGTTGTACAAGCCAAATTAAATCCCCATGAATGCAACTCAAGATAATTCTTACCCATTCCTTGCTCTCATAGAAGTCTTGAAAATCTTTCTATATTTCTAACCCTTTTGCAGCAATATTCTCATAATCTAGCTTGTATACTCTATTCTCATTTAACAACTCATGTTGGACCATTTCAAAGGAAGAGGAATGTTTAATATCATTCAAATAGGCATGGATGTAAATCCTTATATCCTTGTAGTGCACAACATTGACTTGAACTCTTGAAAATATGACATGTTTGTCCACCTCCATTGCTTTTAATAGAAACTTCTTATATTTAGGCGTTGGCCTCTAAAAAAAATCAAACAAAATTTGTGTAACCATGATACCACTTTCTAATACTATGGTTTTACAAGAAAAAATAGAGAAATACCTATGAAAATTGTTGTGAGGGTTTACATACAAGACCCTAAAAATATTATTCTATTCCTTAGCACTTTCATACACTTGATATCTTTTGAGTGAGATCAATTTTGATCAAATAGGAAATAAATATGCCTCACACTATAACACCTACCCCAACAAAGAAGAGAAATCCTACACAATGTTTTTTTATTTTCAGCATCATATAAGAAGGATTACATAGAACGTTAAAATTATATTAAAAAATAATGGAGATTAGCTTAAGCATTATAATATCATGTCAGTTGTACATAATCCACCAATACAACTTGTTGCATTAATCCATAATGAATGCTACTAACTAAATTTTACATACCTTCATGATTTAGTTTTGAGTTATCACTACATCCTTCCTTATTCTAGTTATGGTGGGGTGCAAACTAATCCCAACCAAGTGGATTCAACCCTATCCACCCTACAAGAGGATTATGTGGCTCATGACGAGAGAGAGAGATATTTTTCATTCCACCCCATAAGCAATCTTAAAAAATGTCTTCCTAGTGACCCTCTTCACAAGGGGCACCTAGCTATGGTAAGCTTATAATTCCTTTTTCAATAGGTATAAGGATTTTTAGGGAGTTATTTTTATCTACTCGAGCTTGATTTGAATCCATCTTCCTACCATCCATCTAATATGCTAAGCAACCAAGGGTAACCATCCTTAGCATGGAATGCTCCTAGACTAATGACCATCTCGAGGATAGTACTACTTCTAGACTCTTGTCCATCTCAGGTATAGCATTTCCCCAAGACTATTTTCCATCCCGAGCTTAGTCCCACCCCTAGACCACCATTTGTCTCAATCTTAGCACCACCCCTAGACTATGTTCCATCTCAAGCATAGTACTACCCCTAGTCTTTTATCCATCCTGAGCCCAATACTACTCCTAGACTACCGTCCATCTCAAGAAAGTACTATTCCTTGGCTTAGGATTAGCATTGGACCTAAAGTAGGTTCCCAACTCAAGCTCAATAGGTTCCCATATTTTTTGTAGCCATGTATGCAATTGTTAGTTATTTTTTTAAGAGAAATACATACTCTTATACTCCTTATGGTAGAAGGTAAGGTAACTCCTTATCCCATTATAAAGGATTATACCTTGATTCTTTCTATGCTTAAGGAATAAATTTAAGATGTGAACTTGTAAGGGTTGCATTCTCATAAGCTATCAGAGTATTAATTTAATTGAAAATGATTTCCCTATCAATTAGCTATTCATAATAGCTATAAACACTCAAATGAATGATTTTCCTATCAACCAATTGATCAATACTTTTGAGTAAATTTTACCTAGACTCAAAATCTAACATATTTTGTTTTATTTGCATAGATTTGACTAACACCATTTCTTAAGGAAAGAATAGACCACTAATTCACTAAAAGAATGAGTTACTTTATCCCTTGTACACAAATTTTACCAGCATCATTTCATAAGGAAAATCATACCACTGAGTCACTAAAAGAATGAGTTACTTTATTCCTTGTATCAAAATTTGACTAGCATTGAACATTGATAAGAAAAAAATTCCCTTAAATTCTGTAGGAAGCATTATTCAAGAGTGATTTATCGAGTTGTTCAACAAAGTTAAGAACCAAATATTGTTACAATGTAGTTGACATATTCCTATGGGTCTAAACAACCCAACGAACTGAAATTAATTGGCATCTATTAAATCCTACTCGAATGATCTATCACAACTGATCTAAAGCTTAATGTCAACACACCAACATGTATGGTTATTAGGTCAACAACTATTTGAACTTATGAGACAACAATCTAAGTATGTATAAATAATTGAATCACCTTTCCTAGATCTACTTAAGAGAAAAATATTAATTATTCTTTTTATATTTATAAACATGACATATATAGACACTTGTAAAAATGAATTTTTATACCATTATTCAATCTTCACTAGCATGTTTTTTCTTTCATGTTTTCAAATCAGATTAATACACTCTATACTCCCATCCTTTGTCAATTTATCTGCTATCCTACTAGTTGCATCAATACCAATACAAATCAAGAAAATTATCACCACCCAATTTAAAAGCAATGCAAAACCTCTAGCCACAAAGCTTATAATATAAACTTATATAAATCATTTCCCTAACATGCCTAGATACTATACTAGTTAGAAGGAATCCTTGTAAATGTACAGAAATTTAAAACTATAGCTTAATTGTTTGGAGCATATTTCCCTTCCCAACAACCAAAATTCTCAAAAACAATCTCATTCAACTATTGTACTAGTGCTACCCTAAGCATTTTATAGAGTTATGTTTCTTACAGCTTTAAGAATTTACTTCTGTTTTATTTTAAATCTTGAAAAAGGGTGAAAGGAACAATATGCCAAGTAAGTGTTTGGATAATGAGGGAGTAGAAGAATCAATGCTAATTTTTAGGGACTACAAAAGATGCCATCCTAAGAAAAGGAACAACACCATTAGATTTTGTAAAGTGAAAACCCACATTAGAGTAGTAGTCTATAGCACCTCATTTTCACATATCAAAATGCATTATGTTTCAGTTGTTATTTGTGCAACCTAGCAATGCTATGCTTTATATTTTATCCGTACCCTTTCTATAATTTATTAGCTATCCTAAGCAAAGAAATACTATTCTCCAATAAATGCTCGAAAAAAATCCTAAAAGAGGGTGAGATGGTAAAGACCATTTCTAGAAGCTTAGAAGAAATTAAATATTCTAAGGCCAAGATAGTCTTACATTAAGGTTACAACATCAAAAAAGATTAATTGCAAAAAACTGAAAGGAAGATAAAACCTGAGTTTGTGATGTCTTGAATAAGTAAAATAGAGTGCCCTAGCTACCTAGCTCTAGTCTCCTCTTCAAAATTCATCCAAACCCTTGAAAAAACCACACCCTTGTTCTTTTTTTTTCTTTCCACTGATTCTCTTCCCTCAAATGAGACCTCTACATATTGATTTAACAAAAAGAGGGGTGAGTTTATCCATGAAATGATGGTCAAAGTTCTTTCTTGCCATTGGAAATTGTTGTAGGGGTTGCTAGGCCCCTTAATGCTTTTTTTGTCCTCATCCTCACAAAGCTTCTTCCTCCTTGGTCAACACTTTATGATAAAATCCTTGCACTGCTATCTTATGCCTCCCTTCTTCTCCCACGTGAAAGCATCTCTTTTTTTTCTCTACATCCTTCTCTTTTATTTCCTTATTTTCTTGATGATAGGCTTTATTTCTTTCTTTCATTTTTTATATATTCAATGGGATTCTTGTTTTAATCACTCTTTATTGTTATATTTTAGGTTTATGGAAACGATTATTATTTTTTTACCTAAATTGTATTTATTTTAATATTTGTAGGTGTCCCTTTTATAATTTATTATTTTCTTATTTAAGTTTATTTATCCTTTTACTTTTATGAATTTATTTATTTATTAATTTTACTTTCATTCATAGATTTTTAGTAGATTTACCACTTTAAGCACTTTCAAATAACCAAAATATTTTAAGTGAACCTGATGGCTCTACTTGGCTAGGACAAATAACTATTGAAATAATGTTTATCAAAATCCTAGGTAGAATGAACCCTGGGATGATGAAAACCACAGGTAAGGTCTAGTTGTAGAATGGCATACCATTTATCTTTCTCTCAACCAATGGAGCCACATAATCTTCCTCACTTTGCACCCCTGATACCTGTATCCAATGGAAAAGCTCACACAAGTACAACATCCAAATCATTAATCCACATTAATAAAAAATTTAATGCATTAAATTAAAATAGCATAAGAAGTAATAATCACATTTAATAATAATCACATCAAGGTTCATATTTAACACACACACACACACACACACTTATATATTTCCACACATTAAAGCCTGAAGTTCCACCCCTAGTCCAAATTACATTGAGGCTAGGTGTCATGCAAAATTATTAACAAAGTATCAAGGGGATATGACATACTTGCCACCCTAAGGATTAATCTGGCTTGAGTTATTTAAACAAGTATGGATATTCTAGTTTCATTACATTTTCATCAAGATTCCTATGTAGGTCATTGTTCCCCATATTGATACTATAGGACCTTAACTTGTTGGATAGTTTTATTGTGCAATTGAAAATTGCATTTGTCTATGATTGCGAGTAGTTCAAGGAAGATATATCCAACATCTTCCACCTGTAGTTTCTTCCAATCAATTACATGTGTTGGGTTAGAAACATATTTCTTAAGCAAGGGATACATGGAATTCATTGTGAATATGAGAGAGAGATGGTGGAAGCTCAATAGTTGGTAAGCTACATGACTAACTTTTTCAAGCATCTTCAAAGGCCCTATGCATCGTGGAGCTATTTTAGTAGCCTTACCAACCTTTATTGAGATTTTATGTGGTTTGAAACATAGGAGCACCTTGTCTCCTACTAAAAATTCCCTTGGTGTCCACTTGGTATCAACATAAATTTTTTGATGATTTGAAGCATCCTTTAGTATTTCTCTTACAATTTTCACCTGACTGTCATATTCTTGAAGAAATTCTGGCCCAATAAATTTACCATATTTTTTAAACTATCTCAACCTATAGGTGTTTTTCACTTTCTACCGTACAATATTTCAAATGGTTCCATTTGGATGGAAGAATGGTATGAATTGTTATATGTAAATTCTACTAATGATAGATACTCCTCCCGCTTAGTGGGTTGATCCATGGCATACATTCTAAGCATGACCTCCATAATTTGGCTAACTCTTTCGGTTTGTCTATTTATTTTAGGGTGGTAAGCCATACTAAAATTGAGTTTGGTTCCTAATGTGGTCATAAGAGAGGTCCAAAACCTAGAAGTAAACAACTTATCCCTATTTGAATTGATTGCCTCAGGAATCCCTTGTAGCCTAATGACTTCCTTCATAAATCTTTATCCAAAAGTGGGGCATCATCCTTCACATTTCCTAGTATGAAGTGTGCTACCTTGGTTAGTTTATCAACCACCACTAATATATTTTCATGTTGATGCTAATTTTTAGGCAATCCTATCACAAAGTCCATGGAAATTATCAACCACTTATGTGGTATATCAGGAGGATATAGTGTTCCCATAGGATTACAGTGTTTCACCTTAACTTGCTGACATTCAAGACATTTGGCGACATTGCAAGCTATTTAATTTTCATCCCCAACCAAAATTAATGAGTTTTTTAGGTTCGCATACATCTTGGTCACCCTAGGATGTGCTTGATAAGGAACATTATGGCCTTCTGTGATAATTTTCAATCTTAAACCACCCTCTTCTGGCACATAAATTTGGTTCAAATAACAAAGGATTCCATCTTTTCCCACATGGTAGTCAGCTGAATTAATCCCCTGTTGCACTTCTAACCTCTTTTTCTGACAAAAGAGATCTTGTTCTTGCATTTTCTTAATCTTTTCTGGAAATTCAAATTTTAGCTGTGAGATTGTAGCTAGTTTATCCCTTTGACTTAAGGAATCTGGGACATGATTTTCTTTTCCCTTAACATATGAGATATTTATCTGATATTTTCTTATGTATTCCATCCACCTTCTTTGATGAGCATTCAAATCTAGTTCAATCGATAGTTATTAAAGTCCCTTATGATCAGTGTTTAGCTTGAAAGGTCTTCCTACCAAATAATGTTTTCATACCTTCAAGGCATGTACAATTGTTGCTAGCTAGAAGTAATGGGTGGCATAGTATAGTTTGTGATCCTTCAATTTCCTAGAATCGAAGGCAACCACTCACCCATTTTGAATGAGCACTTCACCTAACCCATCCAATGAAGCATTTTTCTAAACTACAAATTATTTTTTTGGGTCAACCACTTGCAAAATTGGTGCAATGGTAAGAGATTCCTTCAAATTTTGGAATGCAATGTCACATTTTCTTTTCCATTCAAAATCTTTTCCCTTTTGTTGAAAGGAGGTTATGGGGTTAGCTATCTTCGAGAAGTTCTCTACAAACCGTCAATAATATCCTGCCAAACCCATGGAGCTTATTAATTTAGTCACATTTTTAGAAATAGGCCATTCTACAATTACTTGCACTTTGGTTGGGTCCAATATAATATGTCCCAAATAGTGCACTTTAGGTTGAAAGAATGAAAATTTGGACAATATACCATATAATTTATGATCTCTCAACCTTTTCTAGACTATTCTTAAATGCTCCCCATGCTCTTGCAAATTTTTAGTGTATATTAGAATGTCATCTAGAAACACTAGTACAAAACTATCCAAGTAGTCATGGAAAACATGGTTCATGAGACTCATGAAAGCAAAGGGGGCATTTGTTAGGCCAAAAGGCACCACCAAAAGTTCATAATGATCATACCTAGTTCTGAAAGCCATCTTAGGAATATCCTCTTCCCTAATTCTTAACTGGTGATAGCCTAACTTTAAATCTATTTTGGAGAATATAGCACCTAACTTCATTTGATCAAATAATTCATCAATTCTAGGTGGGTATGTGCAAGATCATCAAGGAAAAAGTAGGCTCTTAAGTGGCAAAAAATTTAGAAAAATTAGAGTTAGGAAACTTGATGTAAAAATTTGAATAATTTATCTATATTATTTCAAAAATATGTAAGAATAGAATTTGTATCAAATTTAATTTAGTTTCTAAACTAGTAGGCTTTTTTTTAAAAATAATCTATTTGGGGAAAATTTGAAATTTCAATGTAGTGGTACTTAAATTTAAGGGAAAAAATAAGAAGTAGGTGTCTGTCTGACCACCCTAACCACAATAAAATGATAATATTTTTTTATAAGATTTTAGATATAAGTAGAGGACTCATGCCCCGATGTGATGCATATTATTTTGTAATTTTTGCCCAAGTAAATAATTAATTATGATTTTTTTATTACAAAATTTTAAAAAATATAAAAACTCATATGTCTGACCACCTTAACTTGGTTAAAACTTCATGAAATTCAATTATTTTTTTTTAATCCTATAGTATGTGAAGCATAGAATGTGACACATGTTTTGGATTCAAAAAATGTGATACTGTTTGAAAGCTATAAATGTTTTTGAATTAGCCTATCAATCAAGACTTTAGTCATAATTTGAATAGAAAATGAATAATTATTACTTGTTAAATTCAAATTAAAGAATAATTTATATTGGTTGAAATTTGAGAATCTCTTTTAAAAATCCTTTCATTTCATCAATTTTGGGTAAAAAAATAGTCGTCAGTGACATTCCCATCATATTACCACTTTTTGACCCATCATGATCATGTACATACCTAGGTAGGGGATATATATTTTGAATGGTTACCTTGTTCAACATCTGATATTATATGCACAACCTAAAAGTTCCATCCTTCTTCTTAATGAAAAAAACTAGGGCTCTCCAAGGAGACACACTAGGCCATGTTAAACCTTTCTGCATTAGATCTTGCAATTGCATCTTAAGTTCTTGTAATTTTGTAGTTTTCATTCTATAGGAGGCTTTTTAGATAGGATCATTCCCTAGAACTAGATGTATTGTGAAGTCAATCCATCTCTTAGGAGGAAATCCTAACAATTCTTCAAGAAAGACATCATGGTACTCTTGGAGAATTGGATGGCCTTCAATTCTAGGTGTGGGATAATCATTACCCTCTTCTACCTTTACTAGATAAATTTTACTCCCCTTTTGACTCACTTCCCTTTTGAATTGCATGACCAAGATCATTCTTACCACCACTTGTCTCTTAATCCCTTGAAGAACCATTGACCTCCCTTGGTCATCTAGACATTCAATCTTCTTATTATAGCAATCTAACTTGGCTTGGTTCTTTTCAAACCAATTTGTCCCAAGGATTGAATCCTAAGACCCTAACAGAGTGACCCATAGATCCACCTTGGTCCTTATAATCCCTAGGTCAATTTTAGCTCCTCGCAAGCAAGAATTGATCTTTTGTGTCTTACCCAACCCAAACTAAACCTCCATCCCCTCTCTACTAAGAATCTTATGATCAATTTTACATTTTTGAATAGCATTGGAGGAAATAGAACTATATGTGCCTCATAAATCTGCCATAATATAAATGGGTTTGTTGAGAAGTATACCTTGAAGTTCTATCAATGGAGCTTTTTGATCCACTTGATGATTATCCATGGCTGTATAAATTTTGGTGGTGAATTTGGTGGTTTTATTGGGATTCTTGGGACACTCACTCATATAATGATCACCTCTGCATGTCCAACATCCACCCACTTGTCCTTTTTAGTCCTCCTTACCTATCTTGGAATCACCTTGTGCCTCTTTCCTAAATGATATTTTTATTTTTTCTCCTTTATCCTTTTGACCTTCTAACCCATGATTTTCCTTATAACTTTAGCCCCTCCTATTCTAACAAGAAGAATTTCCTTTAGATTTATCTTCTTGATTACCCATCTATTTATTATCAAAGGTTCTAGATGAATATTTAGTTTTGTTTGCATTCCTACTTGCTCTTATACTTTTCTTTAGTGACCAAATCTACCTCCATTGTCTAGTTTAAGCTTTTAGATCAAGTGAGCTTGGTTGCATACAAAATATTCTTATTCAATCCAAAAATAAACTTGTTCACCCAATCCTCTTCTTCTTTCATATAAGGAACATGATGGAGTAGGCTCATGAATTTGGACTTGTACTTAGCTACCAACATTCCCCCTTCACGCAGTATATGGAATTCGGTCATCTTTTGGTCTCAATGATGAGCAGAAAGGTACTCCTTGTGAAACTACTTGGTGAACTTGTCCCAAGTCAATTGATTGATATCATATTTTTTAATTTTCTCCAAATGTTCCCACCATAGAAAGGCTTCTCCTTCTAGGTGATAAATGTCAATCCTAGCCTTAGTTTTGGAATTAATTCTATGAATCCAAAATACTTGTTCATTCCTATGATCCATTCTTCAACAGTATCCCCACCCCCAGTTCCATCAAACTTAGGGGCTTGCACTTTCTTCAATTCTTGAATCAGTGGGTCTTTTCCTACTCCTTGTTGTGACTTTGATTAAGAGTGACTGTACGTAGTAATTTTTTATTTGCTCTCATGTTCTTGACTTGTATTCACATTTTTCTCCTTATTTGACTCTTTAGTCCCAATACTAGTGTTGTGATTAGTTCCCAAGCTAGTGTTATGGTTAGTTCCTTTCTCATTTTTCCTCACTATTTCATCAATTTTCTGCTCCTATGATTTTATTTTTGCACAAAGTGCATTCAATTTAGCTTGTAATTCTTCAGGTATGGTAGGAGGTGGAGACAATGCACCCCTACTTGCATGTAGCATTTTAGTGAGGCTAGGGCTTGTCACCTCCTTAAATTTCTCTTCATTTAATTAGATTGGTTTTGTGAGGGAAAAGAGAGTGTTATTTAAGTGTCTTGGTTATTTTGTTTTAAATCTTGTCCTATATCATATTTAGAATCATGAATAAATTCATATGCAACATAATATTCACAAAATTTATATATTTCATTCTCATTTCTCATATTCACCTTAATTTAAGCATATATAAGTCTATATATGTATCATTAATAGTTAGCATCTTTTATAAAAAGTGAGATGATGTTTATTTAGTACTAGTTCATTATCTTGTACATAACTTTGTTTACAAGTAGGAGTCTACTCCTCTTTTGGTTCTTCCTCATCTGAGGTTCCTCTACTTACAAAAATTTCTACATGGATGTGATTATATTCCACAATCGCTTCCTTTGTGAGAATAAGAGCATTGTGTCCATAGCCAAATGGGAGATCCCGAATAGTTGAGGGCCTAGGTTTAGGATTTGGTTGAGGGAATTTATTTGGTGGTTCATGATCCTTGTCATGTTTAGCTAATACCTTTCTCTTTTTAATTTTAATTCATTTGACCATTTCAGCCAATGGCTTAGTGTAAGACATTGTTTTGGTTGTTGTGTTTGGCCCTAGAGTAATAGGGGTCTTGGATCCTTCTAGTTTCTCTTGTTAAGGATTTTTTTCTTGAGACCTTATTCCCCTTTCTTTTCTTCCCATGACCCATGAATTTCAATACCAAATAGTCATATTAGTACAACAAAAGAGAGAGATCACCTAGGTCCTAGTGTTGAGTTCTTGGCTCTGATACCAATGTAACAACTAGCCCAATGAAGAAGAGAAATTTTTCACTATTTGTTTATCTTTTCATCATCATGCAAGAAGGATCACATAGAAGGTTATAATTATATAAAAAATAATGGAGATCAGCTTAAGTATTATAATATCATGTCAATTACATAATCCACTAGTACAACTTGTTGCACTAAACCATAAAGAATGCTACTAATTGGATTGCACACACCTTCATGATTAATTTTATAATTATGTTCATATCCTTGCTTATTCTAGTCATGTCGGGGTGAAAAACGATCCCAACCAAGTGGATTCAACCCTATCCACCCTTCCAAGTGGATTATCGGGCGCATGACAAAAGAGAGAGAGAGTTTTCATTCCACCTCATAAGCTATGTGAAAAAATGTCTTTCTAGTGACCCTCTTCCCAAGGTGTACCTAGCTACATGGTAAGCTTATAATTCATTTTTCAATAGCTATATAAGGATTTTTGGGTAGTTAGTTTTATCTACTTGAGCTTGCTGGAAATCCACCTTTATGTTGTCTATCTCATTAGCTAAGCAACCAAGGGTAACCATCATTAGCATGGAATGCTCCTAGACTAGTGACCATCTCAAGAATAGTACTACTTCTAGACTCTTGTCCATATTAGGCATATAATTTCCCCTAGACTATTGTCCATCTTGAGCTTAGTGCTACCCCTAGACCACCATCCATCTCAAGCTTAGTGTCACACATAGACTATGGTCCATATCAAGCATAGTAATACCCCTAGTCTTTTTTCCATCTCGAGCCTAGTACTACTCCTAGTCTACCATCCATCTTGAGAAAGTACTATTCCTTGGCTCAGGCTTAGCATTGCACCTGAAGTAGGTTCCCAACTCATGCTCAGTAGGTTCCCATCTTAGTTACAATCTTGTATGGAATTATTAGTTATTTCGCTAAGAGTAATACATACTCTTAGACTCCTTATAGTATAGGGTAAGGTAACTCCTCATCCCATTGTAAAGGATACCTTGATTCTTTCTATGCTTAAGGAATACATTTAAGATGTGAACTTGTAAGGGTTGCATTCTTATAAGCCATCAAAGTATTCATTTAATTAAAAAGGATTTCCTTGTCAATCAGTTATTCAAAACAACTATCAACCAATTGAGAAATAGTTTTGAGAATATTTTACCTAGAGGTAAAATCTAGCATATTTTTGTTTATTTGTAGATTTGACCAACACCATTTTTTAAGGAAAAATCAAACTTCTAAGTCATTAAAAGAATGAGTTACTTTATTACTTGTATGAAAAATTTACCACCATAATTTCATAAGGAAAATAAAACCACTAAGTCACTAAAATAATGAGTTACTTTATTCCTTGTATCAAAATTTGACTAGCATTGTTGATAAGCAAAAAAAATCCCTTAAATTTTGCAGGAAGCATTGTTCAAGAGTGATTTATCGAGTTGTTCAATGAAGTTAAGAACTAAATATTGTTCCAATGTAGTTGACATATTCCTATGGGTCTAAACAACCCAACAAATTGAACTTAATTGGAATGTATTAAATCCTACTCGAATGAGTTGTCACAACTAATCGAAAGTTTACTATCAACACACCATCACCTATGGTTATTAGGTGAGAAAATATTTGAACCTATGAGACAACAATATAAGTATGCATAAATTATTGCATCACCTTTCCCAAATCTACTTAATAGCAAGATATTAATTACTCTTCTTTATATTTATAAACATGCCATATATAGACAATTGTAAAAAGGCATTTTTCTACCCTTATTTAGTCTTCACTAGCATGTTTATTTTTCATGTTTTTAAATCAAATTCATAACCTCTATACTCCCAACCTTTGTCAAATCATTTGTTGTCCTACTAGTTTCATCAGCTCATATAAAAATAAAGAAACTGATCACCACCCAATTTTAAAACAATACAAAACCTCTAGCCATGAAGTTTATAATATAAACTTATATATATCATTTCCTTGATATGCTTGAAAAATACTAGTTAGAAGGAATCCTTGTAAATGTATTGAAATCTAAATATTTATCTTAATTGTGTAGAACATATTTCCCTTCCCAGCAGCCAAAAGACTCAAAAAGAATCTCATTCAACTATTGTACTAGTGGTACCTTCAGCATTCTATAGAGTTAAGTTTCTTGCAGCTATAAGAACTTACTTCTATTGTATTTTAAATATTCAAAAAGGGTGAAAGGAATAGCATGCCAGGTAAGGGTTTGGACAATGAGGGAGCAAAATAATCAACACTAATTTTTAGGGACTACACAAGATGCCATGCTAAGAAAAGGAACAACAACATTAGATTTTGGAAAATGAAAACCCACATTAGAGCAGTGGTCTATAGCACATCATTTTCACATATCATAATGCATTATGTTTTAGCTATTATTTGTGCAACCTAGCAATGCCATGCTTTAGAGTTTTCCCCTACCCCTTTTGTAATTTATTAGCTATCCTAAGCCAAGAAATATCATTTTCCAATAAATTTTCAAACAAAACTCTAAAATAGGTGAGACAACAAAGATCATTTCTAGAAGTTGAGAATAAATTAAAGATTATTATAATGCCAAGTTAGCCTTACATTAAGGTTATAGTATCACAAAAGACTAATTGCAAAAAGAAAAAAGGAAGATAAAACTTGAGTTTGTGATATCTTGAAGAAGCAAAGTAGAATGCCCTAGCCACCCAACTTTGGTCTCCTCCTCAAAACTCATCCATACCCTTGAAGCAACCATTCCCTTGTTCTTTTTTTTTCTTCCCATCAATTCACTTCCCTCAAATGAGACTTTTGAAAATCGATTTAAGGAAAATAGGGACTAGTTTATCCATGGCATGCTAGTCAAATTTCTTTCTTGCCATTGGTGGTTGTTGTAGGTTTTCTGAGCCTCTTAATGCTTATGTTGTCCTCCCCCTCACCAAGCTTCTTCCTCCTTGGTCAAGGGTTTTTGATAACCTTCCTGCATTGCTATCTTATGTCACCCTTCTTCTCTCATGAAAGAGTCTCTTTATTTTCTCTATGTCCTCTTTTCTTTCCGTATTTGCTCGGTGATAGGATTTATTTATTTCTTTTATTTTTTATATATTTTATGGGAGTCTTGTTTTAATCATCCTTTATTGTTATATATTTAGGTGTATGAAAACTTTTTTTTTTCCTTGAATTGCTTTTATTTTAATATTTGTAGCTATCACTTTTATAATTTATTATTTGAACTTATTTACCTTTATTTCTCTTTTTAACTTTTATGAATTTATTTATTTTTAATTTTCCCTTCTTTCATAGAATTTTAATAGATTCGTCACTTCAAGAATTGTTAAATATCCAAAATATTCTAAGTGGACCTAATGGCTCTACTTAGTAAAAAAAAAACTATGGAAATGCACACATACACACTTATATATGTCCAAAAATTAAAGTTTGATGTTCCACCCCTAGTCCAAATTACATTGGGGCTAGGGGTCATGCAAAATGATTAAAAAATGATTGAGGGGATATGGCACACACCAACTCTATTTGCTTTACATTAAATGAATTTATTAGTTCTTGACACCAACAACTTTTAACTATCTATGATATTGCAAAGATCCATAATATTTTAGCACACTTATGTAGAGAGTGTAATTTCTCTGGAACCTTGAGTAAACATATCCATGTCACCAATAAACATTATGCTAAAGACTTGAACATTTTCTGCTTTACAAGGGTTTGAATTTGTTTTTAATTGCTACACCGACTTAGCGAATACTTTCTTTTCAGATACTAGAGGATTCATCTGCACCATGTTGAGGTACATATTCACTCTTTACTTCACTTTATTCATTCCTTTTCCACACTTTGTTCATTTCCTTCTTTTTCTAACCAATGTCGAACTTCTTTTGAGGAGAAAAATATCTTACATTCTTTCCCTTGCATAGCCTTGTAATGTGTCCAAGTTTATTAATTTGAAGGTCCTCTCATGGTATTTTAGGGGCTTAAATGCCCCTAACAAAAGGTGCTTGATTAAGTGCCATATCAAGACAAGCGGTGTTGAGATTTTTACTACAAGAAACTAAATTTGTTGATGAACAAAACAAAGAAATCCTAGCTAAATGGTCCAAATGGGAAGTACTTTATACTCATGCAATAGGGTCATCAAGAGGACTAGCAATAAATTATGTGATCTATGCAAGGTCAGTGTGGAGTATTGTAGCCCAAAAATGGTGTATGCTTGTCAAGGTTCAATGTTATCAACACACATTTTGGATATTTAATGTTTATGGCCCCACATGACTATTGGCAAGAAACATGTATGGGACTATTCAAGAAAACAACCCTCTTTTTGTTAAGGGATGAATTTATTATATTAGGAGGGTATTTAAATGTTATTACCTCTCTAAAAGAGTAAAATAGAGGAATAATTCCCCCTCCAAAAGTAATGGAGTACTTTTCCAATTTCATCCTGGATAACACATTGATTGATTGTTTACCAACTAATGCTAAATTTACCTGGACAAAAAAAAGGAAATTTTTTTCTCTCATCACAGAGAGATTAAATAGTTTTCTCCTCTCGATGATTTGGACCAACACTAATTTTAAATATGCCTCTTTCATCCTCTCATTCATGGGTTTAGATCATTATCCAATCTACTTGTATATTGTTTGAAACTCTACCAAATAAATTTAAATCATCCTTTAAATTTGAACACATCTAGTTTAGGGATGAGAACTTTCTAATTTACCTTAGACAATGGTGTGAGAATGCACCATTCATAGTAGGCTCCAAAATTTACCAATTAGCAAAAAACACCAATTCGCAAAAGGGAAGATCAAGCAATGAAATCATCTCCATTTCAAAAATATTTTTAAACAAAAAAATATTCTTATTCAAAAAATTCAATTTCTCAATGAACAAGTCATTAAAAATGGTATGAACCTTGAATCCTTCCATGGCCACAACCAAGTTCGAAAAGAACTCAAAGAACTTCTTGCTAGAGAAGAAATATATTGGAAATAGAAGTCAAGAGAAACTTGGTTAAAAGAGGGGGATAGGAATACCAAGTTTTTAATAACTTAGTCAAGTTAAGACATAATTCCAACATAATATTTTATATAAATTATAAATCTAATGAACTTCTAAAAGATGAGAAAAAAATTGGAAATGAGGTTATCATATTCTTTTCCAACCTCCTTACCAAACTGGTGAATTAAGACCCTAATGTGGTTGATAAAGAATAAGAGTTCTTAATCATCCCAAAGATACTTAGTAAAGATGATAATAAGTTCCTCTTGGCTCCATTCACCTTGAAAGAGGTCAAAACTGTAGTTTTTGCATTTTCCCCAAACAAAGCTCCTAGGAGGGATGGTTTCACTACACTATTCTATTAGAAATATTGGGATTTATGGGAGGAGATATCTAGTTAGATTTAGAAGAATCTCATAGAAATAGAATAATTTTAAAAGAGCTCAACAAAACTCATATTACTCTTATAATCAAAGTCAAAACTCCCTCCTTATTTTCAGATTTTAGACTTATCTCCCTCTGCAATACTATTTATAATTTTTTTTCTAAAGCTTTTACCCTTAGGCTTCCTAAAATCATTCTAGGCATTATCTCAAAAGAACGAGGTGGTTTTTTTCTAGAAAAATAGATAGATGAAGGGGAAATGATAGCTCATGAAATCTTGCACTCAATTCATCAAGAAAAAAACCTAGCTATCATCATAAAATTAGACATGATGAAGGCCTGTGACAAAGTAAATTGGGATTTTTTATTAAAGGTTTTGGAAGGGCTAGGATTTTCTACAAAATGATGAAAATGGATTATTTCCTATCCCACATTAGCTAAATTTTTAGTCCTCATAAATGGAAATCCAACTAGTTTTTGGTCCACTTGTCAAGGAGTTAGGCAAGGGGACCCTCTTTCCCCTTTCCTTTTCATCTTGATGGTAGATCACTTAGCCAAAAAATATCAACCATTCATGCATCAAGTAAGTGGAATGGTATAAAAATTCCAAGATCATGCATCTCTTCCACTCATTTCTTATTTACAGATGATACACTACTATTTGGCCATTCCCCAGTGCATGAAGCCAAAAACATAAAGTATATGTTGGACAACTAATATCTAATTTTAAGTCAATTGATTAATCCATGGAAGTTAAAAATGGTTTTTCTAGAATACTAGTACTCTGGTAATTGACCATATCCTTTCTATCTTATAATTTCGATAGAATAAACATCCCTACAACTATCTAGGTATTTGTTTCCTAGCAGGGGCTTAGAAAGCCTCATTTTGGCATAATATCTTTATGACTATACAAAGCAAAGTAGCATCCTAGAATGGCATATTGTTGTCACTAGTGTGCCATGTTTGGCATAGTGAAATGATCAACAAGGAAATTTGTTTCTATAGTCAATTAGAGGTATATCGAGGCAAAGAATTGGGGGAAATCAATAGGAATAGGTGAATTTGTATTCTGATATAGAACATATTCAACATCAATTACATAGATTAATTTTGGACTATACATTATAGAAACAATGTCCACAATTAAGGAGGTCTACCCAAGAGAAGAGGCTTACAACTAAATTTGATGATTATGATTTATTATTTTTTGATAAGGCGGAACTAGAAAATTATAAAAATGCTTGTAAAGACTCAAATCGTGTCAAATGGATAGAGGAAATACAAGACAAAATGGAATCCTTGATGGTAAGTGATACTTGGGATTTGGTTACCCTTCCACCAAATCAAAAACAACTAAAGAATAAATGGGTGTATAGATTGAAATAAGAAGATGGAGGTAAATGTTGCAAGGCCAGATTGGTAGTGAGAGGTTTTGATTATAAAAAGGGAATTGATTTTAATAAGATTTTCTCACCAGTTGTGAAAATGACAACCATTCGTACAACCTTGGGTATGGTAGCTATATGGGATCTTGAACTTGATAAACTTAATGTCAAAACTACATTTCTTCATGGAGATATTGAAGAATAATTGTATATGGAGCAGCCTAAAGGTTTAATTAAATAGGGATAGGAGAATTTATATTCTAGATTGAAGCGAAGTTTGTATGGGATCAAGAAAGCCCTCAAATTCAATAGCTTCATGATTGAGCATCACTTTACTAATTGTGAATCAAACCCATGTGTTTACTATAAGACGCTTGCTAATGGTGAGTTTGTTATACTTTTTCTTTATGTTGATGACATGTTGGTTACTGGCACTAGCATAATGATAGTTTTTGAATTGAAGCACCATTTGGCCCAATGTTTTTCTATGAAAGATTTAGAGGTAGCAAAGAGGATTCTTGGGATGATAATAATTGGGGATAAAAAGAAGAAAAAAATTGGATTGTCTCAAGAGAAGTATATTGCCAAGATCTTGGATAGGTTCAACATGAAGAATGTGAAGCTTGTTAATACTCCATTGGCTAATCACTTTCATTTCGATGCTAGCAAGAAGTTGAGTCAACTTTTTGGCCATTTAGTGGAAGTGTTTTCCTTGATTTTTAGAATTCAACACATTTGACCTTAAAATTTGAAGCACTTAGAGATGGAATCTTGAAAATTGTCACTAATCATAAAATGTAGTACTCAAAGTCTAGCTTACAAATATGTAATTTATTTCAATACCCACATGAACATACAAATTGATTTTTAATAGGCATTTCTAAAAACCACTATTTAAAAGTTATTTTTTTTTTACCATACCAGGCATGTGTACATCATCCATATTTTGACTTAAATAATCATATTTTTCTAAATCCTTTTGGGAAAATATTTGTAACTCACTAAGCACGCTTTCCATATTTTTTGTAATTTTTTATTGAATTTTTTTTTTGTTAATTTTTTACTAGCCATATTTGGTGTTTTAAAAAATCATGTACGTCACGCATAAGATGACCTAAACTTATCATTTTTATTTTTATTTTTAAATTGAAAAGAATTGTCTGAAGTACGCTTTCATGCAATATGTCCATCAAAAAAATATGTTAACAAAAAGCTATTAAAATACTAAAAATCCTTGATAATTCAAGTTTATGGACCTGTTTCATTAGAAATTAATGAAAAATAAAAAAAATAATCCAATTGTAATCAAAATACATATTTGGAATCTACACTATCTCACCTATAATGGGTTTTAATTTTGTCAAAAAATTCTACAAAAAATGTCTTCAGACATATGCCCAAAATCACTATTTTCTTGTGACATTGCTAGGACCTTCAACTTGTAGGTCAAACAAGGTCCAAGGCCTAGGTTCAGATCCCTAAACCTTTTCCCAAACCAAAAAATAAAGCACAAACTTGACCAAAAATTCATATTTAAAAAAATTGGATCCCATTTCATAAAAAATATTTTTTTATGCTTTTACGAAACAGGATCCCATTTTGAAAAATTCCAAAAATGGAAAATTTTTAGAGATAGACAATTTCAAAAATGGGAATCTAGTTTTGAAAGTTGCCAAAAATGGAAACATTCCATTTTTGGAAATTTTTCAAACCGGTAACCTATTTTGAAATCCATTTTGAAAACTTTCCAAGAATGGAAATTTTTCAAAATGAGATCTCGTTTTTTAAAAAACGAGATCCTGTTTTTGAAAAGAGGGATCTAGTTCTATAAAACAGGATTTGAACTTGCTTTTTAATAAAATAGGATCCCATTTTTTTTATTTTAGACTTGAAATTCCAAACCTAAATGGAATCCCATTTATTAAAAAGTGGGATTCCATTTTTTGCAAGCCAATTTCATTTTTTTCCTTAAGGAAAAAACTTCCACGTTTTGTGGACTCATCTTCTTGCTCTTATCATTTATCATTAGAAATGTGTGCAAAAAATCAAGAAGGTCAAGAAAACATGAAGGGTGTTCTATATTCAATAGTAGTTGGGAGTTTCATCTATGCCATGGTTTGTACTTGTCTGGATATTGCTCATGTAGTGGGAGTTACGAGAAGATTTATGAGTAATCTAGGTAAATCTCATTGGTAGGCAGTATAGTCGATATTATGGTACCTAAAAGGTACTTCAAATCATGTATCATGTTTTAGAGGAAAGGATACTCAACTACAAGGTTATGTTGATTTTGATATCTTCAGAGATCCAGACAAATGGAGGTCTACAATAGGTTATGTGTTTACATTTTATGGGGCTACAATTAGGTGGGTTTCACGGTTGCAATAGGTGGTTGCATTCTCCTCTACTGAGGAAGAATACATTTCTCTCACCGAAGGAGAAATGGAGATGATATGGTTATAGTGATTATTGGGAGAATTACGATGCAAGCAATATATTTTCACTTTTTTTTTTGTGATAGTAATTGTGCTATTCACTTGGCTAAGAAATCCACCTTTCATAATAGAACAAAGCATATAGAACTTCGATATCATTTCATTTGACATGTAATTGAAGAGGGTAAGCTCCAAGTGGAAAAAATTGATACCATGGGAGAAGTTCAAGTTCTATAGGACTTCTCTCGATATTTTCAAAATGTGACAATAAGCCTAAAGTGGGTCATATCTCTGAGTAGCTTGCTTGTAGTAGTGATTGGATTTCAAGTGGGAGATTGTTGGAATATGAAGTCCAATAGTATCTACTTCTAACTCATGTTTTTTTAACCTGAAATCCAACAGTCTCTACTTCTGACTCATGTTTTTTACCTTACTTACCTTTGTCTCTTGACATTCCTTTTGGATTGTTATGACTACTTTGATGTGCTATAAAAAAAACTTTAATAAAATTGGAGAATTCCCTTCTTCTTGTGGGTGTAGCCTATATGGTGAACCACATTAAACATGTGTATTCTTTTTCATTTGTGTGATTGAGTTAGAAATTTGAGATATCTATAGAAATATTGATAACTCAACATTCAAAGATGTGTCATATTAGGAGATTGAGGTTGTTGAAGAGATTTTGATGGTTCTTAATATTTATAGATAAATGTATCATGGCATCTTATTAAATTTAGGGTGATTTTAAAGAGTCATAGTATTTATCCATAATGTATCATTAGAACTTTTAGATTCTAGGAATGTAAATAAAAATTAGTCTTATTCAAAACCTTTGATTATTCATAGCATTTATAGATAACTATTATTATTATTTTTTTCACATTGTAATTGGACATTAGGTTTTGGTGAATTTCAATATTTTATTGTTTTGATTTTCAATATTTTTTATTATTTAATTTTTATTTTTAAAATTTATATTTATTTAATTAAGTACTTAAAAAAATATTTTTAAATTTGAAAGTTATACTTTAAAGATGCTTTTGAGTCTATTTTATTATCAATTTATAAAATTTAGTCTTACTCTAAACCTTTGATTATTCATAGCATTTATATATAACTAAATTTATTTTTAAGTTTGAAATTTATAATTTAAAGATGTTTTTGAATCTATTTTATTAATAATTTTTTTAACAAGATGAGATGGGAAATAAGAGAAACATGTATTTTGTAAAGAAGATAAGTATTAATGTATTTTTCACATTACGTCACTAATTAATCCTTTTTCCCCTATAATACATAAATTTTTATTTATTTAATTATTCATGTTCCTATTTTCTCTCGATAATTAAATAATTATTTTCCATCTTTCTCTCCACTATTAAATAATTATTTTAATAATTTAATATTTTATCATTTTTCTTCACTTTATTATTTTAATTAAAAGTCAACCTTTTCTCTCCTCTTTTATAATTAAATAATCATTTTTATTTAATTATTCACTTTCCCTCCTAGCCACCTCCTTTTCCATGTCATTCTTATCTCTTTATCTCAATTAATTTCCACCCTGGATAAGGTTTAATTACCTTTTAATCTCCACCGCCCATCCTTAACTAAACCCTAATTTTGCCCTAACCCTATTTCTTTGCTTCCCAAAGCAATATCATCCATTGATTTTCATCATTCAATCTTGACCCTTCATTCAAATTTGGTTTTCTATAAAAGAGACCTATCACTTTCATTTCAAGGCAACAACCACATTGCTATCTTCAATATTTTGTTGTCTTTATCACTAGAGGCTTGTTCTTGTATATTACAAATCTGAGGGAAAACAAGCATATAAAGCAAAATGAAGAAGAGCAATGAAGGTGATCCAACCATGGCATATGAATTATGGTAATATTGTTTTATTATTATAGTATGTTTCTATGTTCATTTGTGCTTCATTGTTGGACTAGGGTCTTTAGGAATTGAGTTTTATGTATTTGGTGGTTGATACTACTGATTCATGACTTTTTCCATGATTTTAATCTATTCTACACTTGTAATTTTTACAATTTGTCGCAATAACAGCATCATTCCAAACACATGAAAAAAGTACAATCTGAAATCTTGTTCTAATTAGAGTTTGGTATCATTATGCCTACTATTGATTCTACCATGTTTACTCAAAATATATTTCATAAATAAGAGGAACATGTTTTTTCCACTATTATTTTGACATCTTAAGTTAGTGATAAGAGTTAAGAAGTATCCACTCTATCAAATTTACAAAGAAGAAAATTGAAACCTTGTTCTAATTAAACTTTGACATCATTATGTCTAATAGTAGATATATGCCCCTTCCATTATACCTAATGTCCTTGTTCTAATTAGGGTTTTGCATCATCATGTCTAATATGTAGATATATACCCCTTCCATTGTGCCTAATGAACTAGTCTGGAACATCGAAAGTTCTTTTTGTAATAAAAGACAAGGAGGAAAGAACGGAGAATTAGATTACTTAGGCAAGAATTCTTTCTCTGATAGCTTGCGAAGAAATGGAGAACACAGCCTATTTGAAATTGTGGTTGGTGACGACTCTATTTATTGTTGGATTTATTATTGCTGGTTTGACACTTCATGACCATGGGCATGCCTGGCTGGTGCTGACATATTTCTGAAGAATAAGACTCTTTATTTTCTTGAATCATTCCAGATAAGAAATGTATCTGACATGGTAGAATGAAAGATTATAGCCAAATATTCTAAAAAGAGAAAATCATTCTGTTAGCTGCGTGTATATTTATATTTATTTTTTAGGATCTGGGCTTTATAAAAAACGGCAGATTTATTATTTTCATTAGTCTATAACTCATATTTCACATAAATAGATTTTTTTTTAGAATGAACAGATTCTTTTCTTAGAAGATAAAATATTTTATTATGTATTTTTTGGTGAATGGATTGTTTAGAAAGGGTTTCAAAATTTCTGGAACATCTAATAAAAAATTTAAATAACCCAGCTCCTCTGTTCTCCACTCTCTTCCACCATATCCTTACAGGTGGAAAGCAGAAATCCCTGTATTACTTTCATGCTCCAAAGCTTTGGGTAGGAACTAGAGGGCGGGTGTGCAGAGGATCTGATGGCACCAAATGCCAGTTCTCCAGCTGTGGGGAATGGTAGCTCCTGTCCAAGTGTGCCATTGGATTTGCTGGAGGTGTGAGAGGTGGGCAGAGGACTCTCCTACACAGTAACCAGATCTGATGACAATCTCACCAATCCTGCAACTGCTACATTGTGTTATGCTGTGAACCTCTACTCTGCAAACCCAAAAGGCGTATGGATCACCTTCTCCCATGACATGATAATTCGACTAGAACAAATGCTGCATGTCTTCAGCAATACAACCATTCACGGCAGAGGAGTGAAAGTTATTATGACCGGTTCTTCAACTGGTTTGAATGGAGTTGAGAATGTTATTCTTCATAACATTTAGATCAGCAACACCAACTTTGATATAGTTCATATATTTGAATCCAGAAAGGTCTGAGTGGATCACCTCACTTCGTTTGATGGCATGGTAGGTCTGTATCTGCGGTTCAAGGCTCTACTGATATTACGAATTCAAATTGTCGTCTATCTCATAATGACTACAATATTTTGTTGGGGCCCAAATTCAGACACAATTGACCAGCAAATGAGAGTTACTGTATATAGGAACTGGTTTAAAGATACATACCAACGCAATCCTCACTGCAGGGAAGTTCTTGCTAATATTATCAATGGAAAAAGGAGTTTTTTTTGTCTAGATGAATGCATTTTTTCTTTTTATAATTATTTTATTTTCTTTCCTTTCAGATGGGATATTGTGTATGGAAATTGGGGACCATATGCAATTGGGGCACAAGTGCATGCACAGATATATTCAGATATATTCAGAGAAGAATGTGTTTGTACCAGGGAAAGACCTTGAAATAACTGTGTTGCTTTGGTTACATCTTTTGCAAGTGCCTGTTTAAAATTTGGAGAAGCATGTCTTGACTGAAATATAATACACAACAGAATCATGTTAGCATATATGCCAAAGTAGTTCTTACAAATATAATTTATGGACATAAAATTTGTAGTATGTATTTTTTTTCAAACTTGGTTAAATTAAAATAGCTTGCCTTAAAAGTCATAAAATAAATAGTGGACATACATTGTATCCATTCCGAATATTTCTGATCATAATTCTTTTCTGGTATGTGGGAAATTTGCCTTGGCTAATTCCTCTTCAAAGATAAATCGAAAAGATTATTTCGGCTGATGACTCGTCATCAGAGTAGCTGAGCTCACATGACTACTCAAGTAAGTTTCGAATTGTCTTTGAAGAGGAACTAACAAGACAAACTTCTCATATATTAGAAATACTTTTATCATGATCAGAAATATGGGTATGTCCACCTTTTAAAGCCAAGTTATTTCAATTAAGTTTGAAAAGTCTTTCATAGACAAATTTTATGTTCATAAATTAAAAAAAATTGTGTTCATAAATTAAATTTGTAAGAAATACTTTTTTTTATGTATGCTAACATAATTCTGTTATATTTTTTTCCATCAAAAACATCTTCTCCAAATTTTAGAGAGACAGTGCAAAAGATGTAACGAAAACAGCAAAAATGGAAAATCAATTTCGCAAATGATTTTGTTTAATATTTGAAACTGTCTTAGTATGGAAGAAGATGTAACAAAAGCAGTAAAAATGCAGAAGAACCCATCTGGGCGAAAATGGAGAAGAAACCAGCTGGGAAAAATAAGGGTAGCTGATAAGTAGTGTTATTTTGTAGTTAGTAAAAAAGAAAAAAATATTCTGTTTTTGTCTACATAATAAGAAATAAAAAATTTCATCAAAAATATATTATAAGAAATTACTGAAATGTAAAACAAATAGATAAGATTTTATTGTGTATTTCATTCTTCTAATTTTATTCTCTCCTTCTTCAACTTTTTTTATTCATGTATTTATATGTAGACTTTAAAACAAGAAGAATTTTTATTTTATTTTCAGCTAATTTATGTTATAAAAATTAATTTTAAACTTTGTATTTTCTCTACAGACATTTTGGAAAAAAATGCAATGAGGGTGCCATTATGAATAGATGAATAGCACTACTCTGGAGTTCTTGTGCAAGGAAGTGCTCGTTCATGCTTTCTTCATGGATAAACAACACTCGTTGCTTCATGGGTTTTAAGGCAACACAGTTTATATTGTAAAAAAAATGCATGATATTTGTGTTGTTTCATGTCTCACTCGAATTGGACATAGTTGCAGATGCACATATTTTATTGTTTCTAGAACAGTTTTATGCATAGCTCTCTTTACTATGACAGAAAATATTGTACGCGTGTTTCAATCTAAAGAGGCATGCTTGTGTTTTTCTATACAGAGCTCAAGATCTTAATTGGCATTATCACTTTGAATTATTCTTAAATTTGTGAAAAATTATATATAAACATTGTTTTAAAAGATTTAATTTATTAATTCAGTAGATAAATCATTTGTTGGTTGTTTTTTAATATTATAAGTAAAGGTGAGATTTTTTAAGGATTCAAAACATTGAAAGGAAATTTAAAGACAATTAAATTTTTAATATAAAATTAATAAAAAATAAAAAATATTATTATTTTTATACTTATTCATATTATATGAATATTTATATACTACATTAAATTAGTGATATTTTATTATTTTATTCTAGTATTTAAACTTTGAATAAGTTTTGTATGAAATTTGAAATAAGTATTAGTTATGTTTTTTTCGGCATGATCTTTTAATTTTAATTTTGGTAAAAAGAAGGTTAATAAGAAAGCTAAAAGATTAAAACATTGACTGACTTTAAAAAAAAAAATTCACTTGTTTTCTTTAATCATTATGCTAAGTTATTCTTTAAACTAATAAATTAAGTTTATGTCATTTTTTTTTTCTCATGTGTTATTTAATATTTATCATCTAAAGAAACATGTAATAATAACAAGACATATGTCATCATGTTGTGACTTTGTATATGAAAACTAAAACATAATTAACCTATATTAAAGGAAAATAAATCAATTTAAGATATATAATCATAAGTGGGATATAACAACCATCCGTAACTTTAATTTAGAATTTTTTTAATTAAAACTTAGTCTAGAACTTGTTCATAATCAGTGCTAAGATCTCATGTGATGGAAACCTAGTGACTTCAATTTTTGTCATAGTTAAGTGGTACATTTAAAGGAGAAGACTGATGGAATGTACAATGGATAGATCTGCATATCCTTCATCATTATAAATAAATAAAGACGGCTCCAATTTTTAGAGGGGATGTTGAAATAAATTATTATGATTAGACATCCTAACACTTGATTAGTTAAAATATTGAGATATTCATAATATGATATTTTCTTGGAAATGCAAATTTTGTAGCTTCTATGTATCTTTCACTATCTTGGTGCCATACAGTAATGTTAAATGTTCAATATATATGGAAAATATATGTTATGGTATTTTGATTTTAATAATTTTGTTATTATTAAAAAGAATGTTATCTTGTTATTTAAGTTTGATTATTGCATGCTAAAGAGAAATACAATAAGAGTTGATTCAAATAGGAAAATTCACTTGATAATTTTTTTAAGTTTTGTTAGAGGCAAGTTGGCTTACCCTCTATTGTAGTTCTCACTATATATAAATTTTGGCATTTTGAAAAAATATTAATAAATTACATTTACAATCCATGATTAAAATCATTAGTGCTCTTTTAGTTTTCACATGTTTTTTAAGAATATTTTTTGAGAGTTGTGTTTATACTCTAAAATGAGTAATAATAGGAATACCAAGGGTTTATGTTGTAAGTTACAAATGGTAGCAACATAATAGAACAATTAAAATTTAATGTATCCATACATATACATATATCATTGTTTGCAATAATTGTTACCATTGATGTCAACTCAATATGTGTTGTCATTAATGGTGTGTTGAAAAGTCTACATATACTTCAGAGACAGTGCAAGTGCAGCGATATAATTAGCAATGTAGTTAGGTGTATGAATGGTGATCCATATGTTGTTTATGAGGTTGGTACACCTATTCCAATATGTTTCTTGCATTCCTACGATGATATCATTCCTATTTAGTGTACCGCACATTGAGAAAAGTAACAAAAATATTGATGAGGGCCACACCGCCCAAACCCCACCAAAAATACAACAGAAACCAACAAAAAAGATGTGAGACAAAAAAAATGGCTTTCTTTCAATTATTCTCTAAAAATGAAATTACAGAGTCAAAGCTTACATGCTAGGGCTTGATTCATTACAACGAAATTCAACTAGATGAAAAGAAAATCTACTATTTGGAGCCACAATTTGAACTATTAGGGCCACGTCCTACAACCTCCACTTAACCCTTTTTTATTTTCCCCAACAACCACCCTAGAATGTTCTAGAAAGAAAAAAATTACCCTTTTTATTTTGGCGCCAAAAGTCTCGCCGTTTGATTTCTTGCCTAGGAAGAAATTTTTAAGAAATTCACTTTTTAGAGGACAAACTTCATGAGGCCATAGCTTTTGATCCTAGTGTCTGATTTTCTATTATTTCATATTGATTGGAAAGCTCTCGACAATCTCTACAACATGTGAACCCACTGTAGGTAGATTTGGCCACCTTTTGAGTTGTTTCAGGGCCTCTAAAGTTTTATATTTGAATTTGGAGCTACATTGGAGAAATTTCTTGAGACAAAAACTTTAATTTCTCCCAAACCATGTAGGGTATTAAGGTGATTCTTTTGAGACTAGAAATTTATTTTAGCTCAGCTCCTTGGGGTAAATTTTCACATCCATACAAGACCATTTAGGCTGACTTACTAAAAATAGTATTTGCTCATTTTTCACTATTTTTGTCACATTAAAGTCTTCTATCCCTTAAGTTCCATCATGGGACTCAAAACAACTAAAGAAAATAAAGAAAAAAAAATTGGGTGATGCAAGATTTCCCTACACCGTTGGATGCTCCTACATCGAATATTTCTAAAGCATTTACAGTGTATAGTATGAGATAGAGTCATATTATTTTGTTTTGCATCTCTCCACAGTCCAAGCTTTTGTCTTGTTGTCCAACAAATAAGATGTATGAGATGTGAAGGTGTTATATCCAAGGATTCAAGTCACCACACCTTCTATAGTGAAATTTATAAGTGGTAGTGTTTTGGTTTATGCTCTGGCAGAGAAAAATATTGGTAAAGGCATGTTGGGATTCTCTACATTCCTTTGAAAGTGAAGTGATGACCTTGTGGTTTTGAAGACATGATCAATAATGTTAAATGCACACTAATTTGTAGTATCTAGTATTTTTTTGGTCCATAAGATCAATTTTCAAATGATAATTTGCTACAAGTTGTTTAGAACACTCTATTCCTATATATTTAGTAGGTTTATTCAGTTGCAATAGCATATGATGATTAGAAACTTTAGGAAAAGGATGAAGAGATATTGTGCATGAAATACAATTCTTGCATCTTGGTTCTAAGCATGATGTGTTTGGTTTCTCCGTGGTGGTGAAAAGTTGAATAGTTAACATTTTTGGTGTTGTTGATGTAGTTTGGGCTAACAATCTTATTTCCTTCATCTAAGGTTGATCTTGTTTAATTAATTTTTCCATGGAGAATGTGCTGCAGTGTGGTTAGGCCCTATTATTCCATGTGTTTATTCATATCCCTCTTTCTCCTCATGATGCATGTGATTGAAGATGACCTATGTTGTATCAATTGTTTCATCTAATGGTAATCTTGGAAGCTGATTTAATTAGAGTTGTGTGTTGTTGTAGAGGATATTTATAGAATATAAAAATCATTTGTGAATGAATTGAGGTATGAGGAATTGATATTGAGAAGTATGTTGAAGATAAAGTGTGTGAAGTCATTGTGAAGGATTATTTATGCAAAAAGGGAACTGTGACATCAACATATATTAGATGCTTCTTTATAGTAGTTCATATTCATTGTTCTCATTATAACTTTCATGTATCCTACTTTGACATAACGTGTCTCATCAAGTCCTTGTATCTTTCCCTAAGGTTATATTCCTTAGTCTCCAAGTCCATAGGTATTGAGCCTTAAACAACATTGTAATATTTGTAAGCAGTGAGCTCCATATATTATGAGTTAACTCTCATTGTGGTTTTTCCCTCATTAGGTTTTCCACATAAAAATCTTGGTGTACTTGTGTTTTTTTTTTCCTTTTTTTTTATATGTGTTGATGCCAAAATTTGGCAAGGTAACATCCCTTTGTGGGAAACTCAATTTATGGGGGACTTATTGTGCTAAACTGAGTGACTTCTGGATTTTTAAAAAAGTTGGCTTCTTTTGTAATTGGGGTTTTGGAATGGGAAAAAAAAGCACATATAAAAAAAAAAGAATCTAACTAAGGTGATGCGCCAAAATTTAGATAAAAGTCACGATAAACCTATCTTTTGGATATGATTTAAGGCCCCGCTTAGCAATTTACCATGTCCTAGAATAACAAAAATTAAGGATTGCAGCATGAGAAACTCATTCAATGACATAAAATAATTTTTATAGCCATTTACTGAAAAGAAGAGTTAAAAGACATGATCTAAACTAGTAAACTTGCATTCAAATTATAAAAGTACAGAAAATAAACCATTCAAACAATAATGGTACAGTGTAAAGTTTATCAATAGCATAAGAAAATAGAGAGGATGAAAAATGGCATAGTCTATGAGTTCTTGCAATCCTGGTGTCTCTCCAAAAATCCTATAATTCTTAAACTAGTGGAACTTGAAAGACATGTAGCATGTAATCTTCAAACTTGGAACCCCTCTTTAGAAGCAAAGAGTAGTATATATAGCGAGCCTCCCACTACTGGTGACCAACAACTGAAAAGATTTAGAATCTAGATCAATGATGTTACAACAATGATTATCCTCAGTCGTTGTTCTAGACATCCAAATTTGGACACTTAATTTATCCAAATTTGCCACTTTTTATCTAAATATCCTCTTATCCGAGTTAATTAAGTAATATTACTATTATTTAATTAATATCCTTAATTCTATCAAATCCCTAAGGTATTTAATTAATAATTAAATACCTTACCCTCCTTAATCCTCTTTTCATCAAATGAATTAAATAAATATTAAATTTATTTAATTTCTCACATGTCATTTTCATCTAATCCTAATCCATCTCCTAATCTTTGCATTAAGAATGCGCACATGCCTAATCCTTCATTAGGATGTGTCACATCCTCCAACTTTTGCAAGTTGGCTTCTAATCCTCATTAACCCCTAATTATCCTCTAATTACTAATTAGTTAACTAAACCTAATTGGTACCTTGGTCAACTCTCCCCATCCCCCAAGGAATTTTTAATTCCTTTTTATTCACCCCAGGTTCCCCTCTTCCCCATGTGAATTTTTAATTCACATTTTATTCCTTCTAGAATCCCCTTTTCCCATGCATCTTCTAGAATCTTTGACTTGTCACATCAAGTCACATGTGACAAACTCCCACCTTTTTGGAGACCCTCTCTTATCCACTAGATTCTCTCAAGCATGTGAATTTTTAATTCACATTTATTCCTCCAAGGAATCTTCTCATCTCCCAATGTACTTGGAAGGTACTTGTCCTTCCTCCACATCATGTACCTCCCTTCCACATCACCTACACATCATCCTACCTTTATCCACTTCACATTCCACATGTCAAAATGTGAGGACTTGTGAGTCCTCAACTCACCTTAGCCCTTCATCTTGACTTTGTTGGATAAATCTCAACCATTGAATTCTCTATAGAATTCAAGTTTCTCTATAAATACCCCCTCCTCTAAGGAATTTCCAACACTTAGCCATTTTGCAACTAAATGTTGTCATTTTGTGTACTCATCTAGCCATTAATTTCATCCATTTGCATTTGCATTCAAGCAAATAGTCAAATATTTCATTTATTCATACCAAGAGCCATCAAGGAGCATACAAACCAAATCAAAATCAAGGGCCAACCAAGGAGTTTCAGCTACAAAAGAGAGGTATATCTATTTAGCATCATTTTACACTTTTCCTCTTTACATTTTCAATTTTCTTAGGCTAATCTTGAGGTGTTTCTTTATGTTTTTCCATTGCATTTTAATTGCTTAGAATAGGTTGGAAATTTTGATATCACAGTTGTAATAGAAAAGGTTTGGGTATGTGAGCACCCTATAAATCTGCAAACATTCTAAACTCCATAACATGGGTTAGTACATGTAAATACAAACTTACTAATGCTCCTATGAAATAATGCATAATGTCTCTCAAAAAAGATAACAAAACAAACTAATTGGAAGCATAAAAGAAGCACAATGCACACCTATTCCATAGTGGACTGGTGTCACTTTGATGTGAAAAGTGACCCTTTCCCAACCCTTGATGAGCTCAAACAATGAAGATGCAATGGACAAAATTAACTCTCAATCTGAAGAGAGTAGCTTTTCATGAGATTGTGGATGTAGATGATTGAAATGAAGGATAGACTCTCCATTTATAGAAGATTTTGATGAGAGAAGAGGCAAGAGGGATGAATGTGGGACTCATCTTGAGCCAATAAAAATGCCACTTGTCAAGATGTGAGAGGATGAAGGGTGTGCAAGTTTTGGTGAATGTGCCAATAAATGACATTAGGTGGCCTTTTCAAATTTCAAATTTCGCTTGTTGGAGGGAGAAGAATGGGTCTTAAATGCCTAGTGGGGGACATGTAAGAGGAGAATTAATGCTATGTTGGAAGGGACAAGTCAACTTGATCTGAATTCAAATTTGAGAGAATATGCCAAGATGATGGAAATTATAAGTTTTAATAAATCAATTAAATGATATATTTGTGCAAGTGGGAAAAGCTAGAGGATTGGACTTGCATTAAGATTGACATTAATCATGATTTAGTTAATTTAAGAGAGGATTAGGTGATTTGACTTATTTGACTTAGATTTAAGGATTAAACTAAATCAAAAGGAGATGGAAAATGATAAAGACTTGATTAAATAAAGATTTGATTTATTTAATCAAAGAGGATGATGTTAGTACTAAAGATGAATTTATTTAATTTAAATGGAGGACTTTAGAGATTGAATTTAATGAACTTGATTTATTTGATGAATGGATGAATATGAATTAGTTAAATTCATGATGTTAATTTTGCATGTCTACATTTTGCCCCTCTTTGAAGAAATGTACTTGCTGTGTTGGTTCAAAGAATAAACTTACCACGATCAAAATTCAAAAAAAAAATATTTTTTCAGATGCCCTAGTGGAAAGAAGTACACTGGTACATTTCCCCCTCAAGAGATTGAATGAAAAGATTCAATTTGAGGGTCGATCTTGAGATAAAGAGGTTCAAGATGGACGTATGGATGGTTATGATAATGATGCAAATGAGATGGTTTGAAGATGCTTAGAATAGCCAATCTATATTATCCTAAACAACTTAAATTATAATGCAATCCATGTGAGATGGATGAGATGGATGATGTGATTATGAGATTTATGTATGCTAATGATTTGTGGATGCAGGATGGATGCACTGGTGATGATGATTAACTGATCATGACCTGATGTTAGTGCAGAAAAAAAGAAATGAGTTGATGACAAGAGGATTCAACAAGCCCACTTTATTAAAGATGATGATGAGAGATGGATGATGACTTTCTTATCAAGAATTGGGAATTTAAAAGGGATACTTATCTTATGTTTGATAACACACATAAGCATGATCCATCAAGGTATAAAGAACCAAGATGGCATTGTACCTAGTGCGATGGACTTTGAATCGACAATCAGATAGGAGTATCCTTATTCACACCTGACATAAAAAAACCTTATTAGGATGCACTTCAGGTACTTCAAATATCTCAGACCAAAAAATAGAAAGGAAAGCCTTCCTATGTGATCAACAAAATATCTAAAACACCTTCCCTATACAAAACCTAATAAAGCAAGTATTTGTCGAGGTTATATTACAAGAACGTCCAACAAGCACAATAGACAAAAAGATAATGATCATTGCCCCATTCCTTTCTCTCTAAATCCCTTTGTTTGGACATCATCGATAGGTCCTTGGAATGAGTGCAAAAGAGATAAATCAAAAGAAAAAGATAAAGTAAACAAACAAGCTAATGTTCTTCATACCACTATCCAAGACTAAACTACGGTGATGCCTGATGTTGATGTCCATTGTAGGAAAGATGCATCCTAGGACATGAAAATATCAGATGATTCGATATGGAACTAATTGGATGATAATCTATTGACATAAAGAGTTGACCAACTTGTTTGCGTACTAATCTAGACTTGAGACTTTGACATTTTAGTTTTCCTTTTGACTTGCTAGACTTGTTTCCGATTGTCTTACCAAAGGTTGAGGGTGATGATGATTTATTATGAGTGATGTTTATTATGGGTGAAAGCGAGATGAGATAGATGGATTTTTTTCAAATATTTGGATGTTTTTTATGTTTTCAACTGTTTTGAGGTTGTTTTTGGTATTTTTTGGATTTTATGAGATTTTATGAATATTTTTGGATTTTGTTGTTTTTTGAATGTTTTTGTGTCTCGCGGGTTGATTAGAGATTAGCATTGCTTACGTTTAAGCTTAGAGACGACGTAGTTTGGATAACATGTTTTTGACGTTTTTTGACTTTTTAAGTGTTTTTGGATTTTTGATATGTTTTGGATGTTTTTGGGTTTTCACATGATTTTGACGATTTGGATATTGATATATGTGTGATGATATCAGTGCTCTATTTTGGAATTTTGTTGAAAACCAAGCTAAGGTTGATTGATCAGATCGATGGATTGATGATGATAACATTGTTGATGATACACAACAATGCAAGGATAGTGTTAAGCAACACGAGGATTAGGATGGATATCCCAAGATGAGGAGGGATTGATGATGATAACATTGTCGAGGATACACAACAATGCAAGGATAGTGTTAAGAAAAACAAGGACTGGGAAGGATATCCTGAGATGATGATGGATTGGATTGGACTTGATTGATCAAGATTGATGATGATAACATTGTCAAGGATAGACAACAATGCAAGGATAGTGTTAAGCAACACAATGATCGGGAAGGATATCCCAAGATGATGGATTAATTGGATTTGATTAATTAGGATTTTGAAGCTTGGTTTGAAACAAAAGACGTTTTGGATTATTTGATGTAATGCTAAAGTGAAAATTAGATGCAACTGATATTGATTGTTTGGATTGATGTTCAATGAAAGATAAAGCTTGACAAGGAATGTCTTCTCGCCAAAATGTGCCATGGGCTAGTGATTTAGATTCTTGCTCACAAGTGCTTTGACCAATTTGATTTCACTTTTTCCAATGTTTAGATCACAAAAGAAGTTGGAGGATATAGATCAAGATTTATTCCTGAAGCAAGATGTAAATATATGCCCCTAGAGTCTAGCAATGTATGGAATGCCATGGATAGATTCCTAGATGGGTGTGTGGTTGGAGGGATATGGATTATCTTGTGATAAGATAAGGTGTTTGGATAATGAAAGCTCATTTGGATAGTACTTCATGGCTCATATAATGTTGCATAGGATAGGATCAATGAAAATGACTCATGTCAAGATGTTTACCATAAGCAAGTGTAAAGTGTGCACCAAACTTTGTCAAGATCAAGATAACTTGGACTATGGATGTAGATGGATGAAAATGGATTGGATAAATGCTTAATGGATGAATGGATTTATTATGGATGAGATGGAGGGAATGTTGGATTTATTATGGATGTGATAAGATGCTTTCTCCTGAAGTCGCACACGTAGATGCTCGATTCTACACATGATGTCTGTTTTCCAGGTTTTCATTACGGTACCTATCCAAAGCACCACCCATGCAATTTTCACTAGAGGAATATTTTTTTATTTACTGTTTTCAATCATTTTTTTGATTTTTTTGGATTTTTTACATTTTTTTATTGTTTTGTATTTTTCTATGAAAGATTTAAAGCTCATGTTGAACCACTTTTTGTTGTCAATGTAGATGCTTATGTCATAATGTGTCATTGATATCCTGCTTGAAGAAGTTGCTTTGCTAAGATATTTGCACTTGAATACAACTTTTGAGATTCCTAATCTTCTTTATTGATACCGAAGTTAACTCTGTCTCTAAGTTAACTCTATCTCTATGTGCACATTGCAATATAGTGCCTTCTAAATCCTTATGATGAAGGGTGGCTCCCAATACATGGTCAATGTGAGAATTAGATATCATGTGTGGAGGCATGGATGGAGTATGTTTAGGGATAAAAGATGAATTGGTTGATACTTTGGAATTTTTTACTCTCCAAACTTGGGAAGATGAGAAATGATGGGTGGATATAAAAGTGTGCATGGAATTAGGACCAACTGCTTGATATACTTTGTACATCACTTGAAAAGTCTTCTTCTGATTTTGTGGATATCTTTGATGGATACTTTTCCATTTTTCATTTTTCCCCATAGTTTCTTTGACTAATGGAGTTTGATAGGGATAATCTTTCTTTGTATTCTTTGGTATCCATTTGTATTTGATTTTTCCATTATACTTCTCAACTTATTTTTCTTTGATAATGTTCTTTGTACTTTGATTAAAATATTTCTTTTGATGTTGGTCCCAATTCATGGATGAGGTGATGTGTGGATAAAGATTCATGATGTGGAAGATTCTAGTAATGGCATAAGTTTCATCATAAGGATTCTTCGTGCTCCCTATGTTGACATTTGCTTGAGACATAGTTGCCCTGGTATGGCAGTAGTAGGACCTTTGTTCCTTGATTCTTCCTATTTTGAGATGTCTTGTTCAATAAGCATTCTCTAATAAATGACCACTGCATATGATGTTATTTCAATTTGTTGCTCTGCTGACTCTAAAATATCTTGTTCTATCTGATCTACTTCCTTGAGTGGATAATGCTAGATATCTTTATTCACGATATCCTTAGTTTGAATTTGGGATATATCTAATCCTAATGTTGACAACTCAGTTTGACTGTAGGAATCAATAACCTTCTCTTTTTGTGTAATAATGTTAGGAGTAAACAAATATTTTTTTGAATGAAGATCATCTATGTGTCTATCCACATAAAGCATCTCATGGGTAGATGGAGGAGTATGTGCTATGTGGATATAATCATCTTGTATAGATAGGAGGGTATCCATTAGATCATTGTAGTATCTTGGATATACGAATTCTTGATCTTGAATGATTTCAAAATTTCTTTGGGCATGCTTTGGATCAAGTTCTTGACATGGGTCAATTTCAAAGTATGGAGTTCTTTCAAAGGGTTCTTGGATACCGTCATTAGTCATGGTAAGTGGTTCAATATCCTCTTGATATTTGAGTGGACTTGGATCAAGTGTTGAGTTAATAATTCCTTCAGTATTTATAATCATGAGGTCAAAGGGGGTTAACATGATTTGGAAAGGACAATTTCTAGACCTTGGTGAAAGATTTTGATCATGCTTTAGAATAAATTCTTGAGATATGTCCTCTAACTCATAAGGTGATGTAGAGACATTTTCAATATGATCATTGGTCGACCAGATCATAGATTATATCAATGGGATAAAATAATTCTAACACTCCTTGAAATAGATCACTAAAAAGTGGCTCTTGATGTATGGTAAGTTAATCATTAGATGGGGTAGAAACATCTTCAATGTGCTCATTAATGGATAAATCTTGAACATTGCTTTCAACAATTATGGTAGAGAGATTGTCAATTTCTTCAACCATAGGGTAAAGTGATGTTGACATTTCTTGAATTGGATCATTGTTGGGTATTGTTGGTGGATTTGGATCATGATTGAAAGATGACTCTTGATATATGTTGATTTGATCTTCAGATGAGATAAAAATATCTTCAATGTGCTCTTTGATGGATAGATCTTGATCATTGTTTTCAACAATTGTGGTGGGGAGATTGTCAATGCTATCACCAGTGGTTGAATCTTCATCATTATCCCCGATAGTGATTATCTTTTTATCAATGAGGTCTTGGATGAGATTTTTGAGTTGAATACAACTTGATGTTGCGTGTCCCTTTATTTTTTGAAAATCACAATGGTGCTCCCTGTTATACCCTAGTGGTTTAAGTAGGGGTTCTTGATAGTTCCCATAGATGGGGAGCTTGATGATATTTTCTTGTACCAATTTTTGTAGGACTAATTTGATTGGTCTCCCTTGTGGTGTGTATTTCCACTTATTACCCTATGAGACTTGTACTTTAAATTGAAATTTTGGTGATTGATTTTGGAGATGTGGTGATTGATCTTCTAGATGTGGTGATTGATCTTTGAGAAGTGGTGATTGGGTTTGTTGTTGATGTTGTTGATCTTGACATCCAACTTCTTGACATTGGAGATATTTTTTTTTTATGCAGTTGTGGACACAACTCAATGCTTTGATGACATGGTTCAACCAATGGAAGAGTGTATTGATTTTGGAGTGAAGATGTCTCTTGGCTCAATAAGTCAATTAGTTCAATGGCAAGTGAAGCAAGTTGATCTAGCAAATTTTGATCCTGATTTTGATTTTGACTCCCTTGATATAGTTGATTCTTTTGTTCAATCAGATTTGGAATGTGTACTTATGGTGTTTGTAAGGGATCATGGACAAATTGATTTTGGACAATGTTTTGATTTGGGACGATGTTCAGATTTGGAATTATAGTTTGAAATTGAACATTGTTGTGGTTGGGAATCACATTGCCTTGATTTAGGTAACTTTGATTTTGCATGGTGTTACCTTCATTTGGATCAATACATGGAGCTTTTAACATATTGCTTGGAACTTGAACAACATTGGTGTGATTCATAAACATATCTATCCCAAAGTTTACCAAGTGTGGATTTAAAATGTTCATGTTTGGTAAATTTGTACTTGGCATGTATGGATTTAGTGGAATGATGTTGTTCGCTTGTGGAAGACTCATGCATTGGATGTTTGGTTGATAGATTTGTAGGTTTGGAATTTAATTTAAATCTACCATGGGGAAAGGTGTTCCAAAATTCAGATTGGGCATACTCATATTTGTTGTACCATTGAGGTTTGTAGGAGCGGATGATCCCATGTATGGATTGTATAAATGTGAGTTTTGATAATCCATTGGTATTGTAAGGCTTTGAAATTTTGGTTGACTTGGATCACTCATGATGTATGGAGCAAGTTTATATTCCATGTTCTTCTTGTGTTTTGACCTTGTTGCAAAAGTGAACCCTAAGGTGTTTAGGACCAATGATGAGATGAAGGATGAAAGGGGTGAATGATATGGGTGTTGAACCTTTTAGGAACTTTGGATCAATTCTAGACTTAGGGTTTGATTTTGATTGGTTTGATTGGATAATGAACTTGTAAACCCTAAGATGTTAGATGTTATCTTAGGATAAACATGTTCAAAGAGGTGATAATTTAACTAAGTGCATGAGGAAGGATTCATCCAAACACACCTAACTAAACAAATGATTTTGATTTGGTTTAAGGATGTACGAAAGTCTAGATAATGATGTTTCCAAAGCTCTAAAGTTGTTTGCGAGATGGGATGGTAAATGTTTGGAATGGATGAAGTGTTTGATTTGATCCTAAATGAACCTAAGGAGAACCTTGTTTACAAGACCAAGATAATGAAGAACATGCTTTTCTCTAAGAGTAGTTCAAAACCAAAAGACCAATGTTTGCATGAAAACTATATGACCAAAAGATGCCAAGCACATGTGTGGGGTCCATTTGTTCTTAACTTTTCTTAGTGACTTCCTTTTACCACAAACACACTCTTGATTAGCTTTTGAAACTAGATGTCCAATGTCCTAATTCTCCTTCATCCCACAAAGTCCATTATGTGGAAATCTAGAAAATCAAGGAAAAAGTGTAACACCTCTCTAATCTCAAGGTGGTAAGGTAGCATTCTAATTTTGATTTGATATTTTAAAATGTTAAATGTTCTTATAATGAGATTAGACATTGATGATTATGGAAAAGTATATCATGGTTAGTTATTATTTTGGATTATAAACTTATATGTTTATATACTGTTATCATTGCTTTTGTATGATTATGGGCAGGAAAGGGATGATTTTGTAACACACATATTCGAAAGGCTTGCAATATTATGACTCCCTTCCTGATGATTGATGTTACTTTGACTATATGATATATGTTATATGCACCTTTAATTTGACGTGTAATTGGAAGTGATGCAGGTATTGAGTATCGACTCCACCTAGATCCATAGGCCTAAGTGTACTCCTATTCCCCAATGGTGGTTACTGGAGGTATTCACAGGCCAAACGTCCCCTACCCTAGCCCATTGTACCCTGTTAGGGCAGTGTTTTCCTTATTGATGTCTTACTGTCCAGTTACCTAATGGTAATGTCTGGAGCACCTTTTAGCCAGATGTTCTAGTGCACCTTTCTATTGTATGTGGTTCACAAGTATGTCTTGGTTTACATGAATCTATTATATGGATATATATCTTGGTTTTCAGTGTCTTGATATGGTTTCTTTCATGTCTTTTCATGATTTCATATATGATGTATTTTATAGTATTTTATTGACGGGAGATTTAAATGGTTTCTTTTCCATGAGGTTTTAAATATGATATTTTAAATAATTTTTATTGATCATTCGAGAGAATGCTATATTTCATTAGAAATTTTAAATGATTTTACTAATCATTTTGGGGGAGCCATGTGCATTTTAATGTTGCATTTTGTGATTTTAATTAATGGTTTTTGGGAGTTTTAATAACTTGTAATAATAAGAGGACATATATTCATTTTTATGGGTGGAGAAAATATAAAGAAGGAAGGGAGTTTTTTTTGGGGGAGTTATCTTTTGGAGAAGAAAATTTATGTTTTGGGGAAAGAGGAGAAAACCCCACAATTGGGGCAGCTGAGTTTGGAAGGAACATGGATATTTTCCAAGAAGAAAATTGTGGGTAGTGGATTTTGGAATTCGATGCACCATTTCCTCCTTGTTGTCATATTTTGGAACCCAGCCACACCTTCTCTTCAGAGCAATCTTTCTTTTCAATTTTGGGCAATATTGAGGTATTTTCTATGGTTCTTTAGTCCTTGAATTTCTGGTGGTTTTGAATGTGATTCAGCTTGGGAATGGAAGCTTTGTAATTTTTTTATAGCAGAATTATTTTTCTCTTCTTTGTATGAATACCTTTGGGATGAATGATGTGTGTTTAGAATTCAATTTGAAGTTCTATAGTCTTGCTTTATGGCAGATTTTTGATGCATTCTTGTAGATCTAAAATGGGTCTTTGTCAAATTTGATTTCTGGGCACTCTCATTTCTTTTCTCTTTTTGCCCAACTTGCTTAAAAATGTTTTTTATTGCTTCTCATTATACCCATGCTAAAAATGAACTTTAATGGTGGATTTCATGTTCAAATGCCAAGATCTCAACTGGGTCTTTGGCAGATTTTAATTCTAGGCACTTTCATTTTTACCCAAATTTGTGCCCTCTTACTAAATGACATTTTTTGATACTGCTCTTTAACCGTTTGTACAAAATGAAAATAAAGTTATATTATGTGTAGAAACATCCATATTTCAAATGGGTCGTTGTCTGATTTTTAATCCGAACACCTTCACATTTTCATGTATTTCTTGTCAAACTTGGCAAAATGGCGTTTTCAAAACAACACCTCTTTTTCAGTTCTAAACTCAAAAATAGAAGGTGAATTCCAACTTGAAACACCAAAATATGAACTGGGTCGGGCTTAGAATTTTAATCTGGGCACATTGAATTTTTATGTAATTTTTATGCCTCTATTTCATGATTGGATTTAGCCATTAGACGTGTCTTCTTACAACAATGTTGCATGGCTGTTTTTTAATGGTTTTATGAGGGATCTTAGTGGCTTTTCATTGTTTCATACTTTCTTTTTCCTTCCTCTTTTGGATAAACAAGAAGGCCTATCCATCTGTAGGGTGTTGAGTTATCTATCTGCAGGGCATCGGTACAGGCATGATTGAGTCTCCTCGTCTGTATGAGAGGTGTGCCTAGTTATGTGTGGTGCCATCCATTTGAGCACACATGATGACACTCCATCCAATCTGCACTCTTACACCTTGTACCTTAGTATTCATGAGTAGTACCTGACATGATTATTGTATGAGCATCTTCGTGTTGTGACATTGGCCTTAAGTATTTTATTTCATGTTTGCTCTATGTCTGATGTGAGTGTTGGAAATTTGTTACCCTTTCCTTTTTTTCTGCTTAGGCCTTGTGACTACCTTCAAGCATGGTGGGGTGGCCTCTTTTGAGTCCACATGGTAGGGAGGCGTTGCCACCACCATTGTGGACCGGCGTACAGGTTGTTGGAGCACTAGTTAGAGTCATCCCATCTTCTATATTTATCTTATTTGATAATGTATTTTATTCATAGAAATTCTAATTTATTCATACTTATTCTTTTATGCTCAATGTACTCTCATGAGAGAGAGAAAGTAATCATAAATTTAATGAGAAGATATGTGGTGATTATGTTTGGTTTACGAGTTCTGGTGTTGGTATCGGACTCACGTGTGCTATGATAATTCATTTATAGTTTTTCCTTCAAAAATTTTTATGCAAAAAAAAAAGATCTTAGTTGTATTTTCCCTTCATGTTTTAATATGCTAAAGTTCCAGAGCAACGCTGCCTTTTGTTAAGGTTTTTTGTTGTGGCTGCAAAAGTTCCAGAGCAACGCTGCCTTTTGTTAATGTTTTGTGTTGTGGCTACAAAAGTTCTGAAACATTGCCACTTTCTATTTTTGGTATTTGTTGCTACTACTATAGTTTTGGAGCAACACTACTAAAGTTCTGGAGTAGTGTTGCTAAAGTTCCAAAGTAGTGCAGAAGTTTTGAAGCAGTGCTGCTAAAGTTCCAAAGTAGTGTAGAAGTTCTAGAGTAGTGTTGTTAAAGTTTCGGAGTAGTGCAGAAAGTTTCGGAGTAGAGGTATCGAAGCAGGAAGTTCCATAGTAGTAGCAAGTTCTAGAGCAGCAAGTTCTAGAGCTGCAGGTTCCGTAGCTAGAACTTACATAATTGAAACTTCCATAGCTGGATGTTCCGTAGCTGGAAGTTACGTAGCTAGGAGTTCCATAGCAAGAAGTTCTAGAGCAAAGTTTTTGGAGCTATTGTGTTTGCTCCTATTTGGATTTTCTCTAGAGGGTGGATTAGTTCTCTCATTTGGGTTGTGTACGACCATGTTTGGCATGTTTGTTGTCATTATATCGTTTTGGAAACTACTTTTTGTGTAAGTTTTTCTTTATGTTATCAAAAAGAAAATTATCTTGTCCTCTTTTTGGCTCTTACCCTTTGGGGTTACGTAGCGGGATGTTACATCTGGTATCAGAGCCCATGTTCATACAATGGGAGCTCTAGCATACTTTATCATGCTATGTTATGCTATGTTTTGCATGTGTGGCGTAAGCTTGTTATTATTTTTTCATAGTCTTTTTTATTAGCGTTTATACCTTAGTATGGTGTTTAGATCATCCTTGTGATGATCTATTTTGATGTGTTCCTTTTTTCCTTTAGGATACCCCTAAGGGTAGAGCATGAGACAGTTAGAGGTAGAACTTGTGTTATAGCACTGGGATCCCTGCTCATGGTTGTCACCTGTAAGGTGTGTTGTGTGTGGTGGACAAAAATGAGTTTTTTTGTTGTTTCCCACCCCTTGCATGTCTTGTTGAGGAATGTTTTGTGACGGTTAGTTAGTCCCTTGAGCCTACCAAGAAGTGTGTTCTGATTGGTCTCCTTCTTGATGTGTGGCTCTTTCGTTGTTTAAATTGTTATGACCCTTTAGTTGTTCTTGAGTGTGGTTGTAGCCCATGTGGTTGTAGTGTACCTGATGTGTGTGTTCCAAGTGTTGGCTGTGGCAAGATAGTCATAGGACCTCTTGCTTTGAGTGCTTGGGTATGGCATTTTAGAGGGTTGAGTTTCCTAACCCTATCTTGTGTTGTGGAGGAATGATGCCTACTAGGTATTGCCTTACCCTATGGGATTGGAGTGATTCCCTTGGTTGAGAGTCTCCCGAGGTTGAGATTGATTATTTTCCTATATCCTATGTTGCAGGTGGGCATGTTGGACCTTAGTATGTTGGTGGGTTGTAGGTGACATGTGTTACCTAAAATTACCCTTTCTTGGTATCTTTGCTCATGTTCTTGGAAGGTCTGTTTGACCTTGAGGGTGCTAAGAAGTTCCTTTTGTGTGTATTCTCTTCTTGAGTCGTGTTGTTTTTCATTACAATGCAAAGCTTTTGGTGCATGTATTATTGTGCTTTACCTCATTGTGCAAGTGATTGCTTGATTGAACCTATGTGGTTTTGAAGTTTCTTTTTCATGTTATATTGTGTTGAGATTATAAAGATGCTAATAGAAAATGAATGATCATGTCGTTAGTTCATAGAGATTATTGCATGATCTTGTATGATTGATGCATTTGTGTGGAAGTGCTTATATGATGATGAGAACATGTTTGCTTTCATGCCTGTGTTAGAATTGTAAATCTCTCTCTCTCCCTCTCTCCTTTTCTCTTCTCATTGGTTTAACAAAGATGCCTAGCTTTGAATGTGTGGTGTATTGAAATCCATGGTATGTTTGTCTCTTATGAGAAAATGTTTATGCATTCATGAAGGTTTCTTTTATTAGTTCAACATTGGGTAAAGGACCTAAGTCCCCATGTTCCATTCATAATCATGGAACATGTATGAGTATGAGTAGAAAATCATTCTACATTAAGTATAAGTTAGAAAAAAAGGGAAATAGTGAAACATTTGCATGTTAATGATAATTGCATAATAGGTGCATCTTGTTGGTGAGGCCTATAGTCCCCAACTGTATTGTTAAGTCTCAAGAAATCTTGTTGATGTTAAATTATTGTACCTAGATTTAAAATGCAAAAGGTTAAACAAATGCTGAAATGATGATGTTGCATACCTTGTCTTGGGTAAAGATTGTAATGATATTGCTCTATGTGTGGGAAATAAATGTGGTTAACATATGTGTGTAGTAGGGTGTTTTACCACTTAATAAAAGTGAATGTGAATGTGAGAATTATCATGGCATTGTTGAATTACTCCATGTAGCACTATGATGTATTGTATGGATGTTGGGAGTACATGTTCTTGGAAAATTGTATTGTTCTTGCATAATTAGAGGTGGATAATGGTTTTATTTTGGTAAGAGGAAATTGGAAAAAGCTACTCCATGTTATGTGAACATCCTATGTTAGTGCACATGTTGAGTGTTGTGAATACCCTCTACTTGATTTGTGTGCCCATGGGATGGTGAGACAGTGTACCCATCCATGGAGGGTATGTTGCATTTGGGGTGTGGGATTAACCATACCATTATGTGTGCTTGTATGTTTGTTACCTGATTGAGGGCCAACCCACGTGTGGTTGAAATTTACATATATATTAAGAGTAACCAAAAGTTAGTTTCATAGAATATTTTATTTTGGTTCTCTAGTCCCTCAGTCTGTGATGGGGTAGTAGCAGCCACAAAGTTCCTTGGGCGGAATGTGCAACATACGCATGTTGCTAGAGCGTTCTCAGCTGAACCGATCCTAAGGAAAGTACTCACTACTTCCCCTTATGATCGATCAGGGTACTTGATCCATATGTGCTAGCCTATTCCCCATAGCTTTGTGTTCAGTAGCATTGATTTTTTAGTATTTCCTAGCCGTCTGTAGGGACATTGAGCGGGCATTAGCGAGTTGACCTCGTCCACATGAGAGGTGAGGCTTGAGTAGCCCCATATTGTTATACTCATATATGCATGTGTTCTACCATGATGCCATAGATATGATGTCACACCACACTGATGTTCCGACATAGTGTTGGTGATGGTGCCATGTGCTTAGACGCATGAAGGTGCACTATGAGATTTTGTTATGGTAGCCTACTTGTGGGATGAGTGTGATGGGGCCTCATACACTTGTAGAGGGACACTCATGTTTTCTCTCGATAGTGTTGGGGTCAGTTGGAATATGGGTATGTCCTAGCCATGTATACATGTCCTATGGCTATGGTGAGTACTTGCGTGTGCCCTTTCCATGAGGTATCGCTATGTGGAGTGTGTTATGTGCGTTCCTACTTCTGAGGAGCCACAAACACACTGCCATGCGGTGTACGACCAGTACGTGCCTTCTCCAGTTGGTGTATGACCATGCCATGCTAAGACGCGATGCGAAATGTGGTCGAGGTGCACATTCCATGTGGATAGCCAAGTAGTGCGTGGGCCACTTGGTGAGTCCATGCCACGTGATGATGCAAAGCGAGGTGTAGCCAAGGAGTGCACCTCATACCATGTGTTTGGTGTGTTCAGTTTGCCACACATGAGGGGCTAAATTGCAATAGTCAAATGTTGTTCCCTCCTTCCTCATTTTGTGGCTAGTTTAGTCACATAGTTATGTATTGTGCCATTTCGAAGATTATGAATCTTCTTTTGGTTATTGATGATTTTCACTTTGATTGTGAGGACTGGAAAAATTTGATTTATCTTGTTTGTGATGGTTTAGCCACACCTTGTGATCTTATTTGCACATAACCCATGAGGTTACATTTGATTTAGTGTTGACATTATTGTGTGCATTTCTTGCTTTATTGCTGCAATTGAATCTTTATTTGATAATTATTTATGATCTTTGGTGTCTAAACTAGTTTTCTATTTGTTGTTTCCAAATGTTGGTCTTGTGTTGTAATGTGATTCCTCATCGAGAACGGGAGAGCTAGACTCGATTGAGTGTATACGAGGAAGTAGACGTAGGGAACCTTGAGGATGGGGGTATGTGAGGTTGTTACACAGCTAGGACCCACTACCACCTATGTGTGATGACTATCTCTTGGAGGTTAATCACCTTATTCAACAAGAGATAGGTCATTGTGGTCTTGTTTGGATGGTCTCACCACGTGAATGTGACCTAACACCATCAAACCACTGACTGTGAGGTATGGATTATGTGAGATGGATATTGGCTCTAGGATCATGGATTACTTATCATGGATTAGTATGCTACTTACCAGTGTCCAGATGGACCCTTGTGTAGCCTTGTGATGTGATTCCTAGTGATGTAAGTCTGTATGTATGCATAAAATCATGTTTCATCTTGGATATGATTTCATATGAAAATTTCAAAAGTTGGCTTATTGTGCTTTAGAAAGTGTAGATTGTTATATTTTGTAGAAAATGATGCCAAATATGTTATAATGTGTGAGATTGGAAGTGTGTGGAAAACAAATATTATTGCAAATTATGGTGTTTTGGAAAGAATTGAGTGCTTATGCACCTTCTTTACCCTATGCTTAGTGGAATTAATGTGTATATTAACCTATCCTTGGATGAATGTGGATGTCAAAATAAATGCTTATTTTGAGAATTGTGACACATGTGATGTTAGCGAAATTAACCATGTTATTTTATTTCATGTTGAGACCTTATGAGTAAGCCATATGTGGTGTTTTGGAAAGAATTGAGTGCTTATGCACCTTCTTTACCCTATGCTTAGTGGAATTAATGTGTATATTAACCTATTCTTGGATGAATGTGGATGTAAAAATAAATGCTTATTTTGAGAATTGTGACACATGTGATGTTAGCGAAATTAACCATGTTATTTTGTTTCATATTGAGACCTTATGAGTAAGCCATATGTCAATATATTGATAGTGATTCTTAGAAAGGTGAATGTTAAATGGATGTCCTCTTTATTTAGTTTAGTGATGAATGATGTAGATTATGTTTCTCATCCTTGGAAAGGACAATTGTTTAATGTTGATTATTATATTTTGAGTACTAATGTGTGACATGGCTGCATATTGAGTTTACATGACTTCCAATAGTAAGTCAGATATTAGGGAGGGAGGATGTAACACCTCTCTAATCTCAAGCTGGTAAAGTAGCATTTTGATTTTGATTTGATATTTTAAAATGTTAAATGTCCTTTTAATGAGATTAGACATTGATGATTATGGAAAAGTATATCATGGCTAGTTATTATTTTGGATTAAAAACTTATATGTTTATATATTGTTATCATTTTTTTTGTATGATTATGAATAGGAAAGGGAAAATTTCGTAACACTTGTATTCGAGAGGCTTACGATATTATGACTCCCTTCCTGATGATTAATGTTACTTTGACTATATGATATATGTTATATGCACATGTACTTTGACGTGTAATTGGAAGTAATGCAGGTACTGAGTATCAACTCCACCTAGACCCATAGGCCTGAGCGTACTCCTATTCCTCGATGGTGGTTACTGGAGGTAGTCACAGGCCAAACGTCCCCTACCCTAGCCAACTATACCCTATTAGGGCAGTGTTTTCCTTATTGATGTCTTACTGTCCGATTACCTAATGGTAACATCCGGAGCACCTTTCCGTTGTATGTGGTTCACAAGTATGTCTTGGTTTAAGTGAATTTGTTATGTGGATATATATCTTGGTTTTTGGTGTCTTGATATGGTTTTTTTGACTTATTTTCATGATTTCATATATGACATTTTATAGTATTTTATTGATGGGAGATTTAAATGGTTTCCTTTCCATGAGGTTTTAAATATGATATTTTAAATAATTTTTATTGATCATTCAAGAGAATGATATATTTCATTGAAAATTTTAAATGATTTTACTAATCCTTTTGGAGGAGCCATGTGCATTTTGTGATTTTAATTAATGGTTTTTGGGAGCTTTAATAGCTTGTAATAATAAGATGTCTTATATTCATTTTTATGGGTGGAGAAAATATAAAGAGGGAAGGGAGTTTATTTTGGGGGAGTTATCTTTTGGAGGAGAAAATTTTTGTTTTGGGGAAAGAGGAGAAAACCCCACAATTGGGGCAACAGAGTTTGGAAGGAACATGGAGATTTTTTGAGAAGAAAATTGTGGGTAGTGGATTTTGGAATTCGACTTACCATTTCCTCCTTGGTATCATATTTTGGAACCCAACCGCGCCTTCTCTTCAGAGAAATCTTTCTTTTTCAGTTTTGGGCAATATTGAGGTATTTTCTGTGGTTCTTGAATCCTTGAATTTCTAGTGGTTTTGAATGTGATTCAGCTTGGGAATGGAAGCTTTGTAATTTCTTTATGGAAAAATTATTTTTTTGTTCTTTGTATGAATACCTTAAGGATGAATGATGTGTGTTTAGAATTCAATTTGAAGTTCTATAATCTTGCTTTATGGCAAATTTCTGATGCATTCCTATAATTTTGAAATGGGTCTTTGTCAAATTTGATTTTTGGGCACTCTCATTTCTTTTATGTTTTTACCCAACTTGCTTAAAACATTTTTTATTTCTTCTCATTATACCCGTGCTAAAACTAAATTTTAATGGTGGATTTCATGTACAAATGTGAAGATCTCAATTGGGTCTTTGGTAGATTTTAATTCTGGGCACTTTCATTTTTGCCCAAATTTGTGCCCTCTTACTAAAAGACATTTTTTTATGTTGCTCTTTAAATCTTTGTTATAAATGAAAATAAAGTTATATTTTGTGTAGAAACTCCCATATTTTAAATGGGTCGGTGTCCGATTTTTAATCCGAACACCTTCATATTTTCATGTATTTCTTGCCCAACTTGGCAAAATGACATTTTCAGAACAAAATCTCTTTTTCGGTTCTAAAATAAAAAATTGAAGGTGAATTCCAACTTGAAACACCAAAATATGAACTGGGTCGAGCTTAGAATTTTAATCTGGGCACTTTGAATTTTTATGCCTCTATTTCATGATTGGATTCAATCATTAAATGTGTCTTCTTACAACAATGTTGCATGGCTATTTTTTAATGGTTTTATGAGGGATCTTAGTGGCTTTTCATTGTTTCATAATTTCTTTTGGATTCCTTGTTTGGATAAACAAGAAGGCCAATCCGTCTGTAGGGCGTTGAGTTATCCATCTGTAGGGTGTCGATACGGGCATGATTGAGTCTCCCTGTCTGTATGAGAGGTGCACCTAGTTTCGTGTGGTGCCATCCATTTGAGTACACACAATGAAACTCCATCTGATCTACACTCTTGCACCTTGTACCTTAGTAGTCGTGAGTATTACTTGACATTATTATTGTATGAGCATCTTCATGTTGTGACATTGGCCTTAAGTATTGTATTTCATGTTTGCTTTGTGTCTGATGTGAGTGTTGGCCATTTGTTAGCCTTGCCTTGTTTGCTGCTTAGGCCTTGTGACTACCTTTGAGCACAGCGGGGTAGCCTCTTTTGATTCCACATGGTAGGGAGGTGTTGCCACCGCCATTGGGGACTGACATACAGGTTGTTGGAGCACTAGTTGGAGTCATCCCCTCTTCTATATTTATCTTATTAGACAACGTATTTTATTCATAGCAATGCTAATGTATTCAGACTTATTCTTTTATGCTCATTGTACTCTCATGAGAGAGAGAAAAAGTAATCATAAATTTAATGAGAAGATATGTGATGATTATGTTTGGTTTACGGGTTTTGGTGTTGGTATCAGAATCGTGTGCTATGATAATTCTTTTATAGCTTTTCCTTCAAAAAATTTTATGCAAAAAAAAAAAAGATCTTCATTGTATTTTCCCTTCATGTTTTAGTCTGCTAAAGTTTTAGAGCAATGCCACCTTTTGTTAAGGTTTTGTGTTGTGGCTGCAAAAGTTCCAGAGCAACGCCACCTTTTGTTAAGTTTTTGTGTTGTAGCTACAAAAGTTCCAGAGCATCGCCGCTTTCTATTTTTGGTCTTTGTTGCTGCTGCTATTGGTCCGAAGCAGCGTTGCTAAAGTTTTGGAGTAGCGCTGCTAAAGTCCTGGAGTAGTGCTGCTAAAGTTTTAGAGCAGTGTAGAAGTTCTGGAGTAGTGCTGCTAAAGTTTTGGAGCAGTGCTGCTAAAGTTCTGGAGCAGTGCAGAAGTTTTGGAACAGTGCTGTTAAAGTTCCTAAGCAGTGTAGAAAGTTCTGGAGTAGAGGTCCCAGAGGAGGAAGTTCTGGAGCAGTAGGAAGTTTCTGAGCAGTAGTTTCCAGAGCCATAGGTTCCGTAAGTGGAACTTCCCTAGTTGGATGTGTCATGGCTGGAACTTCCATAGCTAGATGTTCCATAACTAGAACTTCCATAGCTAGAAGTTCTGTAGTTGGAACTTTTGTAGCTGGAACTTCCGTAGTTGGGAGTTCTGTAGCTAGAAGTTTTGTAGTAGGAAGTTTCGAAGCAAATTTTCTGGAGCTATTATGTTTGCTCCTATTTGGATTTTCTCTGGAGGGTGGATTAGTTCTCTCCTTTTGGTTGTGTACGACCATGCTTGGCCATGTTTGTTGTCGTTATATCATTTTGGAAACTTCTTTTTGTGTAGTTTATTCTTTATGTTATAAAAAAAAATTATCTTGTCCTCTTTTGGCTCTTACCCTTCGGGGTTACGTATCGGAATGTTACAAAAGGTTTTCTAATGTTGACCTTAGTAGGAGAAAATTGTCATGAAATCAAAATGCTTAGAAGCCTCTAAGGATGAGAATCCCAAGGGAAAGCAATAGTATGTGAATTTGTTCAAGAATATTTGCTTCTCCTAAAGGGTTTGAGATTTGATGTTCATGTTGAATGTTTGTTTTCCAATGTTTTCGATCAAGCAATATTTTTTTATTTAAAGACAAAATCACAACCTTATTGATATTTGAGACAGTATTTGTTGAGTCCCCACTTGGACAAGTCTAGCTATGCCTATTTTTAGCAAATGGTTAGATGCTTGACCCCACTGGCTCCCCTCCATGGCTCAACACTTCTTTCGAGGTAGCCAAGCATCAATACCAATGAAACTCCCATGGCATACTTTCCATTTCTACTAAAAAATGTAAAAGTGTGGGGCGGCTTCAAAACGACCGTTCTTGCACCAACAAATAGATAGTGATTTTGGTCTTTCTACAACAAGGGTTTTAATTCATACTTTCCATTCCTAGGAGTTTATCTATCGAGGTGAGAGACCATTGCTGACCTTCCCATCGGAGTCAACTACATGATACTAGCGTTTATTCTAGTACCCACTTTTATATCCTGCCTAGAAATACTCTTAATTTTAGAGTGTTACTGGTTGAGTTGTTCCCTTGGGTGAGTACTTTTTCCCCAAGGTAGGCCCTCTAAGATAAACAAAAGCAAGAAAACATATTCATAGTTTGATCAACCTTCATTTAGAAATAAAGGGAGAACACACGCAATAGGTTTACTCACACTCACAAGATTTTTTGTTCAATTTTAGTTCCTAAAATGAAGTGTGGAGGCAATCACTTTATCCCAACCTAAGACCACCAAAAATTCTTTTGATTCTCAAGATCGCTGTGAGGTAGGAGAGAAGCGCATATGTCTTTTCAATGGTGTTAGTTTGAGTAAGCAATTACAAAAACAAAGTAGCACATGCTCATTTTAATTCCACAATGCAATGATTTTGATTCATTTTAAAGCACCAAAATGAGATATGAAAGTTGTCTTCTTCAATTAGTTAAATCCGAAAACCAACTCTGGTAAATTTGTCCTAAAGTTCTTTTTAAGTCCCTTGTGAAAATTGAAATGTTATTTTTAGAGCCCCCAAAAAGATGCGAGTTGATTAAAAACAGAAAATTAAAGCATAGGATGGAATCTCCAAGCATTAAAAAATGCTTTATTAACTTCAATTTTGATATTCAAAATTTCAGCTCAATTTCACGCATTTTCGCTTGATTCCCACACTTGACTCCAATGTCAATCTTCACCTTTTTGCTGTAAGACAAAAACAAACAACCAAGAAAAAAAAAGACAAATCAGGTGAGGATCAAGTTTATTTGATTACATTTATTTTAAACATTAACTTCTACAAATAAAATGACTAATGATTTCAGATGTTTAGAACAAAAAGTGAATCATCAATAAGTGGATCCACAATCTTTAATTATGACTATGTAAGTAAAAGGAAAACATGAGCATGGACTTTCAACATGTATTTAATGTATGCATTTAATGATTATAAACCAAGCCTTTTTAAAAAATTAGTTTTTTTGGCTTCAATGCAACTTCAATAAAAAAGAAATAACTTTATTGTTCACTTTTCCATAATTTAGATGTCGTTGGCAAAGCTAACAAATACTGAAAAAAATCTTTTGTGGAAATCTACCAAGAATAAAGACGCCTCCTTTCAAATTCTGTGATCCACATAATTGAAGATTTTATTTGGCAATGACAGTTAAACACCACCAAATCATCAATACAGTACCAACCTCCCACACACTTTGCACACTTAGCACATAAAAAGAAGGGTGGCTAAATCATCAAAGCACACAAGAATTAATGGCTATAGATCGGTAGTTTCCAAATGCAGGTTCTTTAATGCTTCTACTTCATACTTTTCATGTACCAAACTTCATGAGTTGATAAGGAAATGGATGTTATATTTAGCATGTATGGAATGTTTATGTACTGACAATGATTTCACCCAACATTTCCATGAAATGGATTTTCTTTAGATTTCAAAGAGATGAAGAATTCATGCAAAGAATGTAAGTTACCCAAACTTTCTAACTTTATTTCTTGTTGATGGTTTCTCTATGACAACTTTATTCTTTTTTTCTTCTTCCAATAAAAGAAAACGTATATACCCCCATCACATTAGAGTTCATGGGTATCTCATAAAAAGAATATTAAATTCTAGTCATATGATTTCCTTGAACCATAATCATCCCAATTTCTCCATATGAGTTTGATATAGGAAAACATTATAATTTGTTTCTTACCATGACACTCCTATCTGTTGTGTCCTTAGCACACACGCCCCGTTCAGAATGGGGACCCTCTTTTCTTTCGCCTTGTCGGATCATTTTTGTCGCCGCCTTGTTTTCTATGCCTCCCTTTTTGATGTCTTTGATGGTCAATGCTGCTTCGAAGTCCCACCATAAATCGACCATTCCTTCCCCTTTTGGTTTTGCTGCATTCCAATGCCTCACGGGGTCCCTCTAGCAGTTTGGCCCTGCTAATGGCCCTGGACCCTTCTGGGCCTGGGCGTTCGGGATTCTCCCTCCAGGTTTCCCTGCTGGAATTTCCATTCCTGGCGGCGTCTGCTCCATGTCCTTCCAGACCTCGGGGTCCGAATCCCCATCCGCCGTTTGCAAAAAAAGCTTGTTGAAATTTTCTGCGGTGTCCTGCCCTCTGGGCCCCGAACCCTGGAGGTCCGCTTTCAGGGTTTCGTCTGTGTTTCGCTGTCCGCAACAATGAACACCCTATGGTGACCAGCCCCTAGGTCCCACCAAGCATTTCACTGACCGAAGATTGTGGGAGCCCCTATTTCCATGGGGTGTTCTGGGCCCAACCATCAATAATTCCAAGTCTGGAATTTCGCGATGATTTTGCCGTTCTTGACGGCCGATCTTCGGCGGAACTCCGCCCTCCGGGCCTCATTTCCCTCATTGTTGCCACAGTTCGACTGACATGAAATATTTAAAGTTGTCATCATCTCATGCCTCCCCGACTGCCAGGACCCAATTTTCCCACCGTCATCGCTGACATTTGAATCCACCAACTTTTTTGCTACCGCACCTGCATTAAATATGCGTATTCATGGCAGTTAGGGGTATAAAATACCCACTCCGACCCATCATTTTCATTACAAGATTGTAGAGCAATTGAAAAAATTGTTATTTGGAGCCCACCATCTTCGACGTCATGCTCGCCACCCTCAACATCATTCCGTCGACCGTAGGTGGATCCCATGACTCCTAGCATAGCGTGTTTGAGGTAGGCCATCCGTTTTCCCTTCCCGAGCTTTGTTTCATGATTTCGAGATATTTAAATGAATGAAAAATCATTAGGAGGGCATAAAAAGATAAAACATGAAATTGCGCACAAAACCCATGTGTTAGAAAATTGGCAAACCTTTTATAAACGCCCTCCTCACCAATTCGGTTCTTTTCCTCGCCACGGCCGTTCTTCACATAGGGAGATTGTCTCCTTTGAGCCATGGGCTTGTCTTGGCTATCCTAAACTCAAACCTTGAACACCTGTCGATGGCAATCTCTCCCTTCGGGCCCGAGCCGTTGGACTTCCCCGTCTGGAAGTCACTCTTGCTGCCGCCGTTTGAAACTTCAAACTCCCACCTGCCTCTCGGCTACCGAATCCCGACCATCTCCTCGCTGTGAAAACTTCAAAACTAAGTATATGTCCTATGGGTCTCTTAGGCTCGGGAACCCGGGGTTCTGCCTCCAAGGTTCCCCGGGTGTTTTGCCATCGTTCATAGTGAATCTTGTCTGGTGTCTCGGTCGTCGAGCTCTGCCTTCCTGTTCGCTTTTATCTTCTGGTGATTTAACTCATGCTCTCCTTTTGTTCTTCAAACTCTAAGCATCAGATGTCCTTGCTTCATTTTCTGCCGACCTCATGGCGAACTCTTTGATGCCCTCCATGCTCTGGGCCCCGCCCTTTCCCTCGCTGACTGGCTTTCCTTTTCAGATTGTCGCCTTTTGGACCCTTGCATCCCAGTGTCTAGACATCCATTCTCAAAATTCTGCCTTTCTCCCACTGTCAGAGAGATTTCGCCCCATCCATCCGATCGCCGAGCCCCGAGCTCCCATTTGCCATTAGCTGCCTCATGAACCACTGATGGCTTTCTGCTCACTGGGCTCCATGACCCGGGACTCCTCTCCTTGGCCGTCGTTGCTAAACAGAAAATCCTGCCTGGTGTCCCGATCCCTAGGCTCCGCCCTATTGATGGCCACCGAATTCAAAATGAAAACTCATAATGTCATGCCTTTACTGCCAGACTTCTGTCTGAAGTGTGCCGTCCCAAATGGCGAAGTTCGGGCGCCTCCTCGGTGCTGCCAGCCCGGGTGCTCAAAATGAAATAACATATTTCTGGCCGCCCTTTGGCCCTCTGGGCCCCAGACCCCAGAGTTTCATCTCTGGATTTCCATCTATTGTCTACTTCTCCAAACTGCTATCTCCTGACAGCTTTCCATCCTGTGACCTCTGAACTCTCCTAAATCGATCCAAGTGGGCCCAAATCTGAGATCTAACTTCGGCCCACATCCTGAATTTCGGTCCTCTTCATCATGAACCTCCTGAAATATTAAAATGTGACCAAAGAAAGTCTTCGGGGCTTTCCGCTATGTTTTCCCTTCCAAACAGCATTCCTGTTGGGGAAGTCTGGCCCTCTGGGCTCGGATGGTCTAATTGCCCTTAATCAAAATATCAATAACATCTTGAGATGAAATTTCATGATATGCTTGATTGATTATTTGAAATATATGTTATTTTCAAGATGTTGACTAACATGAATGCTTTTGATGATCTATTGTGCTAACTTTGTCCTTGCTTGTAGAATATATGGAATCGGGTGCAGGAACTTCAGGGGCATCTGCCCAAGGGGACAAGGGAAGAAGTCAAGAAGGACCCCTCAAGGAAAAGAAGACAAGCACTAGATGAAGTACCAATTCTAGGGCAAGCCGCTCCACTCAAAGGTCACAACAGATTGGAAGGAGATCACGGACACCAATATTGACCAGGTGGATATCGATGAATTCACGCAGAGAGTCACGGTAAACCCGACAATAAAGAATGCCAAGTTAATAAGAAAAAGTGGAATAGCTAAGGCTATGAGATTCCCTCCATCCCTCGTGGTGCCCAAGCTGGTCATGGCTTGTCGGGAAGCACACCAAACCGACACAAGAACAATTGTTGATAAGGAGGGCAACATTCTCACTGACATGTTGCCAGAAGGGATAACCAAGACCTTCCACATTCTCACATTCCAACAGATGGAGGTCCCCACCTTAGAAGAGTGCCAGGCGACGTGGGATGATAATCCAACTAGATTCAAAAAGTCAATAAATCTACATTGGCTTAAGGAAAGACGAGGTAGTGCTGTGAAGGTTCCTTAGGAGCTCTTCTGTAGCGATTTCCACAAGGATTACCATGACCTGGTAACCATGTTGAGTAGGGTTATGAGTCTTCCTATGGCCGCCTAATTTTAGGAGTGGATGGCATACTTCATTGAACAGATCCTGCATGGAAACAAGGATGTCACGACAAAGGTTTTGTTCTACTGGGGAGGAATCATAAGCAACTGCTTCCATGAGTAGTTTGTCAACGTAAAGAAGAGCTCCAAGTTTTACATCACTTCCTACCTTATCTATTCCTTGGCGGATCAAAGACAGTACAGCAGGTTGTTTGTGGCACCCGATCAGGGGCAGAAGCGAGGACTCAAACCCTTTAATAAATATCCACAGCTCTAGTACCGCAACTTCAAAAGAGATTACTACAGAGATGACACCTTCATTGGCCACATCATCAGGTTAATTGCCAGAGACTTTGAGAGGAGGGTCTCCCATAGTGCCAGAGCGCTTTTGAAGTAATACGCCTTCCTCTATATCCAATACCCAAAGTTCACGTATATTCATGCCCAAGGCTTTACTGAAAGGCCCAATAGATTGCCCCAATATCCCAATGATCGAATCATCCTCTTGGAGCTTTCCCGGTAACTCCAGCACCTACAGGCAATCTTTAGCAACAAACATATAGCGGGGATTTCCTACCCCATGACCCTCGGCCAAGGCATGTACCGATTGCAAACCTCCTAGTGTGCTAGTAATTACGAGAAAGAACTGAAGGATTACAATTTCTACCTACACACTGCTCGCTCACGGATGGACCTGCATGGCCACATTAGGAAAGCACTGGGGCCAACATATGCCCATCTCCATCACATCAAAGATTTCTAGGCCGACTACCAAGATGACAAAGAAGTGCACTCAAGGCACTATATGCGGAAGATTGTGCAATTCGTAAGGAGGGTGCAGCCATTCCCCATACTGGACCAAGTCAAGGAGGACAAGTCCACCATCATGCATCTGAGGTACCTTGTAGTTGCCAACTTGCCAATACTGTCAATTGACTGGGATGAATAGGAGGTGGACAACTTGGACACCATAACCCAGCCAATCTTGACTCGTACTAAGGAGTGGATCGATGGGCAGGTGGCTCATCTAAAGCGACAAGGAATAGTATTGACCTATGAAGGGATCAAAAACAAGCCTAGTGCCACAGAGGATGTTGCTGCCACCACTTCAACTGGCGGGACTTCCAAGTCTCCTCCAGGTCACCAAGTACAGGAAAATAAAAGAAACAAAAACTGTGCAGCTCCAGACCCCAAGGCCTCTGCAAAGAAAGAAGCGGGAGGCTCACCTCCCAAAAGACTTAAGCTGGCAGGGAGTACTATAGAACAACCTTCAACCCAAGAGAAGGAATCAGTAGGTGCGATAGAATTGCAGCCTCCCTTGGCTCTCTCCACCCCTCCTGTTACACCACCCACCTCCCTGGTTATGGCTGCTGCATCCCCACCGGCAGTGGACATTTCTATGCATCTTGCCCCTTCACCTCCAGCCGAGTCTGTAATAGTTATTGACTCATCTTTTTCCATGAATTCTCCCTCTTCCTCTGCTGCTATGTCACCAATCACGTCACTCCCTCTGGCAACAATAACATCACCTATTCCCCTTGCCACTATGCCTGAGGCTCTTTCAAGGCACATGCAAAACCTTCCTCCTGAGCTCTCCCAAATCTTAATGGACCCAACCCTCTAAGCAGCCCTTGCATAGGTCCTTGCAACTACTCAACCTTCACAACCACCGACAGGGCCACCAGCCATGGAGGCCACAATGCTAATCTCAAAGGAGTTGGAAGAATGAGAGCAGGAGGCCTCAAAGCATGTTGAGGAGGAGGTCGATGAGTACCATGAGCACCTAGAGTATGAACACCAAACCATCGATAGGGTGGTTTATGAGGAGGAAGAAATGGGCTCTTCTAAGAGTGGGGATGAGGAGGATGGCTCGGGTGCTAAGGAAATCATTCAAACCTTTGATGATGACCTTGAGGAGGAAATGGCACAATAGCTAAAGGACATTGGAGCAGAAACGGAAGGGTCACCACATGATGAAGAAGGGAAGCCATCGGAGGAACAACAACTAAAGGATTTGATTGAGGCTGAAACCCATATTGTTAAAAGCCCTGAGGCTAAGGGTACTAAGGAAAAGAAGGAAGAAGAAATAGTAAGAAAAGAAAGCCCCATTCGGTAACCATCCACCAGGCTACCTATCAAACGCCTCGTGTTCATTCATGACTTTGATGAGGAGGAGGATGCTGCCAAAGAGAAAGGAGAATCCCCAAAAGAAAAGGAAGAAGAAATCTTGGCATTGACCGAGAGGGGCGAGGGTGACCACGATTCACCCAAGGGGAAGTCTACTGTGCTTGAGTGGTTGGAGAAGCAGCTCAAAAGAAAGACCCCTGTGCTGAAGGACCCAATGGCGAGGTTAGAGGCCATCTTGGCTCGATCCCAAATCACAACTAAGAAGGAGAAGAAGCCCAAGGTTTGATCCAGAATAACAATGGATGCTTCCGGCTCCTGAGTGACACAAATTGCAACACCCACAATTGGTCAATCTGGGGTAAGCTATAATGTCTCCACCATTGACTTGGGAACTGCAACCAAAGAATAGAAGGTTGAACATCTTGAGGAGTCAGTGGCTACAGTGGTGCATCTGATAAAACAAGATAAAATCTTGAAGGATGAGCTCAAGTCACAGATTGCAGCCTTAACGGATTACATTCAACAATGGTCTTCAGTGGACGACCTACCTACTACATCCATAGCCACACCTCAGCTACTTTCCAAGGAACAGATCGACAAAATGGAGAGAAGAAAGAACTTGGAGAAGACCACACAGGATTGGTTCTGACAAGTCTCATACGTCGAGAACATGGGAATTAGCCGGGCTGTGTGGACAGCCAACAAGTTCTTGGACCTAATGTAATCTCTGGAGAGCACAAAGAAACTCTGCACCAATTTCCCCACAACTTACAACTCCACCTTTCCAAGGATTGAAGCTATCCTTCAGATGCCTGAAGCCATGTGGGAGGAGAAGCTTGCATTTAAGAAAGAAGATCACTGGCTGATGGATGTGTGGCACCAAGACTTTGACAACTAGAAGGAGAAGTTAGAGAAAATCACGAGCAAGGTGGATCTGGACATTGAATGGATCAAAGAGATCTAGGCAGAATGTGTTCAATATCTTAAAATGATGACGGGCTATGATATGCCCACTGTGCAAATGGATCTGGAAAAGATCAAACCCTACTCCTAGGAGAAGATGAAGGATGGGATGGCTGGAGAAATCACAGCGAAATTCTTGAGTTTTGCTACCCGCGCCTTCGATCAATTAGAGCTTTTCAAAGACCAAGGCTCAAAGTATGATGAGGATTGGAAAAGGCTGGAGGATAATGCAAAGGAGTGGAGCTACTAGGCACTGCAATTTAAAATCCTCAAAATAGACAAGCTCTAGGCAGTCATCCTCAAATATATAGAATACACAGCTTCCGAGGGATAGGAGGATAGCCTTGCCAAAGATGAAGACCTTTTTGAAGAGTAGCTACAGTAAAACAACAATTTGCTAAATGATAAAAGAGCTACAGTGCCATCAGCAAGAAGACAAAATAGGGTAAAGGAAAAAATCTAATTTTTAAATTACTAGATATTGGGGGTAGGTGAAACCCTATTTTGTAATGAATCTTGGCCACACAATAAGAATGAATCTTGGCCATTCATTTGAATTTTGGAAAACTATAAATAGGGCTCTCCTCTCATTTGCAAAGAGATTTGAGTTGTAAAAATATGCTGTAGAAATTTATAAAGAAAAGGCATTGACTTGGTGTATTTCCTTAGTTTCTCTCATGTTGCTTGATTCAATCTCCAATGTTAGATGTTTGACTTAGGTTTTATTGCTGTCTAGTTAGTTGTATTCTTTCTTTGGATAGATTTTAGGAATGTTGTTGGGTGATTATGAAAATTCCTCCCATGTTGATGATTTTTTTGTCCATACTTTTTGTTGTTTGCTGATGGTAGATAGCTGTGCAAAGTTATCCTAGACTTGATTTCAAAGTTGCTCCAAATATTTATCTTTGATTCATGCATGTATGTGGTGGATGAAGGATAAAATATCTATAGACCTTAGAAGATAGCACAATTTCCATGATACTATGAAATCCCTAGTTAAGTGGGATATTGTTTTGAGAAATTGTCCATTACAGGAACTCCATTGTCACTATTCATAGCTAGTTGCAGACTTAGGAACTTTCCCTCTTCTTTGCCTTCTTTTCTTTTTTTTTAATAGCTGACCTATGTTAAGGTTCATTGCACATTGTAAAGCCAAATCCAACAACAAAATGGAGTCCAAGACTACTATTTGAACCTACAACCAATGCATAACAACTTCCCATCCTAAGAACTCCATTTCAAGATCCCACTTCCATGCTTTGTATCCTTGCTTTGCATTTCCTGCGTAAGACCGCCTTGTGATTCCAACAAATCACATCGAACAACTAAAATATTCCAAGCATTGTCAAGACCTGACATTAGAGACCTTGGGATAGTGTTCTGCAATCCAATTGTGGAATATTGTCTTTCAAGAGAGGGAGTGCATCTACACACTGCCTGCATTGAAAAGTGCATAAAAACACCATCAACACTATCAAATGCCTAAATCAATAGCATGGCTGATGAGTCATTCTTTACCTATTTTTATATGCTATATTCGGTGTTTTTTGGTGCATAAGATTAAAGCACTTAAGAGAAAGAACATGTAATGCCTTGATAGAATTTTCTAACAACGAGTATGTAACACTTAAAAAAAAACTAGCACTACCATAGAGAAAATATACGCCAAGGAAAATGATGCACCTTATCTAGAAGTAGCTTGAAGATATGATTGGGATGAGATATTGATTTATCTCACCAAAAACTTTTCCATGGTTACCATAACAATTAGATAGGCGATTTGGGAAAAACATCGGTTATGTTTTAGTGATATCATTGTAATCTGCTATAAAAGAGATCTCACAAGCATTGAATTCACACTTTTATGACTTACCTCCTCCTCCTTTCATAAAAAATGGTTGAGAAAAATTTATACTCTCTATCAATCTTAAAAACTTTGTTTTCTTTACCACTTGGTTTGTAAAAAAAATCTAATTTATCTGAAATCCTAGTTAGCTAATGACCTAAAATTGATAGTAATGTACATAATTGCTACTTAGTATTACAGCTATTTTTTTTCATTGCATGGCAAGCAGAAACATTTGAAATAGCAGAAAATATATTAAATCCTTCAAAAGAAAACCAGAAAGAAACAAAAAGATTTGGAGGGATTTGAAAACAAATGGAGTAGACTTCTGACTATACAAATTCCCAACTTAAAAAAGGTGACTAAAAAAAGATTTTCTTTTGTTTGCAAATCAAACTGCATGATTACGATATGAATACACCAGAAGTTCACAACACTTAGTTCATTGGACAACAATTGAAAAGAAGTAAGATTCATAAAACCTGAAATGAAATCAAACTTAGATTATAAGATTCCTGATAGTTTCTATAATGTTTACCACAAGAACAAGATAATGATAAAAATATGTGTTCTTAAAAAGCTGAGCATTTGTTATTTAATATTCTTTTTGGAAAATGATATTCATATTCTAAATCAAAATGATTCAAAGTAGTCAATTTTCACAAAATGGTAATTTCCTTAATGCCCAAATAAAACTCATACTCAAATCAAATTATGTGAAAGATTTAGCCTTCGAACATGGTGATTCAGAATAAAATTTAGCCCTCCTTCTAGCACCATATGTGAGCACCCTATAAATCTATAAACATTCTAAACTCCATAACATGGGTTAGTACATGTAAATACAAACTTACTAATGGGTATGTGCAGGATCATGATGGGCCAAAAAGTGGCAATATGATGGGTATGTGGCTGACGACTTTTTTTTAACCTAAAATTAATGAAATAAAAAGGGTTTTTAAATGAGATTCTTAGCTTTCCACCAATATAAATTATGCTTTACTTTGAATTTAATAAGTAATTATTATTCATTTTCTATTTCAATTATAGCTAAAGTCCTGATTGATAGGCAGATTGAAAAACATCTATAACTTTCAAATGGTATCACATTTTTTGAATCTAAAACATGCATCAAATTCTATGATTCACATAATATAGGATTAAAAAAAGAAAATTTGGATTTCATGAAGTTTTGATCAAGTTAAGGTGGTTAGACATATGAGTTTTATATTTTTTAAAAGTTGTAATAAAAATTCATAATTAATTATTTACTTGGAAAAAAATTAGAAAAAAGTATGCATCACATCGGGACATGAGTCCTCTACTTATGTCTAAAATCTTATAAAAAAATATTTATCATTTTATTGTGGTTAGACATACATCTACTTCTTATTTTTTCCATAAAATTTAAGTACTACTGCATTGAAATTTCAAATTTTCATCAAATAGATTTTTATTTTTTTAACAAACCTAGTAGTTTAGAAACTACATTAAATTTTGTACAGATTGTATTCTTGCATATTTTTGAAATAATATAGATAAATTATTCAAATTTTTATGTCAAGTTGCCTAACTTTTATTTTTTTGAATTTTTTTCCATTTAAGGGCCTATTTTTTCAATGATGATCCTACACATACCCTAATGCTCCTATGAAATAATGCATAATGCCTCTCAAACAAGATAACAAAACAAACTAATTGGAAGCATACAAGAAGCACGATGCACACCTATTCCATAGTGGATTGGTGTCACTTTGATGTAAAAAGTGACCCTTTCCCAACCCTTCAAGAGCTCAAATGATGAAGATGCAATGGACAAAATTAGCTCTCAATGTGAAGAGAGTAACTTTGCATGAGATTGTGGATGTAGATGATTGAAATGAAGGATAGCCTCTCCATTTATATAATATTTTGATGAGAGAAGAGGAAAGAGGGATGAATGTGGGACTAATCTTGAGCCAATGACAAGATGCCACTTGTCAAGATGTGAGAGGGTGAAGGGTGTGCAAGTTTTGGTGAATGTGCCAATAAATGACATTAGGTGGCATTTTCAAATTTCAAATTTGGCTTGTTGGAGGGAGAAGAAGGGATCTTAAATGCCTAGTGGGGGACATGTAAGAGGAGAATTAATGCTATGTTGGAAGGGACAAGTCAACTTGATTTGAATTCAAATTTGAGAGAATATGGCAAGTTGATGGAAATTATAAATTTTAATAAATCAATTAAATGATTTATTTGTGCAAGTGGAAAAAGCTAGAGGATGGGACTTGCATTAAGATTAGCATTAATCATGATTTAGTTAATTTAAGAGAGGATTAGGTGATTTGACTCATTTGACTTAGATCTAAGGATTAAACTAAATCAAAAGGAGATGGAAAATGATAAAGAATTGATTAAATAAAGATTTGATTTATTTAATCATAGAGGATGATGTTAGTACTAAAGATGAATTTATTTAATTTAAATGGAGGACTTTAGAGATTGAATTTAATGAGCTTGATTTATTTGATGAATGGATGAATATGAATTAGTTAAATGCATGATGCTAATTTTGCATGTCTGCAGGGCCATAGTATTTGCTCGCTCCCCATTTAAGTGCATGCCCTACAAATGATGGTAGTGGTCTTGGAAAAGTCTTGTGCAAACAAGTGTCAGCCCCTCGTATAGGCAGTTAGAACACGTGGTAGCATATTGCAACCCATAGCTCGCTTCAACCCTTGCATTGAGGAGACGTTTGGTAGCATTTCACTGCCTGCGGTCAATTTTTCCTTCCTTCATTGAAAGCTTGTGCTGAGATGACACAAAAAAAATGTTTTCTATAGACATTGCCTATGGGACCTACCAAATCTTTATGTGAATGGGAGCTACATGGCATGTAAGGGGCACCGACGAGGAAGTGAAGGGAAGCAACTAAAATAACCTATGGTAAAGACACATGCGAGCAGAGCAGGGGTTGATAGAAGAACAAAAGAGAGAAATCCCTTGGAGAGCGCTAACCGAACATGTGGCAGAGGCCACAATGATTATCAGAAATGGGTCAATGATATTCATTTGAAGGCATGGACTGGTACTTAGCCAAAAAAAACTGAAGAGGAGCATGGTTAATTTCATATTCACAGCTTTTGGTGACTATCAAGGGCGTTTCTCTTTGAGGAACATGGAACCCAAAATTTTCTCTACTTCATAGACCAGAGTGCCATCCATTGGAGATGGAATTAGAGCTTGGAAAGGGTTTCCTGTAGGGGTGGCTAGTCATCTTTGGATGGTCTCGTTATATTGCTCAAATTTTCCTATTCTCTACCTAGGTCGAGTATTTCTTTATAAGGTAGTACCTCAGGTAAACTAGCCCCTGCCTCGCAATGGAAAAGTAGCTATGCAAGAGGATAAATAACACCTTCAATGTCTATTGTGGTAGGAGGATGGTTGAAACTCTGGAAAGCGGTTGGGTCTTGCTCCTTTTCTTCAATTCTTTCTATAATCTGCTCAGCTATGGCGATCGACCCATCTTCAAGAAACGGGGATGATAGACCCATCTCACTCAACTAGGAGAAATTTTCCTACATGTCATCCATTTTCTGGTTCAAAGTAGTTACATGGAAGATTTAGTTTACTCGAAGGGCGAGTGGAAATGGATGAACTTGTTTGTTGTTTGGGTAGCAATATCCCAATCTTCAATTCCTTCCTTGGCCAGGTCTTCATCAAAGACCATGTATAGCTTTCTAAGAAAACTCTTTGCTTCACCTGAACCTTCTTTGTGATGAACCTTTGGAATTGCTTGATTGTTCTGTGAACCTCCAGGCTCAATTTTTTTGCTTCAAGATGAACTAAAGTATTGGTTGTAGTGTTAGATAGAAGGCTTTAACCTTTTTGCAATAAGAAATATATAGCTTCTGAGCTAATGGGATGAGATCCAACTGTGTAGAGGAGGCTTAAAGAGTGCTCCTTAGAATGGCAATCTTCATATCCTTTGAAGTGACATCCTCTGTTAATTCCATAGTTCTCTTTCTTGTGGATTCCAGTTGCTCCCCAAAGCTACTTAGCTCTTTATAACAATTCTCCTCGACTCAGGCATGGTTCACCAATTTTGTGTCAAGAGAGGACTTTGTCTCTCGGAGCTCCCTTTCTAACTGGGCCTTTTGGGCTTCAAATTTCATATGATTCTTTTCTAATTCCTGCTCATATAGAGTGTGTTGAGCTACCAATTCTTTATCATTTTGTTGCAGATTTTGCTCTGCTAGGGTCAATTAGCTCTTATATTTTTGGTTCCTCGCCCGTAGCTCGTTGATGGGTATGGGGTCAACAAATTGTGACTTATTGAGTTCCTCTTGGAGTTTTCTTAGCTCCAACTCTTTTTCCTACACTTTCTCTGATAAGCACACAACTTTTGCTTCTAGTGACTTCTCCTTTGTCTCCAGCAAACTAACCCTTTCCTTGACAAGCTTTAGCTGCTCCTTTTTCTTCAACTGACGACTAGAGCAAAGGAAATCAATTGTTACCACCTGCTGAATTTCCTCCATGAGTTCAACTTTATCCTACTGCCTGGTTGTGGCTAGATCAAACCCCATGGCATACATGTCATAATCACCCGAGAACATCTCCCCTTGTGGTTTTACAACATTCAGGTACATGGTGGAAAAATTAGGCATTTGTTATGCTTCATTGTAAACTGTATACACCTTAGACTCCATCTCCTTTTTGTCATCCTTCGCTTTTTTCTTTGGATCCTGAGGGCTCGCACTTCCTTCGTAGCATCACCCTATGCTATGAATTGGCCTAGTAGTTGAACTAGCACGCCTGCAATAGGTGCACTAGAAGGCAAGGAAAAAGGGAATACAAGTGTGGCAGGCCCCTGTGTTTTCTTCAGTAGGAGATTAATAGTTTTTGGGGAGAAAAAGTGAACCTTCCAAAGTTGGGTATCCAAACTAGCAAAAGTGCTCATCAATTGTTGTAGTAATGGGGTATTCATAATCAAGTCCATTTTATGGGAAAATTGGGATAGAGTTGGTGTAGTAGTAGCAATAGGGGTACTAATGGTGCTTTAGCCTTCAAAAAGATAGGTGAGGAGAGATTGAGTAGTAGCGGCTCGTGTTAAGGTTTGCGGAGGTATTAAGATAGATGGCCTAGTCTGGATGAATTGAGAGAAACCTCCCACAAAAATTGTGGTAGGGGTAGAGAAGGTAGGGCTATCACTTGTAGTGAAAGGCATCATAGGAATGGTAGAGGATACTAAAGATTGAGAAGTGAGAGAAGGAGCGAACATTACCTGCTAACTGGATGTTGGCGGTGCTCTACTTGTTGTTGGCTCCTCACTTACTTTAGACTCCTGGTCCACTGCAAGTACTTGGCTTGTGGCAGGCTCTTGTGAACCCTCCCCTAGTATAGCTTCTATGCATTTTTGTTCAGTAGACGGGGAGTCTCTTATCTCCATAATCTTTGGCTATTGCTACTGGGATATTGTTGTTTTTTTCTAGGCCCAGGTGAGTGTGTATGAGGCTCTTGATATATTTAGTCATACATTTGAAGCGATATAGGTAGGCTGCCCTTTGGACTTCTTTTGTTGAGTAGAGGATGTCAATGTATCGACTTCCTCCTCCGCTTTCCCTTCTCCATCATCGAGGTCATTGCCTCCGCTAGCTCTTGAGTCAGAAGCAGGATGCTCATCATCCTATAGCTTGTCAAAGTCTTCATTCTCTAGCATGCTTTCATAAGGTGCATTGAGTTGTTTTGTCTCTTGGAAATACACCCAGAAGGCTCTGATCCTTTCTATAGTCCATTCTTCTTCATTTCTCAACCTATTGTACATATTTTTTCCCATTTTTTAGTTCTCATCATAATCCACCTCAATGAAATAGAACCTACGCCATGATGGTGGACTGTTATCCTCCATGGGAATATGAATTAGGTCATCCAACAATTCATCTTCTTCATCTAGCAGGCTATGCCTCGTCTTCCAATAAGGCCGAGGGTTGTGAGTTACCTTGATATGCTCATATGGTAGATCATTGAAAGGGTTGTAATCCCACTTGTCATAGATCATTACCAACCCTAAATGAGCTAGCTTATCATATAACAATGGGTTTTTTTTATTCTTTTTCATGGCCATTGTTTTGAAAATTTACAGACAGGTGAAGAATCCCTTCCTCTTGGCCTTTTACTTGCTATAGAAGGTAATATCAATAATGCACACTTTCCAAAACAATTCAAGGGCCACCACTCAATTAGTCACACATGTCGGAAGGTGAAATGGTTTGTTGGTGAAGCCTCACATTCGAATGAATGTAAAATATGCTCCAAAGAACCAATCACATCTGGGAATGAAATTTTTCATATACTCTATCTACACCAAAGTGAGCCGATTAATACTATATTCTCCTTGCAAATATTTCAAAATAAAAGTCAAGAAATAATTTGAAAATGCATAATAATCAAAAGTGGAAGAGAGGAGAGGAGTCCAGAAAGAAACTGGCTTTCTTCTATTCCTTTCATCAAAAATAGACAACTTCCCCTGCTTATCAAAGAAATTAGGGTTTTGATACAAAAACATATGGGCAGGATAGGAAATAAATCTGAACTTTCATTCAGCTTGGACGTATTTGTTAATTTGCTCTATCATTTTCTTTACGAGGTACTCTGCAAAATCATACTAGAAATAAGATTGTTTCCTGAAAAACTGGAAACCTGGGCCCAATTGAAACACGTACACCTCCTTAACAGTGTCTAGACCGAAAAAAATGCCATCATTGAAAAGGCATCTTGCAGGTCTACTATGAAAGCACTGTGTTGTGCTAGAATTCTTGGTGGCTTTCCTTGCTTTGCTTCAATCCTTTGGGTTTCTTTGTTATAAAACTCTAGAGCCTTATTCCTGGTGCTCCATATATGTTCCCCCTATTTAGGAGTGAATGCCTCCATTGTCATCCCTCTTTTCTTATGGTCAAGAATACATAGCGTATTCCAAATGGCTCTTGGAGTGATGTTAACTAACTGAGTCCCTCCCTCGATAGTGTTGGTGCTTGGGTTGAAATGGTTAATGGCTACAACAACCAATTCTAGGAATTAGTGCACAAATGGGACCATATATTGAGGAATCCTATTGAACCATACTTTATCTGTCATTGACATTTCCTTTTTCAACACCTTCATTCTTGTGCAAGAAGCTTCCCTCAATCCTTTAGGATTTTTTACAAGAAAGGGATCATAAATATTATCCTAGTCCTCCTGAATTAATTTTTGGTCTCTGTAGCCTTTGGGCTTGTCCAACTCTTTTGTGTTTACCCATCTTGGCTTGTCAGGAATACCTGGTGTGGCATAGGAAATATCTTCAAAGATATTGACGATAGGTGCTCCTCCCATGGCTTTAAATAAGCTTTTCATTGCCCCTCCCTGTAATCCTTGGCTTAAACCCTTTGCAATTTTGATTTGTGGGAAGCTTTGTCTTAGCTTGAATTTTTCTGTAACTTTACCTCAGCTCTGACTATGTGCTAAAAGTCACTTTTGTTCTAGGTAACGTATTTGAAAATACCTTTTAAGTGCTTAAAATTTTTGCATGCAACACTTAGTTATTTTTCCTCAACGTGGTAGATGAGAGTTACCTTTTTGCATTTAATTTGGCATGTACTGCCAACCCTTGGCTTGTGTGAGATGAATCACTTTCCATTTTGATGTGACAAGAATTCATCATTACAATTAGCAACCATATTGTACAATGAAATTTTCTTGGAACTTGAGTCGATGCTTTCCTAGAAGCTTAAGCATTCATATGCATTGGAAATTAATATCCCAAAAGGAATGATTAAGCCAAAGATGCGATCAACATTTGAAAAGATATAAGCTTTGTCTTGGAATAAGCAAAACACTTGGAGAATGACACCTTAGGCCCTGGTCATGCATAACACTGCCAATTGTTGCCACCAAATTAGGCTAATTAATTAGCCCTTATTAGTTTTGCATGCAACAAACCTTACTCAATAGACACAAGTAGGTGGGAAATTCGAGCAAGCTCAAGCAAAAATTTCAATTTGGTACTTGATTAGCATCATGTTTATGGTAAGAAAATTACCACACATTTGCTCATTTTTTCTATAAATAGGCACCTAGGTAGTAGCAAAATCAACACTTAGTGATTAGAGAAAATTTGGTAGTAGGTCATTGGTTCAGCACTTTGATATTTGCAATGCGTAGTGTTTTCATAGGCTAGTTGCAAAGCAATTTCCAGCATGAATACCCCAATTAGGCTAGTGTGTAACAAGTCTCAGACTTCCTTCCTAGGTGATATTTATACTAAGCGTTTGAAGATGATGACGAAAAATAAGCACTCACTAGCTATTATAGCCATGAAATGGGTTTTGGGATAGGATTTCCTCGAATACAAGGACAAGTATCAAGTTAACACTGATGTGTGCTCTCACTTTGTCACCTTCATGTTGGATATAGGAATTTCCAAGCCTTTGATTCTTCATCTTGTCAAATAAATAGTTCCTCAGAAGTACTTGAATGGCCTTGAAGAGGTAGTGGAAAATGTTGCATATGGTGGTGGCATACCGACCGCGAGTGACCTATGGAGGTTCATAGAAGAGGACGCGGTTGTGTCGTGGCTGCCATTTCTGAGTGGCTTTTTCCTCTAGTCACAAGATGATAACTGCCAGAGGGTCACTCGAGCCTGCCATTTCCTATTTTGCATCTACAACATGGTGTCGTTTTACAACATCGACTTGTACACAAACTTCAAGAACCTTGTGTTTCCTCCCCCTCTAGTCGTTGCTCTTGCTAATGATGTTGCTAATGATGATGCCCTTGTGGATGAAGATATTGTGGACATTGTTGTTGATGTGTCTGTTGCTGCTACTCATGATGTGGACTAGAGACTATCATGCTTTTCTTTTTTCCTTTTAAAACTCGTAGCAATTAGTTTGTTTTTTGTATACATGCCTGAAAAAGGCTTTTCATAACATATTTATGAAAGAAGAAGAATATAACTATATGCTTTTACAAGTGTGGCCTTTGAGCCATTTTGATAATGTAAATATCAAAGCACATATATAATGAAAATATATCTTTATATAGCCTTCTTGTTGTCTGCTTTGGCTTCTGCAACTAGTTCATCTTTTCCTTTTTCAGCATATATATGTATGAATTCAATTTTGCATGTAAGTGTTTAATTTTTTTGCTCCTTTTAGCTATGAGTTTATTTCCTTACTCTCTACAATTAATGGGATACCTTTTCCTTTCCTCCTCGAACCATAGAATAAATAAAAATACTGGCCAACAAAAAAAAAAGGGAAAGAAGGGAAAAAAATTATAGACATATTTACATCGGTAGGGTAGCAAGCTTAATTAAATAGTTTCAGGTGAATTCCATTGACTGGAATTCTCAACGCTTCTTTTTCCATAGTTTCTAACTCATATGCATTATTCTCTTTGCATTGAATTATTCTGAATGGGTGTTCCCAAAGGCTATCAAACTTCCTGTGCTAACCCAACTTTGCAACACTTTCATTAAATTTTAGCACTAAGTATCAATACTTTAGATCTTGATCAGACACTTTCTTGTCAAACCACCTTTTAACCACTTGTTGGTAGTTAGCCATGGCTATTAGGGACTTTTCCATTTTCTCTTATACTTCTAGCAACTTGGCTAACCACACCTCCATTGTGTTATTTTGTTCCACCTTGAGAGATTTTAGCAATTGCAATGCCTGAATCTCCATAGAGATAGGAAATAACACCTCTTTTCCATATACTAGCTCATATGGTGAAGTCTTGAGGACTTGCTTAGGAGTGATGCGGTCCACCCAAAGTAGTACATAGAGGTTTTTATGACATTCCATTTTGTATTCTGACCCAATTATTTTGAGGAGTCAGACCAAATTTTTGTTTGTCGACTCGGCTAAGTCGTTCTCGTGCGGGTAGTATTTTGATGATGTTTTAAGGAATATTACATGCGTAAGTGAAAATTGACTTACCTTAGAGCCCGGGAAAGCTTTAGCATTGTCGAAGATGATAGTTTTGGGCAGGCCGAATGTAGTCACCAACTCCTCTAGGGAATCCACTATCTTTGCTTCTGTCACATTCTTTAGTGGCATGGCTTCAGTCCATCTCATGAAGTAGTATGTGGCTGTCAAGATCCATTTATGTCTTGCACTAGAGGCTAGGTTGATCATTCCAATGAAGTCCAAACCCCATTTCACGAATGGCTCATCAACCACTATCGGATTGAGAGGCATCATGAAATTCTTTCTTCTTCCTACGAAGAACTAACATTCCTTGCAAGTTTTCACCAAGAAGTAGGAATCATTGAATAGTTTCAGCCAATAGTATCCTGCACACATGATTTTGATGGTGGCTATCTTTGTAGAGAAATTTCCACCTGTGGAACTATTGTGGTAAGTATCAAGGATCCTTTTTGCTTGCTCTATGGTAACACACTACAATAGAATTTTGTTAAAATTTCTCTTAAACAACATCCCTTCAATGAGCGTGTATTTTCTGGTTTGCAGTCAGTAGAATCTCCTCTTCTTAGAAGGAAGGGCTGATGGATATTTTCCTACATGCATAAATCTTACTCTATCTGCCAGCCAACAACCTTTGGACTCTGACACATTCACTAGGACTAACTCTGGCTGCTCTTCTTCGGTGGCCATTTCTTCAACGTGCATAAGGTATTTGCATAACCCTCTTCCCTGAATGGTCATGGTATGCTTAACCTCAATGTCATATGCGAGAATATTGGTGATCCAATGGGCTCTTTTCTTAGTGATCTCTCCTTCCATGATGTATTCATGCATGCTAGAATGTGCAACACATACAATCACCTTATTGCAAGATATTAAGTGTCAAAACTTCTTGAGCCCCTTAACTATTGCAAATGCTTGCTTGTCTACAAAGTTGTAATTTTTCTCATATTCCTTTAGGGTCCAAGAGTGAAATGCTATTGGATGTTCTCCCTTTCCCTCATCATCTTTCTGAGTTAAGACAGTAGTAATGCTTGACTTGTTACTAAATACATACATTATGAAGTCCTTTAATAAGTCTAGATTGACCATAATAGGAGCAAAGGAAATAGCATCCTTGAATCTCTCAAAGGCTTCTCTGGCTTCCTTTGTCCATTTAAATGTTTGATCCTTTTTTCAACATCAAGGTAATTGGCCTCATTATTCCTACAAAATTAGAAATAAATTTGCTAAGAAAATTCACCTTTCCAAAGAAGGACTGGATGCCTTTCTTGTTGACTAAAGGGGAAGTTCTTTGATTTCTTTCACCTACTCAGGATCAATTGAAATTCCTTCTTTGAACACCATGTGCCCCAATAGCTTGCCTTTTGGAACTTCGAAGACACATTTTTTTGGGTTTAGGGATATCCCGAACTCCTAGAATTTCTTGAAAACCATCTCAAGGTGATCAAAATGATCATCTTTGGATTTGGAGAACACCATCAAATCATCCAAATAGATTAGGATAATCTTGTTAATTAGTTCACTAAAAGAGATATCCATTGCCCGCTGGAAGGTGGCTCCTATGTTTGAGAGGTTGAATGGCATCTTAATGTATGCAAACATTCCCCACTTAGTAGTGAACGTTGTCTTATGTTGATCCTCTTATTTAACCTAGATCTGATTGTAACCAGAGAAGCCATCTAATAGGGAGAACATCTTCGATCTTGCCACTGTTTGCAGGATTTACTGCATTCAAGGTAGCGGGTAATGATCCTTTAGGGATCCTCTGTTTAGGTCCCGAAAGTCCACACATAGGTGGATATCTCCATTCTTTTAGACTGGGACCAAATTGGATACCCACATGCTATGCTTTATTGATAAGACAATCTGCAACTAGATTAGCTTTTTCAATTCATGCGCCATTAGTGCTTCAATCTTGGGATTCACTAGCTTCTTTTTCTGGAAAATCAATTTTGCACCTTCCACCAACTCTATTGTATGCTAAATGATATCGGGATCATATCCCCTGAGGTCATTGTATAGTTAGACCACCACTCCATATTTTTCACAAAATTCGATAAGCCTTTCTTTATTATGATGTGGGACATCCTTCCTAACTTTGAGATTTCTTCCATCTCTGACCTGAACATCCTCATAGTCACCTTTGTCTGCTAAAAAAATTTCTTTGTCATATCTTGCACTGTCACAATCAAAAAGATTCTCGAGAGTGACCAAACCCTTAAGAAGCTTGTTGGATTTTAGCTGAATAATTTGTCCTTCATAAGCTTCAACAATCTTCAGTTGGAGTTGGTCAGCAAATTCTCTTGACTGTTGGATGGACGAGGCAATGTGTTCATCATTGTCAAACACTTGCCAACTTTGGTCATTTTCTAGAATCGTCAATCAGAATATCACTCGTACAGAGTGTTTGTTGTGAATGAGATCAGAGGTGAGATCAAACTGGGATCTGATTGATACCATTCGATCTATAACTGTATTATGTTCTTGGGGCACCGTCTGAATATTGAAGGCTTCAAAACCCTCAATCAGGTCCCAAACTCGGTGTCTATAGGATCGCATGTAGACATTCTTGGCCACAAAAATTCCTCAGACTTGATTGACTACTAGTTCGAAATCTTTGAACACTATTAATTGCTTTATGCCCATCTGTTCCACAACGTTGATAACTTGCACTAGTCCTTTGTATTCATCTTCACTGTTCAAACAAACGAACTAGAAGCGGAAGGACCTCATTGTATTTTTATTATGTGGGGACATTAAACATATCCCAGCTCTTGTGCCATTCTTGCATCTTGCTTCATCGAAATGCAACATCCATAACTATGAGGCTTGACCATTCTATAGTTTTCCAATGACCTTCGGGAGCACTATATATTCATCATAGATGGCATATGTGCCCAACCCAGTGGCATGGTAGTTGCTAAAAGGATCAGTATCCATATTTTCACTCAACAAAACATCTTCTTGATCGGTCTGATCTCCGATCACCTTTTCATCTTCCAATAGCTCAGCGCAATACATTTCTTGCTTGGTGATAGAAGTATGAGTGGCCTCAAAGTTGATCATGGCCTCATTCGCCACATGTTCCAAATGTAGAGCTTCAAATTCTATATTCATTTTCCTACTACGCTTGGTTTTGAGAATCATGTGTGACCAATCCAGGGACAAGTATTTTCTGACCTTTGAAGTAATTTCTCGGGATAGACAGAGGCCAAATATGGGGGGAACAACAATGATCATAGTATCTTGCAACACTGTGATGCTAGGGTAGGCGAATAGAGTCAAGGGGAGATCCTTGATGAGAATGAGAGTTTCAACTTTGTTTCCATCAAGTTGCATGACTCCCTTTTTTAAAGGTTCATAACTAATCCCTAAAGATTCAACTATCTATTTATGAATAACTATGGTGCTAGCACTAGAGTCAATCATGGCATTGTGTAATAACATCTCTCCCACAACGAGGGTTAGGAAGAAGGGTTTTGGTTTTAGGTTATCTCTTACCTCAACAGGAGCTTCCACTGTGCTATTTGTGAGAATTTTGGTTAAAGGTGATTGATCAAAAACCTTTCCTTTGAGAAATTTCTCCTTTGGTTCAATGATTAGATCCTCCTGGAGTGCCTTCTGTAGTAATGTCTTATGTTATGGGATAGCTTATATATCCCAAAGAGACACAATAGCGGATGATTTTTTTAAATGTTCTACCATGTTGAAGGGTGGTAGATTCAGAGATTTATGCTCCTTTGCTCTTGTTATGACAACTTCCCTTCTTGGCTAACATTGTGGCACCATGGAAAAGGCACTAGGTGTTTGGTCGAAAGCACTTTTAGGTTGCAGACTAACTAGTTGTGGGACAACTAGTTCACCCGTGAATCTCCTCTTTGAGTTGTTGTAATCAGATTGTACTTTCTATGTGTTAGATGTAGATGCATCATTGACAAACACTACTTCTTCTTCCATCCATGAGAAGAGTGTGTGATTGGGAGTGATGTCTGCTTCTTGCTCTAGTGACATCCCTTGCATTTGTGCGGTGAGCACCAAATTGTTCATTTGCAAAGAGGTATCCGCATAGCTTCCAAGGTCTGACATTGCAGCTTGGCTATGTTGCTTCACTACCTTTTGTTGTAGGTTGTCACACAGATAGTTTTGAGGCACGTGTGAATCACCACAAGGGAAGCACAGGGGTTGGTGTCATCCACTAAATTGTTCTTCCCCACAGTCAACTCTTTGCTTGAGCTTAGGTTGGCGCTTTGCAGTGGAATGGGTACCAGGACTATCTGATTTGTTGTTTGCGCCTGTGGATTTGTGCGGGAACCTCCTTGGAACTATTTTTGTTGGTAAGAGGGCCTTCTACCTTGATAATTTTGGTAGGTCAACTTAAGAGGTACGACTTGATTGTACTTGATAATAGTTATCTCATTGGCCATATGTCGCAACATTTCCTTGATGTCACTCATATCCTCCTTGGAAGAACCAGATGTAGAAGCAACATTCAGAGGCATGTGCGGATACGTGTACATGGATTAAGGAGCTAGTGTGTTGGTAGAAGGAATCTCCTAAGCAGGAACTGATATTTCTGGGAATATAGGAATGATGGGTTAAGGTGGCAATTTCCCATCATCTATCAAATTGTTCTTCACCTTGACATCAACGCTATATGCGCCTAGTAGTGTGGTTCCTCCAAGAGACTTGATCATCATAGAAATGCCAATGTTGATAGATTTCAAATAGAACATAAATGCCAGATCAGGTGATGGGTGGATATCAACTTGAATCCTCTTCCAACTGGTATGAAATTGGGCATTGAAGTCAATCATGGCTTCATGCGGGGCCCATTTTATGACCAATCTAGTGCCTTGCCTCTGATAGAGGCTACATGCAACCTTAGTTCTATATTTTGGTCTGTAATGCCATGTACCAGACATACATCCGCAACATCTTGCAAATGTTTGGATGGTGTTCTTGAGCCATTTCTAGTGAATTTAGGTATAGCCTTTAGGGTGGAAACTAGGATAGCAGCCCAAACAACAGGTGCTACTAGTGCAACAAGAGGGCCCATGCCACATAATTTTTGTTAGTGGTAGGCAACATGACTAGTGAAAGGGCAGAGGAATTAGAACATTCACTAATTGGGTCATGGGTTGTACTGTCCCTAATGGTGGTACTAATAAACCAGGATTATTTGTTGTTTGGGACCTAGTAATAGGCCGATGACTCATACACCCTTCTAAAAATTAGATTAATTTAAGCTTAGTCCCACCGGACGTGCGAGGGAAAATAAAAACTGTTGATGCCAAAAATTGGCAAGGTAATAGGCCTTTGTGGGAAACTCAGTTTATGGAGGACTTATTGCACTAAACTAAGTGACCTCTAGATTTTTAAAGAAGTTGACTTCTTCTGTAATTGGGGTTTTGGAATGGGAAAAGGAAGCAAATATAAAAACAAAGAATCTAACTAAGGTGATGCACTAGAATTTAGATAAAAGGTACAATAAACCTATCTTTTGGATATGATCTAAGGGCCCACTTAGAATTTTACCATTTTCTAGAATAACAAAAATTAAGGATTGCAGCATGAACAACTCATTTAGTGACATAAAATAATTTCCACACCCATTTACTGAAAAGAAGAGTCAAAAGACATGATCTAAACTAGTAAACTTGCATTAAACTTATAAAGGTATGGCAAATAAACCATTCAAACAATAATGGCATAGTGTAAAGTTTATCAATAGCGTAAGAAAATAGAGAGGCTGAAAAATGGCACAGTTTGTGAGTTCTTGCAATAATCTAAACAATAAAAGGCCTAGTGTCTCTCCAAAAATCTTGTAATTCTTAAACTAGTGGAATTTGAAAGACATGTAGCATGTAATCTTCAAACTCGGAACCCCTCTTTAGAACCAAACAGCAGTATATATAGCAAGCCTTCCACTGTTGGCAAGCAGCAACTAAAAGATTCAGAATCCTGATCAATGATGTCGTAGCAATGATTACCCTCAGCCATTGTACTAGAAAAGGTTTGGATCATAGTATTCAGTCACTCCCCATTCAGGTGCATCCCTTGTGAATGATGGCAGTGGTCCCTAAAAAGTCCTATGCAAATAAGTGTCACCTGCTCGTATAGGTAGTTAGAACACATGGCAGCATATCACAACCCATAGCTCACTTCATCCCTTGCATTGAAGAAGCATGCACTGAAGAGATGCATGGCAGCATTTTGCTGCCCGCGATCAATTGTTCCTTCCTTCATTGAAAGCTTGTGCTAAGATGACATGTAGCAAAAAAATTTACTATAGACGCTGCATGTGGGGTCCACCAAATCTTTAAGTGAATGGGAGCTACGTGGCATGTGGGTAGGGACCGACGAGGAAGTGAAGGGAAGTAATTAAAATAACTCACGCTACAGACATGTGGGAGCATAGCGGGGGCCAATAGAAGAACAAAGGAGAGAAATCCCCTAGAGAGCGTTGAGCAGACACATGGTAGAGGCGACGATGATTATCAAAAAGGGGTCGATGATATTCATTTGAAGGCATGGGTCGGTACTTAGCCAAAAACAAAACCCGAGGGGAGCATGGTGAATTTCGTATTCATAATATGATGTGATGTTTAATTTGCAAATGGAAATGGTTAATTTTTAATGCTTATCCATCCCCCCTCTTAGCACTATAATATGTTCAACAATTGGTATCAGAGCTAGGTACCTTTGAGAATCTTAATAGCTGAGGTAGATCCTGCACTTGAACACATGGTGTCTATAGCAAAGATTGGTGATATGTTCATTCTAGAACCAAATCTAGAAGCAATGAAACTTGAAGGTTTGGACATTAATCTAGATGATTGTGAAGTTGATTTGAAGGAGAGATCTTGTCTTCTCTTGAAGATATAGATGAAGCAAGAATGAAAATATCAAATATGAGTGGGTAAAAGCACAATCGTGTGTCACACTTTTGGCCAAATTTATGGTTCTGAGTGAACAATTTTCAACCAGAAGACATTAGGCCAAGTCACTTTCAGCTGAAACATTGTAGCGCCAACGTGGCAGGCATGATTTCAGCCGAGAGGGTTTCGGCCGAAACCCTCTCGGCCGAATATGGCTGGCCAAAAACATGCAAAAAGTGAGTAGATCAAGTATTTATGGCTTGGAAATATCAGGACATTTTCGGCCGAGAGTGTTTCGGCCGAATCTTTCTCGTCTGAAACCCTCTCAGCCGAGAATGTCTAGTTGGCATCCTACATGGCAGCCAACTCATCATTTTTCAGAATTTTCTATAATATTCAACTTTCGCAGAGTATTTCTCTAGTTAGAATGACCTTTCTGCAAAAAAAAACCCTTTTGTAGAGCTCAGAGGAAGAATCCAAATATATATATTTTTTATATTTTATTAGTTTTAATATATTTTATTTTTAAAATAATGCAAGTAGGTTTTAAAAATAAAAAAAGAGGTTGATTACAAATAAAAAAAAGGATAGTAAAACTTATTAAGTTTTTTAAAATCTTATATGGGGAAAGAGGAGAGAGTCTTCTTCAAAAGGGTATATTTTTTTTTTTGAAAATGATTAAAAAAATTGAAAATAGTTGACGGTCCGTGAAAACTATCAAATTCTAACATGTTTGACTTTGAAACGTTATTACGAGAAAAATATACATCCAAATTTGATTTATTTTTTCCATGCACAAGTTATTGAAGTTACCTATTTGGATAAAAAAAAATAGGGAGAAATAATGTTTTTTTCAATTTGTTTCTTGACGGTTCGTAAAGTCACTCTTTTTTGAAATTTTTAGCATTCCAAAATTTGTCCTTAAATTGATAAAAAAATAATGATTTAACAATTTTTTTTTAATTTAAAAATTACAAGAATAAACTACATCAAAATTTCTACATTTCATTAGTTTACACCATTTTGAAATTCAAAACATAAAGACCACTTTTATGTGGTCGAAGTTCAAAAAAAATTTTGTTGTTGGCCGATTCCTTTATAAAGTGTGACACAAGTTTGTATTTTTACCTGAGTGCATGATTGAAAAATTAAAAGAGACGATTGAAAAATTGAAGGGAAAAAGCTAAAGAATCAAAAGAAGAGATTGGAAAATTGAAATCTCAAATAAAAGGAGGAAATGGATGTGAGACTAAAGTCAAAGAAGCTAAATATGTGATCTCAAATTTAAAAATAAGAGTTGAAGAAGGAAAGAGGATTGAGGATTACTTGAATACCAAGCTCACTAATAAAACTATTGAGTGCTTAAAGCTTGAGGAAGAGATTGTCTCTTTGAAAAAGTAACTTGAAAAGGAAAAAGAGTAAAGGGTATGTGCAGGATCATCATGGAAAAAATAGGCCCTTAAGTGGTGATAAAATTTAGAAAAATCAGAGTTAGGCAACTTGACGTAAAAATTTGAATAATTTATCTATATTATTTCAAAAATATGTAAAAATATAATCTATAGCAAATTAAATTTAGTTTCTAAACTACTAAGTTTATTTAAAAAAAATCTATTTGGTGAAAATTTGAAATTTCAATGCAATAGCACTTAAATTTTAGGGAAAAAATAAGAAGTAGGTGTCTGTCTGACCACCCTAACCACAATAAAATGATAATAATTTTTTATAATATTTTAGATATAAATAGAGGATGCATGTCCCAATGTGATGCATATTTTTTGTAATTTTTTTCTAAGTAAATAATTAATTATGATTTTTTTATTATAACTTTTAAAAATATAAAACTCGTATGTCCACCACCTTAACTTGGTCAAAACTTCATGAAATTCAATTTTTTTTTTAATCCTATAGTATGCAAACCATAGAATGTGATGCATGTTTCTGATTCAAAAAATGTGATATGGTTTGAAAGCTATAGATGTTTTTCAATCAGCCTATCAATCAGGACTTTAGTCGTAATTCAAATAGAAAATGAATAATAATTATTTATTAAATTTAAAGTAAAGCATAATTTATATTGGTTGAAAGCTGGGAATCTCCTTTAAAAACCCTTTCTGTTTCATCAATTTTGGGTAAAAAAAGTCATTAGCCACATACCCTACACATACCCATCATATCACCACTTTTTGGCCTATCATGATCTTGCACATACCCTAAAATTGACAAGGGTCTAAAAATGAGAGGAGGGTTTATAATTCTTGATGAGTTGATTATCTCTCAAAATTCATATAAAGAGAAATCTAGACTTGGTTTGAAAAAGGGAAAAGTCATATGAACAATGCACCTACTAACCTATATGATAACTTCAAAGAAAAATAAATGCCTAAAACAAGGGAGGAGAAAGCTTGCACATAAAAACCTAAGGAGACATCCTCTAGAGATGCAAAGAAAAATCAATATAGTAAGAAATAAGGAGGGTTCATTCTTTTCTAGAACAAGAAAAGGAACTTCAAAAAGCCTATCCCTAAACAAATTGATCTTATCAGGTTTAATGGAAACTATTATGCTTGTAATAATTTTGGTCATAAGGCAATTGAGTGTATAAGAAAGATGATTTAGGATTCATTTAGGCCTCAAAAGTACAATATTATGAATTCTCAATCATTCCATGGTCAATGCTATGCTTGCAATAAATTTGGTAACAGGGCTAATGAATGAAGTAAAATGATAAGGAATAGAAATTCTATGACTTCTCAATCCTTTTATGGTTACTACTACACATGCAACAAGTTGCTTCATAGGGGTTTTTATTGTAGATCCAATATGAGAAGAAGTAATTATGCTCCACAAGCTAGTATCTCCTACTACAATATGTTGGTCTTGAGGAGAGCTATAGGTCCTCCTTGGTCTCACATTTAGATTTTTGTCCATGGTAGTCTACAAACCCGTTGTGATCTCTTCTTGTATTTTCCTTGTCTTGTGATTTTTTCCTTCATTTGTATTTGTTTTTGGAGACAAGGTAGTCACACCAAATTGAGTTTGACAAATTGAAAGTGGGTGAGAATAATCAAAATCATTCAGGTCCTCATTAATTTCATCAATAATTTTTCCTCCTAATTCCACTAAGATTTTTTCTACCACTATTGATAGAGACCTTGAGGAGGCAACTTGAGAGCCTAGAGGAATGTATTTGATATTATCCCAATTATAATTTTTTATAGGTATATCTATTTTCATGTCATTTTGAGCCATATGGTTAGGGTTAGGAGGATTATTTAGAACCACAGCCTTAACAAAAGTGTTCTAGGAGAACACATCTTCTCCATACTACTTAATTGAATCTTCAACCATCATATCTAGGACAATTAAAGAAATATCCTAAGTTGATGTTTCCTTTACCCCTAAATTTGGGATCATACAGTTATCAAATTGTGTACTCCGACTAGGATTTTCCAGTACTTGTAAATCTAGAAATTCCACCATTATTTTCAACTGTACTAAAACATTATTCTCCTTACTAGGAGTTGGTACCTTTAAAGGAGAAAAATCATTTTCTAGTTGGACATCTGACAAATCCTTACCTCCCATTGCATTTTTTGGAGAACTTCCAAGCTTTGAAGCCTAGGTACTATTTGATGTAGCCTCTTTAACCATTAAAGAAATATCTAGAAAAAAGATAAAATCATTCTTGGAAATGATGATTTTCTCAATTAGTATGCTATCTTGATCCTCATAGGTTGACCAAGATTGTGTAGCTTGATATAAATATTCTGTACTAGGCTCAACCTTTAGATGGTAGGAATGACATTATATTTCAAGCCCTTCAAGAAATATTTCTTGATGTTAGGTCTCATTCCTAGAAGTAATTTGAAAATCCCATGGGAGGGGTTTATCTTGGTGTCAAATAAAACATAGAACTTGACCAAAGCTTTGATGTTGTCAAAATAGGTCTGATCAAGCTTCTTGAAGATACCCATTTGATTGCCCATAATTTCTACTATTTGAAAATATTTGTATTCAAGTGGGAGGGCTAGCATTTGTACCTAAAATGGCAAAAAATTTATCACTATAGATGAAGGTTTAAGGTTGGGGATCTAAGGCTAAATATATAGTCTTGCACTTTGCAAGAACCACGTCTTCACTTTGAAGTCATCATCCCTTTTTTTCTTTGAGTAGAAAAAGAAATAAAAACCCCTTACCCTTATTTATGAAATGGACTTCGTTAGCTCCCACCCAATGGTCATCAACCCATTTAGTCATAACATTTTTGGTAGGGTTAAGATTCCAAAACTTACTAACAATAGCTTTTTCACAAAAATCCTTGATTTGGAAGTTGAGGTGTTCTTCCAAGAATGTCACTTCAAGGATGCCTCATAAAATTTTATTTCTCTCTTAGGCCCTTGGGTGTTGATTAACTAGTGAGTTCACCTCCTTTTTTTGTAGTTTCTTAGGTCTTAGGGTCAAACCATTTTTCTAAAAATTGGGGCTTGAGTTCCTCGTTATGTGGTCTAATGAATTTCTAAGAGGGTTTTTGAAACCGTGGTTTCCTTGATGGAGGAGAATTAAAGGAAGATCCAAATGGACTTGGTTTTATGATGGATATACTATTAGGAAAGGTCACAAAACCCTTCCCACCTTCCAATGTCTTTGAGAGAGTACTTGTGGGCCCTCAAATTTTGAGCTAACCTAATTGTTGACATTAAAATATAGGCTTTTTCTAGCCTGCAAAGCTATTCCCACTATTCCAAGTCCTTGGAGAAGGGATTACATAAGCCCAACCCTAGGACTGCCTTGAATGTTGATGATTTTCTAACTAGAATGTGGTCTTCTACCAAGCCCTGCCATCTTGAAACCCTTGCCATGGCACCTCTATGATTTTTTTTTGAAAAATTATTGTTAGCATGTGCATTTCATGCTCAAAGCTCTCCCATTTTCCTATTTGTCTCATTGGAAACAATACAAATTTAGTTGTTTTTAATGCACCTTTTAGTGTTGTAGTGTCCTACTCTAATGTTAAATTCCTAGTATATATATACATATATATGTATATATATACATTTATGTATATATATACATAAATGTATATATATACATATATGTATACATACATATATGTATACATACATATATATATATACATATATATATATATATATATACATATATATATATATATACATACATATGTATGTATACATATCTACATATGCATTTATACATATCTACATATGCATATATATATATGTATGTATATATATATGTATATATATATGTATATATGTATATGTGTATATTCATGTATATATATATATATATAGAAAATATATTTTATGGTATTTTGGCTCTACCAATATTGTGATTACTAAGAATAGTATTATGTCATTGTTTAAGTTTGGTTATTTCATTCTAAAGAGAAAGACAATAAGATTTTATGCAAAAAGGAAAAGTCACTTGATTAATTTTTAAAGTTTTGTTAGAGGCAAGTTGGCTTACTCTCTATTGTAGCTCTCACTATGTATAATTTACAATGTTCTGAAAGAAAACTTAATAAATTCAATTTAGAATCCATGATTAAAATCATTAGTTATTTCTTATTAATCACATGCTTTTGTGGCTTTTGTTAGCAAAACTAGTGCACAAACCAAGTATCTAAGCCTATATTTTTTGAGATTTTTGTTTATACTCTAAAAAGAGTAATAAGAGGAATATCAAGGGCTTATGTTGTAACTTACAAAAGGTGGAGAAATTATAGAACAATTAAAATTTAATATATACATACATACACATATATCATAACAAATCAAACATCCATTATATTTAAATTTAGTACATAGTATTCTCATATATAATCATATTTACATCTTTGTCATGATATTCACCTACATATCAATTCTCCTCTTAGAATTCCTTCTATCAAATATTCATATTATTTAAATATAATATTCTATTATCTTCTCTCACATTACCTTCTTACTCTCTTATCGAGCTCTTACCCCTTTTATCTTTTAATCCTACATATATATAAGTATAATTATATGAAAATTCTATCTAACTCTACTAACATGTTTTATGGGTGGTCTAGTAGTTGGCTAAGGATGTCACATCCAATTTTTGGTGGATTTTTTCTCATGTAGAGTGAAATCTATCTTTTCAACATTGTCCCCTTTTGAAATGATCTTTTTTGGTGTAGGTTATTTTTCCTAGTGGTTTAATTTATTTTCCCTTAGTCGTAGTTTTTTCCTACACTTTTATTAATTTTTCCTCTGATAATAAAGAGCTTATTATTTAATAACTAGGAGATAAGGAGATTTAAGGTGATGAGGTTTATTCATCCTAAAAGTGTGGATTATTTACTAATTTGGCTACTTGGTAGTCACTCCACCATCTCCTTAGTTATATATAAACTCACTACCTAGTTTGTATTTGCATATTCATTATTGTATACTTTTGTATACATGTACATTGATGCATGTAGTCATTATTCTATAACTTTTATTTGAGCTTAGAATTTAGTCTTGTCATCTTGAAATTTGTACATCTTTTTGAATTTTTGGTCTACAACTGTGTTATTTCATTTCCAGTTTTATAGCTTATCTCTCTAATATAAAAAACTTGGTTATTTATCTATTTCAAATTTCTAACATGGTACTAGAGCCTATATTTTGAGTGTTTTATGTACTTGGATTCCTGATTAAAATATTTGAGTTTTTTGTATGATCTCTTATATTATCGTAATCTCTTCTCTTTTGTTTTATATGATCTAGAGAATTAGAAAATAATTTTGAATATTTGTTAATTATATATTTACATGTGTGTTTTTGCTAAGATCTAGAGATTGCAGCTATTATGGCTATGGTGGATGTATTTTGACTGTCCCATTATGTTGAAGAGGCTCAAGAAAGTTATATTTTAACTTTTTTCACTCAAGTTTCCCACCATATGACACAACATAAAACAAGGGTTTGAAGATCAAATAATGTAAAAAACTTTTTACTGGAGCATTTTTAGCCAAAATGAACCTTACCATTGTATTCATGAGATTGAGGTGATAAAATTTTACATAAAATTCACCTATATTTATTGCAAGGAGCCATCAAGGAAAAAAAAATTCTAGGAGGATTATATGGATCCCTATATATAGTCATACAACTCTATCGATTAAAAAAAATTTCTAAAAAATTAGCGCTAAATTTACTTCTTTTTTAAAAAAGTGCTTAAGAACTTTCTCACAAGAATTAGTGCAAGGGGCCTTTTATGACCAATGCTTGGTGTTAAGGGAATAATTCCCTATGTCCTTTGCTTTCCATAGAGTCATCAATCCCCCTACCACATATAACCAATGGGTAGTTCACAATAAACTTCTAGTTGTAGACCCTTGCAAACCATGGGTGGTTAAATTTATGTATGCAAATTTTCATAGTTAATAAAAAACTTAACTGCCAAAAGATTGTGTGTGTTTAGCTAGTCCATTTCCCAAAGGTCATTGTTGTTGGTGGTGCCACCTAGGGGTTCACCATGTCCCTCCCTATAGGCCATGGTTATGTATTATGGGAGTCTGATAGAGGTCGTGTTGCCTTTGGATCTATGGTTGGTGATACTATTGTGAGAAGCTTTCTCTACAAGTATATTGTAATATTTGTAATATTTGAATAATATATTGGGAAACTTTTTGAGTGTTGGGTTTTTCTCCCAACAAGATTTTCCCCATGTAAATCATTGTCTTGTGGTATGCATGATATTTATGTTTCTTTCTATTTATTTTTATGTAACTATTGAAGATTTATAAAAAAAAATCATTTGAATCCTCCTCTCAAGATTAGTGTAGGATGTTGTTTCGCTACTTTAGCTTCCTCACAAGTGGTATCAGAGCATGACCACATTTGGTTTCAGTTTTGGGTTGGGTTTTTTCAACCTATCCAATTTTTTTATGGGAGCTTGTGTAGAAGACACTTTGTGATCTTATTGTATGAATTTTCAAATAGAATGTTCATTAGGGAGAATAGAGATGGATAATTTTTTTAGAAATAATTTTGAAAGGTGGAATTTGAAGATAGAGGATCTATTGATAGTCATGTGGTACTCATTATATAATCAATAAAATTAGTTACTACTCCTTGTCATGTGGTAGTTGTAGTATCATAGCATATTCACTATCATGCATGGGGGTATAAACTTGGATTTAATATTTTCCTTTTCACAAGGAGGGCCATACCATAATCCATTTAGGCTCACCTTTTTTCCTTGGGGGGAAATGGGTTAGGTAGCCTTGTCCTAGTATGGCACTTGTCATTGTCTCTTTTGGTTATTTGCATGCCTTCCACATATACTAAACAAGATTTGGATGCAAATGAACTGGTATAGGTTGACTCACATGTGCCTCATTAGTCTTGTCTTTGTTTTCTTTGTGTGATTGCATGTGCATAATACGATCCCCCGTATACTTTTGTTTGATGTCTCTTCATCTGAATTCCTCTATTTATATCTACATTCTTCTATATGTCATAAACATTTATATTTTCCTTGTCTTGTGTTTTTATTTTCGGGATGATGCAAGGCATCAAGACATTTAGGTCTCTTCCATGTTGACCAAAAATATTTTCTTTATTTTTTCTCTTTATGTGTCATTCTTCTAGTTCTATACGTATTTGGGGAATGATGGAAATTCCAAGCTCTATAACAACATTGTAGCAAAGTAATACTAATCCCAAATCCATAGATCCCTTATATGATTGTGGGAAACCCCTTCCCTCTTCATGACATAGATTTTGGAAACATATGAATTGGTATAGGGTTTTCCAAATAATCTCTCATGTCTTCTTTGTTGTTAGGAGTGATCATTTTCTACTTTAAATTAATTTCTCATAGTATGGTGTTAGCAATTTCTTTAAAGTGGGGGCAGACATTTGTATTATTATTTTTGAAAATTTTGGCATTCCTTATGTTTCATTGTGTGATATTCTTACTTCTTGTGATGTTTCTTTTTCTTGGTGGTGTCATTGGGTTTGATGTCCTCTAAGAGTGTGACCTTTCTTGGCATACAACTTTCCTATTAGTGGTGATGCTACATGTTGCATTCCCAAAGTTGCAAATCTTTTATCCTAGATTTTTCCTCTCTTTGAGATGTTAGGCATGATGTTCCCTAAAAGGATACCTTGTGAACTAATAAAATACCTTTAAACATGTTATTTTATTTTATTTTCATAAATTTTTAGCATAACATAGCTTGCTAGCCTTGTGAAGATCAAACCCTTTTTGTGGGCACCAATAATAACACACTTTGCTTGCCTATGGAACCTTACATTTTGTTCATAGCTGCTTAGCATAATTCAACTTGTTAGGCCTTATGAAGCTCAAAGTTCATGTTTTGTTTTGTGGTCCCTTATTGAAGTTATCTAAGGTATAGCTTTGGTATGGTATGGGAGCCTAATAAGATTCTCTCATTTTCCACCCTTGGGGGCTCATCTAGTGGAAAACCAGAGTTCTACCAGTTCTTCTGAGAATGCATGTTGTTTGCATAGTGGACAATGAGTTCCACTTGTGAAAATTTTTGGACAAACAACTTAGGCTTGATCCATATCGAGTTGGATAAACTACTAAGGCTTGATCTTCCTTTTTCTTTCTTTTAGTCTTTGACATTGTATGTTTGTGTATCTTGTCTTGCTGCTACATATCATACACCTTGTGTGTGTCCCTTTTTTCTTATGTTTTTTTCCATAGGATCTTTCTTCTAGATTCTTGGCAACCTCCTTGATATTTTTCATTGTATCTCACTAACATTTGTACACTGGGACCCCTCTTGACAATTTTTTTCTACTTTTGTGTGATTTTGATGTAGGGCCACCCTCTCACTAAAATTGGGGCTAAATGTAGTGTAGAAAAATGTATCCCTTTATATTTTGTCACTTGTTTGGGACCTCCTAGTTAAAATGACCTTAGTTGTGCCTTAATTTTGTGTTGTAAAGTGTATCCATTTACACTCACACTTATTTTGGACTCCTTTAATTAATTAAAATTAATTATGCCTTAATTGGCCCTATAATTCATTTACAAGTGAGTTAAATTACATTTTTTGAAAGGGAAACCCAACATTAATTAATGCCAATACATAACACTTTAGACTGAGCAATGTGTGTTCCAACAATTAGGGCTTGGGACCCATTCACCCATGGGTGAATAGGTCCTCCCTAAGCCTTGGAACCCATTTTAAAATATTTTTTTGGTAGTAAGTTTTTATGATCCTAAATTCAAATTTCAAAGGTTGGCTTGTAATGTTTGAATTTCAAGAAATTAAGGATAAATATAAATACAAGGTTTTTTTTTATCAAATTAACAATAGGTTTCAAGAGCACAATGAAGAGAACTTTCACAAGAGCAAATATTATTGTCAAGAGCATTCAAGAGTAGACTTCTTCATCATTTGTTGCTGCAATTAAGATCTCAAGCATCATGTAAAAGTATTTCGCAATCATTCATGTTTTTGGAGCTAACATTGTGATGTAGGTTTCAAGATCTAATCCAAGCATTCAATTCAAAGATTCAAAACAAGATTCAAGTATAAAGATCCACATCCATTGAAGCCATTTCATGCAAGATCAACATCAATATTTCAGATTTTCAAAATTTTATTCAAGGTTTTGGTGAGTTGCAACATTGAGTTGTTCATTCATCATTCCTTTCATGTTGTTTCATTTCAATTCAAGGTTTAATTACCAAAATAGGGTTTGACCAAGGAAAACCCCCATTCACCCATAAAAAAAAAATTCCCTCTCTCTTTGTGTTTTGTAAATTTTCACTTGTTAATAGATTGAAGAAAAGTTGAAGATCTCAAAAGTGCAAAATTGCATTTGTTGTCATCTCATGAAAACACAAATCCCAGATTTATTTTTTACTACCCAACTATGAGACTCAAGGAATCTAGAATTGTAGACACATGGACCCATAATATTTTTTTAGAAAGCTCAACAAATACTCATTCGCCAATAGGTAAATGAGTCCTAAGATAGCTTCTAGAAACATCATTTTGTAATAGGTGCACAACATTTTCCCTTTATTCCATCTACATGAAATAAATTGTTTTTTGTTAGTATTATGTTTCATCTTCAAAATACGCTTTTTACATGTCATGAATGAGTGAATTTGGTATTTTTAATCTTTCTCTCAAAACCCCTTTTCAGTCATTTTTTCAAAAAGTTATCTTAGGACACTTTGCAACCTACAGGGACAGTTTGCAACTATTTTTAAGATAAGTTTTATGTATCCCCCACTCATCTGAATTTCATGAAATAAATTGTGTCTCTTGGCTCTATATTTAATCTATTCAGATCTAGTCTTACATTTCATTTTTGAGTTGATTTGATATTTTATTTTCATCTCCTAAAAGTATTGTTTATTCTATACACACACATAAAAGAAAATTGCAAGATTCCTCAAAGAATTCCCTCATCTAAGGGTTGAAAGTGGATTTTAACTTGAGGGATCTCATTTCTTGAATGAAATAAAAGAATAGGTAGGTTCATTATTGTCATGCCTTGCATAACCACCCCATTTTATTCTAGAATAAAATAGGTCCCCCTTTGTCTTTTACTTTTGGCCCTTGGTTTTCTGCCTTAGGCGTTTTTCTTTCAAAGTTCTGTCGGAGGCGGAACCGGGACCAATACCGGACTTGGAAATTCCTTCTAAGTTCAGGTCTTGTTCCTTCCCCGGTTCCAGTTCTGACAAACCTTGGTTTTTGTTTCTTTTGTTCTTTTTTCGGAGTCATGTCTGGGCCCAGTTCAAAATGTTGAATTTTCTCAAGTTCCTCATTTTGGTCCTGTCCTGGGTCCGACCCCGCCTTTTCTTTTCTCTTCGTTGGTCTTTGTCGATTTGTGTCCTTTTCCTTAGGTGTTTTCTTTTCAACCTTGGGCATTTTGTTTCATGTGTTTTGGCAGACCCGGAACCAGAACCGATTTTGAACTTGGAACTTCTTCCAAGCTCCATTTTTGTACCTTCCCCGGCCCCGGTCTCACCGCTTTGGTCTACTCTCCCTTGTGCCTCTATTCATGTTGTTCCACTTGTCCCATTCTTTTCATTTTGTTTCCTTTTCACATTATCGTGGGGTTGTCCTCCCCTTTTCTCGCTCTCTTTATATTCCTTTCTTCCTCCTCTTTTAGATGATGCTGAAGGCGGGTTTGGAAATGAAATCCAAACCCAAAACTTGGAGAAACTTCTGGTTTATATTTTGGTTCCAACCCCGGTTCCTCCTTCTTGGTCGCTCTACTCCAGCTCCGCCAGTGTTTTGTTCCCTTTTTTTTTTTGTGTTTTAGGTATTCTCATAGATGAAGATCCGGGAGGGGGTATGAACTCGAGAATGTTGATTATTTCCCTGGCTCGTTCTCACCCCGACTCTGGTCCTGATTTCAGTTTTCTTTTGGCCCCACCCTGCCAATTTTGAAGGCAGGGGATGTCACATCTAGGCCATGTTTTGTCCCGATCCCAGTTCCGTTGGGACTTGTTTAAATTTTTCTTCCCATTCCCGTGTTGGCTCTGACTCCACTGGAGTTAAGTTTCTTTTGGTAAAATTCATGATATTAGTTTATTGTTCTAACGAGGACCTTGTTTTGCAGGCTCAGGTTTTGCGTGTCGTGATATATCTTAGGGAGTTGGCTAGAATTTTGAGTTCGGTGGAGGGTTTCGGTGATTCAATAGAGTTTTCCCAAGGAGAATGGGTACGTCACCGAGAAAACATTGGGTCACTATAACATCTCCCCGACCATGGGAAGTCACGCCAACTGAGGGAGGTCGCGCCTAAGTGGGTTTTAAGGGAAGGTTTGTGTTCTCGTTATGAGGTTTCACCGACTCATGTGGGTCATGCTGACGCAACAAGGGGGAGTCTATCAGTGGTCTTCGACAAAAGAACAAATATATCACCCTGACAAAAGGGTCAATTAAGTAAAACATTCGCCCAGATAATAGATGTCTATAGGACATATCCCCGACCAGATAACGCTATGGCAACACATGTGAAGTAAAAGATCCCAGTCGGCATGACTAAAGAAGGGTTTCAGCAAAATGAAAGGATCACCAAGGGTGATCCCTTCAGTGTAGTGTCTGGCCAAAGGGGTGAGGTCTCGGTGACAAGAGTGGCTTCGGCATAGGGATCTAGTCTCACCATAGGATTTTGGCAATGCGCGGAGGTCACACCAAAAGGAAATGAGCTCGAGGAGAAAGCGGGGGTTCGCTGAAGGATTGGATCTTTGCCATGTGGTCTCAATGAAGGGTTGGTGTCTCATCGACATATGATATTGATCAAACCACCGTTGATTTCCCAGGAAGCTCGCATGGCATAGGCCTGACTAATCATGAGGAAATCTATAGGATGCAAGTGATGTGGGATCCTTCTGAGATCAGGAGCCAATGGATCAGCTCAGGAACTATGATATCTAGATCTGGGGAAGATGCTCAGTGCTCTGCTTCCATGGGAGCGGTCAATGTGCAAAACAAGCAAAGAGCCAAAGGTAGAAGATAAATTCATAAAAAGAGGGGACAACTGTGAGATCTGTTGGAAGAGGTAGCTCGGCATTAATGATAATAGTCTAGGGCACTCAAAGCAGCTCCGCTGGAGTTCAAAGTTGAACACGGAGGCATGGGAGTTATGACGATAGCTGTAAAAGATCTGTAGAGTACCTCAGGGGACAATCTTCACTGACATAAGACAACAAGGATTCAGATTTATTGTGGAATCCACTTTTGTTAAAGATCTAGGTGTCGACTTCTTGACACCACGGGATATTTTGTAAACCCTAAAAATGGGTGCTGACATTCTTCTCAAGGAGATGTATAAATGGCATTCTTACCTCTTTGTAAAAGGGGGGGTTCCAGAATTTTAGTGTTAGAATTTCTAGATTAGAACTTCTAGGTTTAGAGAACTGTTTAGAGCTAGAACTGTTAGGAGTTAGTCAGCTAGTAGAAGAAGATCGAGTTGCATCTTGATTCTCAGTAATGATAGCTTCTCCTATCTTCTTAGTTAGCAGTTAGATTTCAATACAGATTGTAATGTATTTTCAAAGTTCTTCTAGTATAGATGGAAGTAGTCTGAAGACATAGGTTTTCTGTACACTGGTGATTGTGCCAGATTTGTAAATATTTCTTATTTGTCTAACCCATAGTAGGAGCAACCAGATTTGAATCTACTTCATATTGTGTTCCATAACGGTATTTATCTAAAATTAATCATCTAATTTTGAAAGCTTTCAAGGAATGAAATCTCATTTTGTGTTTTGTTGAAATGGTAGTTTATAATTAGTTGTTAAAAATTAGCACTGTGAATGAATGATATTGTGTGTTAATCACAAGTTAATTTGTTCTTCGGTTTTAGTTTAAAAATTCCTTGAAAGGCAATAATTTTAGTTAAATTGTATGAACTATTGTTCTTTTTCTGTTCCAAAACCCCGATCCATCTTTTTGTATTTCTTTAAAACCCCTGGTTAAAATAGGTTTTATTTCATGCTTGATGTTAGAATAATCCAGAAGTCCAACACCATTAGGCCCCTTGAATATTACTGTCGTATTGGCCATTAAGTAACATTAGCATAGTTGAGACCCAACTACCAAGACCTTAGGAGCTAAGGCATCCATGTGTTGCCTTTCTCTTTCAAGAGAAGCAGAGTAGCAGTATTCTGCTTGCATTGTTGTGGTGCAAAAATCGCCATAAAAAAGAATTGGCCCTAGAAGGAGGGCTAGAAGGGAAAATTGGATAAAGCTGGGTCATCTTCCCTAGAATGGCCCCATAGAGTTCTTCGGTTAGCTGGGAATCCATCATCCTTCAAAGAACTCAAGACCCCAACAAAACATAAGTATCACAGAACTAGGGCAACCATCATACCACCCTTATCAGCTCTGCTCACTCCACCAGGATTTGCACCAATACCTCAGTGGATACCCATTAATCCATCTTCCAATTCATCTCAATTATCATCACAGCTGATTCAACCCATACAACAACTGGATCAACCACCACCACTGCCACCAATGGCTTTCTTTCAAAATAATCCCTCTCCATTAGGGACTATCCCTGGAGGTTTTCATGATATTCCCAAAAACCATGAGAAATTCTACCCTAAGTACATCCATGGTGAATCACAAAGTGCCGAAGAGCACATACAAGCTTTCAAGGATGCTTGCACAAGAGCTCAAATAGCTCACCATGATGTAGTTTGTAGATTTTTCCCTTACTCCTTAGGGGATATGGCATATAATTGGTACCTTAACCTTCCTCAAGGTTCCATTTTGACCTGGACACATTTGGAAAATACATTCATTAACCAATTCAGGGTGTATGTGGATCCAGCTCTTTTATATCATTAGTTTGCTACTATAAGGAAGGAACCAGGTGAATCTTTTCCTTTATTCAATACTAGGTTCCAGCGAATGTATAGGAGATTACAAGATCCTTATCTGGTTACTGAAAATAATGCTATCCAAGCATATTTTTGGGTTATAGACCCTTTGCTAGGTTTGTTCTTGCAAAGGACATATCCCGTAGCTGGCATTGATTCTCTATCCAAAGTCTATCATTTGGCTATTAAGCTACAACAGCAAGTTAGTTCTCAACAAGGAAGTTTGAGAGGAGGTTTCCCTCCAATGGGATATCAGATGCATAGCTCAACTCCTCTATTCAACACTGTCCCAGGGATGTCTCCTTCCCAATATGCTCGGCCTATGTCTCAATTGCAAACCCAACCACCTATCCCATTCTTTGCTACTGGAACTTCTGATCTCTTTCAACAACCACAGGTTCCTCAAGGTTCCCAAGGTCATCCTAACCAAATGGGAACATCAAATCATGGTGATCAACCACCCGTTGTTAAGAGTGTGGAAAGTGAGAAGATAGTTCAACTTACCAATGAGGTAGAGACCCTAAGGAAAACGTTAGCTCAAGTTACCAATGACATGGCTCAACTACGGTTGAACCCTTCCCAAAACCAGGGGAACTACCCAAATCAGAACAGCAATAACTAGGGTACTTATCAGAGCAACAACTACAACCAAAGAGGTTATCAAAGCCAGAACAAGGGGTATAATCAATGCCCAAATAACAACAGGCAGTGGAATACAGGGCCTAATAACGGTGGAGTCCCTCACAACTATCAAGCAAATGAGGAGAGAACACATACTGCAAATGTGGCTGCCCTCAACTTCATGACCAATTGGTGCAAATTACATGATACAACAACCCATTCTAAGGTAAATTGTCCTCAAATGGAGAAAGTCATCAAGATGGCACACGAAGATGCTTGCACATTCTAGGGGAATTCACACAAAGAAGGTGGCTCGGTGGATATTGCAATGACTTATGAGCTCTTCGAGGAGGAGCCCTCATTCCCAAGGCAAGAAGAGAATGAACCCGAGGAAGATTCATATGATGTCCAAGCTTTTTAGACGAAGGGAGGATACTTCCTGAGAAATCAAGGTAAGGGGGCATTCACTACATCAGCACCTCCTAATCACATGGTGCCTCCAAATCAAAGGGCTAATAATAATCCTCCTCCGCCACAAGGCCCGCCTGATCTCCATAACAAAGGTAATCCCTCTGTGGTTTTCAAAAGTAATTCAAGTTATAATGTAGAATTTGACATTGTTTCTGAGATGCAGAAACGGAAAACTTCTTTGTCATATTTTGAAATTTTAAAGTGGTGCCCTGCCCAAAGGGAAATAGTGCTAAAAGCCTTGGAGCAAGCTGACAAGTTGAAAGGAAAGAGTAAGGTGGCACCTATTGGGGACGTGAATGCGGCCTTATATAGAACCAAGGTGAGTACTCCACCTTTCCTTTTAAGTTTAATAATTTCTGGCAAGAACTTACATAACTGTTTATTAGACTCAGGGGCTTCAAGAAATGTCATGCCATTTTCCATATGCAAGAAGTTAGGATTAAACCCTATTCAAACAAATAAGAAAGTCATTCAGCTGGACAAAACATAGGTCAATGTAGTGGGGGAGTTAAAGAACATACATGTCCAAGTTGGCTCTAAGGGATCCTTACCAACATAGATATTCAAGTGGCAGATATTCCTGAGACCTATGGTATGCTGCTAAGCTGAGATTTGATGAAAAATTTAGGGGGATATTTTCTCTTGACTTCTCACATATGTGGCTATCATGGAAAGGGATTCCTAATCAAATTAGGATTGAAAGCGAGCCTCGCCTTAAGCATATCATCAATGATTATGATTGTCTCAATGAGGTGGCATACTTTGAGACTGAGATGGGGGTTTATAAGCAAGAAGAAATTCTGACCTTCTCGGTTCTCAATCCCAAAGACATGTCAAAATTGAAGTGTCCTGATGCTACAATTAATGAAAATCAATAGGCCCTAATTAGAAAGTTGCAACAAGACCAACTATTCTTAGGGGAAGATATAGATCTGCAAAGCCTCCTACTTCCTAATTGGTGTAGGATACATTATCAAACTCATTCTGAGTTGGCTTGCCAACCCTACATCGACATTCTAAATCATGTTTCTAAAACTAAGGAAGCTAGCTCAAGCTGCCCTAAGGCCATTGCAGACTACTTCTCATTTGAGGCCAAGGAAGCAATTATGTTATCTAGGGATACAATACTCTCAAAAGGAATCTCTTCTCAAATCAAACCTGCTCTAGACACATGCCCAAATCAACATATTGTTGAGGAATAGCCCCAAGATCTGCTTAACACCCCTGTGCTTACAAATGAAACAAAACCCAAGGGGTTAACAAAAGACACTAGTGATGGTCAGAAGGATAGTCACGAGTCAAATGCTATAACTAAATATGAATTGGAAAGCTTGCCTAAGTAACTTACAGACCACCCTTCCCTTATACCTGATGTAAAAGATCAAGGAGTTCCACATCTGGCTCATTCTACTCAAGCACCCATAACAGCTTCAAAACAATCAGCCCTAGCCCACGATCAACTATGGACCTTACCTTTGATGGATCCAAGTCCAAGACTGGTTGTGGTGTTGGAATTGTGCTAACCAGACCAAAAGGAAAAGTTTTCTTTGCTTCTTATAGGCTACAATTCGGGTGCACTAATAACATAGCTGAATGTGAAGCCCTAGCTTGAGGATTAATGTTTGCACACAAGAAGAGGGTCACTACCTTGGTAGTCAAGGGAGATTCAGAAATAGTAGTCAAGCAAGTTCATAGCTAGTATACATGTCACAACAAAAGGCTGGCTGCATATAGAAATAGGGTATGGAACCTAATCGAAGAATTTGATGCCTTTGGGATTAGTCTTATCCCAAAAGAAGAAAATCAGGTAGCTGATTCACTAGTTGCTGCAAGCACCTTGGAACCTGTGCAAGGCTCCAAATTCAAAAGATTCTCATTGGAACTGATGTCCACCCCAATTTTTCCTAACAATATTAAGAATTTCCAAATCTTTGATGATGATCAGCACATTTTGGCATTCTTGGCAAGCTCAAATTTCTTTGAAGGGAAAATTATTGATGAGTCTAACAGAGATCAAGGCGATTAGAACCCTAAAAAATGTGATACCGAAGGGGTCCTTAATCTAAAAAGTAATAACATTCCCAAGGGAATGGTTGCTCTAGAGAGAATCTTTGACTCAGATCTGAGGGCTCGAGAGAAGGCATCAGCTAAAGAAAAGGGAGGTGAATATGAGACAGTTAACCTAGCTGACTCAGGCCCTAAAAGGAATGTCTACATAGGGAAGGCTTGCCCTGAAGCAATCAGGGAAGACATATTGATGGCACTAAAAAAGGATATTGCTGTGATAGCTTGGGGATATAAAGACCTACAGACATTTGATGCTCTGATTGATGCTTTGATTGAACCATTGATCTATAAAGAAGTTCATAAATTGCTATCTGTGAGGATAATCTTCTCTATGCACCATTCAACTTGGGTGGCTAACCTAGTCCCTATTCATAAGAAAAATGGAGAGATCAGACTATGAGTGGACTTCATAAATCTAAATAGAGTTTCAAAAAAGGATAACTACCCACTCCCTTCCTTGGATGAGGTATTGCAGACTGTCAACGAATTTAAAATGATGTCATTCTTGGATGGTTAATCAGGATACAATCAGGTTATGGTCGACTTTGAGGATAGGATGAAGATGGCTTTTACCACCAAGTGGGGGATGTTTTCATACAGGAGGATGCCTTTCAGTCTGATAAATGTTGGAGCAACTTTCCAGCGTGCCATGGACATAGCTTTCAAGGACCTAATTGGAAAATGCATTATTGTTTACATAGATGACCTGACAGTGTTCTCCAAGGATCGATTGAACCACACTACAGACTTAGCCAAAGTTCTTCAAAGATGCATCCAATATAGAGTTTCCTTAAATCCCAAAAAGTGTGTTCTAAGTTTCTGAAGGGAAGCTCTTGGGACACATAATTTTAGAAATAGGAATAGCCATTGACCCAGATTGAGTTGAGTCCATTCTCAAGATAGCCATGCTAGGAAGCAAGAAGGAGATGAGGTCTTTCTTTGGAAAGATCAACTTCGTAAGGAAATTTATTATAGTCTTTGTAGAGATTGTAAAGCCATTAAATGAGATGATGAAGAAGTATGCCAAAATAGAGTGGAGTGATGAGGCGAAGGTTGCATTTTCTCAAGTCAAGTGATCCATTTCAGAAGCTCCAGTCCTTACTAGCCCTAACTACTCGGTACCATTTTATGTTTATTCTTTTGCCTTATAGCATTCTTCTGTAGCTATCCTAACTCAGCGAAAAGAAGAGGGGGAAGAAAGGCCAATTGCTTTCATGAGCTCTCCATTCAAAAATGCTGGAGTAAAATAAGCAAGCTTTTGTACTGGTCTGAGCTATTAAAAAATTCAAGCACTACATCCTTCGAAGCCAAGTCATTGTTGCGGTTCCTAATGCCTCTGTCAAGTCTCTACTAATGCATAGCGAGCTAGGAGAAAGAAGAGGGAAATGGATGGCCATCTTGCAAGAGTTTGATTTAGAGATACACCCTATGAAACTTGTCTGAGGTACTAGTTTGTTTGAATCCATGGCTGATACGGGTAACAACATTATTTGTCAACAATATACTACTCAATCGTTCTCAAACAACCCATGGTATGCTAATCTCATTTATTTCATGCTCAATAACCAGTGTTCAAAGGAAATGAATGCCACTCAGAGGAGAGCCCTGAGATTGAAAAGCTCACATTACATGCTCAAAGGGGGGCTCTTATACAGAAATAATTATGAAGGAATGTACTTAAGATGCCTTGATCATCAAGAGGCTAAACATGTGATCTCTGAGTTTCATGGGAAGCATGGAACAGGTCATAGATCTGTCGATTCACTAGCACACCAGATCCTCCGATCTGGTTATTACTAGCCTTGTGTATTTAAGAATGCATGATTAGCATGTGAGAACATGCCACATGTGCCAAGTTTTTGCACCAAGGGAACACCATTCAGCTATGCCACTACAGCCCATTTATGAGGTAAGGCCCTTTGCCCAATGGGCATTGGATTTCATTGGGGTTATCAACCCAAAATCTACTAGAGGGTATAAATTCATCTTGACTGCTATTGACTACTAAACAAGATGGAGGGAGGCTATACCCTGCAAAAACAACACAACAAAGGTAGTGATCAAGTTCCTAACCGAATACATCACTACAAGGTTTGGGGTACCCTTTGCTCTGGTATGTGACAATGGTTCTACTTTCTCTTCTACTAAGTTTATTTCTTGGGCCTATAATCACAAGATTGTCTTGAAGTATTCATCAAATTATTACCCACAAGGCAATGGAATTGCAGAGTCTACTAATAAGAATCTCTTAGGCATGATTAAGAAACTCTTAGAACATAACCCTAGAGACTGGCATACCTAGCTTAGATTTTCATTATGGGCAGATCGGACTAGGATTAAGGTTGCCTTAAACACCTCACCATTCAAGCCGATATATGGCCAAGAGCCTGTCTTTCCCATCCATTTGCAAATACTTATCCTTGAGTTCATGCAAAAATTTACTCCAAGGATAGTAGGATACAAGTCAGATTAGTTGCTTTGTTGAAGTTGGAAGAGCAGAGAGATGTGGCCCTACAACAATTCTTTAGGCGTTAGGTTGTTGTCAAATGCTGGTTTGACAAAAGAGCTAAGCTAATAACTTTTAGGATATCTGACCTCGTATTATTATGGGACAAAGCCAGTGAAAAGAAAGGCAGTCATCAGAAATTTGACAAACTTTGGCTGGGTCCTTATCAGATTGTTGAGATCTTAGGAGAAAATACTTTCTAATTGAGTAGTTTAACTAGAGAACCTATCCCCTTGCCTGTCAATGGACAGTTTCTTAAACATTATTTTGAATCATGAAGTTGGCATTTTGACAGGTAGTGTATTTATATAAATAATTTCTGCCTGTAAATAATCCCTGTGTATAATCTCCCACTCTTTGTGTAAATAATGTGGCTCTTGTTTGTAAATAGTTTGTTGTTTATTTGCTTTTCTTCCTGTTCTTTCCTTCCATTTCCTTTGTTCTTTATTTTGTTTTTGTTTTGTTCTTTGGGGTTGTTATCTAAAGCATGCTTTGGTCATTAGGAGAGAAGTGGTTTAAATATTTTTAGGTTCCCTGATTGGATGATTTTGTCCCCAATTCTTTGTTTCATGCTTGTTGTCAATAAAAGTTGTGGAAAGTTTTCAAACAAGGTGCTAAGTAGGTAACTCTCATCAGCTCCCCTGAATCTGTCATAAATTATCAAGATCATCTCCTCTTATAAGGGTATATTTGTCCTAGGACTATGGTGTTGTAAGATTTGAGTGAAAAATCTGATCTCCCAAGTCCTGTTATGAGGTCCACGGTAGTTTTCAACCCATATCAGATGTTTAACATCTGACATATTGAAAAGAAAGAGAAGAATTAAATGAAATATCTGAAGAAGAAAAAAAAGGGATTATCAAAAGTAGAAGATTCAATATGAATGGGTAATTCTAGTATCTCTATCAGGGCTATGGACGCCTGACTGGTGGTGGAGAAATGCCCAGGATATCACTACACAAATAGAAATCAACTCATGTAGCTCAAATCTTGCACATTGTTGTCTGAAAGATGAGGAAAACTTTATAAAAGAGTGATTCACAATCAAGCACACATGTAGATTTATGGGTAGCCGTTAATTGACTTACATTTGAGATTCTAGCTCTACCTTGTTGGTTTTAACTGACCTAACTAGAGTTGTAATGTTCATGAACCAAGAGTTCTGGGTAGCTGAATCCTTCAGATTCATGAAAATTGTTAAACCATTTTCCCAGCCAAGTCACCATTTGTCATGCCTTGCATAACCACCCCATTTTATTCTAGAATAAAATAGGTCCCCCTTTGTCTTTTCCTTTTGGCCCTTAGTTTTCTGCCTTAGGCGATTTCATTTCAAAGTTCTATCGGAGGTGGAACCGGGACCAATACCACACTTGGAAATTCCTTCTAAGTTCGGGTCTTGTTCCTTGGTTCTAGTTCTGACAAACCTTGGTTTTCATTTCTTTTGTTCTTTGTACGAGTCGTGTCTGAGCCCAGTTTGGAATGTTGAATTTTCTCAAGTTCCTCGTTTTGGTCTCGTCCCATGTCTGACCCTGCCTTTTCTTTTCTCTTCGTTGGTCTTTGTTGGTTTGTGTCCTTTTCCTTAGGTGTTTTCTTTTCAGCCTTGGGCATTTTGTTTCATGTGTTTTGGCAAACCCAGAACTGGAACCGATTATGAACTTAGAACTTCTTCCAAGCTCCATTTTTGTTCCTTCCTAGGCGCTGGTCCTGCTGCTTTGGTCTTCTCTCCCTTACGCGTTTGTTCGCGTTGTTTTGCTTGTCCCATTCTTTTCATTTTGTTTCCTTTTTGCATTATTGTGGGGTTGTCCTCCCCTTTTTTCGTTCTCTTTCTATTCCTTTCTTCCTCCTCTTTCGGATGACGTTGGAGGTGGGTTGAAAATGAAATCCAAACCTGAAACTTGGAGAAGTTTATGGTTCAGATTTTGGTTCCAACTTCAGTTCCGCCTTATTGGTCGCTCTGCTTTGGCTCCGCTAGTGTTTTGTTCCCTTTTTTTTGCATTTTGGGTATTCTCGTGGATGTGGATCTGGGATGGGGTATGAACTCAGGAATGTTGATTATTTCCCTAGCTCGTTCTCACCTAGACTCCAATCTTGATTCCATTTTTCTTTTGGCCTAGCCCTCACCAGTTTTGAAGGCAAGGGATGTCACATCTGGGTCATGTTTTGTCCCGATTCTGGTTCCACTGGGACTTGTTTAAATTTTTCTTCCCATTCCTGTGTTGGCTTTGCCTCCACCGGAGTTAAGTTTCTTTTTGGTAAAAGGCATGATATTAGTGTATTGTTCTAACAAGGACCTTGTTTTGCAGGCTCAAGTTCTGTTCATGGTGATCTATCTCAAGGAGTCAGCCAAAATTTTGAGTTCAGTGGAGGGTTTCAGCAATTTAGTGGATTTTCCCCAAGGAGAATGGGTTCGTTGCCAAGAAAACATTGGGTCACTATAACATATCCCCAACCACGGGAAGTCATGCCGACTAAGGGAGGTTGTGCCTAAATGGGTTTTTAGGGAAGGTTAGCATTCTCATTATGAGGTTTCCCCGACTCATGTGGGTCGTGCCGATGCAGCAAGGGGGAGTCTATCGGTGGTCTTTGGAAAAATAACAGAGATATCACCATGACAAAAGGGTCAACTAAGTAAAAGTTTCTCTAAGACAATAGATGTCTGCAGTACATCTAGCCAACCGGATAATGCTATGGTGACACATGTGAAGTAAAAGAGCCCAGTGGGCACAACTAAAGAAGGGTTGCAGTGAAATGAAAGGATCACCAAGGGTGATCCCTCTGGCGTAGTGTCTAGCCAAAGGGGTGAGGTCTCGGCAACAAGAGCGGCTTTGGCATAGGCATCTGGTCTCACCATAGGATCTTGGCAATGGGCGAAGGTCACACCGAAAGGAAATGAGCTCAAGGAGAAAGTGGGGGTTCGCTAAAGGATTGGAGCTTTGCCATGTGGTCTTAGCAAAGGGTTGGTGTCTCACCGACATACAATATTGATCGGACCACCGTTGACTGCCCAGGAAGCTCGCATGGTGCAAGCCCGACTGATCACGAGGAAATCTGTAGGATGCAAGTGATGTGGGATCCTTCTAAGATAATGAGCCAATGGACAAGCTCAGGAACTATGATATCTGGATCTAAAAAAGAAGCTTGGTGCTTTGCTTGCATGGGAGTGGTCAACGTGCAAAACAAGTAGAGAGCCGAAGGTAGAAGATAAAGCCATAAAAAGAGCGGACAGTTGTGAGATCTGCTCGCAGAGGTAGCTTCGCATTAATGATGATACTTTAGGGCACTCAAAGTAGCTCTACTAGAGTTCGAAGTTGAACACAGAGGCATGGGAGTTATGATGATAGCTGCAAAAGATCTGTAGAGTACCTCAAGGGACAATCTTCAGCGACATAAGACAGCAAGGATTCAGATTTATTGTGGAATCCACTTTTGTTAAAGATCTGGGCGTCAGCTTCTTGACACCACAGGATATTTTGTAAACCCTAAAAACGGGTGCTGACATTCTTCTTAGGGAGATGTATATATGGCATTCTTGCCTCTTTGTAAAAGGGGGGTTCCAGAATTTTAGTGTTAGCATTTCTAGATTAGAACTTCTAGGTTTAGAGAACTGTTTAGAGCTAGAACTGTTAGGAGTTAGTCAGCTAGTAGAAGGAGATTGAGTTGCATCTTGATTCTCAGTAAGGAGAGCTTCTCCTGTCTTCTTAGTTAGCAGTTAGATTTCAATACAGATTGTAATGTATTTTCAAAGTTCTACTAGTATAGATGGAAGCAGTCTAAAGACACATGTTTTTTGTACACTGGTGATTGTGCCAGATTTGTAAATGTTGCTTATCTGTCTAACCCACAGTAGGAGCAACCATATTCGAATCTACTTCATATTGTGTTCTAGAATGGTATTTATCTAAAATTAATCATCTGATTTTGAAAGCTTTCAAGGAATGAAATCTCATTTGTGTTTTGCTTAAATGGTAGTTTATAATCAATTGTTAAAAATCAGCACTGTGAATGAATGATACTATGTGTTAATCACAAGTTAATTTGTTCTTTATTTTTAGTTTACAAATTCCTTGAAAGGCAATAAGTCTAGTTAAATTGGATGAACTATTGTTCTTTTTCTGTTCCAAAACCCTGATCCATCTTTTTGTATTTCTTTAAAACCCTTGTTAGAATAGGTTTTATTTCATGCTTGATCTTAGAACAATCCAAAAGCCCAACACCAGTAGGCCCCTTGAATATTACTGTCGCATTGGCCACTGAGTAACATCAACAAAGTTGAGACCCAACTACCAAGACCTTGGGAGCTAAGGCATCCATGTGTTTCCTTTCTCTTTTAGGAGAAGCAGAGTAGCAATATTCTACTTGCATTGTTGTGGTGCCGAAATCGCCATAAAAAATGACATCCCTTTTCCCTTTCTATTTATAGTAAGTTTGGTGAAATATTCAAAATTTAGTATAAAACCCTATATTTTTTGAACCCGAACCTATTTTTCTATGTCTCATTACCTTCATTCTTTTATATTTCGTAAACCTTTATCTTTTATTTTTTCTTGTGTTTTACTTTTGGGGATGACACAAGGTGTTGAGACATTTAGGCCTCTTCCATTTTGACCTAAAATATTTTCCTTTTTTTTCACTCTTTATGTGTCATTCTTCCAGTTCTATGAGTATTTGGGGAATGATGATGTTTACAAGATTTATAATAATAATGTAGCAAAGAAATACACTGATCCAAAATCCATGGGTCCCTTATGTGTTTGGGATTTCATTTGGGGGTAATCCCTTTTTCATGATGTAGCTTCATTTTGAAACATATGCTTGACATCTAGGGCTTTCCAAATAAGTTGTCATGTATTCTTTATTGTTTAGCATTGATCATTTTCTACTTTAAATTAATTTCTCACAACATAATGTTTATCAATTTCTTTAAAGTGGGAGCATTCATTGGAATTATTATTTTGACATTTTTACATATATTTCATGTTTCATAGTGTAGTCTTCTTACTTCATGTGATGTGTCTTCTTCTTGGTTGTGTCATTGTGTTTGATGTCCTTCAAGATTGCAATTTTTCTACTCGCATATTCAATATTCCTCTTAGTGGTAATGCTACATATTGCATTCCCTAAGTTTTGAATATTTTCTCCTTGACTTGTCCTCTCTTGGAGACATTAGGTAGGATGTTCCCTAAGAGGAGACCTTTCATGAACTAATCAAAACCCCTTTGAACATGTCTTATCCTATTTGCATATTTTTTCATGAGTGCTTAGCATAACACAACCTTCTAGTCTTGTGAAGCTCAAAGTTACAACCCTTTTTCATGGCCACCAGACATAACACATTGTGCTTGCTAGTAAGGCCATGTTTGTTCATAAGTGTTTACCATAACACAACTTGCTAGACTTATGAAGCTCAAAGTTCATATTATGTGGAACCTTATCAAAGTTATCAGGAGGTATAACTATAGTGTGGTTAATTCAATGGGAGCCTAATAAGATTCTCTCATTGGCCACTTTTGGGATATCACCTAATGGACAATGGATTTCACTAGCCCATGTGAGTGTGCATTATTGTTTACATAGTGGAAAACGAGTTTCACTTGTAAATGTTTTTAGAAAAATAGCTAAGGCTTGATCTACATCGAGTTGGACAAATAGTTGAGGATTGATCCACCCTCTTTTCTTTTTCTTTTTTCTTTCTTTGATTCTTTGACATTGTATGATTGAGTATCTTGTCATTGCTGCTACATATTTAACAAAGGTATGTGTTTCTTTCTAGCTTTGTTGGTTTTCCATGAGATCATATATCTTAGGGGATTGATCATCCTCCTTGACCTTTATCATCTTATCTTTCTAGCAGTTGTACAATTAGACCTCTCTTGATTGTTTATGTTAGTGTGAGTTTGACACAAGGTCATCCTCTCACTAAAGTGGGGGCTAAATGTAGTGTAGAAAAGTGTACTCCATTATATTTTCACACTAGTTTTGGTCCCTCTTAATTTAATTGGACTTAAATATGTCTTAATAAGTTACATCTACAAGCCTAGTAAATTGCATTTTATGAAGGGGAAACTTGACAATAATTAATGCCAACACATAACACTTTACCTTGAGCAATGTGTGTTCTAGGAATAGGGACCTAGGATCCATTCCCCCATGGGTGATGGGTCCACCCAAGGCCTTTGAACTTGAATTTAAATTATTTTTTTTGGCTATATTTTAATATCCCTAAATTTAAATTTTCATGTCAGCTTGTAATGTTTAATTTTTGAGAAATTAAGGATACATACGTATAAATAAAAGGTCATTTTACTAAGTTTTTCCTAGCATTTTGAAGTGAGAAAAAGTATAGAAAAACTTACGATCAAGGGAATTCAAGAGAATATTTATTATTTATTTATTGCAACAATCAAGATCTCAAGCATCATGTCAAAGTCTTTTACAATCATGCATGTTTTTAGAACTAACATTGTGATGTAGGTTTCAAAGATAAAGTCAAAGCATTCAAGTCATATTTCAAGCATCAATATCCACATCCATTGAATCCATTTCATGCAATATCAACTTCAAAATTTTAGATATCCAAAGGATTATTCAAGGGTATGGTGAATTACAACATAACATTGTTAATTCATCATTCCTTTCACATTTCGTTATTTCAATTTAAGCTTTAATTACCTAAATGGGGTTTGACCAAGGAAAAACCCCATTCACCAAAAAAAAAAAAATTCCCTCTTGTGTTTTTGTTACAGATCTTATGTTGAAGAAGGATTAAAGATCTCTTGAAGTGCAAAATTAGAAAAGTTGTCAAAGTTATCATCAACCCACAAAAACTCACCTACAGATTTGATTTATGACTTTTTTACAGTAAAACCTAGATCAAATGGAAGCTACAGATTGGCATTAGAGGATCCTAAAAATAAATTGAAATCCCTGAGAAAAGATCCATTCGCTCATAGGAAAATGAGTCCTAATTTTCCTCCTAAAACTGTCTTTTGGTGAGTAGTACACAATGTTCTACTCTTCTCAGGTCTATAGAAAAGATTTATGTTTATGTTAGTACTGAGCTTTAAAATTCTATTTCAAGTTTAAATTGGCATAATTGAAAATATTTTCCATTTTCTAGTTTTCCTCCCAAAAGTGTTGTTTAGGGTAATACCCCCATCCTCAATCATAAGGAAATTAGTAGATTCCCTCATTTAGTTTCTCACCTAAGGGTTGTAGGTCAATTATTTTTGTAGATCTCATTTCCTAATGAAAATAGGAAGATAGATTTGTCATATCTCCATTTCCCCCCATTTCAAATTAATCCAATTTATTTTCCTATGTTTTAGGGTATAGGGTTAAGGGTATTGGGTTTTAAAGGATTAAGGGTTTACAGAACAAGGTTGAATGTAGGTTTTAGGTTTTATGGATAATGTTTAGGGTTTAGGTTATAAGGTTGAGTTTATAGGGTATTGGAATGAGGGTTGAGGGTGTAGGGTTTATGGTTTAAGGTATAGGGTTGAGGGTTAAGGGATAGAGTTCAGATTTGAGGGTATAGGGCTAAGTGTATAGACTATACCTAGTTTAGGGTTTATAATATTGGGTATAGGGTTGACTGCATTAGTTTTATGGTTTATGGTTTATGGTTTATGGTTTAGGGTGTAGGGTACAAGGTTGAATGTTGGGTTTAGTATTTAAGTATAGGGTTGAGAGATAATGTTTAGGGTTTAGGGTATAATGTTGAGGGTGTAGGTTATAGGGATGAGGGTTGAGGGTTTAGGGTTTAAGGTATAGGGTTGATGGTATATGGATAAGTGTATAGGGTATAGGGATTAGGGTTTAGGAGATTGAGAGAGAGGGGGAGATGATGGTGCAATAAAGAGTATAGAGGGAAGTAGAGAGTGAGAGAAAGATGGACAAAGATAGAGGGAGAGAGAGGGAAGGAGGGAGTGAGAGATGGAGATGGAGATGGAGATAGAGATAGAGATAATTATATAGGGAAGGAGAGATAGAGAGGGGGAGGAGTGAGGGAGAAGTGTAGAGAGAGAGATAGGTGATATGTAGAGAGAGGAGGGAGGGAAGAAAGGAGGGAGGTCTAGAGAGAAAAAAAGTGAGATATAGAGAATGAGAGAGAGGGAGAGAGAGAGGAGGATGGATATATTTAGAGAGAGTGGGGGGAGGTGGCAAAGAGGAGGAGAGCTAGGGAGGGAGAGAGAGAGGTGGGATAGAGAGAGAGAGGTAAGATAGAGAGAATTAAAGAGGGAAGGAGAGAGAGAGAGGGAGGGAGAATGTTGGATAGATTGAGATAGAAGACGTAGAGAGAGGTATATAGGGATAGGTTAGATATATAGTAGAGAGCGAAGGTGTGTGGGAGGAAAGAAAGAGCGAGATATGTAGGGAAGAGGGTTAAGTGTGTAGGGTTTAGGGTTTAAGGTATAAGGTTGAGGAATAGCATTCAGGGTTCAAGGTAAGGGATTAGGGTTTAGGATATTAGGTATATGGTTGAGGGTTGAGGGTTGAGGGTTTAGGGCACAAGGTTGAATGTAGGGTTTAGAATTTAATTATAGGGTTCAAGGTTGCATATTTATAGTTAAGGGATAATATTTAGGGTTGAGGGTCAAGGTTAAGTGTATATGGTATAAGGAATAAGGCTTAGGGTATAGGGTATAGGGTTGAGGGTTGAGGGTATAACGTATAACATTAATGGTTGAGAGTGTAGATTTTATGGTTTAGGTATAGGGTTGAGGTTTTAGGGTATAAGGTTGAGGGTATAGGGTATAGGGATGATTTTTGAGGATGTAGGGTTTAGGGTTGAGGGTTGAGGGATGGTGTTCAAAGTTTAGAGTATAGGGTTAAGTGTATAGGGTATAGGGATTAGGGTTTAGAATATTGGGTAGAGGGTTGAGGGTAGGGTTTAGGATTGACGGTTTAGGGTACAATATTGAATGTAGGATTTAGGGTTTAAGTTTATGGTTGAGGGATAATGTTAATGGTTTAGGTTATAATGTTGATGGTATAGGGTATAAGGATGAGGGATGAGGGTGTAGGGTTTAGTGTATAGGGATTAGGATTTATGATATTCAGTATAGGGTTTGGGATATTGAGAGAGAGGGTGAGAGGGAGAGAGGGAAGGAGAGAGGTGATAGAGAGTGAAGTAAAGAATGGAGGAAAGTAGAGAGATTAAGAGAGAGAGAGGTAGAGAGGGAAGGTGGGTGGAAGGAAGGAAGAGAGAGAAAGGGGGAGATAGAGAATATTAGAGGGAAGGAGAGAGGGAGGGAGGGAGAGGTGAGATAAATAATGGTGATTTATAGAGAGTAGAGATGGAAGGAGAGAGTGAGAGAAATATGAGAGAGAGAGGAGGAAGTTGGGGAGATTAAGAGAGATGGAGAGAGGGAAGGAGGGAGGGCGAGGTAGAGATGGAGAGAGGGAGACTTAGAGAGAATGGTGAGATAGAGAGTAGAGAGGAAAGAAGAGAGCGAGAGAAATATGGAGAGAGATATAGGAGGAAGATTGGGATATTGAAAGAGAGGGAGAGAGAGGGAAGGATGGAGGGAGATGCTGAAAGATAGAGAGAGAAAGAGATACAAATAGACAGATAGAGAGAGAGTGATGGAGGGAGAGGGGAGATAAAGATAATTAGAGAGGGGAGGAGAGGTAGAGTGATACAGGGAAGTAGAGAGGGAATGAGGGAGGGGGAGAGAGAAGTGAGATAGAGAGGTGTAGAGAGTGGTAGGGAGTGATGGATGGAGAGGTAGGTAGATAGGGAGGGAGAGGGAGAGGTATGGATGGAGAGAATGGGAGGTGAGAGAGGTGAGATAAAGAGCAATATATAGAGAGTGATAGGTAATGATGGATGGAGAGTAAGATAAAGAGAAATATTGAGAGTTGTAGGAAATGATGGATGGAGAGGTAGGTTGAGGGGGAGAGGGGAGATATACATAAGTAGATAGGGAGGGAGAGAGAGGTTAGATAGAGAGAAATAAAGAGAGTGGTGGAGGGAGAGGTAGGTAGAGAGAGGGATAGAGGAGACAAAGATAAGTAGAGAGGGAAGGAGAAGTAGAGAGAGATGAGAGATAGAGTTAGAGAGGGAATAAGGGAGGAAGGGAGAGGTAGGGAGGGAGAGAAAGGTGAGATAGAGAGGTGTATAGAGAGAGAGAGTGGTAGGTATGATGGATGGAGAAGTAGTTAGAGAGATAGATTGGGAGATAGAGAGTAGATAGGGAAGTGAGAGAGATGAGATAAAGAGAAATAGAGAGAGTGTTAGGGAGTGATGGAGGGAAAGGTAGGTAGAGAGAGAGAGAGAGATGGATGAGAGGTAGGTAGAAAGGGATTAGGGAGATAGAGGGTAGAGAGGGAAGGAGAGGGAGAGGTATGGATGGAAAGAGTGGGAGGTGACGGAGGCAAGATAGAGAGAAATAGAGAGAGTGACAAGAAGTGATGGATGTAGAGGTAGGGAGGGAGAGGTAGGGTGGGAGAGAGAGGTGAGATAGAGAGAAATAGAGAGAGTGATAGAGGGAGAGGTAGGTAGAGAGAGGGAGAGAGGAGATAAAGAGAAGTAGAGAGAGGAGAGGTAGAGAAAGAGGAGAGATAGAGAGAAGTAAATAGGGAATAAGGGAGGGAGGGAGAGGTAGAGAGGGAGAGAAAGGTGAGATAGAGAGGTGTAGAGACAGAGTGTTGTAGGGTGTGATGAATGGAGAGGTAGGTAGATAGAGGGATTTGGAGATAGAGAGTATATAGGGAAGAAGAGAGGGAGAGAGAGACTTCTTGAGCTCAAGGGAGAGAGAGTCAAATAAAGGGATGGAGATAGTGAGAGAGAGGTATAGAGTTTAAGGGATAAACAATGAGAGAGATAGAAAGAGAGAAATAATTCAAATTGCTAGTTACTAAAATTTGGCCTCCTGATTACTAAAACTCAACATGATGATTACTAAAATTTGACCAATCTAACAATTTTTAAGATCTTCCAAAAACTAGAATTTGTATTATAACTTCTAGAGATCCAAAACCACTCTCAAATATCCTGAAACTATATGCATTAAGTATAACTTAAATTAAATGTTTATCTCATGTATATAGTTTCCCTAAAGCTAACAAGATGAAAGAGAAAAAAAATAGAACAAAAAAAATCAATGTAGACCAAAATGTGAGTGTGTTATGATGCACTCACATTTTGGAAATGCTTTTTTAAATTCAAAAAATATGTCATTTTTGAATTTCAAACCAGAATGTGAGTGCATTATGATGTGCTCATTTTTTGGCTTGGTAATGACCAAGCCTAGGCTCAGTCACTACCAACCCATAACACGAACGTGTTTTACTATAACATTCTCGCATTTTCACTATTTTGGGTTGAAAAAGTGAAATGGCCACTTTTGGCCTCCTATATTTTTGCACACACCCTATATATCATCCACAAACTTTACAATTATAAATTTAGTCATCCATAAATAAGAAATTATGAAACTTTTAGCATGTCAACCTACATCTTCATGTTGGAAGTATACAAAAATGATAAAAGCATTATTTATATCTCTTCTAGATGAGTTGGCCTGAGTCATATGAAATTTACAATCACTCCATAAACTCCTCTCTAACTTAAACTTGTGGTACACATCATTAACATACCCAATTAGACCTCAACAACAACATAACTTCTCAAAATATCTTGAAACAACTGTACAATACTAGAAACAAGAAAGATCTTCATGCACTTCATACCTGAAATACTATGAGACATATGGAGAGTCCACACAAACTCATACAACTAATCTTCACAATATCCTATTGGTGCAAGTACCCAAACATATGTTTTGTAGAAAAATAGAAATCAAAAACCAATTGTAGCACTTTGTTACTTGAAAATTGAACTTGTAGAGCACTAAAACACTTGAATTTTCAATATAGCATGCATTAGACATCATTGAGTATGTTCAAAAATATGTATGACTATATCTTCACTTCCAGAGGAATGTGAAGCATTCTAACAAGCATTCATCACCACTTTTCTCTGTAAGAGCACAAACCAAAAAAATTCACTTGTAACTTTCATTGCAAAAGGATCAATGACTTGAAATGTTGGATATAACACCTTCAAATATCTATTGAATTATCTTCAAAATCACAAGACTAAATCTTACTCTTCAGAAGGATGCAAACCAAAACATTGTGTCTCTTCCCTAGGGTATATATTAGGAATACCTTAGACATAAAATTTTCAACTTATCATTGAGTGTGGTACACAAAACTGGAAAGATATAAATGTAGACATAGTGAAAAAAATATTAGGACATGTGTACCCACCTCTACATCATACATAGACAACCAACTAATCCATATAATACAATGTTGAATTACACCATTAGACATCTCTACACATCAATTTTCTTCGAAGCATATATAATATTCAACACACTTTTGATATCAATGAAAACCAAGCTTATCAAGTTGAAACAATCTCCCCCTTTGTCATTGATGGAAAAACCAAAAAGATGAGCAAAAACACTACCCCTTAGGTGCACATTTCTCTCTCCCCCATTGACATCAAGGGAAAAGGTTAATAAAAAAATTATTTGTATATACATGTAGACTCCCACTTAATCTATACAACTTTTACTCCCTCTAGGATGTAAAAAATATCTCCATATCTATTCCACATATATATGCAACAATAGAAAGAAAGATATCTTACACCAAAAACCAATCACAACTCACTTGGAAGGTAGAATGCATTTGTAGATGTATTTGAGTTGAATAAAGTTACTATCCCATTGCTTCTTAGCTATAGTTAAGGTTTGGACTTGAGAGGACAACTACAAAAATGCATCTTCTACATCTTCCAAAGAAGATGGTGCCTTGTATTTTTTAACCACACCATTGGCCTTTTCCAAAAGTCTAGTAAGTGAAGCCAACCATAGGCTTCTAGTAAGTGAAGCCAACCATAGGCTTACTACTTCTCTCAACTATATCACCCGACCTTTGAACTGATCCCTTTGATCTTGTAGTTATTGTATCTAGGTTTGCAAGATTTGCACTTATGCCTTGATGGCACCATAACTATCTTGTATTAGATTATATTTTATAACCACATTGGTGATCTGCACTTTAATTGCACTTATTTGATCCTTTATACTACTTGTTGTAGCTATGCATTTCAAACAGAAACATATAAAACTTTAGCTTCCTCTAGGCACTTCTAAGTATCTTTGATACAAAATTATAATTTGGCCAAAGTGATGTCACATTTCCCAAAGGAATCATTCAATATCCTTTCATTGATCTTTAGTTATGTGTGCTTCTCTACATGAGATGAATATGTCTCAAAAGACTCAATTAACTGCTTCATCTATTATGTAGGGGGAAATGAAGATTCCCTTTTTCTTTTGATGATTTCTCTTCCAACAACATTATTGATTCTTCCAACAATTTAGCACTCTCCACCTATTTTTTTTGTAGTTTGTGTCTTTCTATGGGGTGGAGCACATCAACAAGATTCAATTTATGAAAGGGATGCATACTTGAAAAATTAACTTATCCATCAAAAGTAGGCATATGCAACAATTGAGGAGATGCCACTAGTTGTATCTATCTTTCCTAAACTAATAATTCCTTGATAGATTCAATCAAAGAGGAACATGTCTTCTATTAGCTTCCTTCTTCAATGTCCTTCTCCTTCTCCTTTAATTCTTCTATTTCCACATGTTTCTCTTTATCCATCTCCATACCATAAACATCCTACTCCATTTTCTAACTAAAGGGACATTTTCTTTTTGCTGACCAAAAACAACTTGTTCTTCCTATTGGTCAGAGACAACTTGCTCATTTGTATCATCTAGAGGGGGATCATTATCAATTTCATACTCTATCAGAGGATCTAGTGTATCCATTTCAACATCAATTTGTATTTATTCAATAATATTCTTAGTGTTTCCTTTTATTTCATATTCAATCATCCTTTTCACATCATCATCCATGCTCATCAAAAGATCTATCCTTTATTTTTCTAGAGCTATTTTTCCTTTTTTCCAACAATATTTTCCTTTTTTCCAGCCATGTTTATTTTCTACTATCTCAATTCTTCATCTACCTTGATAGCAATTTCTCTTTTTGTCTTAAAGCCTCAACTAGGCTTTCTAGAGCTTTATCTATAATGTTACTAAAAGATATATTTTGTTTGAGTATACTAAAAGATAGCCTTTTCAATAGTCTTATTATCTTCCAAAGGAACATGCATATATAGCTCCATTGTGTCATTAAAAAAACTTAAGCTAACAATTCCATTCAAAATAGCTCCAAAATCCAAGGGCTCATATGTAATTGAAGGAGTTTTATCTCTTCCCTCCTTTGCTATCTTCCCTTTATTTTTTAATTTGGAGGTATCTTAATCTCCAACTTCTTTCTCCTCTTCAGGTTCTTCCTCATCAAACTTCCTCCTCTCTGCCTTTTTCTTAGTCCTTATATGTAGAACACCTTTTGTCTTCTTTTGCAGTGGAGTTCTAGATGCAACTTTTCTTCTAGCACTAGTTGACTATGTAGATCTAGAGGGTTGTGAAGCATATGTAGCAACATAAGTGGATCTACCAGACCTTCTTGGCCATTTATGTACAACATTTTCTTTAGGATCTAAGGTGATATTTACTGGAATCTTACTAAATTGTGGTGGCATCATTTTATATCCCTATGGAATTTCCCACTTGAAAAACTTATCTACTCTCTCCTCACTTGCTTCTTTAGACTGCTTCTAGATCATCTTATCCATGATCTCTCTGTATGTGCCAAATATTTATGATTTGGGATATCTTGGCTTTGACAATAGAATGTCAACATAACCTTGTATATATTCAAGAGAAACCTCATAAGGAAACTTGGGAATCTATGAGGTCTGGGGCTCTACAACTTCCATATAGCAATTATCCTTATCCACCATGAATGCCATGCCATTCTCATATTCCAGGACCAAACTATATGGTAATCTTTTTCTAAGATAAATCTCTACTTGTAGATTCTTAAAGAATCCCTGGTATAAGGTAGTATATGATTTCTTATTTTGGAAACCTTCAATATGTTTCTTGATTTGTGCAGCTACCATAGAAAACTTATCCTATATTTTACCTTTAAATCTAGGTAATTTATTTAAGAAAAAGAATGTTAAGCATATGATCAATGAACCAAACCTAAAGTTTTATCCAGTTTCTTTTGTCCTCTTCAAATTATTCATCAGTTTCTCCCTCAAGAACTCACATAGATCAAAACTAGCTCCTTTGTTCACCATCTGATAGGTAGTCTGAATTGTGGTGGTGATGGAAAATCCTTTTTTTTTATGATGTAAATCTTATATGCAATCCCCATAGAGGCATATCAAACCTCAAGATCAGTGATATCCTTCACAATTAGGGTTATTTTATCATTTTTTTCTCTAGTAAGCTCCATAACACTTTTGTTATTTGTTAGTTTCAACACCGGGACTAGTTTGAACACGAAAATACCAATAACTACCCTAATTGCTTCTTTAGTTATCTTGTAGCGATTATCTAACAAAAATAAATCTTCATGAATGTAGCTTAGGATGATTCTTACCCATTTCTTGCAATCATAGAAGTCTGGAAAAAAATTCTAGATGTCTAACCCTTTCGTAGCCACATTTTTCTATTATGAATTGTACACACCATTCTCATTCAAGAGCTCATGTCAAATAACTTCAAATGATGAAGTATGATAAATTTCATTCAGTGCCCAACACGGATGTAGAGTCTAACATCTTCACAGTACACAATCTCCACGTGAATTTTTGAGAACACGCCATCTTTTTCAACTTCCATCACCTTGAATGGAAACTTCTTGTACTTTGTCTTGGGTTTCTCCACAACATCAATCACTTGATGGGTCACCATTGATATTCCTTTTGAAATATTTAAACACCAATGCTAGGGTTTGGCATGAACTCACACAGATAGCTTGATAACCTTTTTGTTTTCTCTACTCCAAACACAAATTCTTTTTATTGCAAATGAGATAAAAACATTCAAATGAAACATAAAAAGACTTTTATTTTCCTTAAATTTTTATTTTTGTAAATGCATTTGTACTTTTTAGGCAAGCCTTCTGGGTATGTGCAAGATCATGGTGCGCCAAAAGGTGGCAATATTATGGGGGTATGTGGCTGATGACTTTTTTTTCACCCAAAATTAATGAAACGGAAAGATTTTTTATAGGAGATTCTCAGCTTTCCAAAAATATAAATTATGATTTAATTTGAATTTAATAAATAATTATTATTCATTTTCTATTAGAATTATGACTAAAGTCCTGACCTATAGGTGATTGAAAAACATCTATAACTTTCAAACCAGATCATATTTTGAATCAAACATACACATTCTATACTTCACATACTATAGGATTAAAAAATAAAAAATTAAATTTCATGAAGTTTTGACCAAGTTAAGGTGGTCAACAGACAAGTTTTTTATATTTTCTAAAATTTGTAATAAAAATTCATAATTAATTATTTACTTGGAAAAAATTACAAAAAAATATGCATCACATCTGAACATGAGTCCTCTACTTATATATATAAAATATTACAAAAATATTATTAATTTATTATGGCTAGGGTGGTCAAACAGACACCTATTTTTTCCCGAAATTTAAGTACTACTGCATTGAAATTTCAAATTTTACCAAATAGATTTTTTTTTAAATAAACCTAGTATTTTAGAAACTACATTCAATTTTCTACAAATTCTATTCTTACATATTTTTGAAATAATATAGATAACTTATTCAAATATTTACGTCAAGTTGCCTAACACTGATTTTTCTGAATTTTTTGCCACTTAAGGGCCTATTTTTTTGCATGATGATCCTGCACATACCCTTCTGCTAGAATTCTCTATGACATCACATGGATACAATGATGCATAAAAAACCTCTACAAATCATTCATTTGATCTGAAACCTTAATCAAAAGGCTTAATCTTCCTTAACAGGTCCCTACACACTAGAGTAATTGATCCAATTCATCTTCCATGCTGAAATATTCAACATTTTGTCCTTTTGAAGGAAGCTAAAAGATTTGAAAATGATAGCTTCCCCTGATATAATGATTTATCTCAATTTTTCATAGGATCTTGTGTAGAATGTACAAACATGGTATCATCCTTTTTCATGTTCTCTTGACTTTTCTTCTATTTCCAAACTTTTGTATCTCCCATTTTTTGCTCAACTAGGGTTTCATCCTCCTTCTGGTTCTGATCAAGTGGTTTCACAAAACCACTCATACAAAAAATTTCTATATGTAAAATCTTATTATATTTGTACCACACAATGTTGTGCTCCAAAAAAAAGTTATTTCTCCAAACTTTAGTTCGATACTCTACAACATTACGACAAAAAAATTTGCAAGCATAACAATATCCATGAAATGAAACAACACCATATATTTGAGGAAAAAATGGTTTTCTACCCATGTAATCATTTAATATTTTCCTAGAACTACAATTAACAACCTAATTCCCAAATTTATTGCAAGAATAATAATAAGCTTGAAAAGATTGAGTGAAGCTTGTAGGGGCATGTTCTATAGTAGGTGGAGGACCTTTGAATATTCTTTGTCTCTAGAAAGGAATGAATCCACATTATTTCTTGCTATCTTGATTTGTATTTGCATCTTTGGAGGTTGTCTTAGGTTCTTCAATAGATGATTTGTCTTCCTTTATTTCAGAATTTCCTTCTCCTTTGAAATTCTCATATAGGTATACATATTCATTGGTTATAGGACTTTTACCTTTCTCAAAGTCAAGACTTGATTTTTATTTTGAATAATTTTGAGAGTTGATGATTTTATCAAGAATTTCAGAACCTCCTTTCAACTTTAAACCTTTTTCAATTTTTTCTTTTGCTTTTTCCAACTCTTTTCTGAAGGAGACAATCACTTCTTCAAGCTTTGAACATTCAATAAGTTTGGCAATGAGCTTGATATTCAGGAACTCTTCAATTATTTTACCTTCTTCAACTTGAACTTTCAAATTTCCAATTTTCTTCTCTGATTTTTCAAGTTTGAGTTTCAGATCTTTTCATTCTTATCTCTCTTTATCCAAATCATTCAAGGCAGAACTGGTTCTCCTTCACAATCCACTAGAAAATCTTCTTTATTGAATTCAAATTCAAATTCATCACCCTCCTTTTGGAGTATGACCTCTTTTTCTTAGGAGCACTTCTTCTTGGATACTAATTTATTATCCATGTGTTCCAAAGATAATATCTACCTCACCTGTTAGGCTTGTATCAAGAAACTTTGATCTTGTAGTGTAGGAAAAAGTATCCCTTTTTCACACTTAATTTTGGAATAAATATTAAAATGAACTTAGTTAAGCCCTAATTTAGTGTTGTAATATGTATTTTACATATTCACATTGAGTTTAGGTCCCTATTAATTAAAATGGACTTAATTGTGTCTTAATATAGTGTTATAAAGTGTGCCCCTTTACACTATCACACTTATTTAGGGCTTTATTAATTAATTGAGGTTAATTTTCCTTAATTTTCCCCTTTAATTCAAATCCAAGCCTAATTAATTGCAATTTTCAAAGAGAAAAACCAACATTCATTAATGCATAAACATAACACTTCTCATTTAGAAATGTTTGTCCTAGGTAAGTGACCTAGGACCTATCGGTTCCCAAATCTGCTATCCACTCAAATGCTAAAAGGCTGCTAGGCGTAATGGCCAAATTCGAGGAGAGATTTGGCCAACAAATGGGAGATTAAATTAAAACCCTTTCTCCCCTGCACTTCGGGCTTTGTGAAACCTGGGAGGGTGATCCTGAAAGTATGCTTGTAGATACTTGTGTACCAAAGCATCTAGAATACTATAACAAATAATTCTCCTTAAATGTTTAATGGACATACTACCTTAAAGGTTTGGCTAACCTTCATGGTAATGCATAAATTAAACATCAAAGATGTAATAAATTGAGTTCCACAAACAAACATACAAAGATAGATAAGTAAATTTGATTTAATTTGCATTGGAACATCAAAGTGGTCCTTCAACCAACGCAATGGCTTCCCATGTAACATAAACATTCCTGGTCTTTGTCAACACTTTTCAATGCAGTTCTCGAGCCTCCTCGAGATCACCTATCGCATTCTATGGATCCCTCCTCTCCATTTCGAAAAGCTACAAGATAATTCCACTTTCCAAGTGAAATGTCAACATAAGAATTATTTGCAACTAATTTACTTTGTGTAGCTTTAAAATGTTTATTTTTCTTTTGGCTACTCATTTATTTTTAGTTCCACTACTTCACTATGTGTTTGAGCCAGCTATAATGAAACTCAACTGTCCATATCAGAATAGCAATTCCTTGAACAACTTCTAATATATGTTCACTATGGGTGCAAACAACCCTATATTTCTTTTGGATGCCCCAAAGGACATTCACAAAGCTTGGTGGTGCATTCTAAAATTGAACACATAGTCTACATAGATAGTTTGAATTACTTCAAACACATGGAACTACATTTAGATTCAATAATGCTACCTTGAACCTCTCAAGGAATGCCAAAGTAGCTGAAAATGACAATGTCACTTGTATGCCAATGGAGTGAAAAGAAATATTTTCACTTATGTTCACCATCAATTTTCATCTTATATGTTGAATGAGAGTATTATGATAATTAGATCCTTGTCAAAGTAGAGATTTGCAAGCATCTACATGTCCCTCCCTTGTAGCAAGCATTAGAGGACTGTAGCCATCCTTATTAAAGGCATTAATTACAAAACCCTTCTTCAAGATTTTCCCTAGTGCCTCAATATTACCCCCTTGAGCTACATAGTGAAGGACTTTAACATCATATTCCTTCAATTTATTTGCCAAAAATACTCTCCATGAGAAATTTCTCTAAGTTATCCATTGCTTCCATGGAGTTGAGATAGGACAAAAATTGTTTTACCCTTATTACTCCCAAATTAAGAATGGCAACAACACAATCAAGAAACTTAAACAATATCAGCCTATATAAAAGATTTTCTTTTTTCAGTATCATGTAGTTTTTCAAACAACCCATCAAGATTATACAATGTTGTGACTTTATCCCATGGTAACTCAAGTGAAACCCCACCTTCTGCATTTGTGCATCTAACCAATGATGGTTTTTATCTTCTACATTCCTTAGTACAACAAATGATGAAATAGAGCACTCTAATGGTGATCCTTGTCTATTAGGTACAGTGCCAAGAGATTGTGTATAACATGAATAATTTAATGGATTGATGTAGAAGATACAAAAGAAGACCAACAAGATGACTCCCCTTTTAAAGGTTCATTATGATAAAAAAAAAATTGTATTAATCTATGCTCTTGATTGTTGGATGTTATGTTCTCTTATGATCATTGCATAGTAGATAGGCAATTAGTTGGCCTTTGTTCAATGTCATACTCCTCTTGATCACCATTTTACTTTCAATCAAACTTATACATAGATTTGAAATCAGAGATAATGTCTCACCTTTCTCATTGTTGTTGATTGAAACTTGAGAACACCTCTCTGATAAACAAGTTTCCTGAATTTCTCAAAAAAAATTTCTTTTGTAGTCTATATAACTCTATTATTATCTTGCTATAATTGCAACATACGGGGAAAAGTGTGTGGATTGAAATAGTTGTGCTTATCCTACTTTCCAATAAAGGTCTTCATTGACTGATTTCAAGAAATTGCAACAACTAACATTCACAATTATTTGAGAGCTCCATTAGGACCCATTCACCCATGGGTGAATGGGTCCTCACTTAGACCTAGGACCTAAATTTGAATTATGTTTTTGGTGGTATTTTAACGATTTGAAATCTATATTCACAATTCATCTTGTGTTATTTGAATTTAAGGAAATTCATGTTACATAACTATAAATACAAGGTCATTTCACTATGTTTTGAACCTAGCAAGTTCATCTAAATTTTCAAGTGTTCAATTGCAAGTAAGATTTCAAGAGCATTTTCAAGGCATTCAAGAGTAGATTTAGTGAAGAATTATTGCAGCAATCAAGATCCAATTATCATGTCCAAGTATTCTTGCATCATGCATGTTATTTGAGCTAATATGTTGATGTAGAGTTCAAGATCCATTCAAGCATTCAAGGAATTGTTTCAAATCAAGTTTCAAGATCAAGATCCACATCCATTGAAGCCATTTCATGCTAGTTGTAGATCTACATTCCAAGGTTTATTCAAGGGTTTGATTTAGGTGGAAGATATCTTGAAGAGAAAAATTGAAGAAGTTGTCAAAGTTGCATTTGTTGTCACGATTGTTGCAATTTCACATAAACTCACCTACATGATTTATTTTCAAATTTTTGACTATAAAAATAGGGAATCTGGGAGTGCAGACATAGGAGCAGAGAACCCAAAACCCATTTTTACAAATCCCTAGCTAGGACCCATTTTCCATAAGGTGAATGAGTCCTCATTTCACTTCAAAAAATCACTTTTGGTGAGTGTTACACACCTTCTTACCTCTCTCAGATCAACAATTTGAGTTATGGTTCCATCGATATTGAGCTTAATCTTCAAGATCCAAGTTATAGGTTGCATTTTGGAGTTAGTTTGCTATTTTTAATCTTTTCCCCCAAAGTGTTATTTAATTAGGACCCTCATCCTTGAAAAAAAAGGAAATCAATAGATTCACACTTTGAATTGACTCACCTCAAGGTTGGTAATCATTTCATGGTGTAGATCTCATTTAATAATGAAATAAAGGAGAATAGGTTTATCTATTATCATTTTGGTGAACCCCACATTTCCCCCAACCTATTTTTTCTTCTTTTCAACTCTAATACCAATTGTTGAACACATCAAAATACTGAGAGGGGAAGGGTGAATTAGTATGCATTAAAATTCAATCCCAACTATTAACTGCTAAAACCATTTAAGCATTTAACTACTTATAAAAAAATAGGAAAGTAAATAAGAACACACAAAAGAACATAGTAGAGACCAAATTTATATTGAAAACTCCATTGGGGAAAAACCATGGTGAGAAATGTTGCTAGTAGCTATTGTCCTAATCTTGCTTCACAAGTAAATAAAAATTTACAACTTTGTTTTTGGGCTACAACCCAAGGAAACAACCACTCCCTGACTTTATTTTATGGGCTAAAACCCAAGGAAGCTAATACTCCCTAATTGAAAACAAGAACAACTAAAATATGACTGATTCATAGCTTCAACCACCGATTGTCATCAATTCTGCAAATTGGGTCTATACCAGATCTTGTCACACTATACTCATCCACTCATATAAATTTGCACACTTCCATTACCATTTTCACATCTTTCATATTCTATATATATCATTTGCGGACTTTGCAATTACAATTATTTATTTAGTCATAAATAAAAATTATGAAACTTATAGCATGGTTTCCTACATCATTATTAGCGGTATACAAAAATGATAAAACATTATTTCCATCTCTTCCAGATGAGTCAAAATGACTCATACAACATCTACAATCACTTGATAAACTCTACTCAGACTTAAACTTGTGGCACACATCATTAACATACCTAAGTCAACCTCAACAACAACATAACTTCTTAAAATTACTTGAAACAACTGTGTAGTATTCGAAAAAGAGAAAGATCTTCATGCACTTCATACCTAAGATACTATGAAACATGTGGATAGTCCACATAAACTCATACAACTAATCTTCACAATTTTTTTCTAGAGCAAGTACCCAAACATATGTTCTATAGAAGAATAGGCATCTTGAATCAACTTTAGCACTTTGTTACTTGAAAACTAAACACGCAGATTACTAGACCACTTGACTCTTCAATATGTCATGCATTACACATCATTGAGTCTGTGCACAAAACTACATGACCAAATCTTCACTTCTTGAGGAACACAAAGCATCCCAACAATCCTTCATGACCACTTTTCTCTGCTAGAGCATAGACTTGAACTCTGCCACTTGTAACTCTCACCACAAAAGGATTAATGAATTGAAATATTTGATATAACACCTTCAAATCTCTATTGAATTATCTTCATAACCATAAGATTGAATCTTGTTCTGCGGAAGGATGTAGACCAAAAGATTATGTCTTTGCCTTAGATTACATTCTTAAAATACCTTAGACACAACTTTTGCAACTTATCACTAAGTGAGGTACACCAAACTAGAAAGATATCAATGTAGACATAGTGAAAACATATTAGGACATGTGTACCCACCTTTGCATCATACATAGACAACCAATTGATCCATATAATGCAATGTTGACTTGCACCATTAGAATCAACTATCTTCGAAGAATATATAATCTTCAACACACTTTTAACATCAATGAAAACCAAACTTATCAATCTGCAACAAGCATGGCATGGGATATGTAGACACATGCTTGGACACATAGATGATGTATGCATGGAGCTTGATTTTCTAGAAATATTTTGGACACTTTGTAAGTTTATTCTTATGATTTCATTATTGAATAATACATTGAGTGTGGATGCTTTCAGAGATTGGGTTTTCTCCCTTGAGGGTTTTTCCAATGTATATCTTGTTTTATCTTGTGGTATGCTTTTTATCTTTGTAGATGGTTATTTTGTAAGATTGTACACATACTTTTCTCTCATGTGGTTATATAGAAAATCATTTGATTAACTTGTATTATTTTCCTAACAGTCTCTTAATTAACTCAAGGTGATGCATAATGATAACACAAAAACAATGAAGTACTTGGATTTAAGCAAGTTGGTTGATGAGAGTTAACATGGGGCATCAAGTTTGAAGGAAACAAACAAGTCAAGAGAGCTAAAAATTAGATGTAGAAATAATATGGAACTTATGATATTGCTATCAGGATTCAACCGTGTAGTTTCGAGTCAAACTCATTGACCCATGTTTCATGAGTAGTGGACCATTCGATATCATGAGAGATGGGTTATTGTTGAACCACTACTCATGAAACATGGGTCAATGAGTTTGACTCGAAACTACACGGTTGAATCCTGATAGCAATATCATAATTTGACATGCTGTGGAAAAATACCTCCTACTTATCAATTGATGAGCTAAAGGGCTCTATTATGAATGGTTCATAAGGCACAACACTTGCTGAAGGTTTTGCAAATGGGGTAACAACTCAAGCTGGCTTAACCTTGAGAAAACTCCCGGGTTTGAGCTGGGCGACTGGATGGGTGACCTGACGGTTGCTTCACCTCTCAGGAGCATCACCTAGATGCAATGAGTGCTATGTGGACCATTCGATATCATGAGAGATGGGTTCTTGTTGAACCACTACTCATGAAACATGGGTCAATGAGTTTGACTCGAAACTACATGGTTGAATCCTGATAGCAATATCATAATTTGACATGCTGTGGAAAAATACCTGCTACTTATCAATATGGAACTTGGCATGACACAAGTATGATATTTAAGTAGTACATATAAGTCAATGAATAGAAAGCCTAGAATTTAATTTAGAACCCATTAAAATAATATTTCAAATTAACAATATACATATTCCACAAATGAATGTAGGGGAAAAGAAAAGCCATTCAAAATCCAAAAAAGAAATTCGTAACTAGCTCATAGATCAAGTTCCACCTTTGAATGCTTCTCCTCTTTCTTCTTCTCTCAGGAAATTAAATCCACCATTGTTTGTCCATTTCAACCAAATGTATTCTACATAATAATTCCTCTTCCCCAAATGTAAAATCTTCATCTAAACTCAGCTTTATTTATATGACGAGTTTAGAAATTTTTTCTATTAATTCTCTTTGATCTATATGTCCATATGTCTAAACAATGATTTCCCTTTTCGTGTTGGAATTAACCACAACTACTACCATTACTCCACCATATACCTCTTCCAGTGCAGCGTTGTCAACTTGTCTTTTCATCCTCAAATGTGTGAAACAAGTTTACTCTATTTCAATTTGCTTAGCTTGTTCTATGCATCAAGACATTTTTTGGTGAATGAATTAATTATGAAATCTGATCTCTCCCTCTCCGTGAACTGTTAAGTGAATTTAATGTAATTAAATATATTTCTTTTTGGCCTCTTTTTTCTTTGTTGGGCATATACGTTGAACTTTGGAGTCTTTTTGTAGTGAAATGAATAGCATGTAACAAGGGAAAAAAAAGCATAGGAAGAAGATTGTTGTAGCAACAACATGAGCAACCATAAACAACGGATAAATGCTCATTTTATTTTCTGAATTTATGAGAAGAGCAGCAGCTCTGTTTTGTCATCTTAAAAAGGGGTGAAGTATGTAAAGCTTTGAAATATTTGAAATATAAAAATTGTTGCAGCTATCTCTATGTTTTCATTTCTATTTTTCTCTATGCTCCGTTTTTCTCCTCTGCCTCTCCCCTTCACCTAGTATCAGAGCAAGTTTAGAAAAGTTGAAGGTTTTTAGTTCAAAGAGCTTCATCAACAAAAAAGTTTCAGCAATTTTTTTCACAGTCAACAATGGCAGCCCCAAGCATAAGTTTAACAAATCCACATACCCCACATTTCAATGGGAAAAATTATGACTACTGGGCAATCAAAATGAGGGAATTGTTTTGTGCTCAAGATTTATCAAAGTTTGTTGAGAATGGCTACCCAAAACCAACAGATGCAATAGCATATAATGCATTGTCTCAAGCAGATAAAGACTTATTGAAGGAAAATAGAAAAAAGGATTCCAAAGCTCTCTTCTTCATCTTTCAAGGAGTACATGAGAGCATTTTTCCAGGGTTTCAAAGTGCAACAAAATCGAAACAAGCATGAGATATTCTACAAATAGCCCATCAAGGTATGGAAAGAGTTAAGACAGCTAAGTTACAAATACTAAGAAGGGATTTTGAAACAATATATATGAAGGACAATGAGTTAGTAGATTCATTCTTCACTTAGATCATTGGACTGGTAAATCAAATTAGATCACATGGTGAGACACTTGAAGATAGAAAAGTGGTTGAAAAGATTCTAAGGAGTTTACCCAAAAAAATTGAGACAATTGTTGTAACCATAGAAGAAACAAAGGACCTCACACAGTTTTCAGTCGATGAGTTGCATGCATCATTCATTCTCATGAGCATAAGTTGAGCAGGTCAACAAATTCATCATTGGAGCATGCTTTTAAAACATAGGTTTCAATCAGTCATGGTAGAGGCAGTGAAAGATCAAGTTTTAGAGGAAGAGGAAGAAACTCTTATAGAGGTGGAAGAAGCAGCCCATCAACCTCAAGTGGAAGAGATAGCAACCAATATCCAAGTCAAAATCTATCTCAAAATCAGCCTCAAGGCCAAAGGTATGGAAAATATCAAGTCCAATGTCACTATTGCTAGAAACATGGGCATTATTTGAGTGAATGTAGAAAGAAACAATATGATTCTAGACAACAAAATGTAAATTTCACAAAAGAAAACCAAAACCAAAAATCAGAACAAAACACTATGTTTTTGGCATGCAATGTTGCACAAGCAAATGAAAAGGATGTATGGTTTTTAGACTCAGGTTGCAGCAATCATATGACTGAAAATTTTGAAATGTTTTCTAGTTTGGATGAGTGTAAAATCAGATGTCACATTGGGAAATGACAACAAAATAGAAGTTAAAGGAAAAGGGAACATCAACATTCTAACTAAATAGTGGGGAAGAAGTATATTTCATATGTGTATTTTGTTCCTAGTTTAAAACATAATTTAATGAGCAATGGGTAGCATGTTCAAAAGGGTTATAGAGTATTTTTCAAAAACAAAGAATGCACAAATTTAGACAAATATCCAAGTAATCAGCTTATAGCTAAGGTTCAAATGAGCAACAATATAATGTTTCCCCTAAGGATAAAATTAGATTTGAAGGTAGAGTTTGCTCAAGAATACCCTTCAATGAACCCACAAGTGCATGAAGAAAAAGTTGCAACAATCACACAAACAATCTTTCAAGTCGAAATTAAAGATGAGAATTGGTTATGGCACCTAAGATTTGGACATTTAAACTTTGGAAGCTTAAATATATTACATAAGAAAAGAATGGTGAAGGGGCTGCCTCTAATAGAAAAACTAGATAGAATATGTGAAGGTTGCATCTTGGGAAAACAACATAGAGAATCATTTACAGCAAGGAAATCAATTCATGCAAATAAACCATTAGAGATTGTTTATTTAGATTTGTGTGGACCAATGCAAACAACTTCCATTGGTGGAAGCTACTACTTCTTGGCATTCATTGATGACTACACAAGAAAGATAGGGGTATACTTTCTAAAACATAAGAATGAAGTGTTTGATTACTTTCGTCAATTCAAGGTTCTTGTTGAGAAGCAAAGTGGGCATCACATCAAATAATTGAGAATGGATAGAGGTAGTGAATACATTTCAAATGACTTCATAAAGTTTTGCAAAGACCATGGAATCCACAACAATTTACTACTAGATACACCCCTCAACAAAATGGGATAGCTAAAAGAAAAAATAGAACAATTATGGAAATGGTAAGAAGCATGTTAAAGGAAAAACATTTGTCAAATGAGTATTGGGATGAGGCTGTAGCATGTACAACATATATAATTAATAGATGTCCCACTAAAAGTGTCATCAATATGATTCCTAAAGAAGCATGGAGTGGAAGAAAACATAATATTTCACACATGAGAGTATTTGGACATGTGTAGCATATGCATATGTGTCGGATGAATTGAGAAGAAAGTTGGACAACAAAGGAGAAAAATGCATATTTGTGGGATACAGTGATGAATCCAAGGCATACAAGTTATACAATCCAATCAGCAAGAACGTTATAATCAGCAAAGATGTACAATTCATAGAAGATGAAGCATGGGATGCAACTTTGGATAAAACAATCAATATTTTAGCCAACTTGCCACAAGAAGATAATGAAGTTTTTATATCAGCAAATACTCCATCAATATATGACTCCTTCCACACCCATTCAAGGTCAACAAAGTAGTCAAGTGACACCATCATCAAGTGTAAGGGCAGCCTCATGGATTCAAATAAGTACTCCAACAAGTGGACAACAAACACCATTAGCAATAGGCACTCATAGTGTAGGCCCATCAAGTCCACATTCAACAAGTTCTAGTGACATGTCAAACCCCACACTAGCAAGCTTAAGGAGACAAAAAATTAGAAGCTTAAGAGAGATTTATGAGCAAAATGATGGTGAAAATAATGCAATTCAGAATTCTCTTTTTGCTTTATATTCACATGTTGAAGATCCAATTCATTTTGAAGATGCTATTAAAGAAGAAAAATGGGTGCATGTAATGGATGAAGAAATAGATGCTATTGAAAAGAATCAAAGATAGGAGTTAGTGAATAGGTGATTGGAGTGAAGTGGGTTTACAAAACCAAATTGAATGCAAATGGTGATGTGCAAAAGTACAAAGCAAGGCTTGTAGCCAAAGGTTATTTACAACAACCTAGGATAGATTATAATGAGACATTTGCACCAGTTGCTCGTTTAGACACCGTGAGAACAATATTGGCCATAGCAGCTCAAAACAAGTGGGCAGTATATCAAATGGATGTGAAATCAGCTTTCTTAAATGGCATTTTAGAAGAAGAGGTCTATGTGGAGCAGCCACTTGGGTATGAGATTTTGGGACATGAAAACAAGGTTTACAAACTCAAGAAGGCACTCTATGGACTTAAATAAGCTCCAAGGGCATGGTATAGTAGAATTGATCCTTACCTTTTGCAAAATGGTTTCAATAAGTGCAGCAATGAGCCTACATTTTATACCAAAATGAATGAGCAAGGTGAGATTATAATTTGTTTGTTTATATGTTGATGACTTAGTATTCACATGTGATCTATCAATTGGCATATTCAAATCAGATATGAAAAAAGAATTTGAGATGACTGATTTGGGTTTAATGAAGTACTTTCTTGGCATTGAGGTGAATCAAAATGAAAATGGTATATTTATCTCACAAACAAAATATGCAAATGACATTTTGAAAAGGTTTAATATGATGAATTGCAAAGCAGCCCCAACACCTATTGTCATAGGTTTGAAATTGAGCAAAGATGACAAAGGAGCAGATGCAAATCCAACCTTGTACAAAAAAATTGTTGGAAGCCTTATGTACTTAACAGCCACAAGGCCAGACATAATGTTTGCAGTTAGTCTCATCTCAAGATTCATGGAGTCTCCAAAATTTTTTCATTGGCAAGTAGGAAAGAGGATTTTGAAATATGTTAGTGGAACAAGGAACTATGCAATTTTTTACTCAAAGACAAGTGATTTCAAGCTGATAGGATACACTGATAGTGATTGTACAAGGAGTATAGATGATAGGAAGAGTACTTCCGATTATGTTTTTCACTTTGGTATTGGTGTAGTTTTATGGGCTTCAAAGAAACAACCAATTGTTACTCTTTCATCAACTGAAGCAGAGTATGTAGCAGCCACAAGTGTATCATGTCAAGCAATTTAGATGAGAAGAGTGTTGAAAGAGTTGAAACAAGAACAATAAGAGGCAACAAAGATCTATTATAACAACTCAGCTATAGCATTGTTAAAAATTTCAGTTTTCCACAAGAGAAGCAAACATATAGACACAAGATATCATTTCATTAGAGAACTAATCAACAATGGAGAAATCTTTTTGGAATTTTGCAGGTTTGAAGATTAGTGTGCTGATATTTTCATCAAGGCATTGGGGAAAGAAAGTTTTGTCTATCAAAAAGATCGATTGGGCATCATAGATGGCAGCAGTTGTGATTAAGGGGGAGTGTTTGAATTAACCACAACTACTACCATTACTCCTTCGTATACCTCTTGTAGTGCAGCGTTGTCAACTTGTCTTTTCATCCTCAAACGTGTGAAACAATTTTACTTTATTTCAATTTGCTTAGCTTGTTCTATGCATCAAGACATTTTTTGGTGAATGAATTAATTATGAAATCTGATCTCTCCCTCTCCGTGAACTGTTAAGTGAATTTAATGTATTGCTTTTTGGCCTCTTTTTTCTTTACTGGAAATATACGTTGAACTTTGGAGTCTTTTTCTAGTGAAATGAATAGCATGTAACAGGGGCAGAAAAAGCACAGGAAGAAGATTGCTGTAACAACAGCATGAGCAACCATAAACAGGGGATAAATGCTCATTTTATTTTTTGAATTTATGAGAAGAGCAGCAGCTCTGTTTTGTCATGTTAAAAAGGGGTGAAGTATGTAAAGCTTTGAAATATTTGAAATATAAAAACTGTTGTAGCTATCTCTGTGTTTTCATTTCTATTTTTCTGTGTGCTCTGTTTTTCTCCTCTGCCTCTCCCCTTCATTTCTCACCACTAACTACCTTAGCCCCAATATCTACAACTTTCACTTTTTGTAACACCTCAAGGTATTCTCTCTCTCTCTCTCTCCTCTTTTAAACAATATGCGTCAACAACAAATCAGGGATTCCAACTATGTTCTGATATGAAACTGGTGTAGTTCCGGTGGGTGATCCAACAGTCTTTGGACAAACAGTCACCACAATCTACGAACTAGGTGAATTTAATTACACAGGATGTAATCAACTCAAGGGTCGCTTTCCTTTTTGAACACACATAGAGCAATGAAGCAGGACTTCATATACAAAATAAAACGTCTATTATTCAATTATCTTCGCTGGAGGAATACAAGTTTTCAGTCTTTGTAACATTTGAACATAAACAATTTACACATATATGATTAAACTTCTTTGACTGTTGTATCTACTGTTCTCTGATACTACTGTTAGGTTAGGATTGTAAAAATATAACAGAAAAAACTATATTTGTTATTAAACAAACCAGTGAAAGACACTTCAACTGCCACAAATAAATGGAAAAATATACTATTAGAACTAAATACATCAGTAAGATTAATATTTAACATAAGAAGGATGTTGCAAACATAACTTCTATATTTAAAGAATAATTTTTCATTCTGATGATGGAATATGGGAAATATTGATGAAAAAATCCAAACACAGTTTTAATCCAGAAATATATGCACTATTCAATCATGAACTGTGGAAATTTATGACTTTTAATAATTTAACATGTTTCAAAATAAGAAAACAAGTCAAAAGATATTCCTAAAGTCATCTATGTTTTAATCTCTTTTAAGTGTTTTTTTAATTTTTTTACTTAAATTAATATTAAAAGATCGTGCTAGATCAGATATAATTAATTTTTATTTGAGATTTATAGATTAAATGGTATATTTACATAATAGTAATAAATTTTGGTTAATTTAACCTTGTAATTATAGTAGAAAGCTATGCATACTATCTGAAAAGAAATAAATCTGAGCATATGCAGCTTTATTTGATTCAAGTGAAAGGAAACAAGATATACATCTTACAGATCATCAACTTTATAGGCTTCAAATACATGAAACAAATGCCTTTTTCTATCCATATCTAAGGCATGAACCAATACTTCCTTGCAGAAGAACTCCAGAGCAATAGGTAACAAGACGTGGTAGTCTTCCTGGGTTAACGACAGGAGGATATTGCCTGCGGTTTCTGTAAGGAGGAGCAACAACACGTCCATTGTCCAGGAATTGGTGAAACGTTGCCCCATATAACAGTAGGTCACCATTGGACTGGATTTTTGGAGTAGTGTCCCACTTAGATTCATAGCCTGGGTACCATTCAGTTACTTCATGGTGATTCCCAGGTACAAACACATTCTTCTCTGAATAAATCTGTGCATGCACTCGTGCCCCAATTGCGTAAGATCCCCAATTCCCATACAAATTGTTCACGACATGACAATATCCCCATCTGAAAGGCAAGGAAATGAAATTACTAAAAACAAATATATATTGATGAAGTTAGAAAAACAAATCCAGAGCTTTTTTTTTCCTTTTGCTTTTTCTAAAACATATTTCCATTGATAATTTGTTTTGAATTGAAAACTTAAAACTAGTTCTCTGAACATTAATGCCAACTGGGTTATACGATCTGGACTATTGATAAGAAAATCAATAATCATATCTAAAGATAAAATGGATCTATCTATGTATTTAAAAAATTATATTGATAAAGATTTACCTGCAATGAGGATTGCGCTGGTCTGTATTTGTAAACCAGTTTCTATACACTGTGACTCGCATTTCCTGATCAATTGTGTCTGAATCTTGTTTTCCCAATAGCATATTGTAGTGATTATGGGATAGACGACAATTTGAAATTGTAATATCAGTAGAACCCAGAACAGCAGATACCAAACCCAGCTTGCCATTAAAGGAAGTCAAGTGATCCACCCAAACCTTTCTGGAATTGAATATATGAACTGTATCGAAGTTGGTGTCACTGATCTGAATGTTATGAAGAATAACATTCTCAGCCCTATTCAAAACAATTGAAGAGCCAGTGATGATAACTTTCACTCCTCTGCCATCTATGGTTGTGTCGCTGAAGACATGCAACATCTGTTGCAGTCGAATTGTCATATCATGCGAGAAGGTGATCCATACTCCATTTGGACTTGAAGAGTAGAGGCTCACAGCATAACGCAAAGTACCTGGAGCAGGATTTGTGGGATTATCATCAGATTGGGTCACTGTGTAGGACAACCCCTTTCGCCCACCTTTTACGCCTCTTGCGAATCCTATGGCACACTTGGGCAGATGATGCCCTTCCCCGCAGCTGGAGAACTGGCATTTGGTGCCATCAGACCCTCTGCATATACTCCCTCCATTTCCGACCCATGGCTTTACACCTCCTAGCACCATCAGAAACAATTAGATTTTTAATATAAAAGCAATCCAAAAAATAATATAAATCTATCAGGCTTTTGTAAAGCCCAGATCAGAAAAAAGCACATGCAGCTAAGAAAATACTTTTAATTTTTCAAAAATTTGATAATATTTCTTATTCTGTTATATGGCATACCATTTTTGACTCTTAATGATTGTTCCAAAGTAAGAGTCTTATTCTTGGAAAATATATCAGCAGCAGCTCCATGGTGGTCCTGCACTACTGAACCAGCAAAAACACATCTAACAAGAAAGGCAACCAGCACCAGCCACAAATTGAAACACTTGGTGCCTTCCATCTCCTTCCAAGTAATCAGGGAATGACTTCTCACCAACCTGAATGACTTCTCACCAAGTAATCTAATAATTTATGTACTCCTCTTCAAGCAAATCAGACATTCCAAAGTAATGCACACCTATACATTAGGTACAATGGGAGCGGGTATATATACATAGATTAGGCACTTTAATAGCAAATTCTAATGAGAACAAGGTTTCAAATTTTATTATTTTCATGTGTGGAGAATGGTGAATGGTGGTGGTACTGTAAAATTATATATTTTTTTAGTTTGTTTGTTTGTTTGTTTTTTTTTTTTGTAATTTAGAAGTACATTTGAGATAAATTTAGTAGAATCAATATTTTTAGTTTGTATATTTTGTATTTTGATTTGTTTTATATGCGGTATATGTTGTGGAATGGGATTGTGCTTGATTCTTAGGTGGTGGTGACTTTGTTGAAGAGGCAGCAGTTAGAAGATGTCACTTGGCATTTGGCTATAATTATAAAACAGATTAAGAATCTTTACTTTCTGTATGATTCTCAGGTGGTGGTGACTTTGGTGAAGAGGCAGCAGTTAGAAGATGTCAATTGGCATTTGGCTATAATTATAAAACAGAATGGGGTTGCTGGCCAAATGGGCTTCCGATCATGTCGAGAATTGAAACATTGTGGATAGGGGTCAATTACCCCCGAATTTGTCACAAAAGTTGGACCACTTAGTAGAGATTAGGGTGTGTAATGCATTTGCTTTATACTGCTTTATTTTGGTTTGAATAAATTTTTACCCCTCTTTTAGTTTAATTTTTATCTTTAAATTAAAAAATGTCCTAGAATAAATTTAGTAGAATAGATACCTCTCAATACTTATTCTTAATTAAAAGATGTGAACATATTAGGATACCCTATATCTACAAACTAAAAAAAAATAGAATACTTATTTAGAAAAAAATAAATAAAATGTGTTCCTCTTATTTCCTAAATCAATTGAAATCATATCTAAACTAATTACATTAATTATGATTTTTTTACTAACCTCAAACTCATAAGATATACTACATTTATCTATAAATACTATAAAAATCAAAAGAAATCCTACCAAAATTATAATTTTTTTTGCCAACTCAATTTCATATGACCACAATACAATATCTCTAAATATTACAAATTATCAAAATATCTTAAATTATATTACTTTCAATACTATTTATTCATTTTTACATTTTATAAATTGTCATTTCTTAGAATAACCTCAAATTTATCATCACAGGTTACATATTTGAATGTTGAGCTATAAGAACCTCAATTCAATAACTAAAAAAATATTAAAAACTAGAAATGAATCTCTATTTCATAAATTATCATTTCATTTAACAACCTCAATATTATATTGACATGTTACATCTTTGAATATTGAGTTGTCACATTTTTATAAGAAGCTTAATTTAATAACAATTTTTTTTTATAAAAAAATAGAAATAGACTACAATTTCACAAATTATATATTTTTTTAACAATCACAAATTTAAAATATGAAAAAGTTACATCTTTAAATGTTGAGTTATGATTTTTTTATAAAAAAAATAATTTAATAGAAAAAATAAATAAAAACTAGAAATAGATATGAATTTCATAAATTGTCATTTTTCTAAAACATCCTCAATATTATAATAAGACAACTCACCTTTGTTGTTTTGTTGGTGTTGTTGTGCTGGTTGTTTGGCATATCCTTTGTTTTATGTCCCCAGAGCCCTTTCACTTGCTTTTGTAACCAAAAACATCCTCAATATTATAATAAGCTAACTCGCATCTTTGAAAGTTGAGTTATCATTTTTTATAAGATTAAATCTAATAACTATAAATTTATAAAAACTAGAAATGATAATTTCTTAATGTTATAAATTATGATGATAGAAACAATATTTAAAATAATAATTTTTCTACCTATCATCTAAATTTTAATTTTGAAAGAACAAAAAAAAATCTTAAATATTAAAATAAAAGAATTGAGAAAAGAAAGCTTTATAATTTTTTTATCAAGAAGAATTTTATTTCACTTACTAAGACAATCTTCAAATTATAAAGAAATTGTAATAACAATTTTTTTTATTTTATTTAACATTAAAATTATAAAAGCTAAAATTTTATTTAATAATAAATTAAAATTAAATTTTAGATTTTTTTTGCTAATGAAATTGGTCTAAGGGCTCATACCCATATGTTGAAATCTATAAAAAAAAAAATAGTTTCAATTGCTCCCTCTTGGAGAGCCATATTACATAAATCCCTAATGGGATACTATTAAGAAAAAATCAAGTTTCAAGATTCAAACATGAATTCATTATTATCCTACAACTTCCTAACCACACTTCAAGTTATAACTAGATAAAATATTCCAATTTCTATATATCATTTATAAGTATTTCAAACCATTTTAATCCTATTAAATGGCATCCTCCTCCTTGTCACTTTTAACATAAATATATTCAAGAACAAATGTCTAGTTGATAACTAGATAAGGTGAAACCCTAGTGAGAACTTCAAGAAATTAAATTCATCATTGTGATTGATGTTGGCACATGCCTCACATAACCAATTTCCATGGTGGAAGAAAGAAAAACAATATGATATAACTTATTGAAAGTGGATGGGTTGGAAAAATATTGTCATTCACATTAACTTGGGATGGCATATGAAGTGGTAGAACAATGTCATTATAGTGGTATGACATACCTCCCTCAATCCACGTTAATCACTTGTAGGAAGGAGCAAAGAAATAGGGAGACTTGAGTTTAGGTTGTGTGGAAAATGTCACATGAAGGATGATTGACCTATGACCCACTGATAAAGAAGAATGACATCCATTTGTAGGAGAAGAAAATAGGGGTATGCCATTAATATAGCATGGCATCCTTTCTCTTGGATGACTAGTTTTTTTGTAGGTAGTATTGGAAAAGAGGCATCACTATTAAACCAACATAGCCGCATTGATTGTTATTTACACATTGTTAGAGGAAAATTATGCAAAAAGAAAGAAAAGAACAATAAAACATATGGGAGGATGATTCGCCAAAGGATTTGTTAAGTGGAAAGGCATGTGAAACTAAGGCACAAATTTTAGTAGATGATATCAGAGAAACCAACTCAAACAATCAGGCATGTGAGGTGAGGGAGAATGATGAGGCACAAGTTATCAATGAAATTCCTCAAAGAAATGCGGTCCCATGGAACACCAATATTTGTAGAATATGTACAAGATAGTTTCATTGAAAAGGCCATAGAAGCTAGGAAGCAATGGTGAGAGGAGGTGGGTTAAAAATATAACTATATCTAGACCCCTTTATATATTATGAAGTAGAAAAATTTGATTGTATAATCTCAGTTTTGGATTATGGGTGTATAATGATGTAAACTTGATGATGACTTGTTGTACTAGTACTAGAACCTCATTGTACTAAAATTATTTACAATGTTGCATGTTGAAAATATTTCTAACCCACTTTGGATTGAGGATAAAGGTTTAATATGATGAAATTATGTCTATCAAAATCTTAATATGAGAACCTTGATAAGGGAATTATCATGAGAATGGATGATGGAAAATATAGTTGTAGAGAACCACAAAATGATTGTGTGCTAGGTGGAAGGTGACAATTGTTTAGTTTTGAAATATTGTTGAGATTACTATGAGATAAATCAAATGTATCATCTCTTGATACCTTATTAATGACCATTAAGGTTAGGTTTATTTTAAAGGGAAGTTATGAATACATGATCTAGTCTATGAAGTAGACTATTATAATAATATGGAGTTGCACTATAGAATAAAAACATTAGAAGATCAAGAACATTACTAGTAATATTATATTTAGGTTTATATTTTCATTTGTAGGTCTAATGGATATATTATTTCCAGCTTTCTTAAGTATGGTTTCTAACTCTTGATTATACTTAAAAAATCTTGTAAATAATATTGTATGTCCTTCAAATATATCTATTGATCCTTTAAGTTACAATATTTGATTGATTGTGAAATATCATGTATGGGAAAGTTTAGGTGTATGATCATTGAGAGAGACCTTATAAGGATATTTGTGTGTGACTTTGATACATTTTCAAGCAGCTACATAGGAAATCCTTGGATTAAGGATGCCTTTGTGACCTGAAGTCCATAAGGGGAGGGTCTAGGTGGTATAACTCCAAGATTTTGGGGTTCCTAATTGGTTTGACCATCTCTATTTAGTAGGCCATTGATGAGGCCAAAATGGGTATTAGATGGTTATGAAATAATTAAGAAATTTTGAGAACTTGCATTTAATATATAATGTGTTTTTAAGGAGTAAGTTGAATGAAGGGAAAGAAATTTCTATTTGGTAGTGGGTGCATGTTGAGTTGAGCTCATCTCATGTTGGTTCTAGGTGATATCTTTTATGTCTTTTGAAAAATTTGTTGAAGTACAATACCACTAAGGGGGGGGGGGATGAATCAGTGGCATGGCAATTTTACACTTAATTCAAATGATCTCTTTCAATTATTTTAAAATGTATATGGAATGTAGATTTCAAATTTGATTATTCATCAAATAAAACAACATGCTTGTAAAGCCTTGAAACTTTGAATGAAAAAAGCATACTCAAATCACACAAAATGAGAACACCATGACACAATTTCTATGAGTGGAAAACCATCATAGGGATGAAAAACCACTTGAAAAAAATTCCTCACTAGCTTGATCAACAAACCACTGATTATAGAGCCTCAATGGCTATTATTTATGCCTCACTAACAAAGCCTCATTGGCTGCAAAATATGTCTCACTAGCAAAAGCCTCACTGGCTACAAAACATGCCTCACTAGCCAAAGATCAAACTTGTCTCACTGACTTGATCTTATACAACATTTTCAATCAGGAAGAAATAAATTACAAAGTGTTACTCTATCTCTTTGCAAACCATTAAAACTCATAACACTAATACATCCTATGTCCCAAAGATTCATAAAACTTGAACCTTTAAACATAAAATATATCAATTACTCTTCACTATTTTTGCATACAGTTTTTACAAAATACATTTCTACATTATGCTCAACACTAATGAATATGATATCACTATATATCCCATCAAACCAATGTTAGGTGACCAAGTTACACTTTTGTAATCTTTCAAAATAACCCACCTTCAACTGCATTTGAATAAACTATTGTATAACTATTTTTCCAAAACCCATGAAATGCAACATTTTTACATGATTTTACTGCTATAAAGTAAATGTAAACTATTTACAAGGTAAGCCATTTGTTTCATGTAAGTATACAAAAACAATATACAACACGAAAAGATAGGGTATGCAGCCTAAAGATAAGGTATATACAATTGCAATAGGCAACCCTTTTCAAGACTTTAGGAACATCATTATAATTGTGACAAATACTTTTGCCCTAGCCATCATGGTGTTCCATTGTAATTGGGTATTGAGATATTTAATAAAGAAAAAATGAATGAATAATAGTTTGGGTTACCCACACTAGGGTTGACTAAACACAAACCACAAGAATGTGACCTTAAAATACCCATTAACCTTTTTTTGTCTCAAAGTCACGACATAATGGTGTATGAAAATATTCTAAGAATAGAAATCTTAAGCGACCTCTATGCAAACCCTTGTAAAACAAAATTTTCCTCTTTTGAAAACAACTCAAACTAAAATGAAGAACAACGTCACCTAGAATAACAAGAAGAAATCTTCTTGAAACTATTTCCCCATCCTTTCCTACTGCCATACCACTTAACTTTCTAAGTTCCTTCCTTCCCTAGCTTAGCCTTCAAACGATACCTTGTGTTTTGCAAACTAATAATCATTTGGGGAAAATGATAAAAATACAATGTGTCGGCATCATAACCTTTCTTATTGCATGAATGCCATCAAACACTATAATCTTTGTGTCAGTGTTTGAGAATCATAAGCTTGTGAATGTGATAAAACATCATAATGACCAATGCTCAAAACCATATGTCAGTCAAGGCTACAAACCAAGACAACAAAAATTTCTGCTTTTTCGAATGTGATAAAACTTTAGAAACTGCCTTTGCAATAATCAATGAAAACATTATAAAGTTCCCTTTTCACATATTATATGCCTTGTGTACTGAAATACATCGAGTGTAAAGTCAAGACCCATATCCATATAAAATAATGCTATCCCAATAGTTTATCATTGCTAATGCATAGTCACCCAAAATATCAACCAAACCATGATGTCTCATGCCCTTCATGAATGCACCAAAGTAACAAGACATCGATGTAAAAATAGTTACAATATCAAAGGGGTCAAAAAACTCCCCCTTTGGCATTGATGTCAAACCTATGAAACAACCAAAAAGAATATCACTTAAAAAAACATCAACACTCTGCCAAAATTCTACCTGAAGGCATAACACTAAATCTGAAACAGAAATGCCTGAAACAACATATTGCACCATGTCAAAAATAGCCAAGTAAGACAACATTGAATGAAATGAACTTCCGATAACCAAGCATAGAATGTAATGCATGTCTAATCTGATAACCATATAACCAAGCTGAAACCATGAATAACCAAGTTGAAACCATGAATAACCAAAGCTGAAACCATGAATGCTCACAATACTGATCATTCTCCCCCTTTTGACAACAATGCCAAAGGTCAAAGGGGACAAAAATAACAAAGAGCCACTACAGAAAATAATGAAACTTTGAAAAAAAAATATTACCAGCAGGGTAACTTGTATCAATTTGTTATCATGTAAAAACATTATATCAACAACATTGCACACTAGTATATTCAAGAAAAAAAATAGACTATGCCAAATATTTATGAAAGAGTGCACTCCTTGCACCAATAGACCCAACTATTAGCACTGTTACTATAGTCTTGCAATCATGTAATGAACTTCCATTATGTGATCACCCAACCAAACTACTATCATGCATACTTTCATCAATTCACTATTATTACAAACCTCTCTATAATTGAGATCATTGGTAAACTGAGAGTAAGAAAGTATGACTATAATTGAATGTATGAAAATCACTTTCAAAGCATCATCACCTTGATACGAAACCCTTGTAAGAACCTATACTACTAATGACCACTGATATCACTTTGCCTCAAGAATCCCTCAAGACAATACACCAAAATGAAGGCACTATATAAATAGTGAGAAAGATAAGGTGTTGCATAAAGAATTCCATGTGGATCAAATAATTACTTTTAATACAAACCACTATGGAAGCATGCTAAACCATAGCCATAAAGTGTATGCAGTATGAATAAACATTACTGACTATTATAGCCAAAAATGCATTTTCAAGTAAACAAGGGTAGTATAAGTCCATACTACCAACTGTCCATACTACAAACTGAAACCAATTACCACAAACTACAATTGAATGAATTGTGCTGCCATAGTACCTGTACCTATATGTATACTGAAATGTCATGTTCTTCTCAAATGACAAAAAAGATTGTTTATTGTATAGTGTAAAGATCACTAGATAAAGACAAAGTTTGAAACCTAACTGAGGTATCAGGAATACTACTATATTGTGCAAGATGGAGAAATCCATCAGGACACTGACACTATATACTTTCAACATTGCTAAACACTCATCTCCTTGTAAAGTTCCATTACACAACTAATGAATACTTGGTCCAATATTTTATAAAATCAATGGAAAAAATAGCAAACTTCAAAAACCATTGAGTCACTTGCTCCTTTGAGACAATCATCAAGTACAAACAAGGTAACTTTTCCAAAAATTACACTGTTAAAGCACATTATAAGGTATATGATAGAGTATTTGAACTATTGTGCAAGAATCACTTGATAGAGATCTACAATTCTCATATCATTGGTAGTACATGGGAAATCAAAGAGAGAAAGAACATTAATGCAAGAATAGACATTCACACTCCAAACTTGGACAATCCATCATTGTATAACATTGGCACTATGATAGAAATTCCCTCTTGTACTTGCTTACCAAGGAAGGGATCGTTTAGTATCACTTCTTTACATTCAATTAGGTTTTTTTTTGTGCACCTTCAAAATCATAGTTTATATACAAGAATTCCATAAATTCTATGATGGGATCTTTATATGCATATTTCTCTTGTTGAATAACTTTAACCAACTCCTTTAGCATGTTCCTCCTCCTTTTATTGACAATCACTACAGTAGCAACATATTGAAGAAGATGGTGTCCATTTTTCTAGATAGCATTCAAATACCTTTCTTGAAAAGAGGTCAATAATTCCATTTCTTCCATTCTCATGATTGAAGAATATAAAAAGACTCCAATGCATCAGAATCTCTACTAGTTGCCACATGTCACTGCACATAACATTATATTAAGCACTATTCTTTGTGTTAGTTGCAACCTATAGCTAAGATATTCAATGAGATACAACTAGTCATCACATAAAAATACTCAATTTCTTTTAATAATTCATCTTGACCATCATAATGTGAATATTTAGGTCATGTTTAGGCATATGGACTATCATCTTTGTGAGATCTATCATCTTCTTTTGGACTTATCTACTGGAGTGATTATTGACTACCCTCGTAAGGAACCTATCATTATAGACCTTCAGTACCTTTGTCAAGGATTGCGATTCTTCTTCTTCTTGGTTTATACCCAACATATGAAGGTGTATACACTTGATATTTAAAGAATGAAGTATTTCTCAAACTTTCAATGAATATTGCAAGCGAGCTATCAAAGCAAGATTTACCACTATCCAAACATGGCAAGATGCAAATTTATCACTACTCTAGAACCATAAACTATTGAAATCAATCATCATTATGAAACAAAATTTCAAAGCTTATTGATCATGCATGTGAACCACTATGCTACAAGGATATCATACTGACCAACACTAGGATGACTGATCATACTTGGTATCAATTCAATAAAAACCCAATAAAATCCAAGACAAGAGGACAAGATGAACTTTCACATACTTAGGTATATTTGCATGCTTACTGTGAAAGATCTATAGCAACTAGTATCAAGTAGTTCAAAGCACCATGAAATGAATACTTCATAAAATGAAGCATGAATGAGAAATGATCACCTTGCATCCAATGTGTTACTTTGCAAGTATCCTAACAAGATCACTATGTTTCAACTGTCAATTACCAGGTTGCCATTGCTTAACAATGATTAGAAGTCCGTGAAGTCAGCCTATCATCAAAGAAAATATAAATCATTGTTAGTAGAAAAGATGGGAAAAATAGCAAACTATTACAAGATCACTATAAATTGGCAACATCATTCTAGCACTGTCAGATCAAGAAGATATGAACACTCAAGATGTATATCACTGGTGAGGAGAATTATGCTCATCATGTAAGGAAAGACAACTGTCATCAAAATTAGGACATCAAATCACTACAAAGACAACTTCTTTGTTGCTTATTATAGGGTTTGAAAGATAAACCTATAAGCACCTCCCCCTATCCTCATGCTCCTTTTTATTCACTTACAAATGTCACTTATGCATTATGTACAAACTTAGATTCATCCTTCTCCTGATTTTGCTTTCTTCTCCAAACCTTCTGAATGCTTGTCTTCTTGGGGTATTTCCTTCTCCAAACTTTCTTCTCTTGTTTCACAAACCTAGTTCTACAACGCTTTGCAACATGACAATGGTTATGAAATTTATAAAACATTACATTCATATTCTTAGATAATGCATATTGACTCCTTTTAGACGTTCTTCTACAAGGGTGATCCCACAAAGCTGGTTTACAATTTTTGGGAGATTATGATTTTTGCTGAAATCACATATTTTTAGAAAATATAATGATTTAAGCCTTAAAAATTTTCATTTAAATCATTCAAATTTAAGAGGGTTTGATCAAACTACCTCAGATCAAACCCCCTTGGATAGAACCCTACTAGTTTTAAACCATACCTATAACAGAGTATCCTTTACACCTATCAAAATGCTGACAAAAAACCACTTTTAATTTACCTTTTTTGGGATCAAATAAATTCATTTATTTAATTTTATTTTGTAAGTATGTAGTCCTTATTATAAGCTTCCCAAAAAGTATAATTTTAAATAAATTTAATTTTATTATTATATTTATTTTTTATTTCTTTTGAATGTAGGTTTTTCATTGAAAATCAAGCTCTCTTCATTTTTTGAATAATCAGATTGCCCTAATTTGATGATGAAAGTTTATTGAATGCTTGAAAGATTAAATCCTTGAGATCTTAAATCCAATTCAATTCACTTTATACTTATAACTTATATGAAGGAAAAGGGGAGAAGGTTTGTGCCATATAGGGGCTTACCTTGGTCAAACCCCATTTGGTGTTTCCATATAGGTTTAGTGCTTGCACACTCAATTGTGTGCCTTGAATGCATTTACATGTTTGTGCCAAAATATTTGCATATTGTTGCATGTCTTTCAAAGCCATCAAAAATCAATGGTGTCATGGTTTACCAAGATCATTGGCCAAGATCGAGGAACCCATATGAGGATAATATTTGCAATGAATTATTTTATATTTAATATTTTATTATTCTCAAAGTGGGGCATTAGATTTCAAGGTGGTAATTGAAGGTTGTTTTTGAAACCAATTATGGTTTTCTATTCACACATTCTATATATATTGAGGCTCATCCATTTGGAGAGGGGGGATTTTGGAGAAGGTGTGGCTACATACCCAGATGTTTTTGGAATAATGCCATAATATTGAAGACATTATTTTATAGATTTTTGTGTGTATGATGCCTAAATTGTAAGGAATCCCATAAGCTTCATGTTTATTTAATCTATTTTCAGATTGAGAACGTAATACATATTGCATATTTCTCTTTCTTATTTTGAGTTTCATCGTAATTTTCTTAAATCTTCCTACATAGTCTATTATGTGTTTTTTATTTACAATTTGAAAGCAGGAGCCTCCATTAACAATCTATTAGAGTTTCATTCTATATCATTCATAATTTCTAATACCTAACCTTATAAAGCTTATAACGACCCACAATTATGTGTCTAAGCTCATTGATCGCAAAGGGGTTCACATATTGAGATCCTATACAATTATTTGCCACATTCCTTTGACACATGTGAAAAAATAGAATATTATCAATATTTTTTGCAAAATATGAGTGCACCAGATATTGAAGTCCTTGATCCAACAAAAACAAAAAAATTGAATTTTGATACATACCAAAAAAGTTGTGTTATATAGTCCACCTATGTATGAATTGTAATTGGTTGGACTTCGAAACTTGATAAAGGAAAAAATGTTCAATAAAACACTATGAAACCAATTGGAAGCACTAGATATCATAGTTACAAATCTAAATTCAAAAAAAATAGAATTTTATCCTTAATGGAAAAAGAGTTAAGTGTTATATGGTGAGTGTCACTCCTTAAAAATGGTGTTTACTGAAAAAAGATAGTTTTCGAAGGAGATGGAAAAAGAAGTGCAATATAATTCCAAAAATATTGAAAAAAATATATTTAGAATCTACAGAAAAAATGTCATAAATCACTAGTTTGCATCATCTTCAAATCCCTCATGGTTTAGCCACTATAGGTGCCTGAATTTGAAAATCTAGTTAGAAAAAATCATTTCAGTGTCCAATTTGGCCAAAAATTGTAAACCAGTATTGTGAGATCACCCACAGTAGCTTGCTTTATGCCCATAACCATTACATTAATAAAAATAATCATAAAATTAAGAATATTTGTACCTTATTGAATGGTATTGCCTGATAGGTGGAGATATTGAGAATCTACTTGTCCTTCTACCTTCATCAATACATTTATCTTTTTTCTTATCTTCAGTAGTAGCAACATGATGACCCAAATCTATCTTCTTCCTTGGTGTATTTCTAACTTTGGAGCACTGTCCTTCTTCATAACCTAGACCAATAGTTTCCTTATGATGCTTTTTTTTTCTTAACATGTCATTTAAGCATTCAATACTCTTTTCAAATTGTAGTTTCTTGTGCAACTTGGAAGATGCCTTTTCCAATTCCTTTCTTAAAGAGACTGTTGCTAACTCTAGTTTTAGGAATTCATTAGTTTTGACTTCAAGATAAGATTTTGTAAAATCAGCTACCCTTTTTTCTTCTTCTATCTTTGTCTTTAAACTGATAATAAGTTTGTTAGACTCTTCAAGGTCTAAAGAAACTTTTGCAAGATCTAAAAGTAGGTTGTTCTTGGAGTGCCTTTTGTGTAGAAGTTGGTCTTCTAATATCTAGTTCTCCTTTCTATGTTTCTCAATATCATCTACAACACACTCTTGTTCAAAATCACTCACTAAGTGATCTTCTCTTTCTACACTCTTCACTATAAAATCAAATTTTGTACTAGGTTTAAGTGGTGTTTGTTGTTCAACATTTTGTTGGGTATTTCTTTTTTCTCTATTTCTTTTACTTTTTGTCATAACAAGTACTCCACTACTAGGAACCCCTAAGTTGGTTAGAATTATGCAAGGATATGGCTCTAATACCACTTGTTGGAGTACAATACCACTGAGAGGAGGGGGATGAATTAGTGGTATGAGAAATTTAAACTTAATTAAAATAATCTCTTTCAATTATTTTGAACATATGGAATGAAGATTTCATATTTGATCATTCATCCAATAAAAAAATGCTTGTAAAGCCTTCAAACTTTGAATGAAAAATAGCATAACCTAATCACACAAATTGAGAACACCATGACACAATTTTTATGAGGGGAAAACCCTCATAGGGATGAAAAATCACTCGAAAAAATGCCTCACTAGCTTAATCAACAAGCCACTGATTACAAAGCCTCACTGGCTATTATTTATGCCTCATTAGCAAATCCTCACTGGTTATTTATGTCATGAAGGCAAGTTGGGTTCCGTGTAATACTATTGATGCTACTATATATATTGGGAATATTATCTATATGATTTTTAATATTAATCTATGTGAATTATATGGATGTGTTATTCAATTTACTATGTTAATTATTTACTCTAGAATCCTTGTCTAAATATTACATATTGTAGTTTACACATTATTTTTGTGACATGACATCTTGTAAATTTATCTTAACTATAATATTTAATCTATTAAAATCAACTATTATCAATTACACAAGTTTAGGAGGTTAAGTGACAACACAAGTAGTATGGGATGCTTGATTACTACCATAGAAGACTTATGTTATGGTGAATTTGGAAGTAGGTTGATGCTTGCAATAGGTTGCACCTATTTCCACTTTACCAGTTGTTTTTTATGTGAACATTTTATTTATTGTGTATATTTTCACTCTAGATATAGGTGATGTATGCTTGATCTAGTCATGGATATAATTATGATGTACACATGAGCTCGTCACCATTGTATTTGTGATATTCATATGATCCAATCACTATTATATTTGTGATGTGTATATGAATTAGTAATTATTATATTTGTGATGTGTAAGAGCTAGTCACCCTATGTATGTGATGTATGCTTGAGTCACTCACTATGGGAATTGGGAAATTATAGAATAATATGAACCCCACATATTTGAATACATTTGTACAATATGTAATCGTATTTTTTTCTATGGGTCCAACACCTAATGGAAAAATATTATCATTCTATTACAATTGGCTATGTTGATAGCTTACACTTAATGAATAGTCCTAGGCTAAAGGTGAGCTCAAGGATCTCATACAAGATGAGAGAATGAACTCCCTCTAACATTGGTGGGTAAAATAAGAAGCCTTTGATTCGTCAAAGGGATACATAGGCAAAGTGATCAAGAATGAACCCTCGAGGCTTAGGTCTAGGTATAAGAATGACCCTAACCTTGGAAGCTTACCATTCTCATGTGTGAGCATATAAGTGGCAACATCAAGTTGATGTCACCTTAGTGAATGGATAAGTCATGAAATTGACACTTCTAAGCTACATGGAAGATTCTCAGTCAATTAATTTTGGTATTTTTTTAAAGTTAGATTTAAGGAAAAATAATTAGTGACAACCAAGGGGTGATTGTTACATGGGTATTAGAGAAAATAGGTTCAAACATTAAACCTCTAAAGCTCACTTGAGTCTAGATTAAAGGATATTACCTTGCACTACTAACCAACCATAACCAAGTTGGTAACCTGATATGTACATAAATATTTTAAATATCTTAAAGGGACTTTGATGATCTTAAGAGTGGATGGCTAGTCCTAAAAAAAAAGAAACCTAGATGGGTACAAAAGGGATTTTTTTTATATGAATTGTAAATAAAAAATTAGATTGTCAAACCAAGGGATGAGGCCTTTGATGATTGCTATTTCTCATAACTGACTTGTTAGATCTTATTTTACCCCTTGTTGTGTGGAAAATTTTATGAAATAATTAAGAGTGTTAAAAAACCTCCTCATGATGTAAGTATGAATGGATATGAACTTAAGATGCAAAGAAATTAAGGTGTATTTTGAATGAATTAGCAGTTATTAAAGATAGGGATGATGATATATTGAATGAGTAGGTTGGGACTACTTTAATACTTGAGGGTGAGTGCAAGATCATGGGGGTCCAAAAAGTGGCGATATGACCCAAAAGTGGCTGACAACATTTTTCTTATCTGAATTTTATGAAATGAAAAGGGTTTATTGATAAAATTGCCAGCTTTCCACCAATATAAGATATGAATTATTTGGAATTAAATAGATAATTATTATTAATTTTCTACATGCATTCTAACTAAAGTCCTAATTTATAGGATGATTGAAAAAATCTATAATTCTCAAACAATTTTATATTTTTTGAATCCAAAAGATGCAACACATTTTATGCTTCCCATACTATAGGATAAAAAAAGTAAAAGTTTATTTTTATATTTTTTACCAAGTTATGGTGGTTAGATAAACAAGTTTTAATATTTTATAAAAAATTCTAATAAAAAATTAATAACTAATTATTTACTTTAAAAAATATATATAATTTGTGGCACATCAGGGCATGTTTCCTCTAATAATATTGAAAGTTATAAAAAATATATTATTTTTTTCTTGTACTTAGGTTGGTCATACATACACCTATTTTTTATTTTTTCCTAAAAATTTAGTACTCATGTATTAAAATTTCAAAATTTCACCAAATAGATTTACTTTTTTTAAAAGAGCACTAGTATCTTAGAAACTACATTCAATTGTCTAAAAATTTTGTTCTTACATATTTTTTGAATTATGTTAATTTAACCTATTCAAATTTTATGTCAAGTTGTCTAACTCTATTTTTCTAAATTTTTATTGCCACTTAAGGGTCTAGTTTAGATCTCCATGATCCTACACTGACCCTTGATGGTGAAGATTACTTTGATGCTTTGTACTTTTGTAACTTCCAAGAGATAACTAGTAAATTTGTGTACCAAATGATATTATATTTGACCTCTTTTATGAATAATTAACCTATAAACTCACAATGGATGATTAGATTAAGCAATAATACTTACTTGAGGGTATATTTTAATGTTCAACCTATTGAATATTATAAAAAAACACTCCATATTGATCAATTTAGGGAAAATAGAACTAATTGAGAGGAAAGGATAAGGGGATTCAAAAGTAATTAACTTGACTAGTAACCAAAAATTTTAAATAAATAAATAAAAGAAAACATTCTAATAAGTTGGGATGGTTTATTCCAAGGGGGAAGGATGTCACATCCCTCATGTAACAAACTTCCATGATAGAAGAAAACAAATAAACAAACATGATTTAACTCATTCAAAGTGGATGGGTTGGACAACTCTTGCCATTAATATTAACTAGGGATGGCATAGGAAGGGGCACAACAATGTCATGATGGTGGTATGGAATTCCCCCCCACTCCACATTAATCACTTGTAGGAAGAAGTGAAGAAAAAGGAAGACATGACTGTAGGTTGTGCAAGAAACGGTGTAGAAAGGATGATTGGCATATCAACCACCAATAAAGAAGCATGCCACCCATCTACAAGGAGAAGAAAATACAGGCATGAATTTAATATAGCATGGAATCCCTACTCTTGGAAAACACATTTTTCTACAAGTAGTATTGAAAAAGAGGTGTTTGATTACTATTAAACAAACAAAATCCTCTTGAATTTCATATAAATGTCATTATATGAAGAACCGTGCAAGAAGGAAGGAGAGAACAATGAAACATGTTGGAGGAGGAGTGGACCAAGAATTTGGCAAGTTGAAGGCTATGCAAATCTAAGGCATGAATTTTAGTAGATGATACCAAAGGAATTGACCTAAATAATCAAGCATGTGAGGTGAGGGAGAATGTAGATGCATAAATTATCATTTAAATCCTTCAAAAAAATGTGGTCTCATGGAACACAAAGATTTGTAAAATATGCACCAAATAGATTTGTTGAAAAGGCCATAAAAATTGGGAAGCAATGATTATAGGAAGTGGGTTAAAAATATAGCTATATAGACATCTTTATATATTATTAAGTAGGAACATGATTACCTAATCCAATTTTTTGATTATGGATCCATAATAATGTAAGTGATGATGACTTGCTTTAGTAGTACTAGAACCACATTGTACTAAACTTATTTATAATGTTTCAAGTTGGCACTCTTTGTAACCCACCCTGGATTGAAGATAAAGGATTAATATGAGGAAATAATTTTGATCAACCTCTTAATATGATAACCTTGATAAGGGATTTAACATAAGAATGGATAAAGGAAATTATAATTATAGTGGAATACAACATGATTGTGTGTTAGGTATGAGGTTACAAGTGTTTAATTTGATAATGTCGTTGAGATTATTATGAGATAAATCCTATGTAGCATCTCTTCATACCTTAGTAATGACCATTAAGGTTAGGTTTAGTTTAAAGGAAAAGTATGAATAAACAATCTAGTCTATGAAGTAGAATATTATAAGAATATGGGGTTGCACTATAGAGTAAAAGAAATTAGAAGATCAAGAACATTTTAATAATATTATATTCAGGTTTATATTTTCATTTTTTTGTCTAATGGATATTGCATTTCCAAATTTATTAAGTATGATTTTTATGCCTTGAATATACATAAAATTCTTAAAAATACTATTGCATGTCCTTCAAACATATCCATAGATCCCTCAAGTAACAATATTTGATTGATTGTGAAATCTCAGGAACGGGAATTTAGGTGTATAATCATTGGCATGGAATTTTTTAGTAGATCTATGTGTGGCTTTGGCTCATTTGGAAGTGGGTACATATGTAGTCCTTGGGTGAAGGATGCCTTTGCGACATCAAGTCTACAGCGGGAGGGTCTAGGGGTGATAAATCCTGAATTTTGGGTTTGTCCCTATTGGTTTGACCATAAGCTACAAATGAGGTTGAACTAGGAATTAGATGGTTATGGAAGGGTTGATAAAACTTGAGAACTTATATTTAATACATTTTAGTGTCCAAATTTGTCACCCCAAACAATTTCACATTGTGTTTTGTCCCTCTTTATTTTTTGGACCTAATTAAGTCCCCAATTTCCTTAATTATTTATTCCAAGGTCTATTTTTACCATTTTGTGAAGGATTACAAGCATTAAATAAATGCAAGTAGTAAATTTTTTGATCTTGACACTAAATGTACTAGAAGATAGGGCCAAGACACATATTTCCATGGGCATATGGGTCCCCCTATCTTACCAAGAACTAATTTGTAATATGTTGTTGGTGGCACTTTAACATTCAAATTTTAAGTGTCAGCTTTTGGGATCTAATTTTTGGGAAATAAGAATAATTACATATAAATAGCTAGTTATTGCATCATTTAAAATAGAACAAGAAAACTATTAGAAAATTTATGACCAAGAGAACTATTGAGAAAGTTAAGAGAAACATTTCAAAGCTTTATTATAGCAATCAAGATCAAACAACATGTCAAAGTTAATGTGTGTTCATGTTATCTTTTTTTGTGAAGGCTAACCCTTGTTATAGTCTCTAAAACATTCAAGTATTAAAGAAAGCAAGATCCAAATCCTTGAGGTGATGTGTATGACTTCATTCATTCAAGGAAGTCATTGAAGGGTGGTGAGATGCAATATTTTGTGATTTTGTCATTCCTTCCTTTCAATTATCATTTCTATCATTGACATTGTCATTGTGGAAGTGGAAACACTTACATGGGTTTTACTGAGGCAATCCCCTAAATGGCATAATATTTCCCCTCTATTTGAATGTGCAGGTTATAGGTTATAAGAGGATTGAAGGAAGATTGAATACAAGTTTTATATTGTTGCATTTAAAGCCCTAAATCTTGTCAAGCCATAGAAACTCAACTATAAAATTATTTGATGACATTATAATAACTCTATAACCAGAAAACATAAGGTCAAATCCAACATCAAAAGATTGAAAAATTAGTTTCAAGATGAGCCCCTATCAAATACCCATACACCCCTAGGCATCTAAGTCCTCCTTTGCATGCCAAATCCATATTTTTATGACAAGTGCAGAATCTCTAGTACCTCTTAGATCTACTTGTAGCTCACTATTTTTATCTGTGTGCTTCCAGAATATTGCATTTATCAAATTAGGTGATATATTTCAATAAAGTTAATAATTCTAAACAATTTCTAGTCCATTTTTAAGGCCATAAGAATATAAATCTAGGTCTGATTGACTCACCTTCATGGTTGAAAGTCAGTCTATTCACCTTGTTGATCTACATTCTTAATGCAACTTTGAAAAAGGAACAAAAAAGAAACCATAGGTTTACATATTTAAACATAAGGTTCTCCTTTTTCTATGTTTCATTTTGGTGAACCTTACATCCTAACATTATATAATTTCTAAAATTGGAAGACTTTGAAACCCTAGATCTAGGGTTTGCATCATATTGTCTTATAGTTTTTACTTAGGGTTTCATATTTGCATCATAAAAACTCATAAAAATTCAAAAAATTGCACCTCATATTGCAACATAGCTTGTATTAGGGTGTGTTTAGTCATTTAGATCATATTTTTGTTCAAAATTACACTAATAATTGATCATTTTTATTCACACATCATCATAAATTTATATTTGAATCACATTGAGAAATTCTAGAAAAATAGTCATTGTTAGACTTTCTTGTAGATAGAAGTTACATAAACCCTAAAAATTAATATAAACATTCAATTTTTTAGTTCTCGAACCCTCTATCAAGTGTTAGTGTGAATGGGGATATTTCCTAACTAGATATTAGTGGGGACCTATTCACATCATTAATAAGTTTACTTAGGAGTTAGTTTCCTAGGTGGCATTCTAAAAACTAGTATTTAATCGGACCATATCTCATTAATAGGCATGTAGCTATCTAGGAATTTAATATTTCTCCCATGCATTTACAATTGTGCAATAGGCATTTAATGTTTGTAACTAAGATGGTTATCCAGCCTCCTCTCTCCTCGCCTATATAAGCAAGGCTCATGTACATTTGTAAATCATCTCATGAGTTCTATCTCAATACATTCAATATCACTATTTGATCAAGTTGTCTTCTTGCTCATGTTGCAACACTACTTTAGTCATGTGGATTGTATTCTTCTTGGTTGATCCTTGAAAGTGTGGCCAACTTCATTTGAGTTATTGTTCATATTTCAAACATGGTATCAAATCTTAGGCCATAAGAGATCCATCTCATATCGAGGGAAGTTGAGCTGAGAAGACTATCACAAGTTGAAGGGTTTTCATGAAGGGCTAGTTGTTCTCATCCAGGAGGAAACTGATTTATGGGGCACTTTGGGTCAAATCTGACCCCACCATTGTGCTCAAAAGGTTTGAAAACCTAAGGAAATCCTACCCATTCATCGAAATTCAACTTCATTTTATGGAGGCCATCAGAGGATTTTTGCAATGACATTCAAAGTAAAAGGTATAGATTGTACAAGTGTTGGAGAGAAAAAAAAATCCACCTTGTTGCAAAAAAAAACCCATCCTCTAGTCGACATCAATTATCATAATTTGCAAGTTCAAAAAATATCTTATTTAGGATTTTTTTCTATAGTTGCAGAAAAAATAATTCAAGGGTTGATTTTAATATCCATCAACATTTTATTATAGTTTTTATGGAAAATATTAAATTTTAATATGCTTATATTAATTGGTGGTGGATTAAATATTCTACAGTTGGGTTGCATATTTTAAATCAATAGATTTCATTTGAATATTGGTGGTTTACTTTTATTTTTACATGTAGGTTTGAATTTTTTTTACACTGACTCATATTTATTGTGATTTCAATTTCCAATCAGAAATATTGAAATCAAACTACATATCATTGGTTCGACATATTTAGTTTTGTTAGGGTTTTGAATATTCGCAGGAAGTATTTAATTTTTTGCAGGCACTAACAACTGTTGACTCCCCTCTCTCATCTCCAGCTTATCCTCCTATTGGCTTCCATGCATTCATCATCGACCACTACTCCAACACCAAGCCCCTCTACCATTAGATGAGGTTCTATTAGGGACCATAGGCTCCAATCAGGGACTAACTCTACCCAAAAGGTCACCGACAGACAGCCTCACTACTGCTAGATCGGGCAACACCATTTTTTTTTTCAATCAGTAAACCCTGCAGTCATATTGAGGCCTAGGGCTGATTTGTTTGCCTTAGGACCTAACTAATGTTTGTGTTTATGTAGCTTACACCCCTTAATAGAGAAATTTTTTCAACACAGCATAACTTTTCTCCAAGATATTATATTTTCACAAAAAATATATCATCCAAAAGATGGTTTCGTGTACTTTGCAACCATGCAAAGTATTTTTCCAATTTTTTTGTGGGTATTAATTATAGCCAACTGAAGTCAGAGCTTCCTTTTGAATTCCTAAGCTTGTATATTTTCACCATTTTATTAGATTTTGGAGATTCTAGTGGCATTGCAAAGGTTACTCAGAGTTCTATCATCCACTCCATCCACTTTTTTTAGATTCAATTCTAGGTATATTTTATTTAGTTTTTGAAATTTGTGACATTTGCTTGATATCTTAGACATCTTGCAATTTGTAAAAGGTATATTTGCATTGGGAGGCTTTATTTTCAATTGTGCATCATATTTGGGAGTTTTTATTTGATATTGAAGGTCAATGTCTTTGTAATCTTGGAGATTAATCATAGTTTGTTATGGGGTTTTCATTTCATCCTTCATTTATTATGTTGGGAAGGGGAAACTATAAACAATGGGGAGATTGTATAATAATCCATCTTAAATCACTTCATTTTTTACCACATTTGTATGGTTAGTATCCCCTCTAGATAAAGGTATCCAAAAAATTTCTTGGAGTTGCAGAAGGTATGATGTCTTAGAGGTTATTACAATGCATGTTGATGATGATATTTTGAAAAGTATTAATCATTGTGATTGTCCTCATATTCTTTGGACTAATATTTGGGAGATATATTTTGATCGTGGTACTCCACCATTCCCCGCTAATAATGATTTAGAATGTCATGTGCCTCTTCATTCTTCAAACATGATACCCTATGATGATATTGCTATGCAAGAGCTTACATATTTGGAATTCTTTGAATCTTTAGATGAGGATGTCAAGGGTTCTCTAGATGCTTCTTCTCCATTAGAGATAGTTGATGCACCTTCACCTTTAGTAATTCATTGTGCAGAGTGATTGATTGAGGCTTCGATCATTCCTATTCAAAAGGACATATTTAGTTTTCCAGACTTTTGATCATAGGATGGCTTTGTTTCAAGTATTACGGACTTGGCTACTTATATAGGTTTGGAGGAAATTCTTTATGGGATATCTTTCCTCTATGTCAATTCTACTTTGGAGGGTTTTCTTAAGTCTCCACATTCCATTATTTCTACCTTGATTGGGGATCCTGATCTTGGTGGGACCACCTTTGAGGCACTTCATTCCTTCTCAGAGATTTCATATATGAGGCTTCTTCCCCCCTATTCCTTTTGTCATAACCTAGTTTTATTGCATATTTATTATAATATAGTAAATTAAATTATTGAAGAAATTCAATATATATTAAATGGAAAATTTGGAGTTTTTGAAAATTGAATGAAAGAAGTTGACTGATGTTGGCTTTGCAAAAAAATTTAACTTATCTTATATGTTATCAATAATTGAATGTTACTGATAAATTTGTAAGTGTAAGTGTGTCCAATTGCAGGGTGACAGGTTGAAGGGTGAGAACCCACTTGAAGTAGGATTGTTTAGCCTAATCAAATGGTAAGCTAGTTGGAATCTAGGTACACACACCACAAATGGCATAATGATTTGCATTTGAACTATTTTTCATATATAGAAGAATGTAATTTCATGACTTAAATTGTTTCAGTGATTGAAAATGAATGGCTTGCAGATTAAATTGTCTACCCAAACTCTGCATTTTGAAGAAAATGAAAGTAAGTATTGTAAAGAATGATTAAAAAAAAGAGATTTCATTATGTGAAAATTTAGTGAAAATAAAATTCCTTTTAGTTTATATATATGGATGCTCGAGATGAAATTAAAGCTCCTTACTTTAATTAAATGATAGCATATGAAAATTATAAGCTCTTCCAAACAAACAATTTTCACATGAATTATGCATATATATACATACATGTATGTAAATAAATGGAAATACACACACACACACACACACAAACACACACATTATTTGAAAACATGGTAAATATGAATGAAATAATATAAATATATATATATATATATTACATATATATATATATATTACATATATATATATATATATATATTACATATATATATATTACATATATATATATTACATATATATATATTACATATATATATATACATATACATATATACGTACACATATTTAAGTTCATATAGAATTCAAATTTGATAATCAATTATTCTAAATTGGATTGTTTGAAATCAATGAGAAATCATGAAGGAATCCCACGAAGGACATGGATTGCCACAAGTTTAATGAAAATATTCAAACCAAGTGGTGGTCGATGGGAAGGATATAATGCCAATGCCTATAAACATGCAAAATATAGTGTTCAACATTTCCATTTTTGAATGATACTTGGGAAAAAAAAGCAAAAAGAAGAGAAGAAATTTGGCGGTTCATAGGTAAAAAGTAGAAGAAGAACTCGAGACAGGGGAAAAATATGAGGAAAACATCACCAAAGCTTGAATTGTAGGTAAATCAATTTCCTTTAGAAATTGACTTGTTCTTAATGCCATTATTGAATCATGCTTGAAGTATTTCTTAATTTTAATTGAGTGTTTTCATAGCACAGTAAAAATGTGAGTCACTATTTTGTGTTTGAATCGGCCTTGAGCCGAATACATGAAGTTTTGTCAACCACCTTGTTGAGGTCGCATGGCCTAAGACCTGCTTAGTATGGAAAACATAAAATTTTAGAGCCTTCATGGCTGTTTGCACAGCTAGGCCGAGGCTCAAGAGCCTTAAATAGCTTGGCCATCATCTCTATTTTGCACAATGATGCTTAGCCTTATGAAGGCCATCATAATTTATTTCAATTGATTGTGTTGTTTTGTAAAGATTATTCTTTGAAAAGGATCAAATATTGATCTTGTGGGAGAAGCATGATTCCCTATTTTTGATTTGTATAATTACTAATGCTCATTATGAAATGGGTTGATAAAAATAAAGGGGCTTTATCAAATGCTTTTAGAGCTTTGCACATGTTTGTGTATTATTATTTTGTGTTAATCTAACCTCGTTCGATAAGAATGATGGAATGATTCTATGTTTGAGAATCACCAAGCCTTACTTGAGTTGATCTAAAAGATAGGTGAGCTGATTCTTGAATGTGTAAATGGTATAGACTTAATTTTTCATGTTGAATATTACTGCATACATGGTATAAACTAGTAAGCCCATATAGGAAATTTCAAATATAACTCTTGATGCTAAAAAAGAAAGCACCCAACCTATAAGATTGGTTCAATCCAAATCAACCTAAGATTGTTTTGTTGTAGCCTAAATAGGAATTCAAGTATTATTTAGAACCTGAAACTTCTATGCTTTTCTCTTGACCAAAATATTTGCTCAATTTTTCATTGACAAACATGTCAAACTTAGTTTTCTTTATAATATTAAAGTTGCTCATCAAATTTTTCAGTGATGAAAGTGTTCAAGATCTGAATATTAGGCATTCTTTTTACAAGTATTAAATTGGGCTATTTGATTTGTTAGAGAAGCCTTTTGGCTTGCATGAAATTGACAATGAGAATTTGTAGAAAATATTTGTTACTGGAAAAATAGCATTGGTATTTAGTTCATAGTGGAAAAACTTGTTTCGCTTTAAAATAGTGAACATTTTTTTGTTAGGTGATCATTTAGCATGTGAATAGCTTGATATCAGCATTGAGTAACTTCAAACAATGTATGTTTTGTTGGAAAACAACATTTTTTGTCTTTAAGTGTAATTGTTTAGTCTGAAACAGTATTGTATTGATGTAAATAGTGAATAATCTATTGCAAATGACACTGTTTTGTTGTTAGGTTATTCTTGTAGCTAAAAATAGCCTTTCTTATTAAACTGTTTAGTTGGAACATCTTTGAATAGTTGTAAATAGTGAATGTTCTTTAAGAAACAACTTTCCTTATAACTATTTAGTAGGAAACAGTATCAATGCTAGTTAAACCATGAATGGTCATACGTAAACAACAATGTTAGAGTATCATAGTTTTGTGTGAATACAAATCTGTGAAACTATTAACATATACTTGTTTTGATTCTTTATTTTTGAAAAAAGAAACATCAAATGGAATATTACTATTAAATGATAACAATCTGAATTAATGATTATTTTAGAATGTATACACAAATTCTAAAACTTAAGTAGGCACATTTATGTGTATGCACATAGACTTTGTAAGGAAAGCTTAGGTGTAGAACAAAACTCTCCTAATGTCAAAACCTCAGGGAAGAATGCATATATGACTTTAAATTTTACAATTATAGTTCATTAAGATATACTTGAGAGGATTAACAGATCAGAGAAATGAACATTCACAATTGGGCACCAGATTTATGTGGGAAAACCCTTACAGGAGAAAAACCCACCACACCAAGAAAAGCCTCTTTGTATTACAGTAAACAAACTTATGTATAGAGTACAAACTTCACTTTTTGATGTCAATTTATAGCAGCAACATTCATAGATCAATTGTTATATAGAATAGCTCTCAGAAGCCTCCAATGAATTCACTCAGAACAATTCATGTTCAAATTGAGCAAGACTTTGTTATCTTACACTATACATCATCATCCGCCATTACCAAAGCATAATCATTCTCACAATTTTTTCACCTTGCAAATAGGAATGGTTGCAATAATCCAACTACTAATGGCTCACATTTTGCTTCTCTAATTGGCTCAAAATAGACCACGTGATAGACATTTGGTCAAGGTGTTCAAACTGTATTGCATGTTGGTGAGACACTAGGCCGTGTCTCCTCGACGCCATAATGCTCGATCATAAAACCATCAACAAGACCACAGCTATCGGCGAAACATCATACTGAACACAAATCCAGCTTGTGTAGAACTATCGGCAAGAGTTTCTCTATCACTAAGAGTCTTATAGAACTTTATGTCATACCAATGTTCATACCTGTCAGCGAGAGGAAAACCATTGGCAAGAGTTCTCACCAAAAGTATATGTCTATCGACGAGACCAACAGACATCAGCAGGAGATCACACCAAAGGTATACCCGACAATTCATAGTAGTCTGACCAGTCCATCAGCAAGAGCAACACCATTGGAAAGAGATTACACCAAAGTTCATCACATGGAGATCCATCGGGAGTTCACAAACAATTTTGTCGGCAAGAGGAATGCTATCGCCAAGAGGCTATATCGAATGCACTAGCATGTTCGCAAGACCACATCCATTGGCAAGAGTTCTTACCGAATACAAACTTGTTAGCCAAGAGTCTCCTCAATGACATCTGTTGCCTATGTGAAAAACCTCGGCGAGACATACTTTATCAGAATGAGTCATTATGAATGTTCATGCCTCTCCCCAATGACTTTTTTCGCCATGAGTCTCCTCGATAACCACTAGGAACCAAACTGTCGGCAAGAAAGAATCAAAGTCTTGGCGATTTGAGCACTTCAGAAGTTTAGAACACAACTACTAGTCGCTAAGACTTTCAAAGGGTCTCACCAACTTGGCCCTTACAGGAGTTTCATGTTAGTAAGCTTGAGGCATGTTTTCCAACAATCTCCCACTTGTCAAAGATCTTATTGATAGCTCTAGAGCACAACAAAACTACTGAAATTCATGGGCACTGAGGCCCATCAAATTGGCACACCAGCTGAACTTGTTTGTGCTCACTAGTTTTGTCAATGCATCTGCAACATTTTCCAGAGTATCTACATTTTCTAAAGAGACCTTTCCATCCTCCACCATATCTCATACAAAATGATACTACACATCAATATGTTTCATCCTGGCATGGAAAGCAGTATTTTTTTCCAAAAAAATAGCACTCTGACTGTCACAGTAAATTGTAATTATCCCTGCATCAAACCCAATGTTAGAAGAAAAATTTTCTAACCAGATTGCTTCTTTACAGGCCTGTGTTGCTGCCATGTATTCTTCCTCTATAATGGAAAAAGTGACTAAATCTTGCCGCTTACTCATCCAACTAACTGCACCACCATTCATCATGAAAATATATCCACTGGCGGATCTTTTGCTGTCAATATCCCCTGCCCAATCAGAATCCACATAGCCTCAAATGCTGAGAGTCCTCTATGATTCAACCAAATTCCCATGGTAACACAAAGAATATTCTGTAGTGCCCTTTAGATATCTAAACACCCTTTTCACAACATCCCAATGTGTCCTTCCAAGATTTTCCATAAAATGACTAAGTACTCCCACTACTTGGGAAATGTCTGGCCTTGTGCAGACCATTGCATACATTAAACTACCAACTGCACTAGCATAAGGTACTCTGGTCATGTCCTCTATCTTAGTAGGAGATTTTTTACAGTCTTCAACAGATAGCTTCGTTCCCTGCAAAACTGGAACAACTAGCTACTTGCAATCAATCATACAAAATCTCTCCAGAACAGTATTAATATACTTACTCTGACTAAGCCAAAGTTTTCTACTCTTCTTATCCCTAGTTATTTCCATTCCCAGAATATACCTAGCTGCACCAAGATCTTTAATTTTGAACTTTGCAGAAAACTAATATTTTAGATTAGAAATCATTAACTTACCATTTCCTATGAATAACATATCATCAACATAGAGAGCAATAATAAGAACACAATCATTTTCAGCTTTGTAGTACACACAATGATCAAATTTTGATCTTACAAATCCCAATGACAAAACAAACATGTCAAACTTTTGGTATTACATTCTAGGAGATTATTTTAATCCATACAGATATTTTTTTAACTTGCAAACCATTTTTTCTTTACCTTTTTCCACAAAGTGCTCAGGCTGGGCATATAAATTTCTTCTTCAAGGTCACCATGAAGAAATGTTGTCTTCACATCCATCTGTTCAATCTCTAAGTCATATGTTGCTGCAAGTGACAAAAGAAATCTGATAGACGTCAACTTAGCTATAGGAGAAAATATTTCTCCTTAATCAATTCCCTCTACCTGGGAATACCCCTTCACAACCAACCTTGTCTTATACTTTTCCACACTGCCATCCACACCTATTTTATTTTTAAATACCCATTTGCAGCCAACAGCTTTTCTGCCTTCAAGAAACATCACCAAACTCCAAGTATCATTCTTTTCTAATAATGTCATTTCTTCATTCATGGCTTCCAACCAAGAGTTTGAATCAGACATTCTAAATACCTCTTTCACAATCCTAGGCTCATCAGTGCTAGAAATTAAAGCATAGGCACAAGTAGAATCTATCAAAGAAAACCTATACCTATCAGGTTGCTTTCTTTCATGTGTTGATCTCCTCACAGGCTGAGGCTGAGGTTGATATTCTTCTTCAAAACTCTAAAAAATACTTGAGCTCTCCTTAGTTTTAGGTACATTTTGAATTTTGAATTCCTCTTTATCTAGTGTTAGAGGAATTTCAACTACATCCCTTTTCTCTTCTGATTTTGTCTCTGACTATAGATCCAAAGTACAAGGCTTCGGCTCACAAAAAATAACTCTTCTACTGTACAGAACCTTCTCCATATAAGAATTCCAAAGCTTGTATCCTTTTATGCGAGCCCTATAACTAATAAAAATACATTTAACAGCCTTGTTCTCCAATTTAGATATTTTTTCATTAGGCACATATGCATATGCTTCACAGCCAAAGACACGAATGTTTCTCAGAGAGGGATTATTTACATACCATGCTTCCAAAGGTGTTTTCTCAACAAACGGTTTATTAAGTAACATGTTGGTACAACTGCCTCAGCCCAGAACTTCTCCTCCAAGTCAACATTGCTTAGCATACTGCATGCTCTTTCCATCACTATCTTGCTGAACCTTTCAGCAACTCCATTTTGTTGTGGAGTGTAGGGTGTATTTTTATGTATTTTAATTCCATGATCTTTACAATACCTTTTGAACTCATCAGAACAAAAATCACCACCATTTTCAGTCCTTAAACATTTTATTTTTCTTCCAGTCTGATTTTCCACAAGGTTTTTAAATTCTTTAAAATGACTGAACACTTCTGATTTACTTTTCAAAAAATAAACAAATGCCCTTCTTGAATAATAATCAATGAACGATACATAATATCTTGATTTAGACAAAGAAGGAACATTTACTAAACCAAAAATATCAAAATGAATGTAATCAAGTAAACTAGAAGATTTATGAGGACTGGAGTAAAATGAAACATGGTGTTGTTTACCATATATACAATGTTCACAAAACTCAAATTTAAGGTTACAATCATCAAGCCCTTCAACCAGGTTTTTATTTTTCAAGGTTTTTAAACTTTTTTCACCAATGTGGACAAGCCTATGATGCCAAAGCATAGTCTTTTTTGCTAGAAGTTTAACTTCCATAGAGTTTGCACTATTAGGAACTTTTTCCTCTTTTTTCTCCATGAGTAGCTTTCTGTGACTTTACAGAGACACTATTGCATTGCACAACATGTGCATCCATCTTATACAAGGTACCAATACGAGCACCCCTTACTAGCACCATTAAGCCTCTAGTCATCTTGCAACCATTTCCAGAGAATGTGACTTGCACTCCAATATCGTTCAGCTTACTAACAGAAAGTAAATTTTGAGCTAGACTTAGTATATGCATTACATCATTGATTCCCTTCACTCTTCCATCAAGGAATTGAATTCTGACTCTTCCACAGCCAACTATTTCTAGAGATGAATCACTTGCCAAATACACCCTTCCACCATCATATTTTTCATACTTCGTGAACCAATCTCTATGCAATATCATGTGGAAAGATGCTCTAGAATCAATCAGCCAGACATCATCTGATGCCTGAGTTGCCAAGGCTGCAATGAAAGTGTCTGCATTACTCTGAGAAGAATCATTGTTGGAAGAATACTTCTTCTTCTTTTTCTCCTTTTTACAATCCTTTCAGACATGACTAGATTTCCCACAATTCTAGCACTTCACCTTGGACTTCTTACGAGGAGACTTTGATCTCCCCTCTGATTTGGATTTGGACTTCTTGTCCTTCTTCTTGCCTTTTTCTTTCAATCTGCCTCTAATAGCAAGAGCATTCTTTTCCATCTCAGAAGATTTTCTTCTCATCTCTTCCGCTAACAAAGAAGAAAAAATATCTTCCATCTTAAATGTGGATGTTGTACTCCTAATAGCCATCACCAAGTGATCCCAAGAATTTGGCAAAGAATATAACAGCTTACAATGATCTTCTTCATCAATCTTCACACCCACATATGCCAACTGAGCAATTAGCATGTTGAAATAATTCAAATGATCAGTAACAAATGCTCCTTCCTGCATTTTCAAAGAGTACAACTTCTTCCTCGAGAAAAATTTATTCACCAAGGACTTTCCCTGATAAATAGCTCCCAGTTTTTTCCACAAAGAAGATGTAGTCTTTTCTTCATAAACATTTAGAAGAACAGAGTTTGCTAAACAGAGCCTTATTAGCCCCTTTGATTTTTGATATGCAAGGTCCCAATCTTCTTGCTTCATGCCTGTAGGCTTTGTTCCAGACACAGCAAGCCAAAGAACATGATTAACCAACATATCTTCCATTTTGAGTTTCCACAACTCAAAATTACTATCATTGAATTTCTCAATTTCAATCTTTCTTGACGTGCTTGCCATCTTAATATGTAATTCAAATTACCACACTTCTACAAGACTCTCATTGAACAAAATTCACTAAAAAAAAACCCAACGTACCCACAAGAATAACACAACTAGCCAGGCTTTGATATGACTTGTAAGGAAAGCTTAAGTGCGGAACAAAACTCTCCTAACATCAAAACATCAGGGAAGAATGCAAATATGACTTTAAATTTTACAATTATAGTTCATTAAGATCCACTTGAGAGGATTAATAGATCAAAGAAATGAACATTCACAATTGGACACCAAATTTACGTGGGAAAACCATTATGGGAGAAAAAACCACCACACCAAAAAAAGCCTCTTTGTATTACAGTAAAAAAAATTACATACAGAGTATAGACTTCACTTTCTGATGTCAATTTATAGTAGCAACATTCACAGATCAATCGTTATATAGAATAGATCTCATAAACATCTAATGAATTCAATCAAAATAATTCATGTTCAAATTGCGCAACACTTTGTTATCTTACATTGTACATCTTCATCTGCCTTTACTAGAGAATAATCATTCTCCTCACAATCTATTCACCTTCCACATAGGAATAGTCACAACAGTACAACTACTAACAATTCACATTTTGCTTCTTTGACTGGCTTAGAACAGACCATGTAGGGTAGACATTCGGTCAAGGCGTTCAAACTGTATCACATGTCAGTGAGACACTAGGCCGTGTCTTATTGATGCCACAATTCCCAATCACAGAACCATCAAAAAGACCACCACTATCAGTGAAACATCATATTGAACACAAATCCAGCTTGTGTAGAACTATCAACAAGAGTTTCACTATCACTAAGAGTCTTATAGAACTAAGTTATGTCATACCGATGTTCATACTTGTCGGTGAGAGGAAAACCATCGGCAAGAGTTCTCACCAAAAGTACCTATCTATCGGCGAGACCAACAAACATCGGTAGGAGATCACACCGAAGGCATACCCGACAATTCATATTACTCTGACTAGTCTATCGGAAAGAGAAACACCATCGACAAGAGGTTACACTGAAGTTCATCGCATGGAAATTCATCGGCAATTCACAAACAATTTTTTCGGCAAGAAGAATACTATCACCAAGAGGTCATATCGAATGCACCAGCCTATTGGAAAGACCACATCCATTAGCAAGAGTTCTTACCAAATGCAAACCTATCAGCCAAGAGTCTCCCCAATGACATCCATCACCCATGTGAAAAACCTCGATGAGACATACTCTGTCAGAATGAGTCATTCTAAATGTTCATGCCTCTCCCTAATGACTTTTGTCGCCATGAGTCTCCCCGATAACTACTAGGAACCAAACCATCGGAAAGACAGAATCAAAGTCTTGGCGATCTGAGCACTTCAGAAGTTTAGAACATAGCTACTAGTCGGTAAGACTTTAAGAGGGTCTCACTGACTTTTCCCTTACAGGAGTTTCATGTCAGTAAGCTTGAGGAACGTTTTCCAACAGACTTCATCTATGTACATACACATATACTTACATGACATACCTTCTTTTGTTCTTAGTTAATTTTTAAATGAAAAAATGCTTATGATGAAAATTATATAATAGTCATAAGAATGATATAAATCATTGTTGAATTACTCTATTGAATCATAAATCTGATTTTTGTTTAGAGAGTAAATTAGTAATCTGATTCTTCTTTTGAAGAAATATGTGAAAGAATATTTTAATACTTGAATGGAATAGTGATACCTTAGTTGACTAGAGCACCTTACGATAGATGCTTCTAGAGGGTAGATAGTTGTTATGAGATGTTGTATAGTAGAAAATTACCTTCCGAGATGGGTGCTGAAATGGAGTTTAGAGAGTATAGGTTTGCTTTACCAAAACCTATTTTTTGTTGTTGTTGCAACACATTTATTATGCTTGGAAAAGAAATATAATTCATTTGTATGTATGATCTCTATGATATCACTCTCTACCATTCCTAGTATAGATATTGCATTTTATTTTCTAACTTGTAGATAGAAATTGCATTTTCATTTATGGGAACACACTAGATTCCACCTTGCAGATTGTTCTCTTGCTAAAATTTCCATGGATGGTCGGGAATTCTTCAAGTCAAAAGAATTTTGGGGAAGCATAATCTTCGTGGTTGGGCTGTAAAGAACTTTAACCATGTTCTCATCACCCCATGCAGGTGAGCATCAAAGAAGAACCTTAGTTGTTCACAAGAATATTTTAGTCTAAGATGTAACTTGATGTAACACATTCATGTATTTGATGTAAAGTGTACAATGTAATAACTTTGTGGCCTTAGGAGCCAATTCAAGCCTGATATTGTAATTTGAATTTTGAGGAGAATATATGAATTATCAAATCATTTTAAATGGATATGTGTAGCTACAATTGAATTTAGCCACTAGTTATGTCTTTTTAATTTGGAATATATTAACGTGTCAAATATAATAATGTTAATTAAGTAATAATTTAGGATCCAGGTTATTACATTTGGTATTAGAGCTTAGGATTCAACTCTAGGCCTTTTGAGTCTACCATAGTTGACTAGGGGTAGTTGACCCTTGACCCAAAATTTGGTTGTCTTAAGAATTGACCAAACCTGGATTGAATGCAAGAATGGAAAGGACAAAGGTAGGATGAAGGAAAGGGAAAAATATTAGAACCTCACATAAGAATGATGTAAAGGAAGGAAATGCCAAGATGGAGGTTCAATAAAAAATTCTTGATGATGAAACTCTAGCTCAGGCTCTTACATGACTCAAGCTAGAGAGAGGCTTGAAGATTGAGGAGAAGTGAACACCTAAGATAAAAAAGCTTTACACAATTTGGGACACAATCTAGGACTGGCCACTAGGGTGCGGACCCAATTCACCCTTGTTGACTAAAGAGGAAAAGGAGAGCCTGCGTGCTCAACCATCCTCTTCTCTAAAGTTTGACATAAATTTAGATGAGGACCCAGAGGAATGTCCTCTTTTTGATGCTGAGAAATTTGAATGATGTAACAAGAAGCCTATTGTAAATAAGGGTCTATTGAATCACCTTTAATATAAATAAAATTAGATAATATTTTTTGGTGTGTTCAATGAAGGAATCTAAAATGTGTGTATTATGCATGAATGTGTATGTCTTCTAGAATGAGGGATGTATGCATATGAAAAATTATGTGATGTAGCATAAGAAAATTTATTCGTAGAACCTTTTGTTGAGATGTGATAAACATGAATGTGTTGTAGGATAAGTGTGGGATGACATGGTGACCACCAGGAAAGATGGGGGTGGTAGTGGTTCTAATAAAAGACCTAAAAAGAGGCTAGAGAAATTTTTGGAGCTTCTAAATCAGCAAGAGTCTCACATGGATCATATAGATCAAGAAGTCCAAGTGGCATGCAAGAACTGAGACTACTTGAATGTAGAAGGCAATCAAGAAGATGGTGGTCCAAGGGCAGGTCCATGAGGATGAATTGAGGAAGAGCTTGGGAAAGACCTCAAAAGAGTAGCCCTACCCAATTTCGATGGTAAGGCTATCAGAGCAGAAGTTGAGGCCTAGATTATAGAGATGGAAAAATACTTTGGGCTCTGTAACCTTTCTAAACAGATAAGGTGGCATGGGATATGTATCTTCTCTAAGGTAAAGCAGTGACTTGGTGGGATAATGAGAAGTTAGAATGAAATCTTCAGCCTACTAAGATTAATTGGGAAGTATTCCTTTGAGCTTTTAGGAAGATATGGTTACCATAGCTTTTCTTTGACAAGAAAGTGAAAGAATTTCAGAAATTAACCCAAGGAAATATGACTATGATTCAATATTGGGAAAAGTTCACCAACCTATTGAAGTATGTGCCCCAGTATCAAGGAGATGAGTTGTTCCGTATCTAAAAATTTCATAAAGGAGATAAGAGCCATCAGATCTATAATCTCAAGAGGGGAAGTGAGTCATAAGAGAAGGATGAATATGGTAATGGTGGAAAGAACAAGAAAGAAAACAAAGGCAAGGGTAAGGATTACCATAAGCATAAGGGCTTTAGAGAGGACGAGCTAGGAGGTCACAAACGGCCTCATGATGGATGTTATACTTGTTGAGGAAATCATTATTTTCCTTAGCAGTTGAAGTCATGAAAGGGAGAAGCTATCAGTAGACTCAACATCACTACATCCATGTTGCAGTAGCTAACAGACAGGCAGAGTATCATGCTTCACCAATTCAGTTGATGGGTAAGCTCTATGGCCAATCTATCTCTATCTTAATTGATATTGGAGCTACTGAATGTTTTATAGATCCTAGAATAATATCCAAGATTCCCATTAGACCTAGATACATGGAAAATTCATGGATAGTCCAGTATGGTAATTGAGTAAAGAAGAGGGTAGATATCTAGCTCTTTTGTTGTGAGTTAGAGCTTCCAACCTTTCAAACTCAGGCTAACTTGTATGTGACACCTTTAGGCTCCTAATATGTAATTTTGGCAATAAATTGGTTAACTGAGCATAAGGCTATCTATGAACTATGAGGATAAGGTGGTCAACTATATAGATGATTATGGAAACCTGATTGAGGTTTGTGGAATGTAGAGACCCTTAGAGCATAGAAATATTTTTGTGATGTAGCTCAAGAAGGCTCATAAAAAGGGGTGTGAAGTTTATGTGGTGCATGTCAGTAATCCTGATAGCAAGGAACCGTATTTAGATAACTATTCTATTCTCAAGGAGTTCCAAAATTATTCCCTGATGAACTTACAAAGTTTCCTCCAAAGTGGGAATTCAATTTTTCTATCAACCTGGTTCTAGGATTTGAGCCTCAATCCAAGAAACCTTATTGGATGACCACCACAGAACTCTATGAGTTGAAGGCCTAGTTAATAGAATTTTTGGATAAAGGACTTATAAGACCTAGTGTGTCTCCTTGGGGAGTGTCGGTTATTTTTTGAAAAAGTATGAAACCCTATGTATGTGTATAGATTACCAGATGTTGAAATAGGTGACCCTAAAAAACCGGTATCCACTCTCGAGGATTGATGAACTATTTGATCAAATGAAGGGAATGATAGTGTTCTCCAAAATTGATCTCAGGTCAAGGTACCATCAATTGAGGATTAAAGAAGAAGATATTCTAAAGACAACATTTAGAACTCAATATGGAAATTATGAATTTATAGTGATGCCTTTTGGTTTAACTAATGCACTAGCAACCTTTATGAACCTCATGAATAGTGTATTTAGAGACTACTTGAATAGTGTATAAAGATTTCTTATTGACTACAACAATAAACCAACTACTACAATCCAGTAGATTCACCAACAAATGGAATAATAAACTAGCTATTGCATTTGATCAACTTCCAATTCAGAAGGAAAATAATACATCAGCTATTAAACCTATCAAAAATCCTCTAATGAATCACCTGTAGAAACCCTAGATGGATTCCTCCACAATTTCCAACTAGGGTTGATCTTTCACAACCAAACCTGGTACTCTAGAGTCTTCAAACCCTCGAACAAGCAAAGCATTCAACTTCTTACCAAACTAGTAATGAGAAATGAGATTCAAGTCAAGCATGCCCAAATGCAAGGTCGACAACTCCTTATAAAGATTTCTTATTGACTTCCAGGAAGCTTCTAGAAATAATATTATATTATTCCTTTAAGTGACTTTATGATTTATTATTTTATTTAGTCACTTTTATTAAATCAATTAAATATAAAGTCATCCTTTTAATATTAAATTATTGGAATAAATTTATCAATAATTAATTTAATAATTTTAATTAAAATAACCAATTAAGCTATCCTTTTGATAAATTATTAATTTTGGACAACTTAATCAATTAATTTAATTAAATCATGATACCTCCAATTCAGACATCACACTCGCATGCTTTCTAGGTGATTTTCTTTCTTTAGCCTTAGTGTTTAGTTACATTTGTAAGCTATGGGTTATTGATTCTAAGAAGTATTCACCATTGAAGATGGGTGGGGATAGGTATAGGATTGAGCCTCTTTCATGTGAGGAGTTTAAATCTAATGCCAATGTCTGGGAAATCTTATAGAAAGGTGGGATTACTCCTTTTATGGAGAAACTCCATGGGTTTAAGTTGAATGTATCCTAGGAGTTCATTTATGTTGGGCATGGTTGGGTGTTGAGCATGTTTGGTAGGGACATTGATATCACTAAGGAATTTATTGCAGAAGTCACTAGGTTATCTATTGAAGGAAGGAAATTCTATAGGGAAAAAACTATGTCGGGGGCTGCCAGAAATATTTTTCTGTGGGACAAGGAGAAAGCCAAAATGGTGAGTCTAGACCATGGGGGTTATGACCATTCCAAGATCAAACCTATTTGGCATGAGGTGGATTTGACACTGATGTTCTATTTTACTCTGGATGGGAGGTTTTTTGCTCTGTATGGCCATCATTTTGTGATGCTCAATCACTTATGTCACGACGAGCTCATCTCTTTCCCATTCTATCTTTTGATTTCTTTAGAAGATGGGATAGTGGTGTATAGAAGGAATCTGAAGAACCCATTCTTACACGAGGGTTTAATGCTACTTATTATGGATTATATAAAATATAATTGTGTTATTGAATCCCCTATTTCTGTTATTTCTAATAAATTGAAGAAGAGGATGAAGGGGAGTGGGAAATGTTAGATTAAGGAGGTGGATGGTAGTGTTGGGACTGAAATTGAGGATTTTGATGTGTGGTCAAATGGGCTTCCACAAAGACTTGGATTTTACTCCTTCTAGCACTAAGAAAGGCTCTGCTAAAAAGGGTAAACCCTCTAACCCATATGTGAAATGAAAAATTCAAGTGATCAGTGGTGAAGAGGGTGTGGAGGGTAAAGCTAGTAGGAGGAAGACCATGAAATAGGGGTCGATCTCCTCAAAGGATGTCAAGGAAAAGTGACCAGAGGGTATTGGGGTTGAACAGGTTGGGGAGGTGGTAGATGTTGTTAATAAGGACTTAGGTTGTGTTAGTGTTGAGGAGGCCCATATTGTGGGGAAGGAAAAAATTGTGCTGGAAGTGGATGAGTCCCTTGTTGTTTTTGTGTCCAAAGAGAAGGGAAAGGTTAAGGTTCATGATCTTGAGGAATTTCAAGATGGCGATTCGCCCATGAGTTCCCATCACGGGAGGGGCTTGTACTAGGCTACCATGGACTACACACAGGCTTTTGGTCTGGCCAAAGATGGCATCGATATTTCCTTTAACTTGCTTATGTGGTTGGTTCAAGAGGTTTAGAACCTCCATAAAAAATATGATATGATTTCCTGGTGTAATATTTCTACTCTTAGAAGCCTTAAAGAGAAGGACTCCATCTTCAGTATGGTCAAATCTCTAAATTCTAGCCTTGGCCTCATGGTGGAATACATGGCTAATTTGAAGAAATATCACGGTTCGAGGTTATCCATGGTGGAGAAAAAATCCTTGCTATTGCATAGAGATCTCAACACAATGATCAACCTCTATAAGAAAAAGCTTGAATCTTCGGCTAAAGATCTAATGTTCCTGAATGAGAAAGATAGGGAATGGATGGGGAGGTCTTTTTTTGATGACATGATTATCCAAGATGAAGGAGAGGATGTAGAAAAGATGGTGCAAATTGTGGATACGGGCATGGGACCGAGTGTTCATACTTGAAGACCAAGAAAATTAAGACTGTGTCAAGGAAGGACATTGAGGAGATCATAGAAATGCATGACAAGGTGGTCACTAAGGATCTAGAAGAATCCAAAATGTTAAAGGATCTTCTTTAAACTATTCTTGTTCTATTCTTTTTTTTCTGGTTTTTTGTTCTACTGGTTGTTTGTGTGTTGATGGGGTGCTAATTATTTCATAATCAACCTATTTTTTGGTTTTTGGTTGGGAAGCCAATAGGCTATATATTTGCTACCTTTTTCCTTTTCAGTACAGGGTTTTAGGGACCCTTCAAAACTTGCTTATCACTAATAAAAAACAAAGTCTCATTTTCCTTTACATAATACAAATTATATTATAAAAATAAGAATATCCATATTTTTTAAAAGTAACAAATAAAATCATTCAAATTGAAATTGAAAATTGCATTTTTTGCATTCTTTAAAAAATAAGGATATTTATTTGTTTGCTTTCTTGATTTTATGTACATGCACTTTTCAACCCCAGTCTACAACTGATAAAGACCTCTGAAAGTAATAAAAAAGAATTGATACTAGCAAAACCTTATATACATTTAGGATTGAGCTAGTTCGTATTTGTAAACCAGTTCATATATATGATAACTCTCATTTTTTGGTCAACTATGTTTGAATCTTGAGACCCCAACTAGAAATACTAGACTCACCATACCATTTAAACTGGTGTTGCTAACTTGAATTTTATGAAGAATAACATTTTTAACTCTATTCAGATCAATTGAAAACCCAGTGATGATCACCTTTGCTCCTTTGCCATCTATAGTTGTGTGGTTGAATGCATACAAAAAAATTTCTATTCGAATTGTCATATCATGGGAAAAGGTGATCCATTCTCCTTTTGGGTTGGAAGAGTAGGATTGGTGGAATTGTCATCAAATCTAGTCACTTTGTAGGAAAATCCTCTTTTCCCACCTTTTACACCTCTTGTCAACCAAGTTGCAAACTTTGGCATGAAATGCTCTTTCCCACAAATGGAGAATTGGAATTTGGTCCAATCAAACCCTTTACACACATGCCTTGTATTTCCTACTGAGGGCTTTGGACTTGGTTGCACCATCATAAACAATTAGATTTTTAAATCATATTTTATGAGTACTAGGTTGTTTATATGAGAAAGGTCCTAATCATAATATGTAAGCTATTTATTTTCATTAGTATAAAAGTAATATAAGGATTTTTTTCTTTCCATGTGTGAGATTAGGATGGAAATGTTTCTATAAAAAAGACTAAGATTATTATTATTTTTTAAAGAAAATATTCTATAAAAATTGAAGTTTTTTCTAATTTTTTATTTTATTTTTAATTATATGCAAGTCAAAACTTCTTTTATGAATTGCATTTTCTTAATTAATTATAATTATATAAATTTGTTCTATTGTCTAAAGTAAAATGTGAAGAGAACCTATAAGTTTATTGATATATTAATATAGTTATATTGAGTAGACAAGGTGGGAAGTTGCAAAAAATTAGCAAGCCTTAGCATTATTTTCAATTTGATCCCCTTTTCCTACAACCAAACATTAGTGTTTGTAAGAATATATTGAAACCTATCTCTTATGGAGATCATCTCTTTTTACAACCACTAGATATAGGGTGAAGAGGGGTATCAACAACTTTATTATTTTCATAGGTAGGATCAAGAATGTCATCTTCATCTTCCATATCCTCAGGGATATCAAAAATATCCAAGTCTATTATCTTCTCTAAGGTAAGCCAGTTGTAGTCAAGCTTCCTTACATACCCATCAATTTTGTACTTAACCCACATGTATTCAACCTAATGTCCCCAATTTAGCCCTACGCTCTTCATTTGGATTTAGCCTATTTCTGGAAACTCATAGGCTAAGCAGAAGCTCGAATCAGGGTTTCCAAACTTCTTGGAGGATGTTTTCGTCTTTTTGCGGAGTCTTCTTTTGGAATTGTTGAACTTGGATTGCGGATTCCTTCTGGGTTTTCTGAGAGCTTCGCATTGGTGGTTTCAGTTCGACATTCTGAGCAATTACATGAATTTACTATTTTTAGTAAATTCTATTTTTAGCAGTTGACTTGTTGACTCCTAATCAGTTGGCTCCACTTTGGCAGTCAGTTCAGACGGTATGGTTGAATTTGGCTTCTGATGCGTTTCCATGGTGATATAAGATATTTTATATTATAATGTTATAATTTAACATTATAATTCCTTGTTCTAGCATCATGAATTAATATTGTTTTAAAAGGGGGACATTGAAGGGTATTTTCACATGGAGGAAATATTTTAATATTTCTAAAAGCCAAATATTGCTCAAGAGGAAAAGGGACGCCAACTTTTGGAGAAATGATAATTTTAAATTAAAGAAAAATTGCCTTCATGAAAAAGGACGCCATTTTGAAGGAAGAATGGGTCAAGTCAAAAACCCTAAAAACATCTTGAAGTTAGGGCGCACCTTCTGGAAGGGAGGGCTTCTGGAGGGAAAGCTTGTAGTTGGTTTCCTTTCAAGTTCTGATGTATGGCTGTAGGTTGTTTTTACTTCAAGAAACAATATTGTTCTGGGTAGGACCATATGTCCTATGGTGGTGCTTTGGAAGTGTGCAAAATAAATAGGGGTCTTTGTGAGAATGTGTCATCATCATTAGAATGTTTTGCTGATTTCAAGTTAAATGAGTGAGTATTGAGAGAGATATGAGCATTTAAGTGAGTTCTGGAGTTGCTGATTTCACCATTTTAACTGATCTGTCATATCAGACTTAGTAAAATTATTAATAGGGCTTGTCTTAGTCATATTAATCATTCTGGAGTAGCTCTACATTTCAGCAGTTTGATTATCACTATAATCCATCGTGCTTGCAGGAGATATATTATATTGTAAGGCTGTTAGTAGAGGTCTTAGTACTAGTAAGTTGTAATGCTCATCTTTACTTTCGCATTTGCTATTGTATTTAATTTACCTCCGCCCTATGGTAGCTACTTTCCCACTCTGGGTTAGAAAGCACATTCTGGGTGTTTACTTTCAGCATTTCAGTTCTTTCTTTCAAGCATTGTAATTTGTAATACTCCGCCATATGGTTCAACTCCATACTGGATTGGGTAGCACATACTTGGTGTCGAGAGTACTTAGCATAGAAGACCCTCTGACCATATGCTCGCTATCATCGGCGCCATTCTTGGTTAGAGTTCTTGCATAAGCTTCAGAGCTGCTAAAACTGCACTGGGAACCCTATGCACATGAGTGTAGCTTTTCTTGAGTTTTTCCTTCATTCCTCTATAATTAAAATCAAGCCTCCTTTTTTGTTTTTCATTGTAACCCATTACATATTTGTTTGTATAGCTTTGGCTCTAGGAGATGTGGTGATGGAGCACCTACCAATTGTTAGAGGAAACTTGAATCCAGGTCCGTGTGATTCAACTTTCCTACTATGAACAACCATGATTTATCTACATAGCTCCTTGAGCACAATCTTGTCACTAGGATACTTGGGGAGCATATATTGGTATCCATCAACATAACCAACTTAGATATATGTAAAAGTGGGAAACTATATATACATGCAACCAAAATTCTTGATCAACTCTAATGCCTCATCTGATACCCTCTTCTTCTCAATCTCTCTATCAAACATGCAAATATTTGAAGAGAAAAATACATCATTAACTCTCTTGAAATGCTTGATGCTTTGCTTTAGAGTCAATTGAGAGTTGTATTGATATACATGAACCTTCCTTTTTTCAACCTCTAACAACAACATTGGAAAGTTACTGATAGAAGTAGCAACATAAACTAGATATGAAGTCATATAAAACTTCAATGAAGTAGAAACCTTAGAAAGTTGCTCACAAATGGCATCACTTATCTACTTTCCCCAAAAGATTTGTTTTTTTCTCTTCCTTATAACATGAATGTAAAGATACATTCATTCTTGAAGAGTGGTGTAAGTGGGAAATGCCTTAACTCTACTGAGAAGAGTTATCAAGTCATTTACCTCCACAATGAATTCACTATAGTGAATGTTCTTAGGCCATCTTGAGATATTTGGCCTAGCAAATTTTAGACATCGATTGTTGATGGTTCTTTTGCACTTATCAAGGTTATTTTCATAATGGGACTAAGATTCCTCCATAGTGAGGGAAACATATGTATCAATACATGGAAATCTAAAGATTTTATCAAAGAACTCTTCATCCAGTCTTATAAGCATATTTCCATATGCATCTCTAATGCTTCTAGTTACCTTGTGAAAATGGGCTGTGACTACAAGTACAAATTTTGGATTATGTGCTGACACCAAGAATTCATCCACCAAATGGATACTACCCTCAACAATACATCTCATGCTTGCATCAAATGGCTACTTATTCACCCTTTCTGTAAATTCGTACATATCAATAGGACCAATTTCTATGTCCTTAATATCATTGACACTTGAAGTAATAGAGGTTTCTGGGAATACCCCTTGGCACTTCTACTTCATGTTTTTCTTGTTTGGTGAAGGTTTAGACATTGATGATAAAGCAAAAAAAAAAATCTATAATTTCCTAGTGTTAGAGAAAATTTCAATTTCTATGCAATAGTAAAAAAAAAATTGTGCCCTTACATGTGTTGATGGACCTTGGGATGCAAGGGTAGAGAAATTCTCTACACCTACATGGATTATTGCAGTTTGGATGCAACAGTAGAGAAAATCTCTACCCCTACATGGGGTATGGATAAAAGGATGCAAGTGGGAATAACTTCCCAACTTGCACTTAGGAAGTGCAAAAAAGCATGTAGTTTGGGAGAAATTTCTTGACCTACATCATGGGGGAAAAATTTCTTGTAGGTCAAGGAATTTTTCTCAACCTACAACTCATTTTTGTATTGGTATGTGTTGTTCAAGTTCTAAAACTTGAACTACACATGAAGGTAGGGCTTGGTTCCATGTAGGTTAGGTTTTATTTCCCAACCTACATAAGGTGGATGACATGAAATAATGGTCAAGGAAAATTCCCCAAATGAAACTTGAAGGTTTTAAGGTGTAGTAATGTTGTTGATCAAGGAATATCTCTCGACTAACACCAAGAACATCTAGAAAGATGTAATGAGAGAAAAAACTTCAAATTACACCTATGAAGGATGCATTATTTCAAATGATAGGTTAAGGGTTACAATGGTTTTGAGAACAAAAAATATTATGCAATCTTTAGATGCAAGCATAGTAATCAAGGTTTAGGTAATGTAGTTCAGAGTTTGAACTCCGAACAACATCACCATAATCTTTGAATACAAATGAGCCCTAGAAAAAATTGTGAATACACATAAACAAATCCTACACTGAGACCTAGAAACAAGAAAGGGAAAAAATAAAACATATATATATAAAATAATCAAGGTGGTAAAGAAAAACCAAGAGAACCTAACAGTAGGAACAAATGATTGTAAAGAAATGTAAAGAACAAAAGGAAAGCTTTGACATACTTGCAAATGGTAGATGGAAAAATATTGGACAAAGCCACCCGAAAATATATGGCACAAATCAATAATGGGCAATGAGAATGCAAAAGGCATGAATGAGTAGGGAAATGAATGAAGACTGGAAAAATTAAGGGCTTAAACAACATAAAAAACCAATTAGAACCACATTTAAAACCTTCATTAATGTCAAACATGTAAAGGTAGGAGTGTAGTCACACTAAAATTCAATGCGACTACATTCTTAAGATGTAATCAACAAGAACTTTTAGGGGCATTGAAATTAAATGACCTTGCATGTTCAAAAAACACTAACTCTGAAAATTTTGGCTTTCACACATTTTAAAAAGACAAAGAAATGACCCAAATGAAAAGACTTTGTGAGGGGCCAGACTACACACGAGGGTAACTAAAATTTTGTTCGGTTTGCATGCTTAGAGGATGTGGGCTATGAAATGGAAAAGTTTCATAGAGATTATCCCATGAATTGAACATATTGAATTTGAGGATAACACATTACATAGAAGTGGGGGAGCAAAAGAGGGTGTCAAAAGTGGACATTTTTTCTTCTCAAATTAGCTAAACTTCAACTCAAATGAGTAATTTGAGATGTGTACACTCAAAATTTTAAGTTATAATGAGTATAAAAATTGTATTACTTTGAATCTAGTCTTTAAAATGCTAAATATTTATAAAAATGATTAAGGTTAAGGGGGTGAAATGTTGAGCACACATAAAAGTGTTCCTATTTTTAATAGTAAAACATAACTACTGTCTAGTGTGTGCCCCCTATTTTTTTAAATTTTATTACATTTTTTTAATAATCATATGGTAGAAATATACCTAAGAATGAGTATTGTATGTAGTGTAGAAAAATGTATCCCTTTACATTTTCACACTATGTTTGGGCCCTACTAATTAAAATGGACTTAATAATGTCTTAAAATTTTTAGTGTTGAAAAGTGTATCCCTTTATATTTTCACACTTGTTTGGGCCCTCTTAATTGAATTGGACTTAATTATGCCTTAATAATCCTTATTATTCATTTGTACAAGACTAATAAATTATATTTTCCCAAGCGGAAACCCAACAGTAATTAATGCTAATACATAAAACTTTACCTTGAGCAATGTGTGTTCCAAGAATAGGGACTTGGGTCTCATTCACCCATGGGCGAATGGGTCCTCCCTAGACCTTTAAAACCATTTTTAAAACATGCTTTGGTGGTATTTTTAACATCTTAAATTCAAATTTCAAATATTGTCTTGTAATGTTTAATTTTCGGGAAATTAAGGATAAATGTCTAAATATACATGGTTATTTTATCAAATCAACTAGAAGTTTTGAAGAGTGATTTCACAAGAGAAAATATTATTGTCAAAGGTTTTCAAGAGAATATTTCTTCATCATTTGTTATAGCATTCAAGATCTCACGCATCATGTCAAAGTTATGTTCATCATGCATGTTTTTGGAGCTAACATTGTGATGTAGTTTTCAAGATCAAGTTCAAGCATTCAAGCATCAACTCAAGTCATCAAGATCCACATCCAATTCATCCATTTCATGTAAGTTTCAGTCCTTCAAATATTTTTATTCAAGGATTTTTCAAGGGTTTGGTGAGTTGCAACATAGCATTATTCATTCATCATTCCTTTCATGCTTTATCATTTCATTTCAAGGTTTAATTACCAAAATGAGGTTTAACCAAGGAAAAACCCCATTCACCCAAAAAAAAAAATTCCCTTTCTCTTTGTGTGGAAATTTTTTAGATTCATGGGTTGAAGAAAATTTGAAGATCTCTCAAAAGCGAAAAATTTCAAAGTTGCATTTGTTGTCACCTTTGTTGTCAAGATACAAAAACTCAAATCCTAAATTTATTTATGATTATCCAATTGTGAAACTTAGAGAATCTGGAAGTGAAGAAACAAGAGAAAAGGACCCATAAATTAATTTTGGAAAGCCCTACAAAGACCCATACACCCATGGGCAAATGAGTCTCTGATAGGCTTGTAAAAATAACATTTTGTGACAAGTGAATAGTGTTTTCCCTTCCTAGATCTATCTGAAGTTTTGTTTTGTCTCTCATTTTTATGCTTAATCTACAAGATCCAAGTGTTAGATTGCATTTTTGAGTTGATTTACTATTTCTAGTTTTTCTCCCAAAAGTGTTGTTTGACCTTGACCCCTGTCCTCAAAGCATAAGGAAATCTGAAGATTCTCAAATTGAGTTGATTCACCTAAGGGTTGTTAGTCAATTCTTTGTAGGGATCTAATTTCCTAATGAAAATAGGAAGATAGGATCTATTCTCATCCTCTTGACTTACCTTTCCTTTTTGGGAAACCCTATATTTTTATATTTCACTATAGTCTAGTTTTTTATTAAATACTTTTTTGAACATTTTCAAAGTGGTTGCATCCTAAAAATTGCATCACTAAGTGTGTGTCACTTAACTTACACAAAAATAATAAAAAAATCTATAATTTTTTTTAGAATTTATATAATGAAGAATACAAATTCCTATATAGTTTTTTCAAATTTAGAAAACTAATTCAAAGTTTATAAGGAAAAATTAATACATATATGTATTAGAGGAATATGAAGATACTCTTCAAATAAAATAAAATAAATGTGTTAAATTATTCAAAATATTAGTATTCTACCAAGGCAGCTCTAAACATCCTCACTAGAAGGAGATACTCCTATATATGTATCCAAAACTAACCACCTTGACAAAATCAACTTTTTGCATGACACACATGATGTTTGAGAGAGCCACTGAGGCCACCTCATAGTAGAACAATTTTCATGGAGTATACTAGAGAAGGGATTCACCCATGATCAAATACAAAGTTGCCTCTGCACTAGAATATTTGAAGGAGAATTCATTGGGAGAATAAGTGATTAATTCTCCATTAAACTACCCAAAATTCACCATCCTTGAGAAGTATGGACAGAAAGGAATGATGGTGTAGGGGAATCTAGAGGGGAGGAAGGAGTCATCCTAATAGACTACAACTGAATGCATCCACATTGGCTTGAAAAGGTCCTAGGTGAGGATAAAAGGATAAGGGAGAGTATATAAATGCTAGTATTTGGGACATGAAGAACAAGATGCTTCTGCCCCATATCATTTTTTTCAAGTTTGGTAGAAGAAGTTGATGTAACATGTCCATCGGTGGAAATATTTGTATCTATTTACATTTGTGTGCATTCCCATTCATGATTTATTAACATGGATGATGCACTTGAGAACAAGTAAGATATGATTAGTAATCATTTCTCCAATTAATCAATAACAAGATTTACATAGATATATATTTTTTTTAATTGTAAAGAAATTGGGGGAGAGAAATGCCATCCCCTAAATTTATTAGAGTCTAGAAACTTTTATTTAAGTTTCATCATATTCATGGTACCATTCTTATGAATCAATTGCTTCATTTTCAAGAGAATTTGTTAGAGTGTTGCTCTTTGAAATAGTGGACACATTTGTAATACTCCAATTTTAAAGAAGTTTGACTTGGACCATGATATATTCTAGCTTCTAGTTATTTAGCAAGGGTATAAGTATAAAAACTTGCAAAATACTTGAGATCATTTTATGCAAGTACAATGTGATTAACTCACATATACATAATGAACCACTAGCAATAAGAAGTGAATGAAACATCACTACATTGGTCTTCCATTATCGATTTCACTAGCACTTCTCCTTGTAGTTCATCCCAACTAGAAAGGAATATTGGTGTCTCCCATATTATACCTTGGGTGCCATCCTTTTCTCTAATTTTTTATACTACTTGTGATGATGAACAATAATTTCATATTACTTATGCTCATCACATGATAATGTGTAAACATAACAAAACACATCACCTAAGGGACTAATAATATTTTCATAGATTGTCAATAATTCATGCTATCATATAATTGTACAAGTTACATAATCATGATTTCTTATAGTCTTACCTGATGGAAATCCTAAAATACTTCGGTTCCATTTTCAAAATTTTGCAAAATTTGGTTAAATTCATCTCTCTAGGCTTAGGGTTATGTTCATTGTCACTGCCTTAGGTTTTATGTTGCTATGAACCCTCATAAGTGATCCTTAAGCTTGTGTCCTTAGAAATGTTCTAATTTTCTGTTGACTTCCTATTTCCAATTTCCAACCATTTAAGTGATGACATATGCCTTTTTCCTCATTGATAGATCAACCCCTTTATCCTAGTGGTCCCGGTCACTACTCATTGTTATATTAAAAAATATTGTTTTATTAATATGGGTTGAAATGTGTCTATGTTTTTGTTAGATCCTATGTTTGGATTAAATTTTTCCATCATTGGCTTAACATCTAAACCCTTGCACTCATGTCCTCATCCGTCGTGCTCCTAGTTGGGCTCCTCTTTTAAAACTAACAAATTTGGCATGTGTAGATCTTTGGTTTTATGGTGAATGTTTGATCATCATGGCCGAATCACAACCATTCCCCATGCCCCTGATCTATTTTTATTTTCCATTTAATTATCCCAGTAGGTTGGTGGGCACAAGCCACATGTCTTTTGCATTTTCGGGCCTAGTACCTTTGAAAGATCTGCAAGTGGTATCTAAATAAAATTTATGGTGGTCATTGGGTGATGGGGCTTCATCTTGTCTACTCCCTGCCACCCTGTCCAATTTTATTTTATATTAAAGAAATGTCATGGGCTAGCAGGCTGTTGACACTTGTTGCTTCATAGAGGGACCTACTTGGCTTTGGAGGCAACAAACACTTTATTGAGGAAAGATCGGTAGTTGATGGCAGGTGACATGGGTCAATCTTGACTGCTCCCCACCATCCCATGAGAGACCCACTTGTACCTCTCATTTCTCAGTAGGGGAGTGGGAAACTGCCACGTGGAATAATTTGTGGGGTCAGAAGGACATTAGTAAGGGTGGAATATTAATAAATTTGGATGAACGAACATCAAGGATAAATGCTACAAAATAAGAATTGATTTATCTTGCATGTGTTTGAGGTATGATGGGTATTTTTTATTTTGGCAGTCATTTCTGTCAGAGGTTTGTACACATGGGAAGATGATATTAAGTTAAGGCATAGTACAGGTCAATGGTTTGAGATCAACTCATGAGTCCTCCCCATTGTCGTATTGATATGAGCTGCAAGTGGATTAATTCCCATGGGTGAGCAAAAAAATAGGGAAAAACATGCTTTCTTTAATGCTAAGTAGGTGATTAAGTGTGCAGACAAAGTGGATGCATATCCACATGGTCTTTTCTGATTAGACAAATGCAATAGGCATATGCAGTCAACCTCTTCATAATCAAGTACCTTGATTTTAGTCATATGTTGATCCATCTAGATGGATGATCAATGACTGAGATTCAAAATTAAGTGGCTAATTTTCAGCTCGCTCACGTAAGCCTTCCTTGAGTATTAATGGTCGACATGCTCAAATTACTTGATAAAATGGGAGTTGATTGTTATATTTTCTTCACAATTGCAATTAGAAACTAAAGAATCAAGCTTAAGTTTTGAGAAGGAGATGGTGTGAAGAAATTTGGTGAGAAAGTTGCAAAGACATTCGAGATAGTTTTTCTTAGGTAAGTTGGTGTCTACATTTCTTACCAGTTCACTTGTCTGGAAGAACTATTGTGGGCTCTATAGGTTCTTCTTACCTAGGATTTGCAAGGGTTGATTGTTTCAAAATTTCATGTGGGTTGATAGGTTAAATTATGCATAGTCATGAAGTGTTTTGTCATACAAATTTGAATAGTCTCTCTATACTTGGGAATTCATAAGTTGTTTCCATGTTCTTCTGTGAGAATGAGTAAACCTAGTGTGTATATCCACCTAGTTTGAATGTCTAGGAGACTTAGTATGCCTAAGTCCTAGGATGATGCACTTGATACTAAACTTGGCATCCTAGGAGCTCCAACAACACCAAGGGAGAAGAAGAAAGCCCATAGGAAGGATGTGTAGAGTGGTGTCGTGAGCACCTATAATTTGAGGAGCAAGGTTGTTTCAAAAGAATTGATCAAGTTTAGAAAGAAAAAATTAGTTAATCCTGTGAGGGAAGAGAAGAGGAAAAACAAGTACCGCAAGGCTTATGACTCTTATATGGGGAGGCACAACTCTCCTATAGAGGTTTCAGATCTATCCCTTTGGGTGATGAAGGAGATACTAATCCAGAGTATGGTTGTTACCTTCTTACTCTGTTGCCACATTAGGATTCTGATGAGGGAGGAGTAGTAGCATATCTAGTTTCAGCAAGAACACGGGGCGGGTGTGCTAACTTTGACTCTCTAGAGTTAGAGTAGCACCCTAGTTCTTCTTTTTTTATGACACCATTGCCACCACATCGGGCTAGTCCTCTTCAACAAGTATATGGTTTTTTGTTTTTGATGTTGATGTGGAAGCCTTTTTGGCTAGTGTAAAGGAGAGGTGTTGGACACCATTGCTTCAATGGAAAATATTCCTTTTCTGGTTAATATGTGAGTTTTTTCCTTGGGTTTTGATGGAGAATCTTCTTTGATCGACGTGGATGAAGGATTTTGCCAGTACTACAACAAAAATGATGCCTTTTGGAAGGTTGGCTGGTCTTCTTCAACAAAGTTTTATTTCTTTTTTTCCCCCATTTTGCAATGAGAAAATATAACTGTTTGGGGAATCTTTGAAATTAAAATGAAATTAACCATCAAATTCAAATGAGATTGTAATTTGACCTAATGCTTGTCGCTCCCATAACTTTATAAATTAGATTCCAGGGCCGGTTACAAGGAGGTTGGTTGTTCTAGAATTGATCACATAGAGAATTGCAAAGGATACTAAACATTTTAGTGTTAAGTCTTAGGTTTGAGTCTACTTATATGTATATGAAGTCCTGATAGTGATACTAGTAATATGGAACAAAATAGTGAAATTTTGACACCATTTTTTCTTCTATGTAATGGTTTTATAAACTATGAATAATATAATCAAAGGTTATTTTATTTGTCTCTGTTGATTTCCAATGGATGTATGGTTTTATTCTTGCTTATTAATTCAAATAATTAATGTAAATTCTTGAATAGAGCTATAGGTTTATATTAAATTGATTGTTATGATGCTAGTAAGAAGTGATGGTTGAGATATAATGTTGAAATACTCTAATGTAGTATTCTCAAAGCTTTGAATAATGTCATGTGTAAAAATTGCTATCAAATTATGTGGGTGTTAGAATTGAATCTATTCCAAGGATGAGGCACTAGTCTAAGTAAGTTAGTCATATTGCATTGTGTTGATTAATTCACAACAAACCATTCATTAAACCAAATTCTCTGAAATGGGTTACAATTATGTTGGGCATTATTATTCTCATGCTCCTAATACAAACTATTATTAAGAAGCAACAACTTCTATGATACATTCTATTAGTTGAGCCTCTATATGAGAATTATTTGTGTGTTGCAATGTTTATGATAAAAATGGCATAGGAATATCATGTGAACATTGCTAGGATTAGCCTCTTAGGTTTCATAGAGCTCGAAGAGTAGAAGGGCCTCAAAATTCTTACTTGTTTGTTGGACAATAATTACCCTTGCTAATCATTGGATTCTAGAAGATTCATAGGTAAGTGGTAAGACTAAGTTTGGTTCTAAAAAAACCACCAACATTACCAAAGACCCAAGACTAGTACATATACTATCAATCACTTAGACTGAATTAACAATTAAAACCATGAAACTATATGCCAAGATGACACAATGTAGGCAACTCACACATTTATTCTAACACATGAATTCTATCACTAAACTCCTAATATGGGTAGATATTATAATCCATCACTAGAATGTCAATAGTAAAATCCTATCTAAACCATATGAAATTTAGTAGCTCATGAATCTATCACCTACATGCTATTGGTGAAAAATACATAATCCTAGATGATGTGATTGAATACTTCTTATGGTAGAGAATGCTCCTTAAATCTTTTCATAGTGGAGCAATGATGAGATTACTGATATGCAAGTGTATATATGTAAATATATGTGTGTATATGTATGCACATATATACATACATACATACACACATATATGTATGTATGTATGTATATATATATACATACATATATATATATACACATACATATATATATACATCTATATATATACATACATATATATACATATATATATACATATATATATACATACATACATATATACATGTATATATACATATACACATATACACATATACATATATATACATGTACATACATACATAGTCAATATAAAATAGATCTAGTCATCAAAACCCAAGGTGATATCAATAAAATTATTATTTTTGATTAGAGGTCAAATATGGGTTTTGATGGGGCCCAAAACCTAGAACAAGGCAAGTTGTAATTAAGATACATCATCAACCATCAACATCCCCACAATAGCCTCAAAAGATAAGTAAGACTACACTACACACGCTGCATCTTACAAACAAGCAAGGGTCAAAGACCCTAAAACAATCTAGTTTTAACTGGGACCAGAAACCCTTTAGATACACACAAAAGTTATCTGCATCCGCTAGGCATCAGGAAACTAGCGGCTCATGGAAAACACCACTGAGCCACAAAAGATAATCTACATGCTGGTGCAAAACACCATCAGACCCCTAATCAAAAACTTGAGAAAGTCCAACCACCCCACCTCAATAGGGGAGAAGGAGATCACAACAACCCACTTGGCACAAAGCCACATCACAAACCAGGAAGGAAGCTCCAAAAAAAACCACTCGACCTGCAGCAAAGCAAGAGAAGCCAAGGAACCCAAAACATCCAAGGATAGCTCCAGCAACACCAACATCTTAGAAACATTCTGGCAATAGGAAACCAACTCCACATCCACCTCAAAAGGAGAGAGCTCCCCTCTAATAAAGAGGATGCTACAAGCAACAAGACCACCGCAACCAGGAATCACCAGCATCCTCCACCTCCACCTCCATAGGAGAACTAACCACCTTAATAAGAACAACTGAGAGAGGTCCACCTCCATAGGACCAAAGGAGATAGCTAACATAGTAGTCAAGAAAACACTCGTAGCATCCTTTGGTAAACACTACACTAGAAACAAACTATAGACAAGGATAAAAGACTCAATCGAACACCATAAGTCCACCTTAACAACACTCACAAAAGAACTCATTTGGGCATCCAACAACCCAACAACAAGCCTCACCAACTTTAGAGCCTTCACAAAAGGCCAAAAAAAATAGAGAAGACATAATACAAACATGAAGCAGCTCAGCCTAAGAGAAGACCACAAACCCTAGCAACAACCACTTGTCAACAAAAAGATCCCTAGATCAAAAGACCACTAGAGGAAAGATCCCAACCTTAGAATGAATGAGAACACCCATCCCCCAAGAGGAACAAGGGGGCCCAAATAGGAAGGAAACTAGGAGAATGGCCAACAAGAAAGAATACTAGGCAACCCAACATGCCAGTCAGAGCTAGAGATAAGCCAAGACACCCAATATCCAATTACAAGGAAACACCACCACTCCTTAGAGAGGGGACAAGAAGAACCTAAAACACTCCAAGAATAAAAACCCCCAAAGTGAAACCACCAAACAAGCAGCAAGAAAAATCAAGGGATGACCAAGAAGAGGCCAAAAGAAAAACAAACTAGAAATAAAAACCACCAAGCTTTCCTATTGCGCCAAATAGGAACAAAAAGAGAACCCTTCTACAACTGGACATCCTCAGAGAAACCCACACTCACCAACTGCTTGGAAGCAACCAGAAAACCCAATCCTTAGCATCCACATAAGGAGCCAACCCAAAAGTTGTGGGAAGTTGAAGCACCAAACCCCAACACGTTCAAGTAGCCTCCAATCACCACAAGCTAGGGAACAACCAAAATAAGGTAGGAAGCATAGCAACAAAGGTCTCAAAATGCAACAAATTGCATAGTCTACCCACCAAAAACCAACCCCAAGCCATGCAGCACTAAAGAACAACCATAGGCCACAAAAGAAATCCTGCAGTGCTCCAAAGAAAAGGAGGAACCTCCTCCCAAAGAAGAAACAACACCATAGGAAATATGGAGGAAACAACGCCACCCTTCCTTCCCTAGAAAAACCAACGCCAATAGACCACCAGCTCCAGGTAGCCTCTATAGCATGCATAGCCTCCAAACGGCTATCGACAAGGACTCCATTGGGATCGCCATCATCTTCCCCATCCTCACCTTTGCCAGATTCAAAAATTTCTCCTATGCTAGCCCACATCCTCTCGCCCATGCTCACCATTTTCTAAATAGAGGGTAAATATTGTTGCCATGCACTAGTTATGCAAAACATTGATATGGCTCCAAGTCATGTCCCAAAATAATATATTCAATAATATCAAGTACCATAAAAATATTAGATCACAACTTCCTAACAAAAATAGATACACAAGACAACATGCCTATGCCACCAATAGGAATAGTCTATCTCATCATATAAAAAATGATATTAATATTCTTAATCCCTTATGATATAGCCAAAGCTAGTCATAACCACCAAACAAGTGCAGCATAGGAATAGAATCAGCTCTCTAGTGGATGCAATCTCTCTCAATGAAGAGGGCCTACAAAGAAAAATCATCTAACCTATAGAAATACTAAAACCCACCAATGGATCTTTTCTCTATTGTACTTCGACCCATTCACCCATAGGTCTCCTTCAAAGCACAGAGAATGCCTCTTCTACAACTGGACATGCTTCTGCAGAGTGCTAACCTTGACTTCCACACTCACCATAGTCTGCTAATTGGAATCGCATATTTGACCAGAAAACCCAATCCTTAGCATTCCACCCAACCCAAAAGTTGTGGGCCTAGACACCGCCAACACGTTCAAGTAGCCTCCAATCACCACAAGCTAGGGAACAACCAAAATAAGGTAGGAAGCATAGCAACAAAGGTCTCAAAATGCAACAAATTGCATAGTCTACCCACCAAAAACCAACCCCAAGCCATGCAGCACTAAAGAACAACCATAGGCCACAAAAGAAATCCTGCAGTGCTCCAAAGAAAAGGAGGAACCTCCTCCCAAAGAAGAAACAACACCATAGGAAATATGGAGGAAACAACGCCACCCTTCCTTCCCTAGAAAAACCAACGCCAATAGACCACCAGCTCCAGGTAGCCTCTATAGCATGCATAGCCTCCAAACGGCTATCGACAAGGACTCCATTGGGATCGCCATCATCTTCCCCATCCTCACCTTTGCCAGATTCAAAAATTTCTCCTATGCTAGCCCACATCCTCTCGCCCATGCTCACCATTTTCTAAATAGAGGGTAAATATTGTTGCCATGCACTAGTTATGCAAAACATTGATATGGCTCCAAGTCATGTCCCAAAATAATATATTCAATAATATCAAGTACCATAAAAATATTAGATCACAACTTCCTAACAAAAATAGATACACAAGTAACACAACACATATCTATTTAAAACATTAAAATACTTATTATAAACTTGAATAATAATGTTTGATGCCTATGCCATCTATAATACAATAGGAATAGTCTATCTTTTAGATCATCATATAAAAATATGCATTTTATTATTTTAATAATATTAATATTCTTAATCTTATGATTTTATTTTCCTTATGATATAGCCACATATTCTTGTGCTAGTCATAACTATAGTCTAGATAGCATATGTATTGATAATTTATATTAATTGTCACCTTAATGTCTAGTAGTAAGTGATTTCATATAGTAGCAATAGGTTTATAAATCCACCCTTATAAATAGATTCCATCTAAATTAGCTCTCTAGTGAATTACTTAAGTTTTCATTATTACTCATGCAATCTCTCTCATGGAAATGAAATAAAAAATAATATAGAAATAAAACCATAAAAGGAATTCCAATGTATCATATTATCATTCAATAATATCCAATCACAAAATCTACCCTACAAAGTTGTCAAAGTTGTTGTCAAATCATAGAATCTAACCTATAGATTGGATTTCTGACTTTTCGACACTAAAACCTAGACAAGTGAGAACCAATGGATCTTTGTTAGAGGCTCTTGAAAGATTGTTGAAACCTTTGTACTTCGACCCATTCACCCATAGGTGAATAAGTCTCATATTAGCTTCTAGAAAGCACATTTGGTGATTGGTACACATGCTTTTGCTCTTCTCAGATCTGCAATTTGTTTTCTGGTTTAAATGCTAATATTGAGTTTAATATTGTTGCTTCAAGTGTTAGATTGCATTTTGGAGTTGATTTTCTATTTTTACTTTTTCTTCCCAAAGTGCTATTTGACCTTGACCCCGTCCTTCAATCATAAGGAAATTTGAAGATTTTCAAATTGACTTGATTCACCTAAAGGTTGATAGTCAATTTTTTGTGGGGATCTCATTTCCTAATGAAATAAAGGAAAATAGGTCTCTCATCGCATCATATTTGATTCACAGTCGCACACACATTTAAACCCCCTATTTTCCATTGTTTCAAAATGATATTCTAAAATTGTGATAGAAGCATGGGAAATAATATTTTAATTTTTTTTATAGAATCCAATTATATTTAGAAATATTTTGCTACATAAGAAAATTCAATCAAACTTCCTTCTCCCTTAATTTTATGGAGTAGAATGTAGTTGTTGGTTAAATAACAAATCATCAAGATTTTCAAATTAATTTTCCATATTAAGATAGAATAATATGGATGATTATAAATTTCTTGATACACATTCTTCTACACCATCCCTCATAATGTAAGATGACTTACCTTGAGCATTAGTTATATGTTTTATTTTTCTAGGCTTGGGACTGTTTTAGCTTTCCGCGTGGACAAATGATTTCTCTATTTATTTCTCATCATAAATAAAGATGAAATTGTATTGGAGATTTGTGATAGGATTTTATAAGGTGGTGGAAATGGGAATCAATGTCATCTAGTTGTAGAGTTGTCTCTAATTTTTTTATTGTACTATTCTTTAGCATAAGGTTTATTGCTGATAAAATTAGTGATAGAGGATAGTTTCATCATGGATGTTTTTCTAACTTATATTTTTTAAAAATATTAAATTCTTTTTCAAAATGCCCACTTAGAGTGTGAAGAAAATATTAAGGTTTGATAGGTTGTGTGATAATTATTTTCTTAGTTCTTAAGGAGTCATTATGAAAGAATTTATTTATAAATTTAAAGTTTTTGTGATGGATGTAGAGATCTATGAGAATTTGATATTTTTATTAAGTCTAAGGAGTATTTTGAGGACTTAAAAGATCCATCACCTTTGATAATATGGAATAATAAATTACTTATGGTCTGGGAGGGTATTAATATTCACTGATGGCCACCAACAATTCACATAGGAAAATTCATCGCTATGACAAATTCACCTCAAGGAAAATTTGCCACCAACAATTGATGAGGGCATAACCCGAGACACAGAAAATAACCCACAAATAAGAATAATTTTATTATTCAGAAAACGGAGCTTCTTACATGCAGAGGATCTCAATCCCCAAGTTCTACAACACATGCAAGTTACAGAAAGCTACAGAATAACCCTTTTGCAATATGCGAGCTTGTCCCCAAAAAGTTACCCAAAAATTAGAAACCCGCCCATAAATAGAGCTCCTCTTTAGTTTGGAGCCAAAAAACATTCAAATTTGATTTTAGGTGGTTTGGCACCGAAAAATTACAACTTGAAGTTCAAATTTCAAAAGAACATTTACAATTGTATCTTCTAGAAATGCGCCAACTTCCCGGGGCCATAACTTTTGATCCGGGACTCCGATTCGCAAACCGTTTGAACCGTTGGAAAGGTCTCAAAGTCAATAACGTGCTCAAAATTGGCTATGCCAATTTTAGAAAGTTTTGGGGCTGATTCAGGAAATCTAAGTGCCTCAAATCTAACTCGGAAGATTTTAGGTGCAAATCTGGGAAACTAAAACTGCAATATCTTTCAACCCAGGAATAGAAAATAAAACTGTAAATTGAGAATTTCATTATGACAAAAAGGGTATCCAAAAAATGTAAAAACATATATCTTCAATAATTTCAAGAAACTTGAAATTTAACTATTTTTGGGTGATGCAAGATTGTTTCCATTTACACCATTGGATGCATCTTCAATTTGTTATATGCATCAAGTGAACCATCACTTCATCACACTCCATCTGGCCTTATACTGCATTTTCATCTTGTTAATATGTTCTCTTATATGCTTGGTGTGTGTGCAAAATCTTTGGCTTTAGCACTTATTTTCTTCTCTTGGTCCATCTTCCTCAATTCTGGAGCTGTTCTGGGGCTACCTCCATACACATCTAGAATGGTGATCTACTAGTGCTTGTTGATAGAATTGTTGTAGAAAAATTTTTGCACGGGGTAAGATCAAGTCCCATCCCTTGGGTTTATCTCCTACAAACATCTCGATGGGTTACCCGGACTCACAGTAACAACCTTTGTCTACCCATCTGTTTGTGGATGGTGTGCAGAACTGAACTTCAACTCTATCTTCAGCTTCTTCCACAAGGTCCTCCAAAAGTACCCCACAAATTTGGTGTCACGATCTGAAACAATACTCTTTGGCAAACCATGTAGCCTCACCACCTCTTTGAAGAACACAAGTCGGCAATGTGGACTGCATCATGGTCTTCTGACATGGAATAAAATGTGCCATCTTTGAAAACCTATCAACCACCACAAAGACTAAATCATTCCCTCATTGTGTCCTTGGAAAACCAAGAACAAAGTTCCATACTTATATCCTCCCATGGCCTCTCTGGTATAGGTAAAGGCTGATATAAGCCTGTATTACTCACTCCTTTAGCCATCGACATACCACGCAGCTTGTACAAACTTCTTCACATCTTTGTGATGGCCGAATATGTAATGTTCATGATAATGGCGATGTTTATCCCGACAAAATGTCACGCCATTCCTCCACTATGCTTCTCCTTTATCGGTTCTCCCTCATGGAACTCTCGGAGATACAATTGACTTCCCTTAAATAACATGCCATCCGGATTATGAAATCTAGCCACAATCCGTCCCTGTAACAGTTCCTTGCAAAGCTTTCCAAGCTTACACAAAATTAGGATCTTCTGCATACAATGTCTTAAGTTCATTGAACCCAACCACTTCAATCTGCATCTTTGTCATCAATGTATGCCTCCTACTTAAGGCATCTGCAACCCTATTTGACTTCCCACTCCTATGTTTCAAAACAAAGGTATAACTTGCAAAAACTCTACCCATTTCATATGCCTCTGATTTAATTTTCCTTGACTATTTAGGTACTGCAAAGCCTGATGATCAGTATATAGAACAAATTCCTTTGGCAACAAATAATGTCTCCATTTCTTTAATGCTTGAACTATTGCATAAAATTTCTGATCATATATAGAATACTTTCTCTTGAAATCATTTAACTTTTTACTAAAATAGGCAATGGGCTTACCTTCTTAGCTCAACACTACTCCAATGGCACAACCACTATCATCACAATCCACCTAAAACACCTTGTTGAAATATGGGAGGGCTAGAACATGTTGCTCTGTCACCTTCTGCTTCAATAGTTCAAAAATTTTTGCTGTTCCACTTGAATTCTTTTCTATCCCCTCTCATTGTTTCAGTCAGGGGTCCACAAATACTACTAAAGTTTCTAATGAACTTTCTATAAAAACTAGCCAAACCATGGAAAGATCTCACCTCGGTAGCAGTTCTTGGGGTAGGCCATTCCAGAATAGCCTTCACCTTCTCTAGGTCCATCTTGAGACCTTCTGCTGAGACAACAAACCCCAAGTACACTAACTCCCTCTTCACAAAACTGCACTTCTTTAGATTAATCAATAGCTTCTCTTCTCTTAACTTCTCAAAGGCTCTGGAATATGCATTAGATGCTCATCCAACGTCTTACTGAAAATCAAAATATCATCTAAATACACAATAACAAAACTTCCTAGAAATTCTTTTAGTACCTCATTCATGAGCCGCATGAATGTGCTCGGTGCATTGGTTAGCCCAAAGGCATGACTAACCACTCGTCAGGCCCTCTTTGGTCTTGAAGGTAGTCTTCCATTCATCTCCCTCACGAATGCATGCGGTGATATCCACTCTTTAGATCAATCTTTTGAAGTCTTGAGCTCCACTCAAACAGTCCATCAGGTCATCCATCCTTGGCGGAAATCTATACTTGATTGTTATCTTGTTTATGGCTCGGGAAATCATACACATCCCTCACTCCCATCCTTCTTTGGTTACTGAAATGCGCAAATGCTACACATGAACTCAAACTCTCCCGTATCAAACCCTTTCTCAACAACTCTTGAACTTGTTGCTCAACTCCTCATTTTTTGCTAGAGTTATTCTATGAGCTACCTTATTTGGCAAACTGGCTCTAGGAATCAAGTCAATCTGATGACTGATCTTCCTTATTGGTGGTAAACCTTTAGGTACATTATCATAAACAATATCCTGAAACTCATCCAACATCCTAGAAACTTCTTCTAGAACTTTCTCACTATCCTCCTTATTCACTCTAGGAATCAATGCATAATACACACGCTCATGCTTCATACCTTCTAAATTTTTTCTTCCATCTACATAACAAATTCTAGCACTACTGCATACCTTTTCTTTGGTCTCCTTTAGGGGCTTCAACTTGTGACGAACCCCATCCTTTGTCAAGGAATAAGTGTTTGCATGGCCATCATGTATAGCTCGCCTATCGAACTGCCACGGCCTCCCCAACAACGTGTGACATGCATCCATGGGGATGATATCACAAAGTACCTCATCATGGTAGCTCTCGATCTTGAACATTACTAGGCACTGCTCATTGACCAAAACTTTGTGATCTTTCTGCAACCAGGCAATCCGATATGGATGCGGGTGCCTTTCCCTCTTCATCTTCAACTTTGTGACCATCTCTTCTGACACCAGATTATCGGTGCTCCCATCATCAATAATGACATCACAACATTTTCCTTCACACTTGCACCTTGTGCAAAATAGATTCTTCCTCTGTTTTGGTTCCTTTTCCTCAGTCACTAGGCTCTCCTAATCACTATGGCTTTTCCCCTTTCAGCATCATCTGATTGTTCAGATTGGGCCTCCTCATCTGCATGTGTAACCCTTCCACGACCTTCTTGCCTTTTGTCTACCCTTCCTTGGTGTTGTGGACATTCATATGCTCGATGCCCTTTTTCACCACACTGGAAACACGTTCCTTTGAAACCACCTCTTCTAGATCCTTGTCCATATCTCCCTCATCCTCTACCTCTTTGATCACCACTTTGGCGGTAGAAGTTTTCATTCCTTTGGCTTCGGCTGGTACCCACATCTTCACTTTTCTTTTCATCATCATTTTGGCTTCCTGAAGGTCTTCCATTGCCCCTTCCACTTTGACCTCCTCGTCCTTTTTGCTTGCCATCAAATCTTTTGTTCAACTTCTCTTCCACCTTTAGAGCAAACTGATACACATCCTTAATGGTGGTCATTCTGACTAGGCTTAACTCCTCCTGAATGCTTGGTCGTAACCCATTAAGATATCGGGCTACCTTCTCCTTATTGCCTCTGTGTGACCCGTTCTGATGATTATCTTGTGAAAATCTTCAGTATATTCTTTTACAGATCTGCTTCCTTGCTTCAACCCTTGCAATTTCTTCAACAGATCTAACTCATAGTCCATTGGTACATAGGCCCCTTCTTGGGTTTCTCTACCATCGCGATCCCAATACGAGTGATATTTCCTTTTTCCTCTTTGATTTCTTTCCAACTAGACCTCTCCACCCAAATCTTGGCATGGCCCTTGACCATTTTGCAAACTTAACCCGATCTAGGTCCTCTATTTCCTCATACTCAAAATATTCTTCACAAGCTCATTGATCAATCAATCCAACTCTTCTAGGTTCAAAATTCCCGAATAACTAGGGACTTACGCTCTGGGTCTTTTCGATCTTCGAAATGGCCCTTATTAGCCGCATTTGGTCTTGATCAATTGCTTCTTCTTCCTCTTCTAAATTTGAACCTTCTTCCTCTCCTTCATCCTCACTTTCCTCCCTCGGGTTTAACCCTCTTCTCAACTGCTCTTGTAACACGTCAATCTGTCTTTGGAGGGCTACCAATGCATCTCTTCCACCAACATTTCTGCCACCTCGACCACCTCTGGCACCACCACGCCTACCAAGCATCACTCTTGGAGGCATCTTTCTTGACCTCGACCCACAACCACAGTCCTGGTGCGAACTGCCTCACGATTGGCGATCTATCCACACGCTCAAGAAAACCCGCTCTGATACCATTTGGGGAGGCACAACTCGAGACACAGAAAATAACCCACAAATAAGAGAATAATTTTATTATTCAAAAAATGGAGCTTCTTACATGTAGAGGATCTCAATCCCCAAGTTCTACAACACATGCAAGTTACATAAAGTTACAAAATAACCCTTTCACAATATGTGAGCTTGTCCCCAAAAATTTATCCAAAAATTACAAACCTGCGCATAAATAGAGCTCCTCTTTAGTTTGGAGCCAAAACAACATTCAAATTTTGAGTTTAGGCAGTTTGGCGCCGAAAAATTACAACTTGAAGTTTAAATTTCAAAAGAACATTTGCAATTGTATCTTCTAGAAAATGCGCCAACTTCCCGGGGCCATAACTTTTGATCCAGGACTCCGATTCACGAACCATTTGAACCGTTGGAAAAGTCTCGAAGTCAATAACGCGCTCAAAATTGGCTATGCCAATTTTGGCAAGTTTCAGGGCCGATCCGGGAACTCTAAGTGCCTCAAATCTAACTTGGAAGATTTTCATGTGCAAATTTGGGAAACTAAAACTACAATATCTTTCAACCCAGGAATAGAAAATAAAAACCATAAATTGAGAATTTTATTATGACGAAAAGGGTATCCAAAAATGTAAAAATATCTAAAAAACAAGAAACTTGAAATTTAACTATTTTTGGGTGATGCAAGATTGCCCTTACACCACTAGATGCTCCTGCATCAACAATTCACCATTAATATGAATATAATGAATTATAGAGATCTAGTATGGATGGAATATGTTTTTACGCTTAATGTTATTTATGGGAACAATGGTTTGGTATTATAAAGAATGGTTGTATCTCATCATAAATGAGTATTAGAAGTGGTTAATAGATATACATTGTCCATGCTAAAGGATCAAATAATATTTTGTGTTTTATGATGTACAAAGATTATAAAATAATTAAATCTTTAAGGGATAGATGATGTTAAGGGTCCAAAGTGATTCAAAGAGACTACATGGATGTGTTTAGGAAATGTTCTTACAACAAGGCATTATAAAGATGAAAGTCTCCTCCAAGAGTTGTGTGCATGATGCATGAAGTATTTAAATTCCATTAAAATCAATTGTAACTAGTTGTTTATGTCTCTTGTATGGCTTTTGTTTGAGGCAACTTTTTGATGTTTTAATTTTCATAAATACATGGTTTTTGATAGTATAGGCTTAAATAAAGATAATCGTGTTATATATATATATATATGTGTGTGTGTGTGTGTGTGTGTGTTATATATATATGTGTGTGTGTGTGTGTGTGTGTTTAATAAAATTAGATTTTATATTATAATCAAGAAAATGATTTTTTTTTGGTTAGATTTTACAAATAATTGAATCTCATTTTCATTTAATATTTTGTTATAAAATTTAATTTTGAAATAATATTAAAAAAATAAGTTTTGTAATTTTAATCTTAGGATTAAGAAGAAAAAATATTTATAACAAAATATATAATAAATAAAAGTAACATAATTTTTGAAAATAAATAATAAAATCATTATGATTTAAATATTAAGCTATGGAGTGATTATCATCATAGTTTATAAGATAAAGTACAAATTGATCATTTTTAATATTGATAAATATATTCTAATGTGATAATTATATATATTTATATAAGAGATGTTGATGATTTTTAATCTTTTATACATAAATGTATTATGGGGTGATTTTGATGATTTATAGTATTTATTGATATTATGTCATGAAATTTTTTAGAATTGAGAAATGTAAAACATGTAGTCTTATTTAGACTTCTCATTATTCATTTCATTTACAGATAAATATTATTGCTCTTAATTGTTTGATTTTCACATTGTAATTGGAATTTATGTTTTAGTGAACTCCAATATTTTATTGTTATGATTTTTATTTTTATTTTTAATTTGAACTTCAAATTTTATTTTTTATTTAAATTTTATAATTTAAAGTTGGTTTGAGTTTAGTTTATTATTATTTTTTTAACAGCATGATCAAGCTTGATCTAGGAAATAAGAGGAATATGTTTTTTTTAAGATAATAAGTATTCTTGTCATTTTTGAAATTTGTAGGTAAGAGATCCATTATTATTTTGACATCTTCTAATTTAGTGATAAGACTTGAGAAGTATTGATTCTACCAAGTTTACTCAAAATATATTTTAGAAACAAGAGGAACATGTTTTTTTGAAGGAGATCAATATTCTTCTAATATTTGCAATTCTTAGATGTGAGATCCACTACTCTTTTGACATCTTCTAATTTAGTGATAAGAGCCAAGAAGTATCAAGACTCTACCAAATTTTCTTAAAGTATATTTCAGAAATAAAGGGAACACGTTTTTTGTGAAGAAGATAAATATTCTTGTAATTCTTGGAACTTGTAGATGAAATCCACTATTACTTTTACATTTTCTACTTTAATGATAAAAATTGAGAAATATGGAGTCTACCAAAATATATTTCAATGTCACAGAAAAAATATCAAAAAACTAATATCATTTTACAATAACATCATCATTCCCCACACATGAAAAATAAAAAAATCTGAAACCTTGTTCTAATTAGAGTTAGGTGTCATTAGACATGTATATATACACCACTTCCATTGTACCTGGAACATAGAAATTTCATTTTGTAATTTTCCTGTAATGAAAAGGAGGAAATGGATTACTTTGTGAGAATTCTTCCTCTGATACACACCCAATTTGAAATTGTAGTTGGTGATGACTCTCTTTATTGTTGGATTTATTATTGTTGGTTCAACAATGCATGAACACGATCATGAAGCTGGTGCTGACATATTTCTGAAGAATATGAATTTTTCTTTTCTCGAATCATTGTGAGCTAGAAAAGGTATGTAGCATGGTAGAATAAAAGATTGTAGTCAAATATTCTGGAAAGAGAAAAAAGAAATAGTTAGCTCTGTGTATATTTATTTTTTAGGATATGGACTCTATGAAATATTGATAGATTTATTATTTTCATTTGTTTAGAAATCATATTTTACATGAATAGATATGTTTTTAAGATAGACAGATTCTTTTATCATTTTATTATGTTTTTTTAATGATTTTGATTGTTTAGAAAAGGTTACAAATTTTATGAAAGATCTATTAAGTTTTTTAAAAAAAACCGAGTTACTATCCTCTCTGCTCTCTCCCACCTTCATCTGGAAAGCACAAATTCCTGTATTACTTTCATGATGACGAAAATAAATAATGCTTTGCTTGGGCCCTCTCCTTGCAAAATATGGTTTATAAATATAACTGCTTAGGATGGTCCAAGCAGGTCCAATGCCCTGGGAAGGGCATCTCCTGCCTAAGTGTGCCATTGTATTCGCAAGAGGTGTGAGAGGTGGGCGAAAAGGGATCTCCTACATTGTGAATTAGTTCAATATGTTTATCTATCACACATTTTCAAGGATATAGTTTCTAAATTACTTGTATGTACAATGGTTTCATTTATGAACAATATTTACTTATTTGACTATTACAGTATCACCCATCTTACATAAAAACACTTTAGAGAATAGTCTCTTATAACGATAAGTGTCAAAATTAAATCTATACACATAAATTATGAGTAAAACATAGTTAATATAAAATAAATCTAGTCATATCAAAACCCAAGGTAATATCAATCAAATTACTGTTGCCATGCAATAATTATGCAAAATATTAAATATCATAATAATATTAGATGACTTGACTTCCTTCCTAATAAAATAGATACATGAGTAACACAACACATATCTATTTGAAACATTAAAATACTAATTATAAACTTGGTTAATCATGTTTGATGCTTATGTCATATATAAGACAATAGGAATAGTGTATCTTTTAGGTCATCATATGAAAATATAAACTTGATGCTTTTAATAATATTAATATTCTTAATCTTTTGATTTTATTTTCCTTATGATATATTCACATTTTCTTGTGTTAGTCCAAATTATGGTCTAGATAACATATGTATTGATAATTTATATTAATTTTCACCTTAATGTCTAGTAGTAAGTGATTTCATATAGTAGCAATAGGTTTTCAAATCCACCTTTATAATTAGATTTTATATAAACAAGTCCTCTAGTGAATTACTCAAGTTTGCATTATTACTCATGCAATCTTTCTCATGATGATGAAATAAAAAATAATATAGAAATAAAACCTTTGAAGGAATTCTGAGAGTCAACATATCATGTTATAATTCAATAATACCCATCTAAAGCAAGAAACAAATCAAGATATTGATTAATTCACAAAAAATATCATTATTCATGAATTACCATCATATACTCTAAATAGGCTTCCTTAAGAAAATTATCATAGTAGTGATCTTGGTCAACATATAAAAAATGTTGTCTTAGTTGTTTCTGTGTTTGGTTTGTCCTCTTTTCCTAGTTCATGAACTAGCTTCTTTTTTATTTGGGCCATACAACACCTTGTAAATGTTGCTTATCTTATCAAAAACAGCCTAGCTCCATCTTTAACAATATCTCTCACTATAACTATAATACTTGGAATCTAATCATAAATAGGGGATAGGGTTTGAATTAATTCACCTTTAAACCATCATAGTATATCAAATTATTCATGAATTACCATCATATACTCTAAATAGGCTTCCTTAAGAAAATTATCATAGTAGTGATCTTGGTCAACATATAAAAAATGTTGTCTTAGTTGTTTCTGTGTTTGGTTTGTCCTCTTTTCCTAGTTCATTCCTGGTTTGAACTAGCTTCTTTTTTATTTGGGCCTTTGGGATTTTTATGTAAAAGGTACAACACCTTGTAAATGTTGCTTATCTTATCAAAAACATATAAAAAATGGGAGCCTAGCTCCATCTTTAACAATATCTCTCACTATAACTATAATACTTGGAATCTAATCATAAATAGGGGACCTCATACCCAACATAAACACTCAACAAATACATCTCAATAGGGTTTGAATCTTAGTGACAATAACAACATCACCTTTAAACCATCATAGTATGCCAACATCAACAAAGCCTATATTTCTATTTAATGTTATATTAAATTTAAATTTAATAATTTAATAATTTAAATAAATATTATATTTGACCATTTTTAAATAATACCTAAAAATATAAATCATACAATATATACTTATGTTCATCCTAGCAGCTCTAAAACCTCAATAATAATAGATCTTACAATCTTTGATACCTAGACCAATAATGAAGTCACCACAATGATCAATGTCCTTGATGTGACAATGATTTTGAAGGGTTGTGCATCATAATCTAGACTAAGATTGTTGTTACAACAATGATATGAGAGCTGCATATACCATATGGATCCACCATATATCTGAAGTCTGCCCCAACTTGCATCTCTACCTTGAAAATATTGATGTAATTTATATATGTGGAAGGTAGTGACTAGCTATATGAAACCTTTTTCACTGCTGCACATACGATGGAAATTATCAACAGTCACAACACCCCTTTAACACAAATGTAATATTAATTTCAATCTGAAATTTCAATGGTTCAACTCAATGGTTACTGCTATATGAAATCACTCCAAGGAATTGTAGGTTTTCAACCTCCAATTCTAGACCTAGAGGGTTTCATTCTCAAATTAATTGAACCAAAGTCCAAATCAATATGCCTCCTTCTCCTTGATTGGCCTCTCTTAAATAATTTTTTCCTCCAAAAGTCGTAACTCTTCAAATTTCCTTCATGACCCTTGATTGATATTTGAGAGTCATTATTTAAAATAAAATTTAATTATAAGATACCTTATTTTATAATTTAACTTTAATTGAGGCCCTCTTTATTATAATTACATTTTATGATAACACTTAAGTGGCCTCTTTTATGACATTAAGATCCTCTTGAGTTATTATTATATTCCTATTTTCCAAGAGAAAAATCCCCAAGGTCCATGGGAAATGAACAATCTATGGCTCTTATGAAAATCAAATTTCATGGCCTTCCAAGCATTATGAGGGTTTTGAAAGGTTCTTCTCTATTCTTTTAGATGACGAGACAAGATTGGAACCCATTTCATATCCCTTGAGTTTATGATATGATGCTTAACATCAATATTCAACATATCCACCATTGGTGTTCCTAATTCTAACAGGGTGTTATAAGTCAGTTCAATCTCTATGAAACCCTTTTTTTTTGGTGTTTGAAAGCTTGATTTGGTAGTATTAACAAGAAACTATGTTTTATATTTTTCATTTGTTTCCTAAATCAATCCTTGCCCATTTTCCTAAGATGGGACAAGAATTTAAGATATGAGTGATGTTGAGTTGCAACTAGATCCTCAACATTAGGGCCTTTTGACTAGGGAAGTTTCTTATTCTCTTCTGTCATATTGATAAGCAGTAAAATTTAATGGCAACTAGCATTTCTTGTTGAAAGATGGTTATAGATAGTTGCCTGACTTAGTTTTTCATTTTTCTATGCTTCTATCATTCTAACTCTCTACATGATAATTGGATGGTCCATGAAGAATTGATGAAAGATTGCAATTATTTAGTTCAAAGAGTGAGTTGGAAAACATATTTCATTACTTGTACTATTTCTTTACACAAAATCACTTCACATCTATACATGTATTCTTGAGATACTATAATTTCAGTTTCTATTGACCCCACTGCTTGAAAAGAAAACAACAGTAAATTTAGTCATATTGTTTTTTAATATGCAATCTAAATGTCATTTTGGTAGATACATTTTTCCTCCTTTCTTTAGAGTTACCAATTCTAGATCCACCTCCTCCTTATTCTGTACCCTTGTATTCAAGAGAAAATATTTTGTAGAGAAAGGGTCAATAATCCATTCAAACATATTTGAACACTCAACATCATTGGCTGAACAGACAGCCATTAATTGAAGCACATACCATTGTTGCATCACTAAGACCCTCCAATGACATATACATACTAGCATTACTTTGCCCCATAGAAGTAGACCATAATTTCCAAATAATTATATAATTCTATCAGTGTATTCCTTACACATCCTCCAAGTGCAAGCTTGCTCCTTCTTGCAAGCCTTGCAAAGTGAATCCACTTTCATTCATCAGGATGGGGTGGCAAGAGGAATCCACCATAAAGACATTTGGATCAAAGGCAGCCCTCAAATTTATAGGTCCCTTCGGTACATTCTATTTTTGACCATCGATGTTCACAGTTATAACATCTTCATTCTCATAATGCACTCTCGTATCTGGAGGAGTGACATCAAACATTACTTTCACATTCTAATACCCAATTAGAATATAATAAAACTAGGAAAGCTTGGAATTATATGTAAGATGGAAAAATACAATTTATATTACTATGTAAAGCTTTATCTAATTTTTTCTGTATGATCTTTATAAACTTTAATATAATTAAATAAAAAAATTACTATCTTATTTTTATGAGTGATAAAAAAAACTAAAATTGTTAAATTTTGTAATAAAATAAATGATTTCATAGCGAAAATAACCAAGGAAATGATTTATCACTTTTCTAATAAAAACTCATTTAATTGTTGAAAAAAAAAGCTTGAGTATAATAATCTTACAGATATAATTTTGTTTTCCAGATCAGGCAAATTCACCACCAACAATTCACCGCCGGAAAATTCACCACCAACAATTCACTGCAGGAAAATTCACTACCATGACAAATTCACCTCAATGAAAATTCACTACCAGCAATTCATGTCCACAGAAAATTAATTGCAAACTTTTAATGTGATGAATTTTCCATTGCAGTGAATTGCTGACCTGAATTGTCTGGGGTGAATTGCTGATGGTGAATTTTCCTAGAGGCAATTTTCCCAAATTAATTATAATGTTTAAAAAAAAAAAATTCATTATAACTATATATAGACTCTAACATCAATATTTCCCATCAAAATAAAAATCCACCATAGATTTTTTCATCTTTACTTTAAGAATAATTTACTAAATATGATCTAAAATTAAACACACTCTTACTTATAGATAAATAATTAAATTCTGTATACACCCAATAGAAACGAAAGAATAGAAAAAAAACTCACATGTTATGTTTTTAATTAGACCATCAGAGAAAAGACGATGAGAAAGAAGTCCAATAGTGTTAATCTCCATTGAAAATCTCTGCAACGCACTTAAACAACTTCTTACATAATCACATTATTTATACCACAACAGACCAGCTTTTCTAAAGACACGAAGAGTGCTGCCTTGTAGAGTTTTGCAGAAAAAAAAAGACATGTATTAAATACGTGTAAGACTTATAAATCTGTGTGACAAGTATCAGACGGCCTGGCTCAGATGTCTCTACACAGAAAATATGAACAAAAATTAAAATTAATATATGTTTTTTGAAAATTTGTTTCAATTTTTTTTATATATGAATGTGTAAACTTTATACTATTTAATATTGTTTTGATAATATTTTATAATATACTTTACAACAAAATAGTTTGGAAATATTTTCATTTTATTAATATTAAATATTGTTTATAGTATATTTATTTGTCATTTTATAAATAAATATTATAAAAATAAATTATATTTATATTTTATCAATATATTAATTTTTTCATTGTTTTTGAAGATATGGGAGATGATTTTCTAAAGAAGAAAAAATAAGCTAAATGAATCTCATTTCTCTATGACTGATTTAAATTGAATTTTGATGGTGTTTTTAAAGACAATTTTAAGAAATATAGGATTGGGTGTGTTATCAGGATATGGATGGGTCTTTTGTCTATGTAGATTCACAACAACTCAAATCTAATAGTAATAATGAGGCAAAATTACAAGCTCTTATTTTTAGGTTACAATTATGCATTAATCATAGTCTAATGAAAATAGAGATTAAAGGATATTAAATCAGCATTGTCAATGTTATAAGAATGAAATATTCCCATTGCTAGAAGATTAGCAACATTCTCTTGTCAACTCTCCCTTTGTTGAATTTATTGGAAGAATATACAATTAATCATGTGTACAATGGGATCAATGTGGAAGTGGATTTGCTCACCAACCTAGCTACTGTTAGCAAAGATGAGGTTATTGTTGACATAGTTGTAGATATGTAGCATCCCTTGAAAAGACTTCTCCAAGGTACCATAGGGATAGGTGATCATTAATAGATATTTTTGAGGTTGAATGGATTCAATCATATCATTTCATTTTTATCATTTATTGTTTATTACTTCTCAATCATGTCAAGTTGAGATCACGAAAAATTACTTGATCTTGTAAAGTTTGAATAATATTGGTTCTTACATGCTAGTTTGGATATATGGAGTTAGTTTTCTTTTTCAATGGTCACTATTATGTATTCATGGACTCTTTTATTTGACTTGTGGGTTTTCATAGGCAAGTGTATTATTAGGTAAGATATAAAAGAAGTGATTAAAGTGTGTTTTAGAATCTATAGTAGACTATAATGTTTTATGTTTTAATGGATTTTGGGTGACAAATTCTTAGTGGGAAAATAATAGTACAAAGTCAAAAAAGAAATTTTATCCATCTTTGTGGCTGTTCTACTAGGCCTTGGTGAGGCAAAATATTTGAAAAGACTTATGTCCACTACCCAACCAAAATTCAATTTCTTTAGGGGTAGGAGGAAATGTTGCAAGTGGCTAATTATAGTATTGAGCTAATATATCTTGAAGATATTATCAAAGTTCTTAATGGTGGGAACAATGTGCAATGACCCCCTTTCATTTGCACCAAGCTATAATATTAGGCTTAGTGGACAAAGAAATGACTTGAGGTTCTTCCTAAAAGAAACAATAGGGATTTTTCCAAGAGAGGTTGTCTATCGACCTAATTCCCCTATTTTAGATAGATTGATGGGTAATGTAGATTTTTTAGGTCTAATAACATTTTTAAAGTATTGGTATTCTAATTTATATGTGTTATAGCATAGCTTCTTATTATGTAAATAAATTTTAAGGTCTTTGTAGTGGATTTTTTTAGGGTTTTTTCTCTTCATCAACTTTTTTTGCCTTTACTAATATGTCTAGATTAGGTAAAATTTTCTATATTATTTTATTTTGAGTAGTACATATGAGAGAAACCACCATAATCATAGTTTACCTATCAATCTCAATATATATAGTTGTTTTAATTAAGATAAATATGTGAAATGGTTTGTAACCTTACATAAAAAACCATAAAGGCCAAGCAAATGGATCTCATGAGAAGTGAGAAAATAAAAATAAAAATAAAAATAAAAGAAAGGCATGCAAAGAGCTAAATAGAAAAAGAAGAAGACCAACTGAGATACCAAAACATAGACACAAAAAGGGACAAACTCAAGGCCATAAATAGCTATTGGTTGCCGAACAACCAAAGAACCTTGATGGCCTACCATTCATTAGCTAAGAATTCAAGATTTTGTTCAAAAGAAAGAGCCTTGTGTTTCTTGATATCGTCTTCAATAGGAGGAGAGGTAGAAATTTTGGTAATTTTACCTTTCTTGCTAACCTCAGAAGTAGTAACAGAGGTACATCAACAACTCTCTTAGATTTAAGATGGACTTGAAATCAATTGGTTCATGTGTAACAAAAGGGGTTTTCTCATCATCCTCTTTTGACATCTTCTTCTGTTTCTTCTTTCATAGGGAGATATCTTATTTTTCAAGTTCTTCATCATCATCTAATTCTTCCTCATTTGTCTTCTATCTTTTTTCCTTTTGTTTAGGCCTAGCATGTCCATCTTTAGTGTACTTTTTCTCTGAAGGAGTTGCAGATGTATCTTTCCTTTTACTACTAGATGTTTGTGTAGACTCACAGGGCTTCAAAGTAGATGTAGGAATAGAAGAAGATCTACTTGATCTGTAATGCCCCGCCACACAACCCTAGAGGAAGTTGCAATTCACTACTTAAACGTACCAATTTTTTTTTTGTTTAAGTACAATAACATGTAAGGTGAATTCATATTGGCAACAACCTCTAAGGCCACGAGACAGAGATTACATAAAAACCCAACATCAAATAACATTAACATAAACTAAAACATTATGCACTTAAAGAAAAGATACAACATACATTCCATGCAAGGTAAATTACAACAAGGATAAATAAATACCTCATGATTCCAATTAACATTAAATTAACAAGGTTACATTACTCATTCCCCGAATGAGGTAAATCCAACACTCATAATTACAATTACAAATTCCACCTCGAAACAAATGAGGGGTAATAAGATACAATAAGAACTGAGGGAACAAGACAAGAGAAGAAACTGATTCCCACGAGCTCTCCAGCTGGAAATCACGAGCACATGAACATGAAGAAGAACCAACGGAAAAAGTTGCACGCCACCCGACCACGTGGAACCCAAAGGCCCCACTCCCTCCGTGCTAGGAGATAGTAACAAGGATTTCCTAGACAAGACCATATACCACAAGACGCAAGCTAGCACACTGAACTGAAACAAGATCAAAACCCACATTACCTAACACAACGGTTACAATGCTTTCAGAGAACAATGATCATGTACATCGCACAAAAACTGATTAACTGCCGACATAGGAAAAGTGTCATACATAAATTGCCATGAGTTACCCTAGCTCAACCTTCCTAGGCTACCGGACCCCCATCTTGGGTTACCCTGGCTTGCCTCTACCGGTGTCGGACCCTCATGCAAAACTATGTGTCTCATCTCATCTCGAGCCTTATCATTCACTTGCTTCACGAGAGAGGCATTCATTATCTTATTAGTTTGAAAGATCCCCATTAATTCATTTAAATTATCACTTAGTTAAACTCTAGGTGAGTTACCCTGGCACCCCTTTGTGTGCCGGACCCCCACCAAGAGCCACTCCCCTATCGACAACACACCCACAAGAAGAAACTAGATAACATGACCTCTCCAAACCAAGGAGGAAACAAAGCACGGAACTTACTCCAACACTGGAGGAAAACCACGTACAAAACCCACTCCAACATTGGAGGAAACCAAAACACATTACCCTCTCCTACACCCAAGGAGGCACAAATCCCCGTTCGTGAAAACCGGGTGATCCATGAGGTATAACTATGCATATTTTATACGACACACCAAAAGTTAACTTTCATAAAGACAACCCACAACAGGATACAAATCCCCTATCAGGAAGACTTC
>VDFB02086081.1:181499205-181546906 GCA_007258455.2 Sequoia sempervirens
AATTATCATCAATAAACATTGTAAATAAACTAAATCGTTCTTTTAGTAATTGTAAAATAAAATAAAGTAATTCAAAAAAATTTAAAAAATGAATGCATCTATTTATAATAAATAAATTAATTTAATCTTAGAATTTTTCAAAAATATTATTTTATTTAATCAACAACTTCTCCCTACAAATATTATTTTATTTAATCAACAACTTCTCCTATAAAATTATAATTATTGCTATCTTTTATTTTTCTCTACATTTGTATTGATGCCATTTGGCTGAAGTATTCAGTAGATATATATCATTTTAAGGGAAAAAATTAATAAAGATAATGATATTTCCATAGTTCATATGAGCATTTGAAAGAACATTACTGTTTTATAATTTTTAAAAATAAATTGTAGGGTTTTTTAATTAAAGTTGTTGCTATAATTGATTGGGCTTAAATGTCACACACTAAGCTTTGATGCTTAGTGTGGACCCTCCTATTTGCAACCCCATTTTTCTTTTCCAAATGCATGGCCATCTACATGCATCATGCCATTAACCATTATGATGGGTCACATTTGTCAGTGTGTTGGTGTTTGTCAAACCTGGAGGACTGTCAAGAACTTTACCTCGTCCCCAAATATAAGTTAATGTTTTTAACTTATATTGTTTTACTTGTTCTTTATTAGGCAACTCTATTTTTAATTGTATAATATAATATAATATATATTTTATATTATTTTGCATATTATATAATGTTTTTTTGTTATATGTGTTAAATTGAAACTAAAATTATCTAAATAAATATTTATTTTTACTAAGTATATTACTTGTAATTAAAATTGTTTAAGTGGTTTTTACTAAGTGTATTTATAAATAAATTATATGGTTTGTATTTTTTATGTAAAGTAAATATTTATATTTTATAAAAATTATGTTTATTTTAATAAAATAAATTTTTAAAAATAATTTTGAGTAATTTGATTAGTTAATGTATTTTATTTTTTATTATTATCTTTATTAAATTGACAATTCATCTATAACCATCAAGTATTTAATCTTATTAATTATTAATTTGCATCTCATATTTTACAATATTTTTTTATAATATGATTGAACACAACACCTAGATAAATTATCTAGGCCATCAAACCCCACTTGTTAGTAAAACCAATGCACTTAAAATTGTCCAATAAAAATAATGCAATATATATTTTAACCATAGAAAACATAGAAAATAATAGTTGGGTGGTGGGGACACCCCTATATATATATAGTTAGTTAGTTAGTTAGTTAGTTAGTTTTTTTTATCCTTCTTTAATTGTATTCTTATTAAAAAAAGGGATACTATGAAAAAGATAGAAATTTAGATTGAAAATTGAAAATTTAATATTTAATTATTAAAAAATTATAAGAAATATTTAAAGTAAATAAATTAAATAAAATTTAAATTGTGTTATTTAACTCTTAAGTGAAGAAGAATCTTAGATTGATATTTTATATTTTTATGGTTAATTATTAAAAAAATTGAAGAAATATTTGTTAGTCTATAAATAAAAGAATACTTAGATTATGTAAATTGAAAGAAAATTACATAATTTTTTTATGTAAAAAGTTTCAAAAAATATCATTAATCATGAATAGAGTGTTTGATCATAAAAGGTCAAAAAATTAGATATTCATCACATAGATAAATAGACAAGTGGATCTATACCCACCAAATATTTAATCCTATTAAATGTTAAATTTCTAAGAAGACACTAAAAGTTTATACCTTATAATATATTTTTATAATAATATGAAGACTAAATGACATAATATATAGGGAAAAAAAATTCAAGCCTTCAAACACACACTAATATAAAGTGAAACTAATGTACTTAAAATTATTTAATAAAAATATTAATATTTATTTCAAAGGGTATCATAAAAATAATAGTAAACATTTATATTCATAAACATATGGTTATAAATCTAAATTTTAACCAAAAGACAAAGTATTAACAATATAATTGTTAAGTGTCTCATGCTATGTATTCTTATAGAAAAGATAGTGTACTATGGTAAAAAGAAAGATATGAAGGAAAATTTTGGATTGAAATTTTAAAATTTTATGGTTAATTGCAACTTATGAGACTTTTTAATTTTATATTATCTCAAAGGCAAGTAGTAGTATTGTTATTTTATTTTATTTGTAAAAATGATTTAATCTTATTTAATTTAAATATCTAATGTGGCTAAACACACCTCTTAGATGCACCACACTAAATATTTATTTAATCTACAATATTATAATATATATTTTTTATATAAGGTGTACAATACCTAATCTCAACACTTGAAACCTCACCTAGAATTCTTGTGAAATCTATTGTGTGTTAAGTTTTCTATGTTTTTAGGTCATTGGGATTTCCCATACATCCATGCCTTCTTTGGCATCCCCAATCCACAAAGCCTGAAAACTATTGAAAGGTCTATGTGATTATTTTAAAATAATTTTAATTGTTACTTAATTGGTTACATCTTTCCATCCACCTAAAATATTTGAAACCTCACCAAATCCTTCATCAAAATTAATCTAAGTATTTTGGAGTGTTGGAGTTCTTCATCCCTTATGAATAATTTGCAAATAATATTGAGTAATTATATACATCATATTTATAAGGTTGATGATGGTTTAATCCTCAATAAAAGAATATGAAAATATTTTTTTTATAATATTATGATAATATTATGTTTTATATCATATAATTATATTATATAATTTTTATTATATAATATATGATATGAGATATTATAAGATAATAATATAATTATATAGTATAAATATATATAATAATATAGTTTAAATATAATAAATAATACATACATACATACATACATACATGCATACATGCATACATGCATACATACATACATACATGCATACATACATATACATATATATACATATACATATGTATATATATATATTACAAACATAATTTAATATATTATATATAAGTAATATATATTTAAACTATTATATTATACAAAATAATAATATTATTTATATTATATAATATTATAATAAATTATCTTATAATACATCACATATAATAGTTTAAATATTATAATTTTATATGATTTTTAGTTCGGCAACCCCTATTTTTTAACTAGTGATTAAAAATTATGTTTGTAACAAATGAGAGTTCATTTTTTTTTTTCTATTTAACAAATATTTTTATATTGTTAAAGTAAACATACAAAATATATAACAAAACGTATTTCAAAAATGATTTTTCTTGAATATAATTGGCATAAAAGTTTTACCCGATAAGGGTGATTTTTGCGATTCTAGTATCTTGGTGGCGATTATATCGGGAGATAGAAGGGGCAGACGAAAACAGCATCCCAGCTGGACTGTACGTGCTCGACAAAACTGAAACTGTTATAATTGCAATGCTATTTCACATCCCACAATCATTTAGGTTTTTGTCATGGAGTTTTAAATATAGTAAGTTTAAAAAACATGGATTGGAAAATCATGATTTTTATGTGCACAGTTTTCTCTAGGGTGTGTAAAACTGATGGTTTTCACCACAAGCAGGTCGTAGAATAAAGTTTATGTTGGCAGATCTGTGAAAAAAATTGTTAACCAGTGCTTGTTGATTACAAACAATATCTTCGTCAAATTAAAGATAATTATGATCATCTGCATAAAGAACATATACTATACCTATAGGCCAAGTGATCTGGTGCACAAGTGAAACAAGAATAATGCTCACCAATTTCAATGGTGCTTGTGTGGGCTTAGGTACGCATATGCTATAACTTACAATATAATTTATGATATTCTCAAGCATACGATAATCATTTGGTTTTACTATGTAGGATTTGGCGTGGGCTGTGGTTGTGGCACTGGCTAGGGGTTTAGATGTTTGTCCTAACCTATTCACAGTCCTCACTTGTATTTCCAGGTTTTATTTTGGAATTAGTTATCATGTTGATTCCATCAAGCAGGGAAGTCATTGCAGACAGTGGGACTTGGTATAGCTATGCTCTAATCCCCTCTTAACACTAAATTTGAAAAAATGGATGTCCTTAATAGCAAAATCCATACAAGAACTGAGTTATGAGTATCCAAATGAGGACATATACATACAGTTTAGGTTTTAGAGAAAATAGGAAAGAGTACATTGTAGACAATTGGATTCTAGTTGGTAACGACTATGGTTCAATGGTAGGCACTACTAACTATATAATTTCTTATTCATATATTGTGACTCTACAATAAGATCCTAGAATTTCTGAAATAGCTCAGTCCAATATAAAAGATGATTGAATTCCAATTTGATGTATTTTTTGTGTTGGGAATCTATAAATGGTTGATAGGCATGGTGTGGGAGTAGGCCTTGGATGGGGTTTTGGTGTTGTTTATGGCATGCATTATGTGAATTCAAAATCAAAGTTTCAAGGTATTGATTATGAGAAAGTCAAAACCATTGTTGAGAAAGCCAAGTCTAAAATTATAGTCATTGAGACTCATAATAGAGTAGAGTTGACACAGATCATGTTATGTGCAAAGAATTACTATTTTTCTATTCTAGATATGATCAGAATTAAGAATTATTTTGATTTACCAGTCATTTAATATTTTGTTTCTTGGATTTTAGGACATTCAATATCAAATTATTGCTTGCTTCTCCTCGATTGGTTTACTACAAAACTGTAAGATAGGTTTCTCAAATCCTTGTGATGATTGTGACGCAGTTTACCACGGCTGGCATAGAGCTGCCTGCGTGAGCCAAATTGGATTGTTTGTCATGGCTCCTCTTTTACCTGTTATTTAGTAGAAATTTTATTCTGGTTAGGTTTTTTAATTGTCTCATGTCTACTATATGCTTTGCCATTTTGCATGTATTTATATTAGAAAATTTCCACTAACAAAAACTCTACTTTAGAAGCTTTCAATCTGGTATAGGCATGGGAGATGCTACTAGAAATTGAAGATGTTAAATATGCCCATCTCATTTACTTTGAAAGTTTCTAAAGCCTTTCCATGAAACTCATTCTATGTTTTGTCCATATCTAGTGATCTTTGCATGAGATCACCTTCCTTTGAGGCATTCAGTCAATCAAATCACGTCCTATCTAAAGCTCCCATTTCGCCACAAGCAGGCCATGATGATGCTGTTAAAGGTCAAGGATTTCAGCTTTCAACTAGCCAATTGCATTTTCTTGAAAGTTTCTGACACCTTTTCAACAAGTCCCTTTTGTGCAGATCCTGCAATCATTGCATTCATTGAATTGGCATCCCTTTTGAGGCATTTGGTTGTGAGACAGCCTACAGCCTTGTCTAAACTTTCGTATTTGGCATAAATATTTACCACTGCCCTGGTAGCCAAGTGTGTAAAATGTGGATGCATAGACAAAACACATGAATTGTTTGACAAAATGACTCAATGAAAAGTGGCTTCTTGTATTCCATGATTGCAACATATGCAAAAAGTGATTTGTTGGAGACACTTTAGAACTTTCGTGCAATGCATTTAATAGCTAAAAATTTCTAAATCTCACGAGTTTCCTCAAATTATTTCTACTTGTAGCAATATTGGAGTTTTGATAAAGCGTATGAGTGTCATGAAATTAAATGCTATGATTTCATAGTATATTAAGACAAATTGGGTTGCATAGAAGACATACATGTGAACTATTTGAAATAATGTTGAAAGTCATGATTGAATAAATGGCACAGTAGGTAGGAAGTGTAAGAAATATTTGACCAAATTTATCCAATCATAGGACGAGAACATCTATCCTTTTATTTGATACTAATCTTTCTTTGTTTCTACTATAGAATTTTATTTACTAGTTTAGTTTTTCATCAATTCTTAGGAGTTATTTATTTTGCAAGAAATAATCAATGATGGGCATGGCACTGTACTTGAAGTCAGTTGCACATGTTTATCTTGGTTGCTATACAAAACAGTTTTTAATTTAATGAGTAAATCTCTAACCATAATGCATTGTGGCTAACTAGTTATTGCTAATGCTAGGACAATATAGGGGAACCTTGTGCTAGTTCAGTGGGAAGTTGGGCAAGGTTGGTTTCTGATGAACTAATGACAATATCTACTTATGTTTACGTATGCTCAACTATTGATAGCGGAGATGGAGTTGGATTCCAATGAATGTTGATCTACTTGTGTTTGTTAAAACATTTCATACATGCTGATGAGATGCATATTTGAAGATTGCATAATGGAAAAAGCATTTTTTGGAATTTTCAGCTTACTGTGGCATTAAATAAATCAACTTCCATGAAATTGGTTATGGTTGTCGGTGAGATATGCAGTGTGTCCAGTTTTGGAGGTTTTTTTTGCATTTGATCTAACTGATTCTAATTGATACTTCAATAGTTGATAATGACATAGGCTATCCAAAACACGACCATTATTAGCTCTACAAACATTACAAAGTATAGTAGATCATCATTGATTACTTTTTCTTGGCTATATTGAGGCAAAATAATCTCTGTGAGAAAAGGTTTGCATGATGTCATGACTGCAACTTTATATGCCACCAATAAAAGCTAAAAAATTATAATGGGACATAATATCTTTACAATGAATTAAAAGTTACAATTTATAAGGCATTCTATAATTGATTAGAGTATTCCAAAGTAGTAGAATGTTTTCTAATAGTTTTAGAGAAAATATAGGAAATAATGACTAAATTTATAGGAAAATACCTGTCCTATTTGTCCTTGATGTCCCCTATTGTTCTCCTATTGCTTCCAATTTTTGGAGCCTATGTAGTGGGAACATCCACTCCCCTGAATCACAACCACAATTCTGAACATTTCATCACCAACTCCTAAGAATCCAGATTATATTACAACTCATAATGGGTAGTTGTGATTTTCCTTCCATATGCACCTGCATGCAAATTCATAAACATCATAAACAAAAGCAAGAACAACACAGATACAAAAAAAATATAGGCTAATGTGGGTAAAGGAGACAGAGAGACAATATCGAGAGACACCATATCATCATGCTTATTTCTCCTAACAAAAATCTTAACACAGAACACGCCATCTTCTAACTACTAAGAGATAATGCTTTAGATTTTGGCAATTATCCAAAACACATGAGAACATTTGATATTTATTTTACATAGATAATTTTGTAGCTATGGAAGTTTCACAAACATCACAGTCAAAACTTTGGACTCTCAATCGTACACATCTTGTTTTAGCAGCTACGAAATGTGGAACCCACAAACTGGGAGCCATGCACAACATTTTTCTTTAGTGACACTGTCCAGAAAGCAACAACAAAATTCATTGCAATAACCCAAATACATTCATTTCTCAATCGTATCAACACAACAATATTGCTTTGTATATCATAGACATTATCTAAATAGGTATAATGATATTGGTTACTTTTTAAGTCATGACCATGCTAGATACCAATTTGGTTTAAAAGATCCCTTGTGGAAGCCCACAAGGCATTTATTTCTATATACCTTATATATTGTTTAAATTTGATCATAGTGTGTTTATTATTTTCAAGCATTGAATGAAAAAGTAATGAAGTTTTAGTATCTCCACTGACTTAGAAAACTCTGTTATAGTTATTTGTATTAATTATTTTGTTAAAACTATTCAGAATTTTGAAGTGAGCACATTTTTTTTTTGTTATAAAGGTCATTTTCTATTGGAAGACAAGTTGACTCTATCAATGATCAAATTCCTAAATTTAGGTGACAACTGGTTTATCCTCACAAATTGTTCCTAAAACACATCAAACACAACAAATACAAACAAAACTATTCAAAAACATTTTGGCAAGAACTTCGCTGCTTTGTAGCTCTTGTTTTTAATGCATTACAATTTTTGTATATTGTTATTCTTTGTATAATATAATATTTAAACTATTATATTATAACAATATTATATATAATATAATATTTAAAATACTATATTATAGTATTTATGTGTAATATAACAATATAGTATTCATAATATATAATATAATATTTTTAATGCATTAAACAAAAATCAGCAATTAATCAAATTATTCAAAATTATTTTTAAAAATTTATTTTATTAGAATAAAGCATACAAATTTTATAAAATATATTAATTAAAAAATATATATATTAAATTAAATAATTTGAATTTAAATTTAACACATATAATTGTTTGCACACATTATGTAATATGCAATATAAGATAAAACTATATAATAAATTGTATTATACAATTGAAAATAGAGTATTAAAGAACAAGTAAAACAATATACCTAAGTTAAAAACATTGCATGTGAATTTTTTTTCTTTTGAGAAGCTAGATAAAGTTCCCTAATATTCCTTTAGGTCTCACAAACATGGGTACTTTACAATAGACTGACAAATGCTATGATCCCACTGATAACTATTAATGGCATGATGCATGGATGGATGGTGGGTGCATTCCAAGTTAGCAAAAAGAAAAATAGGAAAATATGATTGCAGTTAGTAGGGACCACACTAAGTCAATGCTTAGTGTGTGGTATTTAAGCCCAACCCTATAATCTTGTTCCTTAATCACATTATCTGTAATTGGGGTTTCGTTTGAATTTATCTTTATAATTTTCACCGCTTCTTCAATCATAACTCCAACTCATATTCAATCAAATTTGCACTCGTTTTCAAGCCAACATAGCCAAATCCATCTCTTCTAATGGAAATATGTATAATATAACCATATGCTTATTTATGAATGACTGTACCTTAATTTGAAAATAGTGAGTCTCTCCCCGTATGCCTACCACTTGTATTCCTAAATCTCCTTCTCACTGTTATAAAGAAGAGTTTGTGTTGGAGAAAATTTTCAATGTAGAACTAGTCTACACCACAAATCCATTGTTAATAAACTAACGTATGAATGTGGAGTGACTGCAAAGCTCTATCCTTTAGAATTGAAATATACTTCAAAGATTTAGTTTTTTTTTTTTCATATTCTTGTGATTTCAGGTCAAGAGCTAGGGTAATAGAAATATTGTTAAAAGACTCTAGAAAGTATTTTCTTCATTCAATGAGAAACTATTTGCTAGAATATTTCAAATTGAGTCTCTCATAAAAATAGTTCCTTCAAATGAATAATGATTACATTTTCCTTGTCTAACAAATTTTCATATAATTAAAATGTGTATTTTTGTGTTTGCTAATGTGCATTCGCTAATTAGTTTGATCTTTTGTGGTATGGAGCAAGGAGTTTAAGTTGAAGAATATACTACTTGTTTCATGCTATAATGGAATTCACGTTTCTAACAAGATTTGTGCAACCACACATATAATTTATTTATACACCTTTTATTACTTATCAATATATAGTTTAATTTAATGAGAAAATATGTTGTGCACTTAATTCGTTGCCATATGGTGCAAATGAGGACATCAACTACATCAAATGTCTATAGTTGAATGGTATGAAAAGTATCATAGAGTTGCAATAGATCATTCTAAACACCTCAACAGAGAACTACAAAGTTGTGAAAATATTTAAGTTGCATAATAAAGAGATTTAGTAAGGCATAAATATGTCTCTATGCCTACTTCTAGATAACCAAAATAAAATAACAGGATTGTACAACCACAAGATTTCTCTTTTTAATTCTTTGCATGATGAGGAATGCATAATTTGATACCAATTTTATTATGATTTTGTCTATGTCAAGAGTAGGGATTTTTATTCATCCATTATGAAATATCCCTTGTAGACTTATGTTGTGCAAGGAACTCTTCCTCTATATCCTTCTAGCTGGACCTTTACATGTCATTCATGTTGTTGAACACAAATGGTCAATTGTTCCATTAGATAAATCACTATTGTGTGCACTTTGAATCATATAGCAGATTAGCATAGAAGACATTTCTAAGGATTTTTTATGTTACCACAAGCCACATAAGCAACAATTTACAAAAATGGAGAATTGTGTTTTCAACCAATGAGATCATTATTTTTTGTAGATAAATTTTGATTTATTTTAAATAAATCATGAATTTCTCAATGTATATATCTCTACTACAAAATTTCTAGTCATTTTTATTTGATGTTAAAAAATAAAATCAAAACAATTCCTTTTAATTTTTTAATTTGTTTTTCTTTTTATTTAATATAATTATTATTTATTTTAATGTGTTTTTAATAGTGTTTGAACATGGCTTAGGCCAAATTTGAGACATTTCTTTTTTATTTGAGGGTACCCTTATTAGATTGAATCACCACCTTCAAATTTAGCAATTAATTATTTTAGCCTTCCAATAAGGGTTTAAATTCTTTTTAAGTTTTACTTTTAAATTTTCAAGTATTTTTTTTATGTGGTAACCCTAACCATAAACCATAGATTTTTTCAAGGTTTAAGGTTAGGGTTATTGTAAGGTTTTATAAAATAGTATTCTACTACGACCTAACCCTAAACCTAAACCTTGATATTTTTTTTCAAATTTTGGAGTTAAGGTTAGGGATTTTTTGTTTTGTTATTAGAGTCTAGTAGTGCACTACTAAGTCTAGATCCCAATCCACATTTTTTAGGGTTAGAGGTTTGGGTTTTTAATGCTTTAGTATGCCTTTATTGCAAACCTTCTTTGTTTTAGTGTTTAAAATTAGGGTTATAGTTTTTAATATTTTAATATATCATAAGTTTAACCCTAAATGCTACTTATTTTAGGTTTAGGTTTAGGATTGGGTTTTTAATATTCTAATTCATCTTAATCTCAATTATGAGGTTTATTTTAGTGTTTAATATGCCTCACAATCTGTAACACCTGAGGTTTAAGACCAAGAAAATACAATTACAATGACATCTGTAGAACATTTGCATGTACTAGTAAAGTGGTCAGATAATGATCAACTATTTCATTTACAAATCCAACACATTCCCATATTCATGTACTACTAAAGTGGTTAGATAATGATCAACTACCTCATTTACAGAGCTAACACATTCCCATATACATTAGGGATTTGTATTTATGTTAAAAAATGTTTGATTGAAATGTCTCTAATCACATCCTTAAGATGTAGATTCATTGATTAATTAATTAATTGTTTTTTCTTTCAAAATTGTTGCTAAAACTTATCAAACACAACCTATAACTTTTCGATAGGAACTTCAATGTCCTGTAGCTCTTGTCATTATTAGTGCATTCATTTTAAGTATTAGAATTTTGTGTTCTCTAAATTGTATTTATGGAGCAACAAAACAAAAAGGGAAGCAGGCTTCACCAACCACATGGCAACATTTAGCATGCCTTCTCCATTTGACAATGTTGTGTTGCATTCAAGTTGGGCGTTACTAACACCTATCCTTAGGTTTTTTTTGGTTATTTTCTAAGAACCAAATTGATCTCTAGACATACCTATGGATATTTCCATTTCCAATTATCATTAATACTAAAGGGATTTTCCAACGAATGAATAAAGGATGCTTAAACTTCTATTCCTACTCTTTGGGCTCTATAAAACCCAGGAGGGTGATCCCACAATGTATACCTAAAAATCCTTTACAATTGCAACCAAATAGACTATTAATAACATAGATCTCAGGATACCACTTAAAGGAAGCATTAAATAAGTTTATTGTGAGAGAGAAAACACCTAAAATAACAAGCAACAACCATGTTCCTTTCAAAAAAAATTGGTTAAAAGATTGAGTAGTAATGAATCAACACTGTACATGTAACACTAATGTCCCGTATGAACCAATGTCTTTATCCAAAGCACAAAGTCAATATATTTTGACATAAAATGTTAACAATTCAAACAATAACATATATAATCCCAAGAAATCTTGTATTACAACATTTCTCTATGACTTTCAGAATTATCACCTCTTACAAATATCGTAGCACATAGTAATTATAAGTTATCACTCTCATATAAGAATTTACATCAATTCATTAAATTGATAGGAAAACATGAAACTGAGCATCCATTAGATAATGATAGAGACAAGTGAAAGAAATCCTTGATTACTCCCACTCATAACTTAAGTATAGCACACATACAAGGAGAGAGAATAACCATGAAACAGATATTAATCTATATTATAGAATGCTATACCATTATCAGTCTTACATGAATACGTATGAACTCCAAAATAAACTTAAAACAAAGACCCTAAAACTTGCTTCAAATTTTCTTGATAACACTAACAATATCAACTCAAAAAAAATTAACTCTCATGCTTCTAGTCTTGAATTCCTTATTATAGAGATGAAGGAGCAAAACAAGCCTCAGGCCAAATAGCACACATGTCATGATCTCATAGGACCACTTGCAACAATATTCCATTCATGGTTATGCTTGAATCTTGATGTGAAGCAAGTAAACATGAGGCAAAAATATCCTTAATTCTTCATGGAAAATAGGTCTCACCTTCAAAGACATCATTAGTTTGTTACAATAGTCACAAGGCATTCTCCATGTGTTCCAAATGCCAACTATAAGGAAATCAAGGCAAAGAAAACAAAAAAAGGTCAAAAATTATTTAATCCACAATAGCACCACATGATAATCACTTTGAGTGTTGAGGAGATAATAATATTTTACCATGTTATATGAAAAGCCTAATTTGTATTATTCTCAGGCTATGTATTATTCTTCTCATATCCATTATTTTCCTTATTCACTTTGTATACTTCTCCAACCAAACATTGTACTCCTTAGTGGGCCATTTGGCATTCAATAAATCCTACACCTTAGTAGTATATTTAGAGTACCTTTCATCAATTAGAATTATAGCTTCCTTGACAAATATATCCATTTTTGACTCAATCTCTACCATTATATCAATGTTTGTATTGAGCAAGAGGTAATCAGTGACAGATAAATGAATCATAGCAGCATCAAGCAATCCTCCCAAATCTTCCTTCCAAGTGTCAAACAAATGTAATTCACCCTTGAATTTCAATATTTGAGGCATGCACGGTTCTCCATTTCCTTGAATATTTTCAACTTGCTTTGGATTTTTATTCCCAATTTCCCATGGAAAGTGGTTATCTCATTTATTGAGTCAATATTCTTCAAGATGTCAGGAATATTTGTGGTGCTTGAGGATCCTCCCTTATTTTTAGCATCATCTCTTTCAGAGAACTTACTCGAGCAATCTAGTTATTCCACTCATTCCTAAAGGCTTCTTGTAGTTGAAGACACTTTATATTTTCCTCATGAATTTTTTTATATGTGGCCCATACTTCATTAGCCTTGTGAACTAGCTTAGTTACTCTATGCTTAAGCACATCCCTAAAAATATCATTGGTCACCTTGACTGTCTCTAATTTGGCCTGCTTGATATTTTCCTCTTGAGTAGTTAACTTTCCTCTTAAATCATCAATTTTGAGGGCCAAAGTCTCTCTATCTTGTGTTGACATATCAAATGAGGAAGAGGGAGAAGGTTGAGTTGCTGTCTTTTGGGTAGCTTGAATGGTAGCTCTAACCTGACTCAATTCATTCAAAGCCTTATTATTTTCCTTGACCAAAGATTCATATTTCTTTTGAGAAATATGTCCAGTGTCCAAACTAAGCATTGTGACATATGTAGTTAATTCAGTTTCCTGGATAAGAGTTATGTCAGTAGCTCTTTTGACCACTTGTGAACCCATGACCTCTTCAATTAGCCTAGCAACCTCATGTTTGTCAATATCAGGTGCCATAGATCGAATTGCAAGGGTATGCAACTTTGGACTATACTCGAAACCAAATACTTTATTTTCAAACTGATCTTTTGATATCACATCTTGAGGATCTCTTCTAAATGCATCGTACGCTATGGAAGTTATGATAGTACATCCTAGTAATAACATAATTCCTCTATCCTTAACAATTTCATGAGCTTTAGTAGGAGTAATGGCTACAATTTCAACCTTAATCTTTTCTTCCTCTACTTTCTTAGTTTCCTCCTGATGAGGAGGTTCAACATTGACTCAAGTCGTTTCTAGTATCTCTTTTATTTCCTTACTCCTTTGTTGGATCATAAACTCTTGAAACTCTTTGGTCTACACAAATTTGTCATCAACCAAGAACTCATCACACTTCCTAATCCTAGGATCATCATCATTTTCTCTATCATACTACAATTGGACAATCCTGTCAGGAGGAACTTCTGAATTATGGGTCTCCTCAATATGAGGAAGGGGAAAGTTTTTCTCAATTTCCTCATTTCCTGGAACATGTTCTACCACTTGTTCTTCCTTGACCTCTTGAACATCTTCAAGCCATTCTGGGATATCCATAACTTCTTGTTGTTGTTGTTGCTCTAAGTGGACCTGGGCCCTATCTGCAATCTCTTTTACTTTTACTTTAAATTTATCAAACTGATAGTCCCTTATCATAGCAAAGGCCCTCTCTAAAGGGTTTGCAATTTCATTGTATGGACTGATGTAAAAGTAATTCTTTTTCATAATTTTCTCCTCAAGGTTTTTCATAGCTGTCCATTCCTTTTTCCTAATCATAACAACATCATCACTTTTCAGATTCCTTAATGCATTATCTTTATAGAAAAATTCATGATGTATGATGCCTAAGTTCTTTTGTCTTCTTTTTCCTGCCACAAATCCTTTTGGATCAAAAACTCTGACCTCATTTTGATATTATTCACCATAATGCCCAATTTCTCATACCCTTCAAGGGTGGTGACCTTAAAATAAGCAAAAGAACATTGGGGGTATACCACAAAGTGCTTTCTATCCTTTCTAAAAATTTCATAATCCATGGCCTCCATTTGCAACATGAGCTCCATGAAATCCAATTTGTATGATACATACAAGGGTAAACAAAGGGGCACCACTTTAGCTCCATAAACCCTAATCAAAGTATATTCAAAATGTAAAAACGAGTTAGCCCAATTAAGTGTTGTTGTAGACCCTAGTATAACTTCTGGGAACATAATACTCTTGATCTCTGGAGAAAGTTTGAATCTAGGTGCCACACCCAATGACTTTAAGATACCTTGTCTTACAGCATTGGAAAACAAGATGTAGTTGGAATTGGATAAATTTTGATCCCAAATGTATGTCCACATTTACAAAGGGATGGCCTCATTTTCACTATTCACAATCCTCAAATTCAATTTCCTTTTCCACTCATAATCTCCCTCTCACAAGAGAAAATGCATTAGTAAGGAATAATGAGGGAAAGATAGAGGGAGAGATTCCTTTTTCAAATTGATAAGATCCTCATGCATCTATTTGGAAACAAAATTAGCATAATCAAAACTAGTGTTTTGATTATATTCATGTATATTTGCCACCATCACCAAAAAATCAGGGGCTATTCTAACCTCAAAATCCTGAGCTAGCACCTAGTTTAGACAATAGTAAGTGTTCTTGAAATAGTCTTCAAATTCTTCACACTCAAAAGACTTAGCATCTTGAACAATGAACTTTTTTTGGTTCCTTCTATGTCACACAAGTATTGATTCTTTATATACAAATTCCTTTCCTTGATATTTAGCATACAAGTTAGTGCACCTAAACTTTACAGTGTAATTAGGATTCAACCCTAACACATCCACCATTTTATCCCTTGTTACCTCCAAAATCATATCACCATTCTCACTTTTTATTTTCCTGTCAGTAGGGTCATAGTGCCTTGCTAGCTCCATCATTAAATGAACCTCAATAAACAAATTTGGAACTGCTAACTTTCCTAGGTTCAATATCCATAAATAGCATGTAGGCTGACTAGAATTACACCTATTGAAAGCATACCAAAATAATTTCCATCCACTCTGGGGTTGGCGTTTCTCACCAATTTTTCCAACATTATCTGAAATTAACCTAGTGGTAACAACAACTTGTCTAGTGGGCCTTTTACCAATTCGTGACCCTCCCTCTCTAACACCTCTAGAAGTTTCTTGCATGAAATTTTTTGTTTCCTTATTTGCACTTTTGGACCTTGTGGAAGCTGTGGGAGTACCAAGCAAAGGGTTAGACAAAACTATTGGTTTGGGCTTAGCTTCAGCTAAAACATGTTGAGTTTTAGGTCTTTTGACCCTTTTTTTTAGGTTTCTTTTTAGGCCTAACACTAGACTCACTAGGTTTTGGGCCACTCATGCTTATAATGCAAATGGAGATTAGGGTTTACAATTTCTTACAACTATACAAAACCCTTCATAATTATAATAGGATAAAACTCTACTTTTGAACAAGACAACTTTCCTCACAATTTAGACAATGCTTAATCATCAAATTGAAAGCACCAGGAAAAGACTAAATTGCATTCTCCATCAATTTTCTTATCAGCTTTCATGGCCATTCATCTTACTACCTCAATTAAAAAGGAGTATTAGTTTTGCTTACCCAGATGAAAACTATGTCATCCGAGTTGTAGATAATTTCTGGAGCTTTCCTTGCAAATTCTTCTATCTCTAGTTTTCTTTCCGCTAGCCAATGAATTAGGATGTACAATAAACCAAATATCTACTCTCTATTATGGATAAGAGGGGAGCATGTCACCATTAAAATTTGATAATAAATTCGCACAAGCAAACTGACAATTAGCCGTTCAATTTTGAACCTTGATTATTGATCCTTCAGCTTAAAAATTGTAATCAATGGTTGAAAATCCACCTCACTACTTTTATTTCTACTTATTAGGTAATCCTTAAGATTCTGCCACATTGCCTCTTCATGTAGCAGTTGTCACCAATCATTAATTCACTTTGTCTTCATCCATCTTTATTAGCGATGCAAGTGCCTCATGGGATAAAATCTCGGCCCTTAGACCAATGATTGTACTCTTGATCATCTTCATCTCCATTGCTCCTCACTAATTCAACTTTGTGCCTTGATTCCAATTAGGAATAAGAGATGCAAGCACCATAGTTTGACACATACACTTGCATAACAATAAAAGACATTGTAAATAGGATACAGTCAAGTTATCGAGATAAAACTTCTCATAAGGGACCATATCACTCATCGCTAATCATTTAACCTTAGTGCTCAAAGTAAATCCACAAGGTGTGATATCATTAGGAACTCATAATCTCACTCATCGCTAATTGTAAACAATCCCTTTACAACATACTAGCGATGAGCGATGAAACTAGGATCATGAAATGAAAAGTCATTGCTTATTGCTATTACAACTTTAAGAATTCAAAAATTGTTAGTGATAAGTGATCCCTTAAGAACCTCGCTCATCACCAATGGAAATCAAAAGTTTAAAGAACAATTCACAATGAGAGATATCAAAGAGATATCACCTCATCACTTGTCACTAGTTTAAAACATATACTTCAAAAGTGATTAGCGATGAGTGATAATGACAAGGTCGGCCGAACTTAAGTGAAAACTTTAATGCATGTGCTCAAAAATTTCTTTTGATGGAGGGGACTTCCTAGGATGATACAATAGATGAAAAGAACTTAAGAACCCCAAAATCATTATAGAAAAGTTTTCCGAACTCATGATGAGGGAACTAGTGATCTAATAAAAAATATTAAAATAGTGACCGGCAATAGGTAGTAGGATGTCAACAACCAAATAGAACACTCAATTGATTTCAAGGAAATAAATTCTAAAACCCTCTGAAAAGCAATAAGGGTTTAAGATGGGACATGAGAAATAAGGTTCCATTAGTTTTGGCACCTTTAATTCTTTCAAAACCCTTTGTACACAAAAACATGGAGAAAATAAAAATCTACTCATTTGTTCAAATTTTAGTTTTTTTTACATCTCATTAAAATGAATAAATATTTGCTTTATATGCGGAAATAAAATAATTTTTGTTTTGTTTGAGATTGGAATAAATGTAGTATCTAAAACCTTCTTATCCCAATAATTTTCATTTAATCATATTGCATGTATCATGTTGTTATTTGTTGGAGAAAATTATATATATATATATATATATATGTTGGAGAAAATAGAGAAAATTTATATATTTATTTGTTGAATAAAATACTATATATATATATATATATATATATATAATCTTATGACATAACATAATACTTATTTATTGAGCTATGAGAATTTCCCAAAGTTTAAATAATATATTATAATATAATGTAATGATATTGTAATACTATTTATTAAGATATAATATATTTAATTATAATAATCTAATACTATTATTAGAACATTAAAATATATAGTTCTAATGTTCTAATAATATAGTAAATCAAAATTATATATAATATTATAGCATAATTTTATTTGTATTATATTTATATAATTTATATATATATATATATATATATATATATATATATATATATATTCTATTTTCTTATTATTTATAATATATTATATAATCTATTTATTAATATAATACTTTTAAGAATAACAAGTTTGATAGCTTTTGAACATTGCACCATTGGTCAAGAGATATGAATCAACTCATACAGTGGGTCTAGCTACATCCAAAGAATAAAACAAAGTGTGACCTAGAAAATAATTTATGGATACTACAAGGAAGGTGATATGAGAAGGGCTTAATTTGCCTTAGTATAATAATAATTTAATATGCTACAATTTTATATATACTATAATAATATAATTAATATATTATAACTAAGTTAGTTCATCAATATTACTATTTATGTTATTAACAAAATAATTAATAATATAATAGTATGCTATACAATTAATCATTTTTTATATTTAGAAGAAAAACTAATATTAAAAGTTTATATTAAAATTATATAATAATATAAATAATTATATTTATAGTATTATATTTTATAAATTATATTAACTATAAATTCTTATAATTTAAATATTATAAATACAAATTAGTTATAATATTTAGAATAAAAGAGTTATAGTACTGGGTATGTGTAGGGAATGCGGCTAATGATGTTTTTTTTTCTCAAAATTGATTCAACAAAAAGGGATTTTAAAGGAGATTCTTAGCTTTCCACCAATATAAATTGTGCTTTACCTTGAATTTAATAAATAATTATTATTCATTTTCTATTTGAATTACGACTAAAGTCTTGATTGATAGGTTGATTGAAAAACATCTATAGCTTTCAAATGGTATCACATTTTTTCAATACAAAATATGTGTCACATTCTATGCTTCACATACTATAGGATTAAAAAAATAAATTTAATTTCATGGAGTTTTGACCAAGTTAAGGTGGTCAGACATACGAGTTTTTATATTTTTAAAAGTTGTAATAAAAAAATCATAATTAATTATTTACTTGGAAAAAAATACAAAAAAATATGGATCGAATTGGGACATGAGTTCTCTACTTATATCTAAAATCTTGTAAAAAAATATTATAATTTTATTGTGGTTAGGGTGGTTAGATAGACACCTACTTATTTTTTCCCTAAAATTTAAGTACTACTGCATTGAAATGTCAAATTTTCACCAAATAGATTTTAAAAGAGAAAATAAACCTAGTTGTTTAGAAACTACATTCAATTTGATATAGATTCTATTCTTACATATTTTTGAAGTAATATAGATAACTTATTCAATTTTTTTACGTCAAGTTGCCTAACTCTAATTTTTCTAAACTTTTTGCCACTTAAGGGCCTAATTTTTCCATGATGATCCTGCACATACCCTACTAAAATTTTATATTAATATTAAATAATAATATAATACTTAGTATAATAATTTTATTATAAAAATTCATAAATTAATAATAATATTAAGGATAGGTTAATATTTATTTATTTATTTATTTTTATAAGGTATGTCCTACCCAAAATTGGGGTGTAGGTCCCAATAAATATTTTTCTCTTGCAATATGGACCAATGTCCATTTGTCATATGGTGTGGATTCCTACCTTTACTAAAGATCGAACATTCCCTCTATCTTTTTTCCATTGTTTTAGAGAGATTTTCTAGATAGGTATTTCACATACGTAAGAGATCCCAAAGAGGTATGCCACACACACAAATGATGGTTAAGTGAGGCAACGCCAGGGGGACACGTTGGAGGGAGGGGTTTGTGGTTACTGCTCTCAACATACAACTTGCTATGACATTTTCAAGGAGCCAACCCAAATGTGGGATGAAGCAATTATGTTTAGGTGTGTGAGATTTTAACCAAGTACATCATTCGTTTGCAAGTTTTTAATGTTCATTATAAGGAAAATACTAAAAAATTGTGCGAGAAGTCAATGGCCATGGGAAATGAGTATTCTAGAATCATGTTATTGTATGCAATATCTTATGTAAATTTCTCTTAATGCTTATTTCTTTTAGTCATATGCCAGAGATGGAGTTTATTCAAAAAATGGATACCCCCATGTTTCTACCCAGCACAAAGAGCTAGCTTGCATTTCTGGGTCCTATCACAAATCATCATTTAAAATATGTAATTTTGGAAAATGATCCATTAACCATGATTCTTGGCTGAGATTTTGTAAAAGCCAATGAGAGATATCATGTGAATTCATACATTACTTCAAGGTTTTTGCTTATTTGTTGGACCTTCAGGTATCTAAGGAGACTGAGAAGAGCAGATCCAAACTTTGAATTTCCAAAAAATCTAAACTGGACTCATTCACCACAAGTGGTGAATGATTCCCACTATAGGCACTTTTAGGAGATCTTTGCAGATTTGGATACCTAATTGGCTGAAACTTGCTCTGGTATAGTTTTCTAGAACTAGGATTGATTAGCCCAGAATGGAGAATGAGTCCCACCAGGCATAAAAATTAGCAATTTTAAGATTTTAGAGCTCCTTTCCATCTCTCTACAGATTCTAGGTAAACACTTTCAGTTTTATAGCTTTTTGTTTTGTTTCAAGATCATTTCTAGGTCATTTTGCATATCATACTATTTTTTTCCAATTCATTGTTTTTTCCAAGTTTACACTTGGTGGTGAACCCCTTATTAGACATTATTTAATCCCTAGAACCTCCCCTTTGTCAAATTTCAATCTCCTTTACATTGAAATTTCAAGGGTTTGTTCTTGAGTGAAAGGTTGAAGAATTGGTCTTTGTCCTTTTAGGTCCAAAACCCTAGAAGCGAAAGAAAGCACCCATTTTTTTTCATTTCAAATATGATATTATATAATATTATTATATATTTAGTATTATAAAATATAATATAATATGTTTAATATGTTTAATATATTATATTGTAATACTTATATAATATTAAACATATTATATTGTATTATTATATAATATTGTATTATAATATTATATAATATTATATATTATATTATAATATAATATATATAATGGTATATAATATAATTTTATATTATAATATAAAATAATATATGATAATAAATATAATATCTTACATTTGTATAATACAAACAACGCATGGTGGTCAAGCCCCAAATCTGGCCAATTACTAATAAAGCAACATAAAGGAAATGGATATACATGTCTTGTTATATATTAAAAAAAAAAACCCAAGAGCTCTTATTTCTAAAATTTGCATCCTATTTGTGCACGGGTTTTGCATTGAGTGACTCAAATATTTGTTTGGGAGTGATTTTTTTGCTCAAATCAATCAAATTTATGAGGTATTTATAAATTTTAATGTTTTTATTCAATTTTATATTAGTTTTGCATTATTTTTTTGTGAACTTTATTCAAAAATAGGTCTTTTAATAGGTTTTTTATTTCATTAAAATGATTGTTAATTTTTAAAAAAATTATCAATAATCAGGCTTAAGAATGGTTGATCCCAACCCCGCTCAAGATGAAAACCTTGTAAATCCTCCTTCACTACCACCAATGTTTCCAAACCAAAACATGCCCACAATACATGAATCTATTCATCAAAATTTAGATCAATTGATAAATGTATGTTGAATCTATGAGACACTCCATGAGCTATTAGATATGAAAAACACTTTACAAAGAATCATTTTAAATGTTGAAACATTGGAAAACTAGCACAATAGGTTTGTAGAGTTGTGAGATTCTAGAAGGCAATTTTATGCCAATGGTTTATCATATGATGAAGTGAGGGTACTTGGTATTGAAAAAGCCCAATTATCCCAGTTATTCATCAATCCCAAAATATGACAAGTTGTAAATATGTGGAAGCCAAAGTTTTCAATTAAATGGTGCATACATAGCTAGACATATTACATAATTTTTGGAGATGTTGGTCAATGATTTTTTATAAACCACCTAGCAATAATCTTGACATCCCTTAGTATTTTCTCTAAAAATTATATATTGATTTTTTCCTAGGGAGGTATGTAAATTAGTTTGACATGCAAGATTTACAAGGTGTTGGTAAAGGAATTCCCTAAGATAGACCCAGAGCACACAAAGTCACCCAAGTTCTCCCTACTCTACCTATTATTTCCTTGGCTCTAGTACCTTACCCAAAGATTTCTTTAGATGCAAGAAGCCAAAGTATTTTTTCCATACATGCATTGATTAAACATTTGATCATGTAATAACCTATTCCTAATTATTCCTTATTTAATAATTATTGTAAATGACATAAGAATATACTACCAATTAGAGAGACATAACTAGTGGCTAAAGTCAATTATAGCTACACATGTCCATTTAAAAGAGTCAAAGATTATTATATTCTATTCAAAAGTAATATTACAATATCATCTTCACTTGGCACCAAAGGCCATACTATCATTTCAAGGTACATTTCTCATCAAGTACTTAAATGATAGTTACATCAAGTTACAACATAGGCTATACTAATCTGGTGAACATTAAGGTTCTTCTTCATCGCTTAAATCCACTGGTGGATGAGAACATGGTTGAAGTGCTTTATTGCCCAACCACAATGCTTACGCTTCCCTAGTATTATTTTGACTTGAAGAATGCCCAACCTTGCACAAAATTTTTAGCAAGAGAATAACCTCCTAGGTGGAACCTGGTGTGTTCCCAACATCAACATGTGAATTCTCTCCTATATGTTAGAAAAATAAAGTTCAAGATCTATGCTAGGAATGGCAGAGAGTGAAATCATAGAGTTCATTCATACATACATAATGCACCATATTGCTTGGACAAGCATAAAAAGTGTTGCAACAATAGTAAATGATAGGTTCTGGTAAAGCAAACTTATACTCTCTGAATTCCATTTCAGCACATGTCTTGAAAGGTAACTTTCTAATATAACAACTATCTACCTCCTAGTAGCAATTACCCAATATTGTTCTAGCCAACTAAGGTATCACTGTTCTTTTCTAGTGTATAACTATTATTCCAAACGATTCTTCAAAGAAGAAATTAAATTTAAGTTTGTGTATTTATATGCATACTTTAAACAAAATTAAGATTTTCAAGTTTGACATTGTATTTCAATGATCTGTCATATCATTCTTATGACTATGTCTACATAAAATTTTAATCATTTCCCTTATAGAAAGTACCAAAAAAAAAAAGGTATGTCACAAGTATATGTATGTACATAGACAAAGTCTATGTGCATACATATATGTGTGTTCCTACTAATGTTAAATTTTATGCATACATTCTGAAAAAAGCATTTTCAAAATTTTAATCTACTAAATACTTTTTGAATGACATTTTATAGTCAAAAATAAAAATTATAAGAAATTTTATGATAACAGTTTCTTCCTTACTGATTAGCCTTAACATTGATGTTTTCCACATGATCATTCATTTTTTTCTTAACAAGTTTTGTTTCCTACTAAATAGACTAAACAAGTAAAATATTTGCATTATCAATAATCATCAAATAAGCTATTTATAGATGACTATCTACTGTTTTATCCAAGTATGTACTATGTCAAACTAAATAGACTAAGAAAATAAACTATTTAAATTCTAAACAGTCAACACATAAAATATTTTCTTATGAACATTCACTATACAAAGATAACATTTTGAAAGAATTTTTATAGTTTCCTTGTCCTTTATTAGTCAAAGAATTAAACAATAACATTAAAAGAAATAAGAAAATAATAAGGCATTGTCATTTACTTTGTTTACAATTTTCAATCTAAACATCCAAAACCCTATTTCATACATAGAGCAAAATGCCCATTCTTCAAATTCTATACAATTTCCTTTCTATAAATTTAGAACTATATGGAAGTAATAAGAGAAAACATAATTCACATGCTTGTTGATATCATACTCGAGCTTCTACTTCTGTCATAAAACTTAAGAAACTCTATAATCAATTTGTAGTCATGCCTTCTCTAGGAAGCCTAATTGACTATGATGACTCAAGATTCAATCCTTTTAAAGCATCAGGTGGTCCTTCAAGACTTCAAAGAAAAATACTAAGGAAATTTGTCCTTACATCATCATGACTTACCCATTTCATAAGAAATAGAACACTAATATACATACCATGCAAATATGTGGAGACATTCAATCAACTTTCCCCTATTGATTAAATACATCACTTACCAAGGGTTGAATTTACATACTAGAAAGGGGTTAAATTTACATACTAGAAGGGGGTCGAGGATAATCCTCTTCATGCAACATAACTTCACATTTATAGTAATGAAGGATTCCCTTTATTTTATTATCGAATTTGGTGATTTAGGTAAACATTGCCATAGAAAATGAAGATACAAACTATTCTAACAAGAGATACAGAGAATGGAATCCTATGGTAGGGTTGACCTTCAATCCCCTACGGTCTTCCTTATACCAAGTTACACATTCTATCAAAATTCATCATTTCAATAACCTCAAAGTGGCTTCAAAAGACACATGACTAATACAGAGTCACTGGTAGAATAAAATTAAAAAGAAACATTGGTCTAGCATAGAGGCTAGTCGATATTCCTTAAAGATTAGCCTAGATAGTAGGCTGAAACCTGGTGATCCCTTTGTGGGTGGTGTGTTAGGAATTGCATCTAGAAAATATAAATTAAATACAAATAAATATTAAAGAGAGGAATGTAAAACATAGAAATAATAGTAGCAAGAGACAATATTTAATGTCGTTCACCCAAAATTGGGCTACGTCGACCAATAGAGAGTCTAATATTATTATCCAATAAATTGAACTGATTACAATAAATAATCCTTGCAACTCAAAACCACTACGAATGCTAAAATGAAATGTCAACAAAAGTCCTAATCCTGGACCCCACAAGAGGCACTTCCCCTTCACCTTGTCTTGGGGGCACTGCCCCCAAACTGCTGTTAAATAATTTAGGGGGAAACCATGGCAATAAAAGTGGGGAATTTAACCTCTGAGTCTTATTAGGCACCATATACCAACATGGTTCTATTCTATACCATCAAATCAAGTCGAGTCACATGCTCATTTAGACAAAAAAAATTACATTCTATTATGCTATTGATATGATAACCAAACAATTCAATTCAATATCATTTTCTAGAAAAGTCAAGCTTACATCCTGGTTGAGCTTTCTCTTCAGCCTTTTCTACTGCTTGTCAATTTCCATCCCAATCTATACTCTGCTTTTTCCCTGTACTCTACATAAAAATGGAAATTGCTCCTATTCATGCAGTTGGTTACTATCATTAAGGCCTTTATTTCATGGCCATTGCCACCCCTAAATTTGCACATTGACTTAATGATTTTGCAAGCCCCAACTATCATTGGTTTGCCTTGGAATATATTTCATGATCTTCCATGTTCGATTTCATTGCATATTAGTTATCACTTACATTTTAAAATTTGAATTTGATTATGAATACACACACACACACACACACACACACACACACACACACACACACACACACACACACACATACTTACATATATGTTTCTATAGACACCTAAATTTGGACGTTTGCATTTTTCCAAATTCATCCCTTTCATCTAAATATCCCTTCATCTACATTAATTAAGTAATGTCACTATTATTTACTTAATATCCCTAAAGTCCTCTAAATCCCTAAGGTATTTAGTTAATAATTAAATACCTTACCATGTATTCCCCTTTTCCTCAAAAGAATTAAATACATAATACATTTATTTAATACCTCACATGTCACTTGCTCCACCTTTTCTTATCATAATCCACCTCCTAATCCCATCATTAGGGATGTGCACATGTCTAACCCCTGATTAGAATGTGTCACATCCTCCAACTTTTTCAAGTTGGCTCATAATCTTCATTAGCCACTATCTTCTAATCATTGATTATCTAGTCTAATCATCCCCCCTTTAGTCAACTCTCCCCATCCACCAAGGAATTTTTAATTACTTTTTTTCTTCCCCATGTGAATTTAAAATTCACTTTTATTCCTCTAAATCTCTCCTCTTCCAGATGTGGATCATTGAGAGGTCACATCAGTCACATGGGTCAGGAACCTTCCATTATAAGGACCTTGTCTTATCCACAAGGTACTGCTCAGCTTCTTTCATAAGAACTTTGTCTTATCCATAATGTGCTTCTCATGTGAATTTAAAATTCTCATTTATTTCTCCAACCAATTGTCTCTTCCCCATGGATATTTTTGAGTAATTCTAAAATTCCTCATATGTCACTTTCCTCGCATGTGGGAACAAGAAATTTATTTTTAAGGAAATCTTCTCTCATCCCAAGGCACTTGCAAGTACCTCCACCTCATATGTCCCTTTTTAAACAAAATTTTCCTTGTGACATTTCATCCTCCACATGGAAAGATGTGAGGGCTTGTGAGTCCTCAACTCATCACAACCCTTCATCTTTCCCATGATGCAAGATCTCAACTATCCATTTCTCTAGGGATTCATCCCATAAAACGAAATATTTTTCTCTCATTTCTCTCATTATGCATTAGCACATTCACAATAAAAATTTCAACTCTCAATCCTTCAACAACATTCAACCATGGGGTATGTGCAGGATCATGATGGGCCAAAAAGTGGCAATAATATGGGTATTTGTAGGGTATGTGGCTGATGACTTTTTTTTACCCAAAATTGATGAAACAAAAAGGGTTTTTAGAGGAGATTCTTAGCTTTCCACCAATATAAATTATGCTTTAATTTGAATTTAATAAATAATTATTATTTATTTTCTGTTAGAATTACGACTAAAGTCCTAATCGATAGGATGATTGAAAAACATCTATAACTTTCAAAATATCACATTTTTTGAATCCAAAACATGCATCACATTCTATACTTCACATACTATATGATTAAAAAAAGAAAAATTAAATTTCATGAAGTTTTGACCAAGTTAAGGTGATCAGACATACGAGTTTTATATTTTTTAAAAGTTGTAATAAAAATTCATAATTAAATATTTACTTCAAAAAAAATTACAAAAAAATATGTATCACATCCAGACATGAGTTTTCTAGTTATATATAAAATCTTATAAAAAAATATTATCATTTTATTATGGTTAGGGTTGCCAGACAGACACCTACTTCTTGTTTTTTGCCCCGAAATTTAAGTACTACTGCATTGAAATTTCAAATTTTCACCAAATAGATTTTATTTATTTTTAAATAAACCTAGTAGTTTATAAACTACATTAAATTTTCTACAGATTCTATTCTTACATATTTTTGAAATAATATAGATAACTTATTCAAATTTTTACGTCAAGTTGCCTAACACTGATTTTTTTGAATTTTTTGCCACTTAAGGGCCTGTTTTTTCCATGATGATCCTACACATACCCCATGTTGCATTCAAGCATGTCCACCATTGTTGCACAGCTTAAATCTTCCATTCCATCCATTCGGCTCACTTACTCAAATACCCACATTCATCATTTTAATCTACATCAAGTCCCTATAATTTTGAATCCATTTTCATCACATTTTTCCATCAAGGAGCATGCAATTATCAAACATCAAAGGGCCAACCAAAGATCAACTGAACACAAGGTAAAATCTATTCTTGTTATGTTTATTTTGTTTTGAGTTCAACTAGGCTAATCACTGAGGTTGTGTAGTGTTGTTTTCTCCTCTGCATCATTCTATTTTGCATCGTTTAAGGAAGGTAAAATTCATTGCATCACATTTTTGGCACACCCAGTAGGACCCAAAAATGGGTCCCTATCTTTAAGTTTTCTATTGTTTCACTTTTTGTTGGTTCAGGTCGCAGAGAGCAGACTTTGACCAAGACAAAGACGACCCCACTCATTCTTGGCTGAACTTGACCAAGTTCAAAGGGGTGAAGCTTCCCTAGTTTGGGAAAACCTACCCTAACTTTGGTGAACCTGCCTTGCAAGGTCGCCCATCTGAGCACTAGACAATTTCTGCTAGTTTCTGCCTTCAATTTGCTAAATGGGTGAGCATGCCTTAGTTTGGGTGAACCTGCCCTACTAAGGGGTGAAGCTACCCCATAGAAGGGAAAACCTACCCCACATAGGGGTGAACCTTCCCTAGACAGGGGAAAACCTGCCTAGATAGAGCTTTCTATGAGGTAAAACAATTATTTAAGCTTCAATTTGGCTTTTATTTTTCATTGTTTTGAGGTCCTAACCCCCTAACATCATCTATTGGTGAGTGTGTCCACCTTTTTTATAAGATTTTTGCAAATTATTTCATGCTTGATGAAGAAAAAAATCAAAACAACTAACACCTTTCTTGTAGAACAATCAGTCTCAACATTGTTTATGTAATTTGATGTTTGTTTTTGCTTATTAATCTAGGCATATAGTTTAATTAGGGGGAGTCAAATCTATTGTGTGTTGTGTCTAGAAGTCCATTTTTTCACCCAAGGGGCCACTAATTCATTCACACTTTCCCCCTCCACTTCATGTGAGCCTAGGGAGTAGTCGAGAATGATCAGTGTTCTCTTTTTAGTGGGGCCTACTTGGGGATTTCATCACCCCAAGGGATGATACCAACCACGTGTACCAACAAGGTATAAAAAGGGGGGAGAGTGAAATCTATACCTCAATCTAGTCATGTCATTTCTAGTGAAGCATTGAAGCTAGGTCAATACATAGATAGATGTGAAGTGTTGGTTCAAGCCTTCAATACCTAGCTGGGGTTCCTGACTCATGCTTATGATAGACTGGTGTTCATGGTTGTGCCTCATGTACCAAACCTATATTGAGGACTCCCTAGTTGCCTTGTTTATCCTATATTAGAGGACCTTGTTGACCATACCCTCTTCACTAATCTTAGGATTGTGCTACTTGTATTGACTTATTTGTGAAAAACCAGTGCTTTCTTCTTGTTGTTTGCAATATTTTGAGTCCTTTTTCATAGCCATTTTCATCTGAATTGAGTCTAAGTTAGCTAATAGAGGTGAAATTTCCCTCAACTTGGGAAAACTTTCCCTTAATAAGGGAAAACCTGCCCTCTATCTCAATCATTTTGTAGTTTGTTTCTATCAAAATTATCAATCTTTCCATTGAATAGGTGAATCTACCCTTAAGTTGGGTGAGCCTACCCTTATGTTGGGTGAACTTGCCCTTACCTTGGGTGAACTTGTCCCAACTTGGGTGAACCTACCCTCTAAACAACCATTTTCATCTTCTATTCAATCATTTCAAGCACTTGTTTTCTCGTTTTGAGCACCTATTTGCTCATTTTGAGTATTTGATTACCCATTCTAAGCATTCATCTCCTCATTCTTAACATCCTTTCCTCATTTTGAGCATTCATCCCCTCAATCCGAGCAATTTTCCCCTCATTTTGAAAACCCAATTAACTGATCTGAGCATCTATTTCTACCTATCTTTCACTCAATAAGAGAAACTGACCAATACTTGGGTGAACCTATCCTTAAGTTGGGTGAACCTGCCCTTAGCTTGGGTGAAATTTCCCTAGCTTAGGTGAACCTGCCCTCCAAACAACCATTTTCATCCTCTGTTTAGTCATTTCGAGCACCTATTTTCCCATTTTGAGCACCCATTTGCTCGTTCTGAGTACTCATTTTCCCATTCTGAGCATTCATCTTCCCATTCTAAACATCTATTCCCCATCCCCAACATTCATCTACTTGTTTTGAGCACCCATTTACCTAATTGGATCACCTATCTTCTACCTATCTTTCACCAACAGGTGACACTGACCTAAATTTAGGAAAACCTTCCCTCAAGTTGGGAAAACTTTCCCTTAACATGGGAGAACATACCCCAACTTGGGTGAAATTTCCCTAGCTTAGGTGAACCTGCCCTCCAAACAACCATTTTCATCCTCCGTTTAGTCATTTTTAGCACCTATTTTCTCGTTTTGAACACCCATTTGCTCATTCTGAGTACTCATTTTCCCATTATGAGCATTCGTCTTCCCATTCTGAACATCTATTCCCCATCCCCAGCATTCATCTAATTGTTTTGAGCACCATTTACCTAATTGGATCACCTGTCTTCTACCTATCTTTCACCAATAGGTGACACTGACCTAAACTTGGGAAAACCTTCCCTCAAGTTGGGAAAAAATTCCCTTAACATGGGAGAACATACCCCAACTTGGGTGAACCTACCCTAACATGGGAAAAATTTCCCTACAAACAACTAATTTCATCCTCTGATCAGTTGTTTCGAGCATTTTTTTCCTCATTTTGAGCATTTTGAGCATCTGTCTCCTCATTTTGAGCATCCTTTCATCAATTCCAAGCTTTACTTTCCTCATCCCAGGAGTTAGTCTCCCATTTTGAGCACTTGTTTACTTGTTTCAAGCTTTCCTTTATTCATTTCAAGCATTCATTCTCTCGTTCTAAGCAATCATTCATTCATTCTAATCATTTGTTCACTTGTTTGGAGTAATCATTCATCCATTTTCAGCATCTGTCTCCTCATTCCAAGAGTTAGTCTCCCATTTTGAGTGTTCATTTACTTGTTTTGATCAATTTATCATCCCTTTTGAGTAATTTTTTCCTCTTTCTGACTAATCATTCATCCATTTTGAACCTCCATCTCCTCATTTGAGAGTTTTTCATCTATTCTGAGTAATAGTTTACTCATTTTGAGTGCTTGTTCAACCATTCTGAGCTTTCATCTCCTTCTTCTGAGAGTCAGTCTCCCATTCTAAGCAATCGTTTACTCGTTCTAAGTAGCCATTCATCCATTCCGAGTAATCATTCATCCATTTTGAGCTTTTGTCTCCTCATTCCAAGATTCTTCCTCCCCTTTCAAGTGATCATTTACTTGTTCCAATGAATTTTTCATCCATTCAGATCATTGGTTCACTAGTTCTGAGTATCCATTCATCTATTATGAAACTCCATTCCCTCATTCTGAGCCTTTTTTCCCTCATTCTGAGCATCCATTTCCCTGATTTGATCACCTATCTCCCCATTTTGATTGTTTTGTCTCCTTGTTTCGTGAGCTTGTCTACGCATTTCAAGAGTATGCTTCCTTATTCTAAAGGTCTATTAGTAGATAGGAAAACTTGACCTTACATGGGTGAACCTAACCTTGAATGGGTGAATCTGATGTTGCATGGGTGAACCTGACCTTGCATGGGTGAACCTAACCTTGCATGGACGAACCTGACCTTGAATGGGTGAACCTGACCTTGCATGGGTGAACTTGACCTTGCATGGGTGAACTTGACCTTGAATAGGAAAACTTGACATTCCATAGGTGAACCTAACCTTCATCCATTCATTTACATCTTCTGTTCATCCATCATATTCATTTTAATTCATCCATGTCATTTGTTCAACAATTGAGTCATCTAAGTACAACTTAGAGCATCCTTAATTCATATTTCCATCATCATTTTCTTCATCCAAATCCTCTAAACTTCGTTTTAGGTTATTATCCAAACTAACCTAGTTGTTTGAATTAGATCATCATCATCCATATCTACTTAGGATTTTCATTCATCCTAAGTTAATCATCATCGTCAACCTAATCAATCCACTTTCAATCTCAAGGTGGATTCAATGGTGCAATCATCTATTTATCCTTTAATCCAATCAATCAACACCCTAAGTCACCTAGGGTAATATTTGAACATGATTTAGAATCCATTTCATCATCTTAGCTAATCCATCATTTGATCTTATTGATCATTTTGTCAATAGACCTTATCCAATTTGATCCAACCACATCCCTATCTGATCACCCAATCAATCTACTTCCATCTTGAGGTAGATTCAGGGTTGTAATTATCTTGTGGTAATCCAATCCCATTTCATCACCTAATCATCCTAATCTGAGCTTTGATCCAATCCTGATTTGATCCTTAGTCCATCTCCATCCAAGATCTTCTAATATAGAAATAAATCTTAAGACCCCTTCTTCCATCTTCTTGAAATTCATCCTATTTATCCTTTCATCACCCTTTCTTTCTTTCTAATCATCAATTCCCATCTTTTTAATCTGTATCCATCTAACTTGACATCATTAATCCTTATCCTTCACCCATGCAACCAGCAATAGTAGTGAAGGAGAATCCTAATTACATTGATGATGATAATGAGAGCCTTGTTGATCAAGAAGTATATGATATAGATCCCCTTGATGCTATCATTTATAGTAATATTTCCCCAACCACTTTCCAAAATCCAATTACTTCTCTTAACTATCCTATTACATCTTCATCCATGCCTAATAACGCTCGTTATGCTACCTTTGACAAGGGATATCCATTATCTTCCCCGTCCACATATTCATCATATCCTTCATCTACATATTTCTCTTATACAACACCCACATCCTTTTATCCCAGTCTTCCCATCAAAATCTACCATCCCAATACTCCTATTACAATCCCCCATCCATGTCCCCATATATTAATCCTCCTTACTCATCTACCTATCCTAATGCTACAGTCGCACCTTTGTATCCTAATCCAATATCCACATATCCTCCATCCATGTCCTCCTATCTTAATCCACCATCACAATCTTCTCATCCTAATTTTCTGCTCCAATATCTTTATTACAATCCACCACCCACATCTCCTTGTCATAATACACCACCAATATCCTCTTTTCCTAATCCACCATCCTTGTCCTTCAATCCTAATTCACCATACAAATATCCCTACCTTAACCCCCCATCTAGTCTTAATCCCCCTTCCAGTTCTAGTCCTCCATCCACTCTTAGTCCTTCATCCAATCCTTATCTGCCACATACCCCCAGTTCTACATCTAGTCTTGTTCCTTAACCTAATCCTAGTTCACCAATTCATAATCTTGGTCCTTCACCAATCCCTAATCCTTTGTCTATTCCTACCACCCTAGCTGAGCCTAGAGTATGCATGATTCTCACTCCAAAAGTTCTCCAAGGACTCATGACAAAGACAACATCCCCAACTAATGAGGGCACAGCCCGAGACTTAGAAAATAACCCACAAACAAGAGAATAATTTTATTATTAAAAAAATGGAGCTTCTTACATGCAGAGGATCTCAAATCCCCAAGTTCTACAACACATACAAGTTACAGAAAGCTACAGAATAACACTTTCACAATATGTGAGCTTGTCCCCGAAAAGCTACCCAAAAATTAGAAACCCACCCATAAATAGAGCTCAACCTTTTCATTTGGAGCAAAAACAACATTCACATTTGAGTTTAGGCGGTTTGGCACCGAAAAATTACAACTTGAAGTTCAAAGTTCTAAAGAACATTTGCAATTGTATCTTCTAGAAAGTGTGCCAACTTCCCGGGGCCATAACTTTTGATCCGGGACTCCGATTCGTGAACCGTTTGAACTGTTGGAAAGGTCTCAAAGTCAATAACGTGCTTGAAATATTCCATGCTGATTTTGGAAAGTTTCCAGGACATTCTAGGAACTCTAAGTGCCTCAAATCTTACTTAGAAGATTTTCAGGTGCAAATCTAGAAAACTAAAACTACAATATCTTTCAACCTAGGAATAGAAAATAAAAACCATAAATTGGGAATTTCATTATGATGAAAAGGGTATCCAAAAATGTGAAAATATCTAAAAACTGAGAAACTTGAAATTTAACTATTTTTGGGTGATGCAAGATTGCCCTTACACCATTGGATGCTCCTGCATCAGACACCTAGGGTAATTTGAGAAGTGAACCTATCATGTCTCAGATGGTTGGGGAAAACCAAACCAGTCAACCGCTGCCTTAGATAGCCAGAATGAATCTTCCATAGGCCTTCCTCTCCATTTCACCAGATATTCTTCATACTGCCTATTTCTGGTACTCCTTCCCAGGTGACTATCCAAGATTGCTTCAATCTCCTCCCTTTTCTGAAGTAGGTGTTGGAATGCCATACTACCCTATTGCTGGTGCTTCCTCCATTTCACCTTCATGATACTCTGTCAAATCTAAAATGTTGAACATAGGGGAAATGTTGATTCAATCAAGCAACTCTACCTCATATGCATTCCCTAAATCATGCTTCTTCAAAATCTTACAGGGACCAAATTTCTTCATCTTCAATTTGTTATAGGTTCCCACAGGAAACCTTTCTTTCCTCAAGTGGAACATTACTTCATCACCAATCTGAAACTCCTTATTCCTCCTTTTTTTATCTGCCTTAGCCTTATATTGCATATTCATCTTATTAATGTGTTATCGTACCTTCTCATGTATATTCTTGACGTGCTCTGCAAAATATTTGGCTTCAGCACTTATTTTCTTCTCTTGGTCCATCTTCCTCAATTCTAGAGCTGTTCTGGGGCTACCTCCATACACAATATAGAATGACGATCTATCAGTGCTTCTATTGATAGAATTGTTGTAAGAAAATTCTGCCTGGGGTAAGATCAAGTCCCATCCCTTGGGTTTATCTCCTACCAAACATCTCAGTAGGTTACCTAGACTCCTATTAATAACCTCTATCTACCCATCTATTTGTGGATGGTGTGCAGAACTGAACTTCAACTCTATCTTCAGCTTCTTCCACAAGGTCCTTCAAAAGTACCCGACAAATTTTGTGTCACGATATGAAACAATACTCTTTGGTAGACCATGTAGCCTCACCACCTCTTTGAAGAACAAGTCAGCAATGTGGACTACATCATGGTTTTTCTGACATGGAATGAAATGTTCCATCTTCGAAAACCTATCAACCACCACAAAGACTGAATCATTCCCTCGTTGTGTCCTTGGCAAACCAAGAAGAAAGTCCATACTTATATCCTCCCATGGCCTCTCTAGTACAGGTAAGGGCTGATATAAGCCTATATTTTGGCTCACTCCTTTAGCCATCTGACATACCGTAGAACTTTGTATAAACTTCTTCACATCCTGTGACAACTGAGGCCAATAATAATGCTCATTGATAATGGCAATGGTCTTATCCTGACCAAAATGTCCTGCCATTCCTCCAGTATGCTTCTCCTTTATCAAGTTCTCCCTCATGGAACTCTTCGAGATACATAATTGACTTCCCTTAAATAACATGCCATCCTGGATTATGAAATCCAGCCACCTCTGTCCACTACTATTGGTTCCTTGCAAGCTTTCCAAGCCTCTGCAAAATCAAGATCTTCATATATAGTGTCTTGAGTTCATTGAACCCAACCACTTCAATTTCAATCTTTGTCATCAATGTATGCCTCCTACTTAAGGCATCTGCAACCCTATTTGACTTCCCACTCACGTGTTTCAAAATAAAGGTATAACTCGCAAAAACTCTACCCATTTCATATGCCTCTCATTTAATTTTCCGCCTATTTAGGCAAAGCCTGATGATCAGTATATAGAAAAAATTCCTTTGGCAACAAATAATGTCTCCATTTCTTTAATGCTTGGACTATTGCATAAAATTCCTGATCATATATAGAATACTTTCTCTTGGCATCATTTAACTTTTCACTGAAATAGGCAATGGGCTTACCTTCTTGGCTCAACACTAATCCAATGGCACAACCACTGGCATCACAATCCACCTGAAACACCTTGTTGAAATCTGGGAGGGCTAGAACAGGTTGCTCTATCACCTTCTACTTCAACAGTTCAAAACTTTTTGCCGCTCCAATGCTCCACTTGAATTCCTTTCTATCCCCTCTCATTGTTTCAGTCAGGGGTCCACAAATACTACTGAAGTTTCTAATGAACTTTCTATAAAAACTAGCCAAACCATGGAAAGATCTCACATCAGTAGCAGTTCTTGGGGTAGGCCATTCCAATAGCCTTCACCTTCTCGGGTCCATCTTGAGACCTTCTAAAACAACAAACCCCAAGTACACTAACTCCCTCTTCACAAAACTGCACTTCTTAGTTAATCAACAGTTCTCTTCTCTTAACTTCTCAAAAGGCTCTCCAATATGCATCAAATGCTCATCCAACATCTTACTGAAAATCAAAATATCATCTAAATACACAATAACAAAACTTCCCATAAATTCTTTTAGTACCTCGCTCATGAGCCACATGAATGTGCTCGGTGCATTAGTTGGCCCAAAGGCATGACTAACCACTCATTATAGGCCCTCTTTGGTGAAGGGTCTTCCATTCATCTCCTCTCGAATCTAGATGCGGTGATATCCACTCTTCAGATCAATCTTTGTGAAGTACTGAGCTCCACTCAAACAGTCCATTAGGTCATCCATCCTTAGCAGGGGAAATCTGTACTTGATTGTTATCTTGTTTATGGCTCAAGAATCTGTACACATCCTCCACTCGCCATCCTTTTTTGGCACTAGTATTGCAGGTACTGCACATGGACTCAAACTCTCCCCTATCAAACCCTTTCTCAACAACTCTTGAACTTGTCTGTTCAACTCCTCATTTTCTGCTAGAGTCATTTTATGAGCTACCTTATTTGGAAAACTGGCTCCAGGAATCAAGTCAATTTGATGACTGATCTTCCTTATTGGTGGTAAATCCTTAGGTAAATTATTAGAAACAATATCCTGAAACTCATCCAACATCCCAGAAAATTCTTCTAGAACCTTCTCACTATCCTCCTTACTCACTCTAGGAATCAATGCATAACACCAACACTCATACTTCATACCTTCTAAAAATTTTTTTCCATCTACATAACAAATTCTAGCCCTACTGCATACTTTTTCTTCATTCTCCTTTAGGGGTTTCAACTTGTGATGAACCCCATCCTTCAATCAGGAATAAGTGTTTGCATGGCCATCATGTATAGCTCACCTATTGAACTGCCACGACCTCCCCAACAACATGTGACATGCATCCATGGGGATGATATCACAGATTACCTTATCATGGTAGCTCTGATCTTGAACTTTACTAGGCACTACTCATTGACCAAAACTTTGTGGTCTTTACGCAGCAGTGTCCAGATGCGGTTCTTTGCAGTGCCCCCTCTTCGGCTTCAACTTTGTGACCATCCTATAAAGCACCAAATTATCAGTTACTCCCACCGTCAATAATGACATCACAACATTTTCCTTCACACTTGCACCTTGTGCGAAACAGATTCTTCCTCTGATCTGGTTCATTTTCCTCAGTCACTAGGGCTCTCCTAATCACTAGGGTTTCTCCCCTTTCGGCATCATCTGAATGTTTAGATTGGGCCTCCTCATCTACATGCACAACCCTTCCATGACCTTTTGGCCTTTTATCTTCCCTTCCTTGGTGTTGTGGACATTCATGGAAGCTTGATGCCCTTCTTCACCACCTTTGGAAACCGTTCGCAAACCACCTCTTCGGATCATGTCCATATCTCCCTCATCCTCTACCTCTTTGATCACCCTTGTTTTGAAGTCATGAGGTGGTAGGATTGTCATTCCTTTGGCCCATTTGCCCACATCTTCACTTTTCTTTTCATCTTCATTTCGGCTTCCTTAAGGTCTTCCACTGCCCCTTCTGCTTTGACCTCCTCGTCCTTTTTGCTTGCCATCAAATCTTTTGTTCATCTTCTCTTCCACCTTTAGAGCAAACTGATACACATCCTCAATGGTGGTCATTCTGACTAGGCTTAACTCCTCCTAAATTCTTAGTCGTAACCCATTAAGATATTGGGATACCTTCTCCTTATTAGCCTCTGACGCGTTGATGATATCCTTGTGAAAATTCCCGGTATATTCTTTCCTGAGGATCTACTTCCTTGCTTCAACCCTTGCAATTTCTTCAATAGATCTAGCTTCGTAGTCAGCGGTATAAGCTTGCTTCTTGGTTCTCTACCATGCGATCCCATCTGGTGATATTGCCTTTTCCTCTTTGATTTCTTTCCAACTGGACCTCTTTCCACCAAATACTGGCATGGCCCTTTAGCTTCATTTTCGCAAACTTAACCTGATCTGGGTCCTCTATTTCCTCATACTCAAAATATTCTTCTAGCTCGTTGATTGAGTCAATCAACTCTTCCAGGTTCAGACTTCCAGAATAACTAGGGAATTTTGCTCTAGGTCTTTCTCGATCTTTGAAATGGCCCTTATTAGCTGCATTTGGTCTTGATCAATTTCTTCTTCTTCCTCTTCTACATTTTAACCTTCCTCCTCTCCTTCATCCTCACTTTCCTCCCTCGGGTTTAACCCTCTTCTCAACTGCTCTTGTAACGCATCAATCTGTCTCTACAGGGCTTCCAGTGCATCTCTTCCACCAGCATTTTTGCCGCCTCGACCACCTCTGGCACCACCACGCCTACCAAGCATCACTCTTGGAGGCATCTTTCTTGACCTTGACCCACAACCATGGTCTTGGTGTGAACTGCCTCACAATTGGTGATCTGTCCACATGCTCAAGAAAACCTCACTCTGATACCACTTGATGATGGCGTAGCCCAAGACTTAGAAAATAACCCACAAACAAGAAAATAATTTTATTATTCATAAAATGGAGCTTCTTACATGCAGAGGATCTCAAATCCCCAAGTTCTACAACACATGCAAGTTACAAAAAGCTACAGAATAACCCTTTCACAATATGCAAGCTTGTCCCTGAAAAGCTACCCAAAAATTAGAAACCCACCCATAAATAGAGCTCCCATTTTCATTTGGAGCCAAAACAACATTCAAATTTGAGTTTAGGCAGTTTGGCACCGAAAAAATACAACTTGAAGTTCAAATTTCAAAAGAACATTTGCAATTGTATCTTCTAGAAAGTGCGCCAACTTCCCGAGGCCATAACTTTTGATCTGGAACTCTGATTCATGAACCATTTGAATCGTTGGAAAGGTCTCGAAGTCAATAACACGTTCAAATTCTACTACACCAATTTTGGCAAGTTTTGGGGCCGTTCTGGGAAATCTAAGTGCCTCAAATCTAACTCAGAAGATTTTTAGGTGCAAATCTGGAAAACTAAAACTGCAATATCTTTCAACCCAAGAATAGAAAATAAAAACCGTAAATTGGGAATTTCATTATGATGAAAAGGGTATTCAAAAATATAAAAACATCTAAAAACTAAGAAACTTGAAATTTAACTATTTTTGGGTGATGCAAGATTGCCCTTACACCACTAGATGCTCCTGCATCACCAACTCCACCTCTTGAAGTTGTGAAACCATGCCATCCCAATCCATCATTCATGGTCACTAGTGATGAGGCCCTTCTCCATCTCACACTTGCCATTGCTATATCCACTTTTAGCACTACACAAACTGTTGAAACCATTGAACCCACCAAATCCATTGAGTCCCCATCTCCTACTATGAGATCCACTAAGCCCATCGAAGAAAACCAAATCCCATCCACCGTTTCTACTCCTAGATCCACCTAATACATTGCCAATATGTAAATCCAATCCACTCCTCCCACTCCTAATATCACCAAAATTCATTCCTATAAACTTTACGAATCCCCCATCCTTCCAACTCCCCTGCTTGAGGATTCCCTCCAACACTCCATCATCATACCACCCACACAAGATGAGTCATGCCAAGAGCTCGATCCAAAGAATACCAACATATCCTCCTCTCCCAATCAAGATCCTACTATCCCATCTAGTCCACCTCTAGATCATAATCCCTCATCCATTCCATCCTCTACCATATAGCCTCAAAGAAACCATCCATATTCCTCCTTCATATTTTGAATCCATTTTGGGTCCTTATGTCACTCCATCCACCATCACCTATCATTCATCTACTTCATCTCTCTTGGGTCCTTATGTCCCTTCATCCACCATCACACATCCTCCATCTAATAAGTCAATTTTGGTCTCTTATATCCCACACTTACATCTTCCATCTCATCCTATCCCTCCTATCCACCAATCACCTATCCATGTCACCCATCATGAACATCCCATTCTCATATTATCTAACCAAGATCAACAAAGGCATGTACCTACACATCCTTCATCCACATATCATCCCAAAAATCCACCCTCTATCACTTCATATCATCCATCTCCTCATACCCATCCCATTGCTATTAAAATCACTTTGTATGTTAAAGTAAAAATTCATAAATCTAAACATCCACACAAATCTAAAGCTCCACATGTCCCCTCTAAAAGACATGGTGAAGAGAAGAAAAATCCAATCCACAGTCAAATCCAAAATCAAAATCATACCCATCAGCCACAAAGGCCCACCAAAGTAAAGATCAAAACCATGTGGATCTCAAAGACAAAAGATGCAATGCCTTCAAATGAAAAATATGTAACAACATCCAAAGTTGCTAATCATATACCCCTTCCATCTCCTAAATTTTTTTTGGGTCCTTATGTCCAAAAATTCATTATCCCATCTCCTCCATTATACCCACATTAGTCTCCATCCATTAATACTCCTATCATTTCACATCCACCACCATATGTGCCAATTTTGGTCCTGACCTCATCACCTCATTGCACACCTACCTAATCATTCCCATCATACACTTTTCAACATATCATTCATTATCCCACATATCTCCCCCATCAAATCCCTCTAATCCATTCTCTTGCATAATCCATTTATCCTAATAAGGTTGCACCAACATCCAATAAACACTTCAGACATGGGCTCTAACTACCTTGTATAGAACATGATGCTTGAATGGGTATGTGCAAGATCATGATGGGCCAAAAAGTGGTGATATGATGGGTATCTGTAGTGTATGTGGCTGATGACTTTTTTTTACCCAAAATTGATGAAACAAAAAGGGTTTTTAAAGGATATTTTTATCTTTCCACCAATATAGATTATGCTTTACTTTGAATTTAATAAATTATTATTATTCATTTTCTATTTGAATTACAACTAAAATCTTGATTGGTAGGCTGATTGAAAAGCATCTATAAATTTCAAATAGTATCACATTTTTTAATCCAAAACATGTGTCACATTCTATTCTTCGCATACTATAGGATTAAAAGAATGAGAACTGAATTTCATGAAGTTTTGACCAAATTAAGGTGGTCAGACATACAAGATTTTATATTTTTTAAAAGTTGTAATAAAAAAATCATAATTAATTATTTACTTGGAAAAAAATTACAAAAAAATATGCATCACATTGGGACATGAGTCCTCTACTTATATCTAAAATATTATAAAAAAATATTATCATTTTATTGTGGTTAGAATTGGTCAAATAGGCGCCTACTTCTTATTTTTTCTAAATTTAGAAATACTTATTGCATTGAAATTTCAAATTTTCACCAAATGAATTTTTTTTTTTTTTTAAATAAACCTAGTAGTTTTGAGAAACTACATTCAATTTGCTATAGATTTATTCTTACATATTTTGAAATAATATGGATAACTTATTCAAATTTTTTTGTCGGAACCTAACTTTAAATTTTCTAAATATTTTGCCATGTAGGGTTTGTTTTCCATGATGATCCCACATTCTAGGAGTCCTTCATCCATCTCCTTATCACATATCTTATAAATCCATCATCTATCTCCTTATCACATGTCTTCTAAATCCATTTATCCACATCCCTATCTTTATCCATCTTCATCCATGTTTTGTCCAAAAAATTCAAAAAAGTCAAAAAAATCCAAAAAAATCCAAAAATGTTAAAAAAATTCAAAAAAGTCAAAAAAATCCAAAAAAGGTCAAAAAAGTCACAAAAGTCAAAAAGGGTATGTGTAGGATGTGACATTGCAAAAAGTGGCATGTATGCGTGTTGTGGGGTATGTGACATTTTTTCTGAGAAAATTAATGAAAGCAAGAAAGGGTTTTAGAGGGAGATTCTCAACTTTCCAAAATATAAATTATGATTTAATTTGGATTTAATAAATAAATATTATTCATTTTCTATTAAATTCTGACTAAAGTCCTGTCGATAGGCTGATTGAAAAACATCTATAACTTTCAAGCGATATCATATTTTTTGAATCGAAACATCGTCACATTCTATGCTTCACATACTATAGGATAAAAAAAAGAAAAATTAAATTTCATGAAGTTTTGACCAAGTTAAGGTGGTCCGACATATGAGTTTTTATATTTTTTAAAAGTTGTAATAAAAAATTCATAATTAATTATTTACTTAGAAAAAAATTACAAAAAAATATTCATCACATTTGGACATGAGTCCTATAAAATATTATAAAAAATATTATCATTTATTATGGTTAGGGTGGTCTGGGGCGGACACCTACTTCTTATTTTTCCACTGAAATTTAAGTACTCTTGCATTGAAATTTCAAATTTTCACAAATAGATTTTATTTATTTTTAAATAAACCTAGTATTTTAGAAACTACATTCAATTTTCTACAAATTCTATTCTTATATATTTTTGAAATAATATAGATAACTTATTCAAATATTCGTCAAGTTGCCTAACACTAATTTTTTGAATTTTTGCCATAAGGGCCTATTTTAGTGATGATCACGCACATACCGAAAGAAAAAATAAAAGTAAAGAGAAATAATTCATCTAATGGTGAAAATTTGGCAAACAAACACCTTTAATAAGTACCATGATGAAAACCTAGCAAACAATTGTCATACATAAATCCCCCTTCATCTCTTCCCACACTTGGGGGCAGCTTCCCGATATGCCTCCCCTCCATCCACTATGCTTCATGCTATGCATACATCTTCCTGGTATGTATCTCTTCCATCCCACCTAACATCCACATCCTACCATCATATCCCATTTATCTCCAATTCATTTGTCCTTCTGGTGATCTTGATAAAGATAGGGGAACCTATCTATACATGCTTTGGACATCTCTTGGCATATGTTCCCCTCATCCATACACTATCCTAATCCTTCACATCCATCTACCTTATTTATCCACTCGTCATACTACCATTAGTCTTCCTTCCTTATCTAGGCATCCAATATGCATCCATCTCCCTCTCTTCTCCACCCATCAAATCCTCCATTTATCTCCTTTATCTCCCCATCCACATGTCTTCCATCCCTCCTGCCTCATCATGCATGACATATCTAGAGTGGAAGCATCTATCTTCTTTTTTGATATAGTCCTTGGAGATATAATTCATCTATCATGGAAATCCCTTTTTTCTCCCCATCCTTATCTTCCTATCCATCCAAACATCCCCTTCATCTCTCAATCCTTATCTTGTATCTATCCATCATAACAATCCCTTCTATCTTCCAAATCCTTACATTTCCATCTCTCCATCTAGTAACCTATTCCTCATCAAAATTCTTATCCCTCTATCCATCCATCCCTTTCATCTCCCTATCCTTATCTTCCTATCTGTCTATCATAGCATCACTTTCATCTCCCAATCCTTATCTACCTATCCATCATAGCACACATTGTTTCCTCATATTTATCTTCTTATACGTCTATCATAACATCCCTTTCATCTATCTTTCTTTATCTTCATATCCATCTATCACAACATCATGTCCATCCCCTATCCTTATCCATCTATCCATTCATCTCTATCCTCATCCCATCTCATAATCCCTTGTCATTGGTGTTTGGTTATAGGCTCAGCCCCTTGTACAATCCAATACTTCTATCTCATCATCATCATTCCCCCTTTTGTCACTCATCTCTCCATTGTATCATCCTCCCAATTCATCCTTTGATGATTTTGATAACTATCCCATCCCTAAGCTTAATGTGATCACCATCATCCTATCTTATCCATTAGGTGGGTATGTGTAGGATCATCATGGAAAAACAAATCTCTTAAGTGGCTAAAAATTCAGAAAAATCAGAGTTGGGAAACTTCATGTAAAAATTTGAATAAGTTATCTATATTTTTTCAAAAATATGTAAGAATAGAATCTATAGAAAATTGAATGTAGTTTCTAAACTACTAAGTTTTTTTTTTTTTTTTAAATCTATTTGGTGAAAAATTTTAATTTCAATGGACCTGTAGTACTTAAATTTCAAGGAAAAAATAAGAAGTAGGTGTTTATATTACCACACTAACCACAATAAAATGATAATTATTTTTTATAAGATTTTAGATATAATTAGAGAACTCATGTATAAATGTGATGCATATTTTTTTGTAATTTTTTTCCAAGTAAATAATTAATTAGGATATTTTTATTACAACTTTTAAAAATATAAAAACTCATATGTCTGACCACCTTAACTTGGTCAAAACTTCATGAAATGATTTTTTTCTTTTTTTAATCTAGTAGTATGTGAATCATAGAATGTGACACATGCTTTGGATTCAAAAAATGTGATACCATTTGAAAGCTATAGATTTTTTTCAATCAACCTATCAATCAAGACTTTAGTCATAATTCAAATAGAAAATGATTCATAATTATTTATTAAATTAAAAACAAATATAATTTATATTGGTGGAAAGCTAATAATCTCCTTTAAAAACCCTTTTTGTTTCATCAATTTTGGGTAAAAAAATTGTTGTTAGCCACATACCCATCATTTTACCACTTTTTGGTCCATCATGATCCTGCACATACCCAGGTCAGTCTAGTCTTATCATATATGTCCCATCATTTTATCCGCTTATCCTAGTTATTTCATCATCCTTTATCCATTGTTTCTCCTTGGTATTTTTTTGAGCTATGTTGCCCCTATGTTTTCACATAGGAAAGGTCAATATTTTTATCTACCCCCAAGGCTCCTTTTGTCCATCCTATCTTTGTCATCTATCATCATCTCCATCGTCCAATTTTCACTTTTATCTGTGGTCTTTTATCGAACTACGAGGGCTCTGTGCTTTCATGTAGGCAAGGCTAATCTTTGTTTGACCCCCAAGCCCCTAGGTCTTTAGGGTGTGTCAGTATTGTATTTTGTGTCTCGTGTCTTATGTTGTGTCATCAAGTGTGTTCTTATCTAGCTGGTTCTTCATAAATGAGATACACTTGTATCATGAGATCCAATCGGTTATGAATATCCTGCATCATTTTGATATTTTAGTTTAGTATCCATCATCGGTCTCAACATGATGCATCCTTCCTAAAAGACCTCATCCATCCCATCCATCCTCTCGATCCTATGGAAATGACATTCTGAACTTGATTGGGATCTTTTGATACTCTTGGATTTTATTTATCACTTGAGTTCCCTATCACACCTTGTCAAGACTGCCATGATCTATCATATTATGGTGTGTTTTGATCGGTTAACATAGGGACATATCCTAATCTTTTTGCTTTGTTTCTATCTTCCTAGTTGTCCCACGTAGTACCCACCAAGATCCCTAAGGTATTGTATTACATTGGGGCATCCTTTTGTGCTTGTGGTTATCCCAATGACTGGCCCAACCAAGGTCATCACCACTTTGGGATGTCAGGATAGCCATATTGTCTATTGTGTTTCTTTTATGCATTAGACATGAATAGGCCCTAGTTCTTCATACCTTGGCATCTAGTGTCTTATGATATAGCAAAAATTAGTGCTCCAAAAATTTCAAATTGTGTTAGGATTTCATTTCATTTTCCATTCCAATGAATTGCATGTATCCTCCATCCCTTCTCTACCCAACCCATGACCTATGATTTTGGTTGTGTAAACATTCATCCCCCCATTTCCCCTTCTTCTTAGGATTATCCACATCTCTTCAATCTTCTTAGAATAATATAGATTAGTTATTCTAAGCATTTTTCCCCCATCATTTTTATTCCTTTCATGCATCTCACATCTCAATCCAATCCTCATCAATTCAATCTTGCACAAATCATCTAATCACATCCTTGGTCTTGTTCCCCTCCTTGCTACAAGCTTTGATCAAATCATCATCATCATCATCAACATTATAATTGGGATGTATCCTTCCCTCATCAATGACACTTTCATCATCATCATTGGGATGTATCCTTCCCTCATTGACAACACTCCATCCATCATGAACTCATATTGGCTTGTGGCTTGACTGGGGAAACATCATATTTTCCCTTACATACAATTATGCTTCCCCAATGCCTATCACTTATCATCCTCTCTTATCCATAAATTTTCACCATCTTCCTCATTTACTCTTTCATCGTCTCATCCATTTCAAGAGCACACCCATTTTCTCCTGAACCCACATGTCCTCTTGAGGGGACATCCTAAATCCCTACCCTTCATCTTCACTCCCATCATCATTCTTCCTAGTCTCTCCTTTGATGACTAGGGCATATTTTCCAATGTAACCATCATCTTCTTGGTCTTATCTTTTAATATTCTTTGTAATAATGCTACTTCATAACACCATCTCAAAGAGGGGAAAAATGTAGACACCTAAATTTGGACATTTGCTTTCATCCAAATTTGTCCCTTTTTGTTTAAATATCCTTTCATATGCATTAATTAAATAATATCACTATTATTTAATTAATACCCCTAAAGTCCTCAAAATCCTTAATGTATTTAGTTAATTTCCCTTTCCCTCAAAAGAATTAAATAAATAATATATTTATTTAATTTCTCACATATCACATCCTCCATCACCTTTTCTTATCATAATCCACCTCCTAATCCCATCATTATGGATGTGCACATGTCTAATCCATGATTAGTGTGTGTCACATCCTCCAACTTTTACAAGTTGTCTCATAATCTTCATTATCCACTAAATGTCTTCTAATCATTGAATAGCTAGTCTAATTAGTTCCCCTTTAGTCAACTCCCCCATCCCCCAAGGAATTTTTAATTACCTTTTGTCTTCCCCATGTGAATATAAAATTTACTTTTATTCCTAAAAAGCTCTCATCTTCCCCATTTGGATCATTGAGAGTTCACATTAGTCACATGGGTCAAGAACCTTCTATTATAAGGACCTTGTTTTATCCACAAGGTACTTTTTAGCTTCTTTCATAAGAACCTTGTCTTATCAACAAGGTGCTTCTCATGCGAATTTAAAATTTATATGGGAGCAAGAAATTCTCTTTTAAATAAATCTTCTCTCATCCCAAGGTACTTGCAAGTACCTCCACCTCATATGTCCCTTTTCCAACTCACTTGTCCTTGTGAGATTCCATCCTCCACATGGAAATATGTGAGGGCTTGTGAGTCCTCAACTCACCATAGCCCTTCATCTTGACCATGTTGGCAAGATCTCAACCATCCATTTCTCTAGGGCTTCTTCCCATAAAATGAAATATTTTTCTCTCATTTCTCTCATTATGCATTATCACATTCACAATCACAATTTCAACTTTCAAGCCTTCAAAAACATTCAACCATCTTGCATTCAAGCATATCCATAATTGTTTCACACCTTCAAGCTTGAATTTCATCCATTTGGCTCACTTGCTCAAATATCCACATTCATCATTTTAATCTACATCAAGTCTCCATCATTTTGAATCCATTTGCATCACATTTTTCCATCAAGTAGCATACACTTATCAAACATCAAAGGGACAAAAAAAGATCAACTCAACACAAGGTAAAATATGTTCTTGTTATCTTTATTTTGTTTTGATTTCAACTATGCTAATCACTGAGGTTTTGTAGTGTTGTTTTCTCCTTTGCACCATTCTATTTTTCATCGTTTAAGGTAGGTAAACTTCACTACATCACATTTTTGGCATGAACGTTGGGATCCACAAATGGGTCTCTATCTTTTACATTTAAAATAACTTCACTCACATCTTTCATATATTTGAATAACATACATTTATATATATATATAAAGGTATGTATATATATTTATATATATATATATATATAAATATACTTATACATACCTTTATATATATATA
>VDFB02086081.1:181547006-181659402 GCA_007258455.2 Sequoia sempervirens
TGTATCCATCTAACTTGACATCATTAATCCTTATCCTTCACCCATGCAACCAGCAATAGTAGTGAAGGAGAATCCTAATTACATTGATGATGATAATGAGAGCCTTGTTGATCAAGAAGTATATGATATAGATCCCCTTGATGCTATCATTTATAGTAATATTTCCCCAACCACTTTCCAAAATCCAATCCAATTACTTCTCTTAACTATCCTATTACATCTTCATCCATGCCTAATAACGCTCGTTATGCTACCTTTGACAAGGGATATCCATTATCTTCCCCGTCCACATATTCATCATATCCTTCATCTACATATTTCTCTTATACAACACCCACATCCTTTTATCCCAGTCTTCCCATCAAAATCTACCATCCCAATACTCCTATTACAATCCCCCATCCATGTCCCCATATATTAATCCTCCTTACTCATCTACCTATCCTAATGCTACAGTCGCACCTTTGTATCCTAATCCAATATCCACATATCCTCCATCCATGTCCTCCTATCTTAATCCACCATCACAATCTTCTCATCCTAATTTTCTGCTCCAATATCTTTATTACAATCCACCACCCACATCTCCTTGTCATAATACACCACCAATATCCTCTTTTCCTAATCCACCATCCTTGTCCTTCAATCCTAATTCACCATACAAATATCCCTACCTTAACCCCCCATCTAGTCTTAATCCCCCTTCCAGTTCTAGTCCTCCATCCACTCTTAGTCCTTCATCCAATCCTTATCTGCCACATACCCCCAGTTCTACATCTAGTCTTGTTCCTTAACCTAATCCTAGTTCACCAATTCATAATCTTGGTCCTTCACCAATCCCTAATCCTTTGTCTATTCCTACCACCCTAGCTGAGCCTAGAGTATGCATGATTCTCACTCCAAAAGTTCTCCAAGGACTCATGACAAAGACAACATCCCCAACTAATGAGGGCACAGCCCGAGACTTAGAAAATAACCCACAAACAAGAGAATAATTTTATTATTAAAAAAATGGAGCTTCTTACATGCAGAGGATCTCAAATCCCCAAGTTCTACAACACATACAAGTTACAGAAAGCTACAGAATAACACTTTCACAATATGTGAGCTTGTCCCCGAAAAGCTACCCAAAAATTAGAAACCCACCCATAAATAGAGCTCAACCTTTTCATTTGGAGCAAAAACAACATTCACATTTGAGTTTAGGCGGTTTGGCACCGAAAAATTACAACTTGAAGTTCAAAGTTCTAAAGAACATTTGCAATTGTATCTTCTAGAAAGTGTGCCAACTTCCCGGGGCCATAACTTTTGATCCGGGACTCCGATTCGTGAACCGTTTGAACTGTTGGAAAGGTCTCAAAGTCAATAACGTGCTTGAAATATTCCATGCTGATTTTGGAAAGTTTCCAGGACATTCTAGGAACTCTAAGTGCCTCAAATCTTACTTAGAAGATTTTCAGGTGCAAATCTAGAAAACTAAAACTACAATATCTTTCAACCTAGGAATAGAAAATAAAAACCATAAATTGGGAATTTCATTATGATGAAAAGGGTATCCAAAAATGTGAAAATATCTAAAAACTGAGAAACTTGAAATTTAACTATTTTTGGGTGATGCAAGATTGCCCTTACACCATTGGATGCTCCTGCATCAGACACCTAGGGTAATTTGAGAAGTGAACCTATCATGTCTCAGATGGTTGGGGAAAACCAAACCAGTCAACCGCTGCCTTAGATAGCCAGAATGAATCTTCCATAGGCCTTCCTCTCCATTTCACCAGATATTCTTCATACTGCCTATTTCTGGTACTCCTTCCCAGGTGACTATCCAAGATTGCTTCAATCTCCTCCCTTTTCTGAAGTAGGTGTTGGAATGCCATACTACCCTATTGCTGGTGCTTCCTCCATTTCACCTTCATGATACTCTGTCAAATCTAAAATGTTGAACATAGGGGAAATGTTGATTCAATCAAGCAACTCTACCTCATATGCATTCCCTAAATCATGCTTCTTCAAAATCTTACAGGGACCAAATTTCTTCATCTTCAATTTGTTATAGGTTCCCACAGGAAACCTTTCTTTCCTCAAGTGGAACATTACTTCATCACCAATCTGAAACTCCTTATTCCTCCTTTTTTTATCTGCCTTAGCCTTATATTGCATATTCATCTTATTAATGTGTTATCGTACCTTCTCATGTATATTCTTGACGTGCTCTGCAAAATATTTGGCTTCAGCACTTATTTTCTTCTCTTGGTCCATCTTCCTCAATTCTAGAGCTGTTCTGGGGCTACCTCCATACACAATATAGAATGACGATCTATCAGTGCTTCTATTGATAGAATTGTTGTAAGAAAATTCTGCCTGGGGTAAGATCAAGTCCCATCCCTTGGGTTTATCTCCTACCAAACATCTCAGTAGGTTACCTAGACTCCTATTAATAACCTCTATCTACCCATCTATTTGTGGATGGTGTGCAGAACTGAACTTCAACTCTATCTTCAGCTTCTTCCACAAGGTCCTTCAAAAGTACCCGACAAATTTTGTGTCACGATATGAAACAATACTCTTTGGTAGACCATGTAGCCTCACCACCTCTTTGAAGAACAAGTCAGCAATGTGGACTACATCATGGTTTTTCTGACATGGAATGAAATGTTCCATCTTCGAAAACCTATCAACCACCACAAAGACTGAATCATTCCCTCGTTGTGTCCTTGGCAAACCAAGAAGAAAGTCCATACTTATATCCTCCCATGGCCTCTCTAGTACAGGTAAGGGCTGATATAAGCCTATATTTTGGCTCACTCCTTTAGCCATCTGACATACCGTAGAACTTTGTATAAACTTCTTCACATCCTGTGACAACTGAGGCCAATAATAATGCTCATTGATAATGGCAATGGTCTTATCCTGACCAAAATGTCCTGCCATTCCTCCAGTATGCTTCTCCTTTATCAAGTTCTCCCTCATGGAACTCTTCGAGATACATAATTGACTTCCCTTAAATAACATGCCATCCTGGATTATGAAATCCAGCACCTTGTCTGTCCACTATAACGGTTGTTGCAAGCTTTCCAAGCCTCTGCAAAATCAAGATCTTCTGCATATAGTGTCTTGAGTTCATTGAACCCAACCACTTCAATTTGCATCTTTGTCATCAATGTATGCCTCCTACTTAAGGCATCACGCAACCCTATTTGACTTCCTCCTATGTTTCAAAACAAAGGTATAACTCTGCAAAAACTCTACCCATTTCATATGCCTCTAATTTAATTTTCTGCCCTATTTAGGTACTACAAAGCGATGATCGATTATATAGAAAAAAATTCCTTTGGCAACAAATAATGTCTCCATTTCTTTAATCTTGAACTATTGCATAAAATTCTTGATCATATATAAAATACTTTCTCTTGGCATCATTTAACTTTTTCACGAAATAGGCAATGGGCTTACCTTCTTGGCTCAACACTAATCCAATGGCACAACCACTGGCATCACAATCCACCTGAAACACCTTGTTGAAATCTAGGAGGGCTAGAATAGGTTGCTCTATCACCTTCTACTTCAAAAGTTCAAAAACTTTTTTCGCTCCACTGCTCCACTTGAATTCTTTCTATCCCCTCTCATTGTTTCAGTTAGGGGTCCACAAATACTACTGAAGTTTCTAATGAACTTTCTATAAAAACTAGCCAAACCATGGAAAGATCTCACTCGGTACAGTTCTTGGGAGTGCCATTCCATAATAGCCTTCCTTCAGGGTCCATCTTGAGACCTTCGCTTCAAAACAACAAACCCCAAGTACACTAACTCCCTCTTCACAAAACTGCACTTCTTCAGATTAATCAACAGTTTCTCTTCTCTTAACTTCTCAAAGGCTCTCCAAATATGCATCAAATGCTCATCCAATGTCTTACTGAAAATAAAAATATCATCTAAATACACAATAACAGAACTTCCCAGAAATTATTTTAGTACCTCGTTCATGAGCCACATGAATGTGCTCGGTGCATTGGTTAGCCCAAAAGGCATGACTAACCACTTGTATAGGCCCTCTTTGGTATTGAAGGCAGTCTTCCATTCATCTCCCTCTCGAATCTAGATTTGGTGATATCCACTCTTCAGATCAATCTTTGTGAAGTACTGAGCTCCACTCAAACAGTCCATTAGGTCATCCATCCTTAGCAGGGGAAATCTGTACTTGATTGTTATCTTGTTTATGGCTCAAGAATCTGTACACATCCTCCACTCGCCATCCTTTTTTGGCACTAGTATTGCAGGTACTGCACATGGACTCAAACTCTCCCCTATCAAACCCTTTCTCAACAACTCTTGAACTTGTCTGTTCAACTCCTCATTTTCTGCTAGAGTCATTTTATGAGCTACCTTATTTGGAAAACTGGCTCCAGGAATCAAGTCAATTTGATGACTGATCTTCCTTATTGGTGGTAAATCCTTAGGTAAATTATTAGAAACAATATCCTGAAACTCATCCAACATCCCAGAAAATTCTTCTAGAACCTTCTCACTATCCTCCTTACTCACTCTAGGAATCAATGCATAACACCAACACTCATACTTCATACCTTCTAAAAATTTTTTTCCATCTACATAACAAATTCTAGCACTACTGCATACTTTTTCTTCGGTCTCCTTCAGGGGTTTCAACTTGTGACGAACCCCATCCTTTGTCGAGGAATAAGTGTTTGCATGGCCATCATGTATAGCTCACCTATCGAACTGCCACGGCCTCCCCAACAATATGTGACATGCATCCATGGGGATGATATCACATAATACCTCATCATGGTAGCTCCTGATCTTGAACTTTACTAGGCACTGCTCATTGACCAAAACTTTGTGGTCTTTCTGCAACCAGGCAATCCGATACGGTTGCTGGTGCCTTTCCCTCTTCAGCTTCAACTTTGTGACCATCTCCTCTGACACCAAATTATCGGTGCTCCCACCGTCAATAATGACATCACAACATTTTCCTTCACATTGCACCTTGTGCAAATAGATTCTTCCTCTGTTCTAGTTCCTTTTCCTCAATCACCAAGGCTCTCCTAATCATAGGGCTTCTCCCCTTCGCATCATTTGAATGTTTAGATTGGGCCTCCTCATCTACATGCACAACCCTTCCATGACCTTTTGGCCTTTTATCTGCCTTCCTTGGTGTTGTGGACATTCATAGATTCCCCTTCTTCACCACACTGGAAACACGTTCCTCTTAAACCACCTCTTCGATCCTTGTCCATATCTCCCTCATCCTCTACCTCTTTGATCACCACTGTTTTGATCATGAGGGTGGTAGAAGTTGTCATTCCTTTGGCTTCGACTGGTACCCACATCTTCACTTTTCTTTTCATCATCATTTCGGCTTCCTAAAGGTCTTCCACTGCCCCTTCTGCTTTGACCTCCTTGTCCTTTTTGCTTGCCATCAAATCTTTTTTTAGCTTCTCTTCCACCTTATGAGTAAACTGATACACATCCTCAATGGTGGTCATTCTGACTAGGCTCAACTCCTCCTGAATGCTCGGTCGTAACCCATTAAGATATTGGGCTACCTTCTCCTTATTGGCCTCTGTGTGACCCGTTATGATGATTATCTTGTGAAAATCTTCAGTATATTCTTTCACAGATCTACTTCCTTGCTTCAACCCTTACAATTTCTTCAATAGATCTAACTCGTAGTCCACTGGTATAAACTGCTTCTTAAGTTTCTCTACCATGCGACCCCATCTGGTGATCTTGCCTTTTCCTCTTTTATTTCTTTCCAATTGGACCTCTTTCCACCAAATACTGGCATGGCCCTTTAGCTTCATTTTTGCAAACTTAACTCGATCTGGGTCCTCTATTTCCTCATACTCAAAATATTCTTCTAGCTCGTTGATTGAGTCAATCAACTCTTCCAGGTTCAGACTTCCAGAATAACTAGGGAATTTTGCTCTAGGTCTTTCTCGATCTTTGAAATGGCCCTTATTAGCTGCATTTGGTCTTGATCAATTTCTTCTTCTTCCTCTTCTACATTTTAACCTTCCTCCTCTCCTTCATCCTCACTTTCCTCCCTCGGGTTTAACCCTCTTCTCAACTGCTCTTGTAACGCATCAATCTGTCTCTACAGGGCTTCCAGTGCATCTCTTCCACCAGCATTTTTGCCGCCTCGACCACCTCTGGCACCACCACGCCTACCAAGCATCACTCTTGGAGGCATCTTTCTTGACCTTGACCCACAACCATGGTCTTGGTGTGAACTGCCTCACAATTGGTGATCTGTCCACATGCTCAAGAAAACCTCACTCTGATACCACTTGATGATGGCGTAGCCCAAGACTTAGAAAATAACCCACAAACAAGAAAATAATTTTATTATTCATAAAATGGAGCTTCTTACATGCAGAGGATCTCAAATCCCCAAGTTCTACAACACATGCAAGTTACAAAAAGCTACAGAATAACCCTTTCACAATATGCAAGCTTGTCCCTGAAAAGCTACCCAAAAATTAGAAACCCACCCATAAATAGAGCTCCCATTTTCATTTGGAGCCAAAACAACATTCAAATTTGAGTTTAGGCAGTTTGGCACCGAAAAAATACAACTTGAAGTTCAAATTTCAAAAGAACATTTGCAATTGTATCTTCTAGAAAGTGCGCCAACTTCCCGAGGCCATAACTTTTGATCTGGAACTCTGATTCATGAACCATTTGAATCGTTGGAAAGGTCTCGAAGTCAATAACACGTTCAAATTCTACTACACCAATTTTGGCAAGTTTTGGGGCCGTTCTGGGAAATCTAAGTGCCTCAAATCTAACTCAGAAGATTTTTAGGTGCAAATCTGGAAAACTAAAACTGCAATATCTTTCAACCCAAGAATAGAAAATAAAAACCGTAAATTGGGAATTTCATTATGATGAAAAGGGTATTCAAAAATATAAAAACATCTAAAAACTAAGAAACTTGAAATTTAACTATTTTTGGGTGATGCAAGATTGCCCTTACACCACTAGATGCTCCTGCATCACCAACTCCACCTCTTGAAGTTGTGAAACCATGCCATCCCAATCCATCATTCATGGTCACTAGTGATGAGGCCCTTCTCCATCTCACACTTGCCATTGCTATATCCACTTTTAGCACTACACAAACTGTTGAAACCATTGAACCCACCAAATCCATTGAGTCCCCATCTCCTACTATGAGATCCACTAAGCCCATCGAAGAAAACCAAATCCCATCCACCGTTTCTACTCCTAGATCCACCTAATACATTGCCAATATGTAAATCCAATCCACTCCTCCCACTCCTAATATCACCAAAATTCATTCCTATAAACTTTACGAATCCCCCATCCTTCCAACTCCCCTGCTTGAGGATTCCCTCCAACACTCCATCATCATACCACCCACACAAGATGAGTCATGCCAAGAGCTCGATCCAAAGAATACCAACATATCCTCCTCTCCCAATCAAGATCCTACTATCCCATCTAGTCCACCTCTAGATCATAATCCCTCATCCATTCCATCCTCTACCATATAGCCTCAAAGAAACCATCCATATTCCTCCTTCATATTTTGAATCCATTTTGGGTCCTTATGTCACTCCATCCACCATCACCTATCATTCATCTACTTCATCTCTCTTGGGTCCTTATGTCCCTTCATCCACCATCACACATCCTCCATCTAATAAGTCAATTTTGGTCTCTTATATCCCACACTTACATCTTCCATCTCATCCTATCCCTCCTATCCACCAATCACCTATCCATGTCACCCATCATGAACATCCCATTCTCATATTATCTAACCAAGATCAACAAAGGCATGTACCTACACATCCTTCATCCACATATCATCCCAAAAATCCACCCTCTATCACTTCATATCATCCATCTCCTCATACCCATCCCATTGCTATTAAAATCACTTTGTATGTTAAAGTAAAAATTCATAAATCTAAACATCCACACAAATCTAAAGCTCCACATGTCCCCTCTAAAAGACATGGTGAAGAGAAGAAAAATCCAATCCACAGTCAAATCCAAAATCAAAATCATACCCATCAGCCACAAAGGCCCACCAAAGTAAAGATCAAAACCATGTGGATCTCAAAGACAAAAGATGCAATGCCTTCAAATGAAAAATATGTAACAACATCCAAAGTTGCTAATCATATACCCCTTCCATCTCCTAAATTTTTTTTGGGTCCTTATGTCCAAAAATTCATTATCCCATCTCCTCCATTATACCCACATTAGTCTCCATCCATTAATACTCCTATCATTTCACATCCACCACCATATGTGCCAATTTTGGTCCTGACCTCATCACCTCATTGCACACCTACCTAATCATTCCCATCATACACTTTTCAACATATCATTCATTATCCCACATATCTCCCCCATCAAATCCCTCTAATCCATTCTCTTGCATAATCCATTTATCCTAATAAGGTTGCACCAACATCCAATAAACACTTCAGACATGGGCTCTAACTACCTTGTATAGAACATGATGCTTGAATGGGTATGTGCAAGATCATGATGGGCCAAAAAGTGGTGATATGATGGGTATCTGTAGTGTATGTGGCTGATGACTTTTTTTTACCCAAAATTGATGAAACAAAAAGGGTTTTTAAAGGATATTTTTATCTTTCCACCAATATAGATTATGCTTTACTTTGAATTTAATAAATTATTATTATTCATTTTCTATTTGAATTACAACTAAAATCTTGATTGGTAGGCTGATTGAAAAGCATCTATAAATTTCAAATAGTATCACATTTTTTAATCCAAAACATGTGTCACATTCTATTCTTCGCATACTATAGGATTAAAAGAATGAGAACTGAATTTCATGAAGTTTTGACCAAATTAAGGTGGTCAGACATACAAGATTTTATATTTTTTAAAAGTTGTAATAAAAAAATCATAATTAATTATTTACTTGGAAAAAAATTACAAAAAAATATGCATCACATTGGGACATGAGTCCTCTACTTATATCTAAAATATTATAAAAAAATATTATCATTTTATTGTGGTTAGGGTGGTCAAATAGACGCCTACTTCTTATTTTTTCCCTAAAATTTAAGTACTATTGCATTGAAATTTCAAATTTTCACCAAATAGATTTTTTTATTTTTAAATAAACCTAGTAGTTTAGAAAATACATTCAATTTGCTATAGATTTTATTCTTACATATTTTTGAAATAATATGGATAACTTATTCAAATTTTTACATCAAGTTTCCTAACTTTAAATTTTCTAAATATTTTGCCATGTAAGGGTTTATTTTTTCCATGATGATCCCACACATTCCCGAGTCCTTCATCCATCTCCTTATCACATATCTTATAAATCCATCATCTATCTCCTTATCACATGTCTTCTAAATCCATTTATCCACATCCCTATCTTTATCCATCTTCATCCATGTTTTGTCCAAAAAATTCAAAAAAGTCAAAAAAATCCAAAAAAATCCAAAAATGTTAAAAAAATTCAAAAAAGTCAAAAAAATCCAAAAAAGGTCAAAAAAGTCACAAAAGTCAAAAAGGGTATGTGCAAGATCATGGTGCGCCAAAAAGTGGCAATATTATAATGATTTGTAGAGTATGGGTTGACTTACATTTTTTCACCCAAAAATTAATGAAACAAAAGGGTTTTAGAGGAGATTCTCGGCCAAAAATATAAATTATGATTTAATTTGAATTTAATAAATAATTATTATTCATTTTCTATTAGAATTACGACTAAAGTCTTGATCGATAGGGTGATTGAAAAACATCTATAACTTTCAAACGGTATCATATTTTTTGAATCCAAACATGCGTCACATTCTATGCTTCACATACTATAAGATTAAAAAGAAAAATTAATTTCATGAAGTTTTGACCAAGTTAAGGTGGTCGACAAACGAAGTTTTTATATTTTCAAAAGTTGTAATAAAAAATTCATAATTAATTATTTACTTGGAAAAAATTACAAAAAATATGCATCACATCCAGACATGAGTCCTCTACTTATATATAAATTACAAAAACTATTATCATTTTATTATGGTTAGTGGTGGCATTGCATACCTACTTCTTATTTTTTCCTAAAATTTAAGTACTCTGCATTGAAATTTCAAATTTTCACCAAATAGATTTTATTTATTTTAAATAAACCTAGTATTTTAGAAACTGCATTCAATTTTCTACAAATTCTATTCTTACATATTTTTGAAATAATATAGATAACTTATTCAAATATTTACGTCAAGTTGCCTAACACTAATTTTTCTGAATTTTTTGCCACTTAAGGGCCTGTTTTTTCCATGATGATCCTGCACATACCGAAAAAGAAAAGAAAAATAAAAGTAAAGAGAAATAATTCATCCAATGGTGAAAATTTGGCAAAAAAACACCTTTAATAAGTACCATGATGAAAACCTGGCAAACAAATGTCATACATAAATCCCCCTTCATCTCTTCCCACACTTGGGGGCAGCTTCCTGATATGCATCCCCTCCATCCACTATGCTTCATGCTATGCATACATCTTCCTGCTATTTATCTCTTCCATCCCACCTAACATCCACATCCTACCATTATATCCCATTTATCTCCAATTCATTTTTCCTTCTGGTGATCTTGATAAAGATAGGGGAACCTATCTATACATGCTTTGGACACCTCTTGGCATATGTTCCCCTCATCCATACACTATCCTAATCCTTCACATCCATCTACCTTATTTATCCACTCATCATACTACTATTAGTCTTCCTTCCTTATCTAGGCATCCAATATGCATCCATCTCCCTCCCTTCTCCACCCATCAAATCCTCCTCCATTTATCTCCTTTATCTCCCCATCCATTTGTCTTCCATCCCTCCTGCCTCATCATGCATGACATATCTAGAGTGGAAGCATCTATCTTCTTTTTTGATATAGTCCTTCGAGATATCATTCATCTATCATGGAAATCCCTTTTGTCTCCCCGTCCTTATCTTCCTATCCATCCAAACATCCCCTTCATCTCTCAATCCTTATCTTGTATCTATCCATCATAACAATCCCTTCTATCTTCCAATTCCTTACATTTCCATCTCTCCATCTAGTAACCTATTCCTTATCCAAATTCTTATCCATCTATCCATCCATCCCTTTCATCTCCCTATCCTTATCTTCCTATCTGTCTATTATAGCATCACTTTCATCTCCCCATCCTTATCTACCTATCCATCATAGCACACATTATTTCCTCATATTTATCTTCCTATACGTATATCATAACATCCCTTTCGTCTATATGTCTTTATCTTCATATCCATCTATCACAACATCATGTCCATCCCCTATCCTTATCCATCGATCCATTCATCTCTATCCTCATCCCATCTCATAATCCCTTGTCATTGGTGTCTGGTTATAGGCTCAGCCCCTTCTACACTCCAATACCTTCTATCTCATCATCATCATTGCCCCTTTTTTCACTCATCTCTCCATTGTATCATCCTCCCAATTCATTCTTTGATGATTTTGATAACTATCCCATCCCTGAGCTTAATGTGATCACCATCATCCTATCTTATCCATCAGGTGGGTATGTGTAGGATCATCATGGAAAAACAAATCCCTTAAGTGGCTAAAAATTCAGAAAAATTAGAGTTAGAAAACTTCACATAAAAATCTGAATAAGTTATCTATATTTTTTCAAAAATATGTAATAGAATTTGTAGAAAATTGAATGTAGTTTCTAAACTACTAAGTTTTTTTTTTTAAATCTATTTGGTGAAAATTTTAAATTTCAATGGACCTGTAGTACTTAAATTTCAAAGAAAATAAGAAGTAGGTGTTTATCTGACCACACTAACCACAATAAAATGATAATATTTTTTTATAAGATTTTAGATATAAGTAGAGAACTCATGTATAAATTTGATGCATATTTTTTTGTAATTTTTTTCCAAGTAAATAATTAATTAGGATATTTGTATTACAACTTTTAAAAATATTAAAACTCATATGTCTGACCACCTTAACTTGGTCAAAACTTCATGAAATGATTTTTTTCTTTTTTAATCCAGTAGTATGTGAATCATAGAATGTGACACATGTTTTGGATTCAAAAAATGTGATACCATTTGAAAGCTATAGATTTTTTTCAATCAACCTATCAATCAAGACTTTAGTCATAATTCAAATAGAAAATGAATCATAATTATTTATTAAATTAAAAAAAAGCATAATTTATATTGGTGGAAAGCTAATAATCTCCTTTAAAAACCCTTTTTGTTTCATCAATTTTGGGTAAAAGAATTGTTGTTAGCCACATACCCATCATATTACCACTTTTTGGCCCATCATGATCCTGCACATACCTAGGTCAGTCTAGTCTTATCATATCTGTCCCATCATTTTATCCGCTTATCCTAGTTATTTCATCATCCTTTATCCATTGTTTCTCCTTGGTCTTTTGTTGAGCTATGTTGCCCCTATGTTTTCATGTAGGAAAGGTCAATATTTTGATCTACCCCCAAGACTCCTTTTGTCCATCCTATCTTTGTCATCTATCATCATCTCCATCGTCCAATTTTCACTTTTATCTGTGGTCTTTTATCAAACTATGAGGGCTCTGTGCTTTTATGTAGGCAAGGCTAATCTTTGATTGACCCCCAAGCCCCTAGGTCTTTAGGGTGTGTCAGTATTGTTTTTTTGTGTCATGTCTTATGTTGTGTCATCAAGTGTGTTCTTATCTAGCTGGTTCTTCATAAATGAGATCCACTTGTATCATGAGATCCAATCGGTTATGAATATCTTGCATCATTTTGATATTTTAGTTTAGTATCCATCATCGGTCTCAACATGATGCATCCTTCCTAAAAGACCTCATCCACCCCATCCATCCTCTTGATCCTATGGAAAATGACATTTTGAACTTGATTGGGATCTTTTGATACTCTTGGATTTTATTTATCACTTGAGTTCCCTATCACATCTTGTCAAGACTGCCATGATCTATCATATTATGGTGTGTTTTGATTGGTTAACATAGGGACATATCCTAATCTTTTTTCTTTATTTCTATCTTCTTGGTTGTCCCACGTAGTACCCACCAAGATCCTTGAGGTATTGTGTTACATTGGGGCATCCTTTTGTGCTTGTGGTTATCCCAATGACTCGCCCAACCAAGGTCATCACGACTTTGGGATGTCAAGATAGCCATATTTTCTATTGTGTTTGTTTTATGCATTAGACATGAATAGGCCCTAGTTCTTCATACCCTGGCATCTGGTGTCTTATGCTATAGAAAAAATTAGTGCTTCAAAAATTTCAAATTGTGTTAGGATTGCATTTCATTTTCCATTCCAATGAATTGCATGTATCCTCCATCCCTTCCCTAGCCAACCCATGACCTATGATTTTGGTTGTGTAAACATTCATCCCCCCATTTCCCTTTCTTCTTAGGATTATCCACATCTCTTCAATCTTCTTAGAATAATATAGATTATTTATTCTAAGCATCTTTTCCCCCATCATTTTTATTCCTTTCATGCATCTCACATCTCAATCCAATCCTCATCAATTCAATCTTGCACAAATCATCTAATCACATCCTTGGTCTTGTTCCCCTTCTTGCTACAAGCCTTGATCCAATCATCATCATCATCATCATCATTATAATTGGGATGTATCCTTCCCTATCCTTTGGTGTTGTTTTGGGATGTATCCTTCCCTCATCAATGACACATTCATCATCATCATTGGGATGTATCCTTCCCTCATTGACAACACTCCATCCATCATGAACTCATATTGGCTTATGGCTTGACTGGGGCAACATCATATTTTCCCTTACATACAATTATGCTTCCCCATTTCCTATCACTTATCATCCTCTCTTATCCATAAATTTTCACCATCTTCCTCATTTACCTTTCATCATCTCATCCATTTCAAGAGCACAACCATGTTCTCCTGAACCCACATGTCCTCTTGAGGGGACATCCTCAATCCCTACCCTTCATCTTCACTCCCATCATCATTCTTCCTAGTCTCTCCTTTGATGACTAGGGCATATTTTCCAATGTAACCATCACCTTCTTGGTCTTATTTTTTAATATTCTTTGTAATAATGCTACTTCATAACACCATCTCAAAGAGGGGAAAAATGTAGACACCTAAATTTGGACATTTGCATTCATCCAAATTTGTCCCTTTTTGTCTAAATATCCATTCATATGCATTAATTAAGTAATATCACTATTATTTAATTAATACCCCTAAAGTCCTCGAAATCCTTAAGGTATTTAGTTAATAATTAAATACCTTACCCTTTATTTCCCTTTCCCTCAAAAGAATTAAATAAATAATACATTTATTTAATTCCTCACATATCACATCCTCCATCACCATTTCTTATCATAATCCACCTCCTAATCCCATCATTATGGATGTGCATATGTCTAATCCATGATTAGTGTGTGTCACATCCTCCAACTTTTACAAATTGTCTCATAATATTCATTAGCCACTAAATTTCTTCTAATCATTGATTAGCTAGTCTAATTAGTCCCCCTTTAGTCAACTCCCCCATCCCCCAAGGAATTTTTAATTACCTTTTGTCTTCCCCATGTGAATATAAAATTTACTTTTATTCCTAAAAAGCTCTCATCTTCCCCATTTGGATCATTGAGAGGTCACATCAGTCACATGGGTCAAGAACCTTCCATTATAAGGACCTTGTTTTATCCACAAGGTACTTTTCAGCTTCTTTCAGAAAGAACCTTGTCTTATCAACAAGGTGCTTCTCATGCGAATTTAAAATTCATATTTATTTCTCCAACCACTTCTCTCTTCCACATGGATATTTTTTAGGAATTCTAAAATTTCTCATATGTCACTTTCCTCCCATATGGGAGCAAGAAATTCTATTTTAAATAAATCTTCTCTTATCCCAAGGTACTTGCAAGTACCTCCACCACATATGTCCCTTTTCGAACTCACTTGTCCTTGTGAGATTTCATCCTCCACATGGAAATATGTGAGGACTTGTGAGTCCTCAACTCACCATAGCCCTTCATCTTGGCCATGTTGCCAAGATCTCAACCATCCATCTCTCTAGGGCTTCTTCCCATAAAATGAAATATTTTTCTCTCATTTCTCTCATTATGCATTATCACATTCACAATCACAATCTCAACTTGCAATCCTTCAAAAACATTCAACCATCTTGCATTCAAGCATATCCACAATTGTTTCACACCTTCAAGTTTGCATTTCATCCATTTGGCTCACTTACTCAAATATCCACATTCATCATTTTAATCTACATCAAGTCTCCATCATTTTGAATCCATTTGCATCACATTTTTCCATCAAGTAGCATACACTTATCAAACATCAAAGGGACAACAAAATATCAACTCAACACAAGGTAAAATATGTTCTTGTTATCCTTATTTTGTTTTGATTTCAACTATGCTAATCACTGAGGTTGTGTAGTGTTGTTTTCTCCTTTGCACCATTCTATTTTTCATCATTTAAGGTAGATAAACTTCACTACATCACATTGTTGGCATGAACGGTGGAACCCACAAATGGGTCTCTATCTTTTACATTTAAAATGACTTCACTCACATCTTTCATATATTTGTATAACATTCATTTATATATATATATATATATATATATATATATATATATATATATATATATATATATATATACATGTGTGATTATGTATTTCAAATAAATTCACTCATATTAAAGCTTTGAGTAGACATTTAAATCTACTAACTGTTCATTTGTAAGCATTAAAATAATTCGTATTGGAGGAAAAATAAAATTCCTTGTATATGGAAGATAGTCAAATGCAAGTTATCACACTAATTGTGGTGTGTGCACCCAAATTCTAGTTGGCTTACTATTCAATCTGGCTAAACAATCCTACTTCAACTGAGTTCTCATCCTTCATCCTATCACCTTGTTATTGCACATACTTTCAAATTGATCAGTAACGTTCAATCCTTGATGACATATATAAAGAAAATATTTTTTCTAATTTTCATAAATTCAACATTAGTCAACTCATCATATTTAGCATACAAATATTCCAAAACCTCCATTTAGTATTAAATTGAATTTCATCAATAATTGTATTCCCATATTTAAATAAATATATTACAAAATTGGCTTATGACATCCTTCCCCTCTTGGAAGAGACATCATCTCGATGTCTAGTAAGTCAAAATGAATGGCATCACATCACTCTTGACCATTTATGTCTATTTCAACATCATTGCAAAATATATGTCTATTTCAACATCTCATGAAATATATTATCTATTTCAACATCATTTCAAGATATATGTTTGTTTCAACATCTCATGAAATATATGTCTAATAAACATCATTTCCAAAATATATGTTTGTTTCAACATCTCATGAAATATATGTCTATTTCAACATCTCAAAATTTTAAAGCATGAAATATCATAGTATTGCATACCAAATGAAATGTCAAACAAGATTATTGATTTTCTCTTTCATGAAAGCAAGTGTGTGAAGGAGAATTCTACTTCTTCCACATCCTACAATGTAGCACTTTCCTCAAAATACTGGTCCAAATGGACCATAAATTATGTGATCTCTATTCCATTACTTAAGACTATGCCTATCTAGAATTCTAATGGGCTCCACTAGCACCACTCCTAGATCCTTTACTTGCAAGGATTACCAATCAAGTACATGAGTCACATTAGGATGATATGGATTGTGCAAGGAAACATGAAACATATTATGAAGTCAAGCCAAAACAGGTTGTAGAGCTAGTCTATAGGAAATAGGGTTAATCACTTCCATGAATTCAAATGAACCCACATATCTTGGGTTCAACTTGGAAGAATTTATAAATGCTATAGAGCTTTTATGAGGTTTAAATCTCAAGAAAAACTTGTCCCCTATTGTGAACTGCCTCTGAGTTTGGTTCTTTTCAGCATAACTCTTCTATTACTTTTCCACCTATTGGAGATCAGGATTGCACCCTCAAACAAGCTGGGCTTATTTATCCTACCTCAACATGGAAACTCTCTAGACTTGTGGGTAAGTCTATGCTATAGAGAGAATCTCTAGATTAGGGTTGGTTCTCTCTAGATAAGCACCTAAACTATAAATTTTCTAACAAAAAGGAGAGAGAGAAAACTAAAAAAGAAAAACTATAGCTAATGATGATCAACTAGACATTTGAGACTTCGATCAAAAGTGACTCACAACACCACTCTCACAAAGTAATTTTCTTCAAAATCTAGCTTAGAACACCTAGCACATTAGTATTTTGCATAAAGACTCCTAGACAATGAATACAATATGCAACTTGCACTATCTGTCACTCTTGAGTATAACTCACTATAATGAGACTAAGAAGGATCCGCTATTTTGAATCACAAAAAAAATCAAATCATTATTGTGGGCCCATGACAAGCAAAGTGGAAGGAAAACTTTGGTGATTTTATTGTAAATGAAGGAGCCAAAGCATTAAAATCTGATTCAAAATTTTACAAAACTCTCTCTACAATGCATAGGAGAGTAAGAAATTGAAAATTTGAAACATGAGAAATACAAAATTTCTCTAATATAAAGGAAACAAGTGACCTTCATGACACAAAAATAGAAAAATCAGGCCCAAAAAGCAGCTCATTTAGTATTTTTGAGCTCCACCAAATTCCTGGGAAAGAGGACCTCAAACTACTCCAAAAAGCACCAAAAAGATAGAAACTTCCTATCTTTGATATGGTGATCCAAAAATCTCCCAAAAATTAGGTTCCAACTATCTAGAACTGAAAATAGAAAGCCCAAAAAGCCACATGTTTTCCTAAAGTCCTAGTGTGAATTGAAGTGCACTATAACTGCATTTAAAATGGCAACTTAATCAAGCAATTTATAGAGACATTTCTTGATTAGTGTTTTACAATCTTGCATTTTTATAAAACAAAAATAGAAGCCCCTTTTGCTACATTTGATTTTTTTCTAGTTTTTCCTTCAATTCCTCCATTCACCTCTTTTGATCTCAAGTTATATTGATTTTTGCATTAATTTTTTTACAAAAAATCAATACTTTACATATGTATTGCTCTTTTACATGCTTGATTTTTATATAAAAAATCATAAAAATGTACCCCCATTTATCTACTTGGACAAGAAAAAAAGTTTGATGACTCTAGGTCATCACTTTGTCTCCAAGGGCAGCATGACATGAAATTTCTCTAAGGAAATAATTGAGATTACCCTAGAAGGGGCTATATGCATATCATGTGTTTCATTTTCTATAAAAATCAAAGGAAAATTAAAATAAGTCATAGGCTTATCGGCCTAGGTGATCGAAAAGAATTTGAAAATGAAAAATAATTCACATGGGCTGATTAGGGTGAAACCCCAACACACAAAAAGGCCTTTGAAAACTTCACTTGTAATTCATTTGCATCACCAACTTCTGGTGAAAAATGTGGCTCTACTTGCCCCACCATGGGAAGATTAGGGCTTTGTCTTTGAAGCCATATGTTGGTTCCCAAAACAATAGATGCAATGAGTCCTAAAGAGTAGCCACTCTTGTTGGTATGTGGCGACTGATCATGCTATACTGTATAGCCCATGGTATACTGTACACCCTGGCCCCCCTAAATCCGATTTTGTAGAACCCTAAAATCTGGAAGCTTCTAAGCTTGGTAAAAAGGGGTTCGGATGGGTATTTCAGTATGATGAAAAACGCGATTATTCGCAAGATTGTAATAGGGTTTTTCACTGGATAATAAAAGTATTGGATGGCTGCGGTTTGGTGGATGTAGCCCAGATTGGGTGAACCACGTTAAATTCTGTGTTATGATTTATTCTGTGAATGTTTTAGTTTCTCTGTTTTGTTTATTAAATCTGCATTTAATTGTTAGATCTGCCATCTCTAATCCTAACAACTCTCTCATATTCAGACTCAATAGGTTGATATGGCTAGCAAACGAGCAATTGAATGAAATACCACTTCCTCCCCTACACTTCAGCCTCTATTAAACCTAGGAGGGTGATCCCAATAGTATATTTATAGATACTTGTGTAATGAAGTACCAAATACACTGTAAATAGATGTGTCTCCTTTAGATGCTTAATAGACACAATAATATAAAGGCTTTCCTGACCTCTATAGTAATTCCTAATTTAAACATGAGAGATGTAACTCATTAAAATCCTCACAAAAAAAAATTGAGATTAATATTTGATTTAAAAGATGATCAGTTGTATTAACCAACAAATGGAACATTATTAGCACACTTAGATTAGTGACTCATCCTTGGAACATAGTACACTCAAACACATACATAATTTGATAACAATTTTCACTTGACAGCATATGAAGCTCTAAAATGTTTCATTACAACATTTCAGTATTGTGTCTTAACCTTTACTTCTTACTAGCATCCTAGCACTCAATTCAATACAAACTTACAACCATATTCAAGCACCTACATTAATTCTTTGAATTAATAAACAAGAATAGAGCCACACATCTATTTAAAATTGATAGAGATAAATAAGACAACCATGATTGTATCATTCATAATATGTAAAACCAGTACATAGGAGGGTAAAATAGCCTCAAACTTGAAACATTCAACAATATTTTCCAATATTGTAATCAAAATTACATAAATATTGATAGACTCAGATCCTAATACTTAACTCTAAAATGCTCTCTCTTCACACTAATGTGTTCTCCAGGTGTTAAATTACAAAAAAAGATCTCTAGAATGAGGTAGAAAGATAACAACTAAGGAAAAAAAAAACCCTAAATGTTCATTTGAAGAAGACACTTGGCACACTTAGGTTCGTTGACCTCCAATTTCCTTTGCTTGCAGAACAATCTTCAACCTACTCTCTATTTTCTCGCTCCTCACTCCATTAACCTGCAACATAAAAATATTCCCTTTATAGAAGACTCGTCATTCTTTCTATTAAGTCTTTTTCCCAAGTTCAAAAATCATGTACTTGCAAAAGAATTCACCCCCTTTGTTCATTTTTCATCCAACTACGCAAAAATGACATTCTCTTTAAAAAATCGTCTCTAGATAAAAACACTTCGCATAGTGAATAAAATATTCACTTTACAAAATTATTTACAATGCTTTCATTACTTTCATTTTATGTTTAAAATATTCACCTCTTTATGGAAATATGAAGGTTGAAATTGCTACATTATCGGGAAAAGAAATGTTATTTAAATCCCACTTTTCACCTACAACAAATAAAAATTTATTTTATTTGTGAAAATTTTACTCATGGCATCCACCATCACCAATTATAGATCTAAGGAGGGAAACTCATAAGAAATTAATGATGAGTGAAGTCAAGGAGTGCACCATCGTGTATCGCTCATAGGACGAGAAAAAATAAAATAAATCAGTGATTAGAGATACATGTTCTATAGCTTCTCGATGAAATTTGGAGGATTTAATTAATTTTTAGTGGCTCCTTTTACCCGTGCAAATATATTTCACTTTTATTTTTTACTTCCCATCATTTAAGATCTTCATTAAATTTTTCGATAGTTCAAGGGCCCACTTCTACCATGCACACACTTTGAACTTTTCTTGAGACCATCACACATCTCTGATGTGAGAAGACAAGATAAAATGAAATTAGTGATGGGTGATGAAACATCACTCCATCGCTGATACATTTTGTAAATGGTAACACAAATCAGTGATGCATGATGGACACAACAACCATTGCTCATTGCTAATTTGTTTCTTCACTATGGACTCAAAACAGTGACACATGATGCAAGAGAACTTTTTAAATGTATTAAAAACATGTCCTTTGCTTCAAAGCTTTAATTAACCTACCCAAATGAAGATTCATCGCTGGTAAACATTGTATCTCTGATTGCTTCCTCCAATTTCAATCAAAATTGGTGATGGGTGATGAAATTGTCATGCAACTGTGAAAGTCGTGAAAGCCGCCTTTGGACCAATCAAAAGCAAGAATTAATCTTTCTTTTCCTCTAGAACATTTCAAATGTATTTTATAATTTCCCTAAATGCATTTTTCATATTTACATAATGTTAAAATATTCAAAAATATTTTAAACATAATTATTTGTAACTTTAGAAAAAATGCAAATTTTAATTATGCATGCAGTCCAAATAGAGAAATTTCACTACGCACAAATGGTGACCCTTGGAGCCGTGATTTTTTGCATGCGGCCATAATCAATTATTTAGAGAAAACCCATTTCCTCAAATTTTCTGAACCCTTAAAATTCAGGGACCTCCTTTCTAAATTGGCCCTTGGGACATGTTTGCTGCAAAAAAGTATAGTAAAATAATTTATCAAATGACCTTTGATCTTGGTGAGAATGGAGTTGTAGTGGTTTTAGACCAAAAAAAGAAATGGGTTATCCTTAGATTTTGAAAATTTGAAACTTTTTGGGACACCATTTTTAGCCATGTTGCAGTCAGAAAAATATTAGTTAACCCATCAAAACTTATCCTGGGAGCCTAAAACTAAGTAGGCATGTTATCATTTGACCCAAAAATCCATTGCAATAAATGGCATGGAAAAATTATTTATAAGGTGAAAGATATTAAAAACCAAAGTTTCCTACTTGGACTTTTTTGCAATTTCACTTGTCAAAAACTAATCAGGGCTCCCAAAGTCAACACTTTGAAAAATATCAAAACAACTTGTAGGGGGCTGCCACTAGGAACATAGGCTCATCTAGGTACACTAACTATGTGTGCAAGAGGGATTTCCTTGAATCATCATTCATCACAAGATATTAAAGGTCAAACTTGACCTCCTTGAAACATTCTAAAAATGTAGGTGCAAAAAAGAGAAATTCATTTGCTTTTGGCATGGTAAAAATAGAAAATATTATCATGGGGCTTTGAAATTGGACACAGGAGTAAATGAATGTAGGGAGAATGGAGAGAAACAATCCATTTGGTATGAAAATCAATAGGATTCAAATTGTGGCCCTCCAAAGTAGGTCACTTGGGAAGATTTTGTAGGTACACTTCTGAGTGTGCAAAGGAAATTTTTTCAATATGGGAACTTCAAATTTGAAAATTCAAAGGTATCATCAATGGCTCTTTCTAGGGATGTATGCCCCCTATGGGAATAGCAAGAATTCAGATCTTTGAGAGAGCATACCAGGTGCTAGAAACATTGGGTGATAGAGTCTTTATTTTTCAACTTGTAAAACTTCATTTGGTGGCCCTCAGCCACCAAATGGAAAAGGGAAGCTAGTTTTTTCCTTTTTCAAACACCAATCTTTTAAAAGAGCTGATATCTTTTAATCCATGCTTTCCTCTTCCACACCACAGTAACATTAGTAACTTCATTCTTGCAAAGACAAGTATTAGGCCACCTTTGAATTTAGCTTTACTATTACATGGCAACCAAATGAGATAAGCTACATCACTGCCACTCATTTCATTTTCTAATTTTGTGGCAAGTGACAAAATGTGAAGATAGTGATCAAGACCATCTAAAAACACAACCTCATCCCATTTACCAATTCCCTCACAATGATCAAGGTTAGAGAAGACATCATCCTTCAGAAATAGTGTGCAATCCTTTTATGTGTCAAGCAAAGAGTGCTCACACATTTGAAACTCCTTCAAATAATTTGCATCATTGTCAAGTGTATCATCATCCCAACAACACAACTTAGTCACACTATTACATGCCTCAATGTCCTGAAAACAAGATTCACCAACACTCATAATACCTTCATCCACATTCAAATCATAGAATTCAAAATAAATGTCAACATCCCAAACAATATTATCCACTTCATGTTCATGGAAAAGGTCATCTGCATTCTTCATATTATCAAACAAGAAAATGTCAATTGCACACTTTTCTGACTCAAAATCTTTGTTTGTAACAAATTCATCATAATGAGTGTTCAAAATAGGAGTTCCATGTTCATCATTACCAACATATGCATGCTTTCCATAACCAACCACTTGACCTGGTCCATTCATTGATTCTATCACATGCATATCTCCTTTGTTTTTTAATGTTGCTACAATAAGCAAGGCTACCTTCTTCACTATAAAACTGAAAACTATCAATGGTTTCTTCATTGCAACTGCTTACACATGACTGCTTTGACGGAAATTCATTGCATACTTTGTCACTTGCATCATAACACTGTTGATCACACATTTCATCTTAAATTTTTTTGTCCAATTCACATCCATCATCATGCAATAGTGAGTCTTCAAAAATATTATCCAGACAAAAATGCTTTCTACCTAGGTGCAAACTTCCATCTACAACACCATTGTTCTCATCATGAAGACATGAAAATTTAGAATCAAAATAATCTTCAAATGTATATTTAAAGTCCATAGAAGAGAAAATACTATCAATATCATTTGCATCATTACAACTTTAATCTAATATAAGAAAAATCTTTCTATTCTAGTATTTTCAGATAAAATAGAGGAAACTTCAGATGTTTCATCTATCTCTTCATGACCATTATGGCCGCAATCCTCATTTGGTTTTATTTCTTCTATAGGTTGTTCAAAAACAAAATCCTCACCACCTAATGATGCATTATCACTATCTTCTTCTATACCATCTAGATATATTTTATGAAATCTTGAAAAGTTACCATCACATAAGCTATTTAGGAGATTAGTTCCATACTTCTCTATAATTTCTTCAATTATTGATATCCATTGATATAAACATTTAAGGCTAGGGGGTTTCAAGTGAGCTGGCATAATACTCAAACCTGGCTCACAATTCTCATAGAGCAAATCAATGCAAAATAACTCATCAGGTCTTTCTGATTTTGGTATAGCAAGCAGAAATTTCATGAATATATCATGAAAATCATAGATGGATTCATCCTCAAACCTTTCTATATCACACAATGCATCAATAGGTGACATAGGGTCAACCTTATTTTCATATTTGTCTTCAAATAATTCTTGGGTATGCCAAATTTTTTCTTCAGAGAGGCAGTCATCATTTACTTCACCAAATTCATCCATAAACAGTTTCTCAAGCTCTTTCCATGAACATATAGAATGCATTGGTAAACTAGAAAACCAATATTCAACATCATTGTCTAAAGTTCTTACAAAAAATTTCATGATAGCATCCTCTTCTACTATTTGACAATCTTCCATTACATCAAGAAAACCTTGTACATGTTGTGATGTTGATTCCTCAAAACCTCCTCTAAACTTAGGCAAATATTCATTAACTTTTATTGGGACAGAATTTGGGTAACCCTAGATTTTAGTAAAATCCAGAGGGTCATATCTCTCACTAGTGAACACTTTCCTTTGAGGACATGATTGTGTTCTAGGCATGATATTACAACTTGTAGAGGGAGAACCAGGATGTAACAATACATATTTACAAATAAATGTATTCCCTCTACAACTAATTTCTTCTAAATATCTTTTCCAAAATATCCTACTATCTTATTTCCCTTTTATAATAGTATCTTGAAATACTGAATAAGGGACAACAACTATAATTTTTTGTTGAAAACCTTCATACAAAGATATTACAATAGAAAAATACCCAAGAATTGTTGCAACCAACTCTTTTGATGATGTATAAATTTATGTAGAGTCATCACCTCTTTGAAAGAGGAAAAGATCTTCCAGGAGAAAAAAGCTTCTTCCAAGATCTATGTATTTCTGATTCCTCTCCACCAACAAAGCACTAGACTTCAAGAATACACCGTAAATGTTGCAACAATCTCCTTCAAGTATGCAGGTCCTCTGATCATTCTGACCCAAAAATATAGATCAACAAACTGAATGACTCTCGAAGGTAGGATGATCCTCTATCAGAATCTTCTCAAGTTCTCCCTAGTGGAGTCACCAATCTATTGGTTCCCAAATCAACAGATGCAATTAGTCCTAAAGAGTAGTCACTCTCTCATATTCAAACTCAACTAGTTGATATGGCCAATGAATAGGAGAGTAAATAAAATACCCCTTTCTCCCCTGCACTTCAAGCTTTACTAAACATAGGAGGGTGATCCCAATAGTATATTTATAGATACTTGTGTGCTAAAGTACCAAATACACTATAAATAGATGCGTCTCCTTTAGATGCTTAATAGACACAATACTATAAAGTATTGGCTGACCTTTACAGTAATGCCTAATTTAAACATGAGAGATCTAACTTATTAAACTCCTCACACAAACAAACTGAGATTGATATTTGATTTAAAAGATGATCAATTGTTGTATTAACCAACAAATGTAATATGAATAGCACACTTATATTAGTTCCTCATCCTTGGAATGGATTCAACTCAAACACATACATAATTTGATAAAATATGTAAACCTGACAGCATATGAAACTCTAAAATGTTGCATTACAACATTTCAACATTGTGTCTTAACCTTTACTTCTTAATAGCATCGTAGTACTCAATTCAATACAAACTTACAACCATATTCAAGCACCTACATTAATTATTTGAATTAATAAACAATAATAGAGCCACACATCTATCTGAAATTGATAGAGAAAAATAAGATAACCTTGATTGTATCATTCATAATCTGTAAAACCAGTACATAGGAGAGTAAAATAGTCTCAAACTTGAAACATTCAACATTATTTTTCCAAAATTGTAATCAAAATTACATAAATATTGATAGACTCATATCCTAAAAATTAACTCTAAAATTCTCTCTTCACACACTGTGTTAAATTACAAAACAACCTCTCTAGAATGAGGTAGAAAGACAACACCTAAGGAAGAAAAAAAAATACTAAATGTTCATCTGAAGAAGACACTTGGAAAATTTAGGTTCATTGATCTTCAACTGCCTTTGCTTGCAAAACAATCTTCAACTCGCTCTTTGTTTTCTTGCTCCTCACTCCACTACCCTGCAATAGAAAAATATTCCCTTTTTAGAAGACTCTTCATTCTTTCCATTTAATCTTTTTCCCATGTTGAAAATGCATGTACTTGCAAAAGACTTCACTCCCTTTGTTCATTTTTCATCTAGTTACGTGAAAATGGTGTTCTCTGTAAAAACTCATCTACAACAAAAAACATTTTGCATAGTGAATAAAATATTCACTTTACAAAATTATTTAACTTTCTTTCATTGCTTTCATTTTATGTTTAAAATATTCACCTCTTTATGGAAATATGAAGGCTACAATTGATACATTAATGGGCAAATAAATTTTATCTAAATCCCACTTTTCACTTGCAACAAATAAAACTTTACTTTATTTGTGAAAATTTTACTCATGACAACCACCATTACCAATCACAGATCTAAGGAGGGAAAATCATATGAAATTAGCGATGAGTGAAGTCAAGGAGTGCACCATTGTGCATCGCTCATAGGATGAGAAAAAATAAAACAAATCAGTGATGGGAGATACATGTTCTGTAGCTTCTCAATGAACTCTGGAGGATTCAATTAATTTTTAGTCACTCCATTTAGCCATGCAAATACATTTCAATTTTTTTTCCTTCCCGTCATTTAAGATCTTCATTAAATTTTTCCATAGTTCAAGGGCCTACTTATGTCATGCACAATCTTTGAACTTTTCCCGAGACCATGGAACATTTCTGATCTAAGAAGAGAAGATAAAATGAAATCAACGATGGGTGATGAAACATCACTTCATCACTAATACATTTTGGAAATGGTAACACAAATTAGTGAAGCGTGATGGACACAACAACCATCTCTCATCGCTAATTTGTTTCTTCACTATGGACTCAAAATGACAACACACGATGCAAAACTTTGTAAATGTATTAAAAACCTATCCTTTGCTTCAAATCTTTAATAAACCTACCCAAATGAAGATTCATTGCTGGAAAACATTGCATCTCTTATTTCTTCCTCGAATTTCATTCAGAATTAGCAAAATTGTCATGCAACTGTGAAAGCCATGAAAGTTGCATTTAGATCAATCACAAGCAAGAATTAAACATGCTTGTCATCTAGAACATTTGAAATGTATTTTATAATTTCCATAAATTCATTTCCCATATTTACATAATGTTAAAATATTCAAAAATATTTTAAACATAAGTATTTGTAACTTAAAAAAAAAAAAAATTAATTATGCCTGCAGCCCAAACAGAGGAATTTCACTGTAGAAAAACGGTGACCCATGGAGCCATGATTTTTTTCATGCGACCATAATAAATTATTTAGAGAAAACCAATTTCCCCAAAATTTCCCATCCCTTAAAATTCAGGTACCTCCTTTTGTAAATTGGCCCTCGGGATGTGTTTTCCGCAACAAAAGTACATTAAAATAATGTATCAAATGGCCTCTGATCTTGATGAAAATGGAGCTGTAGAGGTTTTAGATGAAAAAATGAAATGGGTTGTCCTTATATTTTGAAAATTTTAAACTTTTCAGGACACCATTTTTGGCCATGTTACTGTTAGAAAAGGATTAGTTAACCCATTAAAACTTATCTTGGGATCCTGAAACTGAGTAGGCATGTTATCATTTGATCCAAGAATTCATTCCAACAAATAGAAGAGAAAAATTCTTCCTAAGGTGAAATATATTAAATACCAAAGTTTCCTACTTGGACTTTTCTACAATTCCACCTATCAAAAACCAATCAGGGCTCTCAAGGGCACCACTTTGAAAAAATATCGAAACAACTTTTGGGGGGATGTCACTAGGAACACAAGCTCATATAAGTACACTAAGAATGTTTTCGAGAGGTATTTTCTTCAATCATCATTCACCACAAGATATTAAAGGTCAAACTTGACCTCCTTGAAACATTATGAACATGTAAGTGCAAAACAAAGCAGAATGCATTTGCTTTTGGCCTGGTAAAAATGGAAAATATGATCATGGGGCTTTTAAATTGGACAAGGGAGTACATTAATGTAGGGAGGAGGGAGAGAAACAATCCATTTGGTATGAAAATCAATAGGCTTCGAATTGTGACCCTCCAAAGTAGGTCACTTGGATAGATTTTGCAGGTGCACTTTTGAGTGTTTAAAGGAAATTTTTTCAATATGGGCATTTCAAATTTGAAAATTTGAAGGTGCATCACCATCATCAAGCTCATTCTTCTTCAAATCTAGTGTATTCGGCTCTCCATGCTTATGGTAAGCTTTTGACTCCTTTTTTTGTGCTTTTGTTTGCTCATTTGAAGAGGAAAAATGGTGTTTTGGCAATGACCACCACTGTATTTTGATGCATTTGTTTTTTTTTCATGTGTCATTCCTTTTTCCATCCTTATGGCCAACCATTGAGACATTGTTTGGAGCATTTCTTGAAGCATTGATCATGACATTGTTGTGTTCCTCAACCCCAATATAGAAGGTAAAGTTCACTATTTCAAGAATTTCCCTCTTAAATAAAGCTTAAATATAAGATTTGTCTTGCAAAATATATGAACATTGTGAAGAAAATGTTAAAGGCCATTATATAGGTCATGACCTCACTGTGTGTTCTCCTTCCTTTTGTTGAATGGAAACTTATGGGCTCAGCCCACAATGTGCAAATGGTATTGTTGTTGAATGGAAACACTCTTCAAATGCATGTTCTCTTTTATGGGTTTCTCAAACCCTTATGGTTGCGGGATACTGTGTTCTTCATTTTTTTTTGTAAAAATGAATACAAGGATTTGAACCCTTGGTCTCTTTTTCTTACACTTGGAACTATATCTTGAAATCCCTGAAGTGGGGAACATGGCTCATAAGATAGAATTTTTTTGTCTCTCCAGGGCGTGGGCTTATAAATGATAGTTGGGGTTTTTTTCCCTTCCTCGAGCCTGAAAATATCCCCCATCTTGAATTCTTGAATTTTCATTAGGAAAACAATAGGGTTTTTTTCAAAACTTGAATAGAACTCATTGTACTTGCATAGCACATTTGAAATTTTACCTCGGCATGGCACCACTATATTTGCATATTTTCTAGAAAATGTGATTTTTGCTCATCATGAATGCATGATTTGAAATGATTTAATGAATTATTTTGTGCTCTTATCATAGTTAAATCTCTATTGGAAGAAATGGAGATATATATTAAATATCATTATTTTTTTCTCTCTCATTTTAGCTTTCAATACCTATTGTTTTCTAAAACATATCAAACAAAACTCATGTACTTAATCATACTGTTGTAGTTCACCTAATTGTATGCACTAGAAAACTTTAGAATGCATTCCTTTTTTATTTCATTTAAAACGAGCCAACATCATTTGGTTTTTCTCCACTCTTGAAAATATTGAAACAAGCAATTTTTTCCTTGTGTAGATATGTAAAATATACTAATTGACATTGTGCATCTGATCCCCACTACTAACATCATTTCATCCTGAATCATCCCTCAGTCTAACCATTTAATCAAATCTCCTTATCTGATTAAATTCATCAATATTCCTATCTTCATTAAATCAATTCATCTGATATAATTATCCATATTTAATTAAATAATCAATTTATTTGATTAAATCCCTAAAGTATATCCATTAAATTAAATAAACTAAAACCTTATTTTATTTAATCTAACACCATCTCTTTTAATTAAATAAATTAAAATCCTTATTTAATTAATCTCTTACCATATTCCTCTCTTATTTGATTTAAATAAATCCATAAATTTGAGTCAAATAGGTCACATCATCTAACCTCTCCTATTAAATTAATTAACTCTTGATTAATTTAATTCTAAATCATGTCCCATCCTCTAGATTTTGCATGTTGCACATGAAAATAGATTTAATTCATTTATTAAATCCCTATTTTCCTCACAAGGCATCTTTTGGAATATTCTCTCAATTTGAATTCAAAAATTCCAAGTCAACATGTAAATCCAAAAAGGTAATAACTTCCTCTTACATGTCCTTTGCCTTGGGCCAATTGGCATTTATTGTAATTTCCCTTCCCTCTTGCAAGTCATTTCAACAAATTTGAAATTCAAATATTTGCATTTATTGGCACATTCCCCAAATCTTGCACATCCTCTATCCATTCATAGATTGACAAGTGGCATCATACCATTGGATGAATGTTAGTCCCACATTGCTCAAATTTGGACATTCATCCATCTTAATATTCTATAAATAAAGAGATCATATCCTCATTTGATCATCCAAAAATTATGCAAAGTTACCATGCTCAAATATCCATCAAATTTCATCAATCATTCTTGAATCATAGTTAGGTTTTTCAGATTTTAGCTTGGAGCACTCTTCAACATCAACAGTGGATCAAATCTTCATCAACACATCAAGTTTGCATCTTAGGAATTGGGAAAGGGCCAATTTTCACATCAAATTGGCACCAATTCCCCCATGGGATCATGAGTTTGCACATTTAATTAGGATTCAATCTTTGTTTTTATCATTTTCATTGTGTTCTTTAATATTTTCTTCCTAGTTTGAATGTTAATGGACTTCATGGGGAATCCTTGTTTTGGCTTGTAATCTCTTGTCTAACTTGCTTATTCTTGTTGTTTTGTAGGTACCAAGGTTGGGGTTCACACATTTGGCGCTAGAAGGAGGGTAACATTCCATTTTTAATCAGTTTTTCCCAAAATTTCTGCATTTTTTGCTCATACCCAGAAAATTCTAACATTGGGAGCTCAACATCGATGTTTTGGCACTGTTGTCTCTTGAGCGTCGCTATATAGCATCGCGGGAAACTCAAATTGCGACACTGGACTTGTCCCCCCAAAAAAAATTGAATTACAAACTCCACCGCTAGGCTCGTTGACTCACATAAATTTTCAAAAATTTAAAAACTATGAAGCTGGGTGAAAAGGGCAATGCAATTGAGCTCTTTGTCCCAACATAGATCGACGCTGACTGGTAAGTGCCACTGTGAGGACACCACTCAGAAATAAAACTCTAATGCAGTTACGAGTTGCGATGCTAGAAGGTAGTATAATGGGAAAATTTAATTTTAGCACGTGCTTTTGATTTATGATTAATTTGTCTTCTATTTTCTACATTTTAATTTCTATATTTTCTAGAATCTGACTGGTTTTTCTTCCTTGTAGGTTGGAAATTGAAAATAGAGAAAGGAGAAGCATGAGGAGGATGTTTCATCAAATCAAAGTGTTTTTAAACACTTTAATGTTTTCTTAACACTTTTTCACAAAATTGTTATCCATTCATTCTTTAGGACACTAATTTTCATTTGGGCTTAAAAAGAATCTTTCAATTTCTTCTTGCAAAGGCTAAAATGAACATTAGGACCACAACTTACTAGATTTTGTTTCTTGGATTAACAATTGAACAAAGTGTCTCTCACTTGTTTTTTGGTGCTTAAAAAGAACAAGTGCAACTTTGTTTTTCGTGAAGGCTTACTTAAACTAAAGGCATTGAAAAAGAACGTATGCACTTCTCTCACACTTTATAGTGATCTTGAGAATAAAAAGGCCTTTTTCATGACTTTAGGGTGAGACAAAGTAATCACCTCCACACTTCGATTTGGGTTTAAAATTGAACATCTTGTGCGAGTGTGAGTAGGGGCATTGTTGCGTATTTTCTCTCTCCTTGTTGCCAACAAAGATTGATCAAGTTACGAATATTGTTCTTCATTCACTTTTGTTTATGCTAGAGAGCCTGCCTTGGGGAAAAAGTACTCACCCAAGGGAATGACTCAACCGATAACACTCTAAAGCCAAGAGTATTTCCAATCGTGATATAAATGTGGATATTGGAGGAAATGCCAATATCACATTGTTGATTCTAACAAGATGGATCCGAAAGGGGACTCTTGTTGTATGGGTCAATCTCCACGAACGAAAATTCCTTATTAAAACCCATGTGCTAGAATTTTCCAAAATCCTTTAATCTATTTGTTGGTGCAAAAATGGTCGTTCTAAAGCCACCCCACACTTTTATGGTCTTCTAGTAGAAATACAAAACATGCCATGGGAGTTTCATGGGTGTTGATGCTTGGCTACCCTGTATAAGTGAGTGTCGTGGAGGGGAGCTAGTGTGGTCAAGCATCTAACCATTCACTAAAGATAAGTGTAGCTGGACTTGTCCAAGTGGGAATCCAACAAATATTGTCTTACACATCCATAGGATTGTACTTATTCTTGGGTTACAAAATGCATTGCTTGATCGAAAACATCTTGAAAACCAACACTTAACATCATCATCCAAATCTCAAAACCTTTTGGAGACAAATATAATTGACTCAATCCATATGTTATTGATTTCCCTTGGGATTTACATCCTTAGATGTTTCTAAACATGGGATTATATCTTGATTTGTCTCCTTAAGTAAACAATAGGAAAACCCTTGACTTAAGTTAATCAAAATTCCACATAACATATCTTGTGGGGTTTGAAGAAATTAAGACATTGGACATCTTAGTTTGAAAACCTAATCAAAGAAAGTGGTTTTGGTAAAATAAAGCCATTAAGCAAAGCTAAGAAAAATGAACTTTCATATGTGTTGAAGACTCACGATTCTCAAAAAGTCCAAATCCCAAAGCAAAAAAATCATTAGTTGGAAATCCGAAAATGAATGGTCAAATGAAATCATTTCTTGGTTACAAAGGTCTATAGAAGCATTGTATGCTCTTCAATACCTAGGTCTAGGGAAAAAAAGTGTATTTTTTAGGGTCATCTTAGGATCAAAACAAGTCAAAAAAAATTTCATCCATCCCTCAAAACATCAAAAAAAATTCATCTCACCATCACCTTTTGGAAAATCTTGAAAATCATCTTTGAATGCTAGGATTTTTTGGCAAAATCAAAATCATCAAAATCATTGAGACTAAATACTTGAAAACATTATCAAAATCACCTTTGGCTAGGTATGTGTAGATGCATCCTTTTGCATATGCTTAGTCAAAGTTATCAAAATCATCTTGTTTAGTTTAGTATACGTAGATGCATCCTTCTCCCCGCACATATTCAAATCATCATCCTTTGAACAAATCTATCCCTTAGATCATCATCCAATATCTTAGGGTCTTTTTTTTACAAATCAGAAGCAAATCAAAATCAAAATCAAGGACAAAATCCCAAATCCAAAATCAAATCAAAATCAAAATCTACAAGTCCTAAAAGCCTAGTATCTCATTCAAGATTTATCAAAAGCAAAAAAACATCCATATCATCCATCCCTAACATCATCATCATATCATCACCTTTCGATCCTAAAGATATCCTAAGAATGTTTTACTTTGGGCATAAAATAAAGATCAATTTAAAGAATCAAGAGATTCATCTCCCATATTCTTGAAAATTGATCCTTGTTTTATGGTTCAAACTAGATCTCAATACAAGAAGAGTATGGAAGCCAACAAAGAAACACCCACTTCAAGCGATCTTAGCCAAACAAACGTAGAAATGAATCCCGCTGAATCAAGTAATCCTTTAGCCATCTCATCATTGAAAAATCTACAAGAGGAAAACCAAGGAGAGGATCTTACCTTTGGAATGTCTTGTGAAGAAATGACTGAAATGCTCCAAAATCTGGAGAACCATAAAATCATCAACATCATGATGAGGCTCAACCCTTTGTTAGACATGCTTGAACTAGCAAAACAAGGGGCCAAGTTACCTTCAGATTTTGATGTGAGTACTATAGTAGAGACATCTTTTCCTCCAATCTCATCCACCATCCCCATTTCATCTACACCCCCATCTCAAAACATCATGCAAAACATTCTGCAAATCATTACATCTTTTGCTCCAACCCAACCTAACCTTAATAAGGGAAATGCATTTTCCAATGCTATCAAAATTCACCCCCTTGTTAATTATCAAAACTTGGACACAAACACCATATTGGAACAAAACATACCCAAAATTTCATTACACAAAAAATTTCCTCTCACCTTCCATCATGATCCATCATCATCATTTTTTCACACAACACCCCAAACACCTATCCTCACAAATTCACAGGAGGAGGGAGATATGTTCGGACTAGGGGACATATTTGACACCATAACATTCTTGCAAGAGCTCGCACCCCTCACATTTCCTCCTCTCCCACCATTGCCATTATCATCCACACCACTCCTTGGTTTAGGGTTTCCCCCTCTACCAAGTATCAATCAAAATAACATCCCAAATATCAACCAAAGCATTATGTCAAATGCTCAAAACTTGTCGTTGATATCACAACAATAGATGACAAGTACACACACAATTGCAACATCATCAGACACCGCCCTAACATCGTAAAACATGGTTTCTCAAGGACCAACCACCATATCAACACAACCATCCAACACTCAAATCAGCAACACAACATTATCACTCACCAAAAATGCCATTTTGAATCCACCACCACCCCCACCACCACCAACTTCCACCACATCAAACCAATACAATGCAACATTACAAGCTACTTTTCAAAGGGGATTCCAACAAGTGCAAAAACAAAAATTCGTACACCTAGCTACTTAGCAAGCTACACAAGCTACATTACAAGCACAACAAGCCACACAAGCCCAATCTTTATTGCATCAGCAACAACAACAAGCTACTCAAGTTGCACAATTCGTGCAAGCATTACAAGCACAAAAGGCTGCTCAAGCACAACTTCTATTGCAACAACAAGCAACACAAGTGCAAGCTTAATATCAAGCACAACAAGCCCAATATCAAGTACAACTTCATGCACAAAGACAAGCAACACAATTACAAGCATATCAACAAGCATTAAAGCAATATCAAGAGCAGCAAGAAGCAACACAATTGGCAACCCAAAAACATGCATTGTTGGAACAACAACAAGCCCAACAACAAGTGTTGTTGGAACAACAACAAGCACAACAACAAGCACAAATATCATCATAGCAACAACAAGATCAACAACAAGCATTGTTCATACAAAAGCAGGTGGAAACCTACCTCGCTCAGAAAAATGTATAGATACCATCGAACAATGCACCAAAAAACCCACCCATCCAACCCACAATTGAAACACCCCAAAATGCTTTCATCCCACCCCCTGATCCACAAAATGAAGTGATGGCACAAATCAAGTTGCTCTAATAACAAGTGCTCGACCTTCAATCAGGGCAAACAACCAAAATAGCAAGCAACTTGTGTCCCTATCCATTTGATAGGAGCTTAGTAATGAAACCATTCCCCAAGGGATTTGAGATCCCCAAATTTGACAAATATCAAGGGATGGGAAACCTTGAAGATCATATCAGGGAATTCTAGGTTCATTGCATGGAGGTCGCATATGACGATACTTATCTGATGCAGCTATTTCCTAGAAGCTTGGTAGGCCATGCTATGGAATAGTTCTCTTTCTTACCCTTAGGCATTAGAACATTCCAAGAAATTATGGACGCATTCATTAAGAACTATGCATGCAACATCACAATGGATGTTAGTCTAGAAGAACTTTCAGCTCTGAAACAAGGAAAGGGAGAATCATTCACCTCATTCCTACAATGATGGTGATCCAAGGCCAATTAGAGCAAGTGGACCATGCCAGAAGAACAAGTTTGCACCATCATCACCAACCTTGAAGGATGATTGGCATTTCATCTCAAGGTTTAGGGCATCGCCACATATGATCAGTTGATCCCCAAGGCACTTAGCATCGAAAGAGACCTTGTGACTCAACCCGTGGAATCAACATCATACCACAAATAGAAAAACAACTACCCACCATCCAATTAAAATGATAAACCTCACATGTGGGAAAGGAACAAAAACGTTACTAATGATGGTGTTGTCGATGCCAAGGTGGTCATTAGTGCCCCATGCCAAAACATACCCACACCACAAATCCAAATTCAACACCAAAACCACAATCACACAACATACCAACCCAACAACAATCCAACCACCAATAATCTCAATGATCAAAGGGGACCACCCCAATGCCAAAGTTATCCCAAAAGAAAATATACCACTTTGGGGGAACCACTTGAGGACATAATGAAAACTTTGATCTATGAAAAACTCACCAAGCCTCCTATGTTTGAGAATTACCAAGAATTGGATCTGAAACCTCCTTGGTATAATGAAAATCAACTTTTTCAATTCTATAAAATCAAAGGCCATACCACAAACAATTGCATGATACTGAAAAAACATCATCCAATATCTCATCGATAAGAAAATCATAAACGTGGATCAACCTATGGGAAGTCAAGATCTTAAGATATATACGAATCCGATGTCGAACCATGGCAACAAAGGGAATAAAAATGATAAAGGGAAGGGCAATGTAAATCATGTGTATGAAATAGTCATCGCCTCCCTAAATTAAGACTGCATGGTCATCACATCAAGGGCACCCACGCCGAAGATTGTGGATTCACCACAAGAGGCGGCAAACTCACCATCGCAGGATCATCCCAACCAAATAGAGTCCCTTCATCAAGATTTGTTCTACATGGCTACAATGTCCTAGATCAACTCAAGAGAACACCAGTGCAAATCTCCATCAAGGAGTTGCTAAAAATATCACCTTCCCATAAGAAAATTCTAGAAGAAGCATTGACATCATCCACTATCCCCATAGATCTCAACGCGGAGCAATTCCAAGCTATTGTCAAAAATATCGTAATGCATAATCTCCTTACATTTTCTGACCAAGATTTCCCCACTCAACCATCTCATAACCGTGCACTCCACTTGGAAGCCATTGTACACGAGAGAAAAATCAAAAGGGTCTTGGTGGATGGAGGTGTGAGCTTGAACATATGTTCTCTTAGTCTCATCAAGCAATTGAAAATATCAAAGGATTCTATCGATAAAGGAAAAAGTATCACCATAAGGGCATATGATGACCAAGAAAGAGTGTCTCAGGGCACAATCAAACTCCCTATTCAAGTAGGGTATGCCATCATGGAAACCACTTGTCAGATCTTGGACCTCGACTTGCCATATAATATTCTCTTAGGACGTCCATGGATCCATGCGATGAAAGTGGTAGCATCAACTTTCCACCAATGTGTGAAATTTACACATAACGGACAAGAAGTTACCATCCACGGAGATCCCAAACCTTTCTCATATTGCAAAATTTTTGAAGCAAAGTACTAAAAAATCCCACTAGTGCCAAAAAATTATGAGGGCCCTTCCACACCATACATCGACCTTTCCACTCTCACATCCACTTTTGCAACAGATACACCTACCACTCCCACCATTCCCACCATCTCTGACATCAAGCTCATCATCCAAGATGACGATTGTGGAAGCTACAAGCTCCCTAACAATGATTTTGTGGTAGGAGAGTTACTATAATCTCCTAGATCACAGGGGCATCCAAAAGAAAACCAATCAGATCTTGACTGAGAGGTTATTGAAGCAGATCCATCTCACATGCTATATCATGGTGAAAGACTAGTAGTGGATTTACCCATGGATGACATAAGCAAGGGCTTACAAATGATGCTTGCAATGGGTTATAATAGAAATCAAGGACTTGGGAAAAATGACAATTGGCTCATAATACCTATCATGCCAGAGACGCAACCAATAAAAAACCTTGGCCTTAGATGTACCCCTTCAAGTATAACCATATGTGGCTAAGGTCCTCTGGTTATAACGGTTAATAATCTGCCTCAACCAATTGCAGTAGAAGTATGCTTACCTATATCCATAGGTAGAGACATACATAACTTTATAAATGGCATTTATAATAGTAGTGATGATGAGGATACCATGACTGATCTACCTAGGTTATTTGAGGATACCGCCCTTTGCATGATTAGCACCCTCTCCTTTGAAACAAACCATCAAAATCATGAGATTTTCCTAGTATATCCCCAACTCATCGACCATGACCAATGAGGACCACTAGTTTTTGATACATTCAAAAATGATGAGGCACTCTCAAAATTCATGGGATTGCAGGATAACATTCTAGATGGGGATCACAAAGCAGGGTTTATAATAGAGTTGGACACACATGCCTATTATGGGGAAACAATTGAATCCTTCAATGGCAAAAGCAAGAAATTAAGAATCATATCCAAGTTCTTGAGTGAAAACCACACTGTGGCACTCTCTGATAAGAAAAAAGTAGAAAGAAAGGATGCATCCAATGGTGAAAACCTCTTTGAGGCACTCGAGGATGGAGGATTCAATCTTCCTTTAAGAGCTATTCATTAGGAAATTTCAATAGTCTTGGTAGAAAAATGCAATCCTATCAACTTAGGAATAGAGGAAACCCCACATATCACATTCTATGTGAAATCATTATTATCAGAAGAGCAAGAGCTCCTAGTAGCATTCCTAAGGGAAAGGAAACTAAACTTCGCATGGAGTTATGCTGACATGCCAAGACTTGATCCAAAGACTATGGTTCACCACTTAGTAGTGTATCCAGAAGCAAAGCCTGTCAAACAAAAGCTTCAAAAAATGCATCCTTAGATCATCCTATTAGTCAAAATGGAGCTAAAAAAGTTATTAGACGCAGGATTCATGTACGACCAATAGATTATCCAGAATGGGTATCAAACTTGGTACCTATTTCAAAGCCTGATGGAGCCATTAGAATCTACATAGACTTCATAGATTTCAACAAAGCGTGTCTGAAAGATGAATTCTTGCTTCCAAATATTGACATGATAGTAGATATGATAGCAGGACATGAGATGCTATCACTAATGGATGGATTCTTAGGGTACAATCAGATCATGATAGCTATGGAGGACCAACATAAGATGGCTTTCACTTGTCCATGGGGGACCTACTACTGGAACATGATGCCATTTGGCTTAAAGAATGTAGGAGCAACATATCAAAGGGCCATGACATTGATATTCCATGACATGATTCATAAAACATTCAAAGACTATGTTGACGACATTCTAGCTAAGTCAAGAAAGAGAAAAGATCACATAGCAACTCCAGGTTCCATCTTCGACAAACTGGAGGAGTACAAGGTCAGACTAAACCCAAAGAAGTGTGTCTTCAGCATACAATTAGGTAAATTTCTAGGATACATAGTGTCCATGAGGGGTATCAAGGTGGATCCAACAAAAGTGAAAGAAATCCTTGAAATGGAAGCACCAAAGACATTAAAACAATTGAGACGCCTCCAAGGTAGGCTACAATCCATTAGAATATTCATAGCACAATTGGTAGACAAACATAACCCATACTCTCACCTACTCCACAAGGGAGTATCATACAAGTGGGATACCAAGTGTGAAGAGGCATTTAACAAAATCAAAGAATATCTACTAACAACAGCAATCTTAATGCCACCCATCCCAAAGAAGCCATTTATTATATACGTATCAACAACAACAACCCTTGGAGCTCTCTTGGCTCAGCATGATGAAAATGGAACATAAAGGGCTATATATTACATTAGTAGCACAATGGTTGGTCATGAGCTAAACTATTCATTCATCAAGAAAGCATGCCTAGCAATAGTGTTTGCATCACAAAAATTCAGACATTACATGTTGGACATAGGATAAAGCTCATCGCCAAAATCGACCCCCTCAAGTATCTACTATTAAAGGCAATGCTCATAGGAAGAATGGAAAAATGGGTGATGATATTGTCAAAATATGACATTGAGTATGTTGAGTGAAAATCAATCAAGGGACAAGTCATCATAGACCAACTGGCAGAAGCACCAATCTATTCTGAGAACCCTCTTGTCTTAGAGTTACCAGATGAATCCATTTTCAATCTCAACGTAGCTAACCACTAGAAACTATAATTTGATGGCTCATACACACAAAATGGATCAGGAGCTGGTGTCTTCTTCATCACTCCATAAGGGGATTGCATACCAAAGTCCTACAAACTAGCATTTCCATGCACCAATAACATTGCAGAATACGAGGCTTTGACTATAGGTCTCAAAATAGCAATGCAATGGAACATCATAGCTCTCAATGTGTATGGAGACTCCCAATTGATCATAAATCAAGTGAACAATGAATACCAGACCAAGGATGACAAGCTCACTCCATACAAGAAATTGGTGGAGACTCTCAAAAAATCCTTCATCGAAATAACATTTGAGTAGATTCCTAGAAACAACAATAAAGTAGTAGATGCCATGGTAACAATTGGATCCTTTCTCGATATCCCCCACAATGTTCAAAAATATGAATTCTTGATTGAGCAGCTTCTTGTGCCTACATTCGAGGTACCAGAATTAGAATATGTGTGCGAAATCATTGGTCCTAGCGATCCTTGGTATCATGACATTTACACATACCTTTGAATAGGAGTCATACCTGCTGACCTACCATCAAACCTAAAACAAACCTTTGTTAAAAAGGCATCTAGATTTGTCATCCTAGGTGATACCCTATATCGTAGGAGCATAGAAGGAACCCTACTATGCTGCCTAAAAGCTGAGGAGGCATTAACCACTCTAACTGAAGTACACAACAATATCTGTGGTTCACACTCGAGTGGAATGATCATAGCTAAGAAACTACTGAGAATGGGGTATTATTGGCCCACAATGGAAATAGAACCACATGATTATGCTAGAAAGTGTCTACAATATCAGTAGCATGGGGACCTCATTCATACTCTAGCTTAAGAGCTTCATCCTATCATCACACCATGGCCCTTTTCGCAGTGGGGACTAGATCTCATTGAAAAAATCACACCCACTTCATCTAACGACCACAAATTCATCATAACCATAATAGAGTACTTTACTAAGTGGCTGGAGGCCATACCCATGATGTACATAACTGGAAAGTAGATTTCAAAGTTCATCCTCAACTATCTCATTTGTCGCTATGGAGTTCCACAAGCCACTATCTCAGATAATGGGACACCATTCAAAAATTAGGAAGTCTATGACTTATGTGAGAAATTCAAAAACCAACATCGCTTCTCCACCTCATACTATCCCCAAGGAAATGGCCAAGCAAAAGCTACAAACAAAACCATTTTGAAAATCCTCAAGAAAATAGTTAATGACATAGGTCGCAACTGGCACCTACAGCTTAATCCCACTCTTTGGGCCTATCGAACCAGCATCCGCACACCCACTAACGCTACCCCCTTCTCCTTGTTCTATAGATAAGAAGCGATACTCCCCATTGAGATCGAGCTCCCATCCCTCAGGATATCACTGGAAAACCTCATCATGGATGAAGAGTACCGGGTATCAAGACTAATTGAGCTAGAGCTACTTGATGAGAGATGTATAGATGCCTTAAATCATTTGCAAGTCTATCAGAATAGACTCAAAAGGAGCTACAATAAGAAAATAAGAAGCAGGATGTTTGAAGTTGGAGAATTGGTATTAAAAGAGAATCAGAAGAATTTCCTAAACCCAAGCGGTAAAGGCAAGTTTGAACCCAATTGGTTGGGACCATTCGTCATAATAGCAAGTTACAAATCAGGGGCATATCATCTATCAACAGCTGAAGGGGAACCTCTACAAGAGCCCATGAATAGCTCTCATATGAAAAAGTTTTATGCCTAAATCTTTCAAGGTATATAACCAAAAAATCCAAAAAATTAGAAAATGTCTGGAAAAAATGGTCACTTCCGTGAAAACTTGGCAAATAGGCTTGTTGGTAACAACAAAAAAAACAAAAAAGCAAAAAATCTAAAAAAATCAGAAAAAAGATTGGAAATAGTAAAGAAAAAAATTGTCCTCTAGTGAAAACCACTTTGGTGGCACTTTAGGCAAGTACCTTGGTGAAAACCTAGCAAATAGGCACCTTGTGTAAATAAGCACTTTCCATCCACCAAGATCTTACGGCTTGTTCTGCATCATCCATCCACTTTGCTTCCATCATCCATCACTCATCCACTTGCATCTGCACCATAGCTTGGTCTTGTGTTCGTATCATGATCCCTCCTAGTAATACTCGGCCCATCCCCAAGGTCAGTTTGTCCTGCCTTTATCAGAGTAGTCTATTAAATCATGATAGGGGCATGTTTTTATCGAATCAGATTCGTGTATGATCTTAAATTCCTCAAATCAGAAAATCCAAAAACATCAAAACATCAAAAAATTAAAAAAAATCAAAACATCAAAAACTCCAAAAACATCAAAACATTAGAAAATCTAAAAACATAAAAAATTATCAAAATCCCAAAAAACAAGTCAAAAATTCATTCAAAATATCAAAAAACAGAGTTGTCTTGTTGAACTACGTTGTCTCTAATCTTGAACATAGGCAAGGTTGATCTTTGATCATCCCTCGAGACACTTAGGTCAGTCCTTTAGGAGTCAGTCATAATAAACTAACATTTCATCATGTATATCGTCATCTGTAAATTAGTCAAGTCATCAGTCAAACTACGTGGTCTCTGCATATATAACATAGGCAAGGCTCATCTATTGATTAGACCTCGAGACCCCTAAGATAAGTTATTAGGTTAGTCTCTTGGTCAAAATCTGAAAAATCCCAAAACATTGGAAAATCAAAAAATCAAAACATTTACAAAATCTTGAAAATACCAAAAAAATAGCCTCAAAACATTGCAAAATGTCAAAAACATCCAAATATTTGAAAAAATCCATCCATCTCATCTTGCTTGCATCTGCAATAACACCATCCATAATAAACAGATCATCATCCTCAACCTTTGGTGAGACAGTTTGAAACAAGTATAGCAGCTTAAAAGTAAAACTCAAAATGTCAAGTCTTAAGTCTAAGTCAGTGCGTAAGCAAGTTGGTCATCTCTTCATATTTGTAACTCATCATCCAATCAATCCTATGTCAATCATCCCTTAGAACACTTTGGATAAATGAAATGACATGCCACCATCCACTAACATGTTGTAGGATGAATCCTTCCTATAATGGGCATTATCTTTTGGCAATAAGTTTCGGTTCTTATCCTTAGAAAACACATCCTCTCTCCGTTAGTGGTATTGAAGAGCATCAGTTTGTTTGTTTACTTGGTCTTTATCTTTTGACTTGTCTTATTTACGCTCATTCCAAGGACATCTTGATGATATCCCAAAATAGAGGATTTAGAGAAATAGGAATGGGGCAACGATCATTATCTTTTTTCTATTATGCTTGTTGGACGTTCTTGTAATATAACCTTGATGAATACTTGCTTTTGTTCGGTATGTATGGAAGAGGTCTAGGGAAACTTGTTGACTATTGCATGGATAGGTTTACTTTTCTGTGTTTTGTTTCAAGATGTTTGAAACTTCTAAACTACATCCTAACAAGGTTTTTGTATGTCAGGTGTGAGCAAGAATACTCCCATCTATTTGTCAATTCAAAGTTAATCTCACTAGGTACAATGCCATCCTGGTTTTCTATACCTTGATGCATCATACCACATGTGTTATCAAACATAAGAAAATTTGGCCCTTGGAAAATCCCAATTCCTCGGCAAGTAATCATCATCATCATCATCATCATTATCATCATTTGCATTTTCATCATCTTGTGTCTTGTTGAAATGACTTCTTCTTTCCTTGCTAATCGTACTAACAAGGTACTATGATAGTTGATCATCATCACCATCATCATAATCCTACATCCACAAATCATTAGCATATTGCATAAACATATCATATAGGAAACATATGCATTGCATTTTAATCATCATATAACTAGGCTATCATAAACATTCTTAATAGATAGGTGCATCCATGACAATGCATTTCACCCATTACATTGCATCACATGGCATTATATCAATCATCGTATAACATTAATTTTCATTTCATAACCATTTCACATTACCACCTATCACATAAATCATTGCATAAATAGAAGCATTTCATAGTCATTTTCGCATAATCATAAACAATAAATATATAGGCATTTAACTCATTGACATATATACTTGCATAACATCATGACATCATCTCACCACTTTACATTAACATTACATTATGCATTAACATATCATTGCATCACATACATCATCATTTATTATGTTTAGGATAATAACATTTGTTATTCTAAGCATCTCATAAAACTATCTCACTATGCATAAATACCATTTCATTTGCATCATATCACGACCATCACATTCGTATTTCATCATCCATATCATCTCATAAATAACATCATTAAACATTCATTACATAAATCATCCCACATAGGCATAAACGTACAAAATTCATTACAAAAAAAACATATACACACCCATTCATAAACATTTCATAAGCACAATTTACATATCATTTCACATGTGCACCATAGATTATATCATTTCACATATTAGACCATCACATTTGCATTATCATAAATAGATCATCACATTTGCATATCATAGGTTAACATAATATAGATCTATTAGTCATAATCATAACACATACATCATTAGAAATAAATACATCCATAAAAACATCATTGCAAAACATATAGAAATAAACCATCCATGCATAAGGAGAACACAGTACATAGCATCAAAATCATCATCATATATCATAACATCACTGTCATAATACAAAGAATAAATCGGATCACTGTACATATGTCAATTAGTACAAAATTCTCATCAGGCTATCAAAAATGAGCCCATAAAGCACAAAAAGTATCATAACATCTCAATCAAGCTTAGTCCCTATGAATGTTTCCCTCGCCCCTATCACCATGACCCTCTACTGGTCTATGGATGGCCCGCTCTGAGTACTCTGGGACGCACTATGCTTTGGGTACGGCCTCATGATAGGACCGTATGTAGTACTCTTCCTCTCAGATGACATCCCTATAGGACTGAATTGACATTGTACACTGGGAGGAGGAGGATGTCATGCTCTCTATCTGTTGTTTGTGGCCTAGCTCAGTAGCTGCCTATAGCTTTGCAGCCTATCTCTATTGTACAACCTAGTCTCTCTTAGCTCTGAGCTACTCTCTCATCCCTCGCCTGATCTCTCTCAGCTGGCAAGGCCTAAACCTGGGCGTGCAGTTGTGCAATCAAAGTAACTCGAGCATTTTTTTGTCCTTGTGGCTGCACTTGTGTCTACACTTGAGGCTGATCCTTATCTTGTGGTGGCTCTTGCTGCTGGTCCTGCATGTGTATGTCTCTATGCCCTGGCTAGATTGGGGACACAATTGGATGATCCTCACGAATCTTAGCTCTCTATCCTCATCCTCCCCCTCTACCTCTGACTCTTCATACATTAGGGACTGCACCTGGAATCATCAATCGAAGAGGAGGTCGGAACCAATCCCTGTAGGCCTGGGTAGTGCCTGGATCTACTAGCCCTTGATCATAAGCCCATGGCTAGACCACCAACTACTGGAAATTGTCAACTACCTCTAAAGTAGGAATATATATCCCCCATGATACATGTGTCATGGTGCGGGCAAAGGCAACTACATAATCATCATCTAGCCAATCCTGTGACTCTCCTAACTGACACTGCACGTGCCCAGGAAGGTACCTCTCAAGCATAGTATGCTCCTACCCCTACATATACCGATCCTGACGGTAGTAGAATATCTGATTGGCATTGTCAGCCCATCTGAGCGAACCAAGGTAGGGTCGCCAGGTGAAAACCTACATCTCATCCAAGACTCTCCTCCAATAGGAGATCTTGTGCTCGCTAGTATGGGCGAAAGAAACACCGCCTCTGTATCATGCTACGAGGGGATCATCTGGCCACATTAGAACTGAAAGGACCCACGGTTGCAGGCAGCACAACAATGTGCTCCCATTCCTAGACATGAAGTAGGGTCACCCCTACTCCTAGCACTCTGTTGTCCATGTAAACGTACTCATGGAGGTGTCTATAAAGTGAAGCGAGAAGAACAAGTCCCTATGCAAAATAAACTGGCATGTCTCGGACCATCCACTCCTAGCAATACCCCTAGCTAGGACTAAAATATCGCCCTCACCTGTCAAGGGAAACAAGACCCAAAATGATAGTTGTAATCACCCAATAGTAGGGAGGTGCTAGGATCTTATGTCACTCAAGCTCTATCTGCCCCTCGTAGAAGACAATCTCATCAATAGCAAGGACCCAAAAGTAGGCCTCACACCCCTTGTCCATATTGAAGATCATTCAATGACCATGAACAGGCAATCATAAAATATGCCAAATGTTCTCTAGAGTGACAGTGGCCTCACCAGTGGGAAGATGAAATGAAGATGTCTCATTGTGCCATCTCTCAGCCAGCACTGACAGCATCCACAGGTGAGTGCACACGGGTGCTGCATACGCAATGTGCCACAACCCTGTAATCTAAAGTCAATCTTGGTCCCTATTGCTCAGGTCCCACAAGTAGCCAGCTAGGTCTCATCACCTATGCTCCTGAGAGTAGAGCTCCCTCGCCATGTCCTCCATCAGGGAAGATCAACATGTTGAAAATTTTGAAAAATTCTTCATCAAGCGTTCAAAAAACTTCCCCAGCAGTGCAACCCATGATGGCATTGTAGTTTGATTTTAATCAAACTCCGACGCTAAGGATGAAAAGAGAAAAATTGCACCGCCACAGTGCAATTTCCCTCCTAGTGCACACTTTGTAAATTCACCCGCCGGCCTCGACCTTAGCATCAGAGTCTCTAAACTCCAAACTACACTGCAGTGGCAATATTTAGCACTGAGCGACATAGTTTGACCTTTGATTCTTGCCATATAGTGCCGCTATAGACAGAAAGACTCTTTAAGGCATTAATTAAAGCAATAAATGAAGGACAAAGATAGGGTAAGGACAACTTACCAGTGCCTCGATGCTAGGTGGTAGCTGGTACGTCCAAGCTCGATCCAAAATATGCAGAGGAAGTCGTCATTGCACCATATCATCAGGATTTTAGAGCTCAAATCTTGACGTCACTATTGGAGGTGTTTGAAAATGGCTTGAAAGTGACCCCTCGAGCCCCATTTAAGCATGAAAATTAGGGTTTTTGACCCCCAAACTTATTTTTGTCTAATTGAGGCCTATTTTATATTGTTTTATTGCATTTAGACATGTTTTTAGCCTCCTAGAGCCTTTTTAGACCTGTTGGGTACTTTTTCCTCTTTCTTTTCGCGAGATCACCCAAAAATTGAAATTTTCGTCCAATCTCTCGAGGGGGCATTATAATGGCATGTTTTCTCTCACCATGCAACAATGGGGCAAGTTTTTAATTATCAAAAATTTTGGCTTTGATCGAGGTTGTCTATTCTTTGAACCAACACAATAAGTGCATTGCTTCAAAGAGGGGAAAATTGTAGACACGTAAAATATACTAATTGACATTGTGCGTCTAATCCCAACTACTAACATCATTTCATCCTGAATCATCCCTTAGTCTAACCATTTAATCAAATCTCCTTATCTGATTAAATTCATCAATATTCCTCTCTTAATTAAATCAATTCATCTAATCTAATTATCCCTATTTAATTAAATAATCAATTTATTTGATTAAATCTCTAAATTCTATCCATTAAATTAAATAAATTAAAACCTTATTTGATTTAATCTAACACCATCTCTTTTAATTAAATAAATCAAAATCCTTATTTAATTAATCTCTTACCATATTCTTCTCTTATTTGATTTAAATAAATCCATAAATTTGAGTCAAATAGGTCACATCATCTAACCTCTCCTATTAAATTAATTAACCCTTGATTAATTTAATTCTAAATCATGTCCCATCCTCTAGATTTTGCAAGTTGCACATGAAAATAGATTTAATTCATTTATTAAATCCCTATTTTCCTCACAAGGCATCTTTTGGAATATTCTCTCAATTTGAATTCAAAAATTCCAAGTCAACATGTACATCCAACAAGGAAATAACTTCCTCTTACATGTCCTTTTCCTTGGGCCAAGTGGCATTTATTCAAATTTTCCTTCCCTCTTGCAAGTCATTTCAACAAATTTGAAATTCAAATATTTTCATTTATTGGCACATTCCCCAAATCTTGCACATCCTCCATCCATTCATAGATTGACAAGTGGCATCATACCATTACATGAATTTTAGTCCCACATTGTTCAAATTTGGACATTCATCCATCTTAACATTCTATAAATAAAGAGCTCATATCCTCATTTGATCATCCGCAAATTATGCAAAGTTACCATGCTCAAATATCCATCAAATTTCATCAATCATTCTTGAATCATAGTTAGGTTTTGCAGATTTTAGCTTTGAGTAGTCTTCAACATCAACAAAGTGGATCAAATCTTCATCAACACATCAAGTTTGCATTCTAGGAATTGGGAAAGGACCAATTTTCACTTCAAATTGGCACCAATTCCCCCATGGGATCATGAGTTTGCACATTTAATTAGGATTCAGTCTTTGTTTTTATCATTTTCATTGTGTTCTTTAATATTTTCTTGCTAGTTTGAATGTTGTAAATGGATTTCATGGGGAATCTTTATTTTGGCTTTCAATCTCTTGTCTAACTTGCTTATTCTTGTTGTTTTGTAGGTACCAAGGTTGGGGTTCACACACCTTGCACACATTATTCACAAATGTTGTCCTAGATTGCATTTGACATCTTCAAAAACTCTTATTACAGATTTGATTTGACTTCAAAACTTCTCATGGTTTCATTTGTAGATACTATCATGGCTTCAAGGCATTATCATGTTTCAAGACATGTGCATTTCACTTTTCTCTTACATTCTTGTGCTTCATTTTTTATTTCAAATAAGTAATAAAGTATGTAGTCAAATTTTTCCATTCATATAGATGACTCTAGAATACTGAAACAAATTCAAAAATTGCAAATTACCTCCATGTATGATGTTGCTCGACATTTCATTTAGCCTTTAAATAATTGATGCCTTAAATTTTGATTCAATATGCCCTCTCTACATTCATTTTCTACCTTTAGTGGATCACTTATAGCCATTTGTTACTTGTTACTAATGGAGCCAGTCCCTCTTCTGTACTCTTCATGCATTTTTATCTCTTGAACAACAATATGATGATATGAATGCAATGTTTGCATGGAAGGTTTTGATATATGTAGCACTTAATTGTGATTCTTTGGAGCTTTTCATTTGCTTCAGCTATAGTTGATGATTATAAGCAAGGCATAATGTATTCCTGTTCACTATCACATTATGTGATCATGCACTTGAATAGTTAATCACTCATGATTCTCAATTCATTGGACCTTGACAGTTGACTATCTTGAATGGTCAATTGTTTGAGTCTTCTTCGCACTTTATGATGTAATTCATCCAATGGATGTCTTTATTTGAGCATTATTGGATCTGTTTCTCTATTAGCCCCTATTTGGATGCTTCAGGAATAACATGTTGGGTCTCAACCCTTGTGAGAGCTCATTTTACACCACATGATGTATAATTTTTTATCTAGATCGATAACATGGCTTGTCTTATACCTCCACATGGAAACAAAAAATGTTAGATAAAAACAATATATTATTTTGTTGTTTCCTCCTTGGCTCCTTGCACATTTCTTGATCTTGATTAGTTGTCTCTATGTGCATCATGATTTCCTACTCTAAAAGATGCAAAACAATAGAAATTCAATAAGGAGAAACACACACAACACCTCAAGATAAGCCTAGTTGAACTTAAAAAAAAGAAAGATAAAGGAAAGATTATACCTTTATTCAAGTTGATCCTTTGGTTGGAACTTTGATGAAGATTGGTTGTGTGCTCCTTGATGGAAAAATTAGCTACAATGATATGCAAAATTCTCTAAATTGGATGATGAATGCAAAGATGAAAGCGGGTGTTTGGCTGAATGTGTAAGATGAAAGGAAAAAGAGCTTCAAAATGCAACAATGGAGGATGAGAATACTTGTATGCAAGTGTTGAGTGCTTGAGCTTGAGATTTGAAGTTGTGAATTCTTGAATGTGATGAATGAATGAGAAAATGAAGAAAAACTCCTCTATTTTAGGGGATAAATCTCTAGAGAATTGAATGGATAAGATTTAGCAAGCATGGATAAGATGGAGGGCTATGGTGAGTTGAGGACTCACAAGCCCTCAAATATTTCCATGTGGGAATGGAGGTGGAAAAGGGACATGTGAGGTGGAGCTACTTGCAAGTATCTTGGGATTAGGGGAAGATTTTCTCAAATAGGAAGTTCTTGTCCCCATGTGGAAGGATGGTGACAAGTGGGGAATTTTAGAATTCCTCACTAATCATCAATGGGAAAAGAGAAGTGGTTGGAGGAATAAATGTGAATTTTAAATTCACATGATTGGAAGTACCTTGAGGATAAGACAAGGTCCTCATAAAGGAGGTCATTGTCCCATGTGAGTGATGTGACTTATGAGAAGATTTAGAATTTTTCAATACGCTTCATGGGGAAGAGGGGAAAAGATCAATGAATAAATGCGAATTTTTAATTGACATGGGGAAAAGATCATGGCCTAATAAAGAAAGTACTTATGAAAGGTTGACTTGGAGGACATACCAAAAATTACTTGAAGATTAGATTAAGGTTATGCAAACAGGTGATTAAGAAGATTAATGAAGGATTAGAGACAAGTGGCCGAATATGGAGGATGTGGAATTAATCTTGATTAAGGGTGTGCATATCCTAATCATGCATTAATTAAACCAATCCAGATTAAATGAAGATTATGGAGGATGTGACAAGTAGAGAGAAAAGAGGGAATTTAAAAATTGATTTAAATGCAAAAGGGTAAATGACTAAATTAAATAAATTGATATATTTATTTAATTTGGAGAGGAAATGATGAAATAAGGTAAAGTATTTAATTATTAAATTAAATACTTTAGGAACCCTAGGAAATGGTGAAATATTAATTAAATAAATCATTTAATTAATATCAATGAAATAGATGAATAAAGGAGATAGATTTGACTATACAGGATTGGCCAAATTTGGATGTTTAAATTTTTCCCCTCTTCAAAATATTTTTAGAATAACAGTGTTTGGAAGAAAAATAAAATGCATATGACTCTATAGAGGAAGTGACTAGAAAATGATGCCCTAGCATGGGAGAAATTGTGTGAGCTTCCCACATGGTGGGAAATGAAAGGAGATTCCTCAATCTCACAAGATAATGACTATGACAGAGGAATGGAGGAAAATTGTAGGGTATGCCCCCTCGAAAGGGTGGCTGGAGAAGAAAAACGGGCCCTAGGTGACTTCTCGATATGAAGAAACAAAGGGTACCATTGGATATAGAGCTCAAAAAACCACGAAGATTGGCTTTTGAATGGAGTCAAATGAACACATGGTGTGCAAATGGAGGCCCTAGGAAGTTGAGGATTATTTGAATTAAAAAGAGGTTAAAATAAAGGGTAAAATTACCTTTAACTTAGAAAACAATTTAAAATGAGGGAAAAATTATATATAGTAATTTTATAAATTACTATTCGTCATTTGAACACCTAGCAGTTGAGTGAGAGAGAGAGAGAGAAGAGGAGAAGATGGAGATGAGGATGTTGGAGGAGTACGATGACGACATCATCCACTAGGGGGACAAGGTATGATGATTCTTCCATGAGTGTGCAATTCCATGGTAGGTTAGGTCCAAAACCCTCTTTGTGATTTTAAGCATTTTCTAGTGTATTTTTGAGTTTTAATGCATTTTAAAGACATGGGTTTTAGGATTTTGGTAGATGAGAAAAATGGGTAGCTGGAAAAATTTCAATTTCACCCATTAGGTAGCTAGAACCGCTTGTTAGAGGTAGTGGGAAAGGGGGTGGATTTTCCTAATTAGTGGATAAAATTGCCCAAAAAATTAGAAAAAAGTGCTTGAAAAGTGCAGGAGGGGATCAAGGAAGGGAATACTTTCCCTAGAATTAGAAAAATCCACCAAAAAATGGGTTTAAAGATGGATGGGTCGCTATGCCCTAGAGAGGGTTGATTTTTCCCTTGATAGGGGTGATTGTGGGTGACACTCATCTAGGTAGATATGCCTAGGCTTGGGTGGGCTCGCTTGGGCTCGGGCGGGCTCACCCACACTTGGGAATGATTGCTCGTGGTCAAGGGGGCTCACCCAAGGGGTGGGAAGAAAAGGGGGCCACACCCATAAAATGCGTCAAGATAATGAAAAAAAGACAAATTGGGAAAATTAGGGAAAGTTTTCCAAAGGGGAAAAATTGGTGAGAAGATAACCCGAGGTCAAGAAATGTAAAATAGGGAGAGAGGGAGAGATGAGGAAAAGATGAGATGACTGGCATGTTATGAGGTGTGGATGCATTGGTTCATGAGCCTACAGACGCGAGAAAGGAATTCAAAGGTGTTGGAGGTGACCATAGTAGCTATGAATGGGGAGGACCATGAGGTGTTAGTGCAAAAGGGGTTGCTATATATGCTCAAACACCTGACTATCAGAGCACATCAAGTGATGTTGATACCCCTTATAGAGTGATGGAGCTACGAGACCTCAAAATTCCACCTCCCAACAAGGGAGATGACTGCCATTCTAGAGGATGTGTGGAGGATTCTATGACTACCTGTAGTAGGCCACTTGGTGAATGTGATGAGATCATAAGATAAGGCACTAAATCAAACCTTATGGGTCCTTTTTGGATGAGAGGACTTACCAATGTAGAGGAAGGGGTTGGATGTGTATAGATGCTTGGGGTTGGGGGTGCCTCCACTACCCTTATACCTTTGTGGATTAATTAGCAAACTATTGATACTCGATAGGAGTGGGTGTTTTGCAGCCTCAACTACATGGAGGTGGTGTGACTTATTGTGGACCATAGAGAGGGGGAGTTTGCATGGGGTCCATGCGTGTTGGTCCAACTATATTGAGATATGCACATTGTGTGCTATCGAGGGGTGCTCAGTGTTACACAAGTGATGCTGCTACAAATATCAGCCTAGGAGCACATCAGTGTGGTCAGGCCAAGAGTGGTGACAATAGGGTTGTAGGATGTGACACTACCAGTGGCATACTGCTATGGGACAAAGTATAGCTAGGTGTGGCATTATCATGGCTTTGGTGACTTGGATGGATGGAGAAGGATGTTGGGCGATCTTCGGAAGGATCAAATAGTGTGGAGGCCATACTTGACATGGTAGTTCTCTAGATGTAAGAGAGATGAGGAGAGACACAAAGGGTATTTCTATGTCAGATGTTATATTGTTAGGAGAGAGCCATATATAGTGGAGGCACACAACCCAAACTAGGTGACAAGACAGTTTGAGCTCCATTAGGACATTCCTCATGGACTAGAGAGATTTAGGCAAATCACATGAGAGTTACCATGGGGGGACCCACTTATAGCTGACTTTGTGAGGCAGTAATGGGTGGAGTTATGGGAGGTACCCTACCCTAGTAGCAGTGGAGAGAGAGCAGATGTGGGAGTGACAATTAGATTCTTAGTGTGGTATGCCCATCACTGACTTGCACATATTACACCAGTGGAGCTGATTATCGAGGCACTTTTTTTTGGGGCAGAGGATGAGTTGAGACTGGTAGGATAGAGGAGATGGGGGAGGAGGGGATAGTAGAGGAGAGTTCCTAAGGTAGATGAGGCAAGAGGTCACTCAGGGAGAGGACAAAGGGAGGCTAAGGCAAGAGGTTAGTAGGGGAGAGGATAGGGGGAGGATGAGGTAGGAGGTTAGCAAAGGAGGGTGAGGAGGAGGGAGAGGAAGTAGATTAAAGCTTAGGAGGAGGTCAAGGTAGAGGAGGAGAGATATGAAGTAGAGATGGAGGCAATGGATGAGAGAGATGAGGTAGAGGAAGAGGCAATGGATGAGAGAGATGAGGCAAAGGTGGAGGTAATCGATGTAGACGTTCATGATATTGCCCCATTGGTCATGGTACCACCCATACCGGAGGATCCAACTATATTGTCGAGAGGGGACGTGGAGAGATTATAGATCATCGAGCAAAGACTAAGGGATGCAAAGGCTGGGAGGTGTAGAATGGAGGCCGAGGTGATCATGCTATGAGTAGAGGTGGCCAAGGTATGAGCAGAGGGGCAGAAGAATTATGGGATCCTAACATATGAAGTATCATGGTGCATGGAGGAGATACAATTAGAGAGCAATGGTCTACAATCCAAGGTGAGATATCTACAAGTAGAGGTAACTCAACTCGAGGGAGAGATGTCTAGAGAGAATGAGGAGGGCGTGGTGGTGAGATGGGAGTGAGACAAGTTACATGCAGAGGTGATTATACTATTGGAAAGAGGACAACGAGATCCCATAGGAGTGACAAAGAATGTATTAGTGGAGACCCTAGTGGAGGTGGAGGACATGGATGATTTGAAGAGATAGGTGGAGGGGCTACTAAGAGATAGAACTGAGCTAAAACATGAGTGAGATGAGCTCTACAATAGAGGAAAGGTAGAAAATTAGATAGTAGGAGACATAAGGTTGATGCAGAAGAGGGAGAAGGCTATGAGGGCCTAGGTATAGACCATGTAGATAGAGCGAGACACAACACATACATAGGTGTAGACCATGGAGGGTGAGAGGGATGTGACAGTGGCATAGGTACAAGTTGTGGAGAGAGACAAAGACACAATATAGGAATAGGCATAGGCAGTATAGGGTGAGGGTGGTGAGACAAGGGAAAAGGTGCAGAGATTGTAGGCATAGGTACAAACCATGTGAGATGAGAGGGATAGGGCTACAGAGTAGGTGTCATGAATGGGAGCAAATATTAGTTGTTAGTGTAATTAATTATTTATTACACTAGCATAATTTAACTTAGGCCATACATCATTTAGTCCTAGGTTGCATTTTTAATAAATCATTTAATAATGGGGTCATGTCCCCTTCTATGTTTGTAGGGATAAGATTCCTTCTAGAAGATGAGTTTTCCTTCTAGAACTTATGTCAACAATTAATAATTTCTTTGATAGGGTTAACATGTTGTCACATGTTAGATCATGACACATGGCAACATCTCATGCATCTTAGGTTTTCTTTTTTTCCTATATAATCATGCAACTTCTTCATTTGTATTATATATATCAAATATCAATCAATGATCTAATGTTGTAGATCGATAGCAATCTCTCTTTCTAGCCCTTAGTTGCAACACTTTCTGTGTGGTGTAATTTCTCTTGGCAAGATGCTTTGAAGTTTGTGTAGCTTCATTGGGTGATTCAACATCCATCATTTCAACATGATATTAGAGCATGTTGAATTATAACATGGTATCAAAGCCATTCCATTGAGAGTTCATCACATGATCAAGAAAGATGGGCTGGAGAGATTCTTATAGGCTTGAAGGTTTCCATTGAAGGCTACTTGTTTCCACCCAGGGACTAAGCTTATTTATAAAGTAGATAGAGTCAAATCTAAGCACACCATTGTCTCCAGAAGGGCCTCGAAACCCTAGGATCGCTTGTCCAATCATCAAAATCAGATTCATCAACCCAGGAGCCATCAGAGGTATTTAGGTTTGCAAAATCAACTGGTACGATCTATACAAATTTGCAATGAAAAAATCCACCCTGGTCAGTTGTCCTCTAAGGAAATAATTTTTTTAGTCGCAAGAACTTCTTTTTCAAAAAAAAATCGGGCAATATCTCTGTATAGTTTGGCAAAAATATATATTTTTATTTTTCTATAGTTGCAAAAAAACATTTTTGGAGCGACTGCATTTTATTTTTTGTCAGCATCCATCAGCATAAATTTAGGTGGTTTGGTTTTTAAATTTATCAAGCTCATATTATCAAATAGATAGCATATTTCTTCAGATTATAATTAGGCTTATTTTTATGGTCAACATTTTTGTAAAAATGGTTATTTGATTTTTTAATTGCACTCGTTGCAATATTAAAAAAAATTACAATTTTTCATTTGGTTTTCAACCCATTTGAAGTCTCAAAAGGTCTACTAAATATATGTTGGTCAGTGAATTCAATTCTTGTAGAGAGTACATTTTCCATCAACCTCTATGGTCCCATCACCGGTGTCCTTGTTCAACAACCCCGCTAACCATTCTTTGACTTTCAGTCAGTCCATTGTTGTTGCTTCGCCTATTGGTTTATGTTTTCAGCTCCCATTTACTAGCACCAGAAACCTCCATTCCGACTATTGTTTATAGCCCAAAGGCTTGGTCACATTTTCCATTGTTGTCCCCCTCTATCTAGCGGCATCGCCCCAGCCCTGTTTAGCTCTGCCCAACCACCGCTCCACCACCACTCTGCCTAGCGGTGCATCTATTTTTTTCCAACTCAATAGTTTTGATCATATCAACAACCATGTCCTAGCACCCAAGAGCTTATTTTTTGCTCCTATTTAGCCTACCAATTGCCTTTTCTAGGCAATTTTTTTTTGTTTTATCATAACCTTTCACCAAGGTATCAAAAATCAACAAACAAGATACCATCAAAAAGGTAATTTTGAGCACTTTCTAGTGGTGACATTAGTTTTGTGAAATTTTTCTTGCAAAATATTCTACATCCAACTAAACACAAAATCCTAATCTATACTCAAAGGCTTGTATCTTCACAACCATTCATTAGATTTCAGTGATTCCAATGACATTAGGAAGGTGATTCAAAGTTTTTTTCATCCATCCAAACACCTTGATCAGTTTTAGCTCTAGGTACTCTTGCATTAATTTTTTTAGTTTGGTGCATTTTTTCAATAACCTGGACATCCTGAAGCTTGGGAAAATATTTTTTGATCTGAGCAGCATCACTTTAGTTGCACATCATCCTTGGAAGTCTCTATTTGTTGTTGAAGGTCAATGTCTTTGTATTTATTGAATAAATTTCATTATGGAGCTTGCATATACTCCTTTGGTTATGTTGCACAAGGAAAACTATTCACAATGGCGAGATGGGATCAGTCACCATCTCTAATCACTTGATTTTTTGCCACATTTGTTTCGTATAGTTCCTCATCCAAGTGAAGTTATTCATGAATTTTCTTGGAGTTGCAATAGATATACTGTCTTGGAGATCATTTCTATTCAAGTTGATTGTGATGTTTTGAGTTCTATTGATCATTGTGATTGTCATCATATTCTTTGGGAGATATATGGAGGATCAGACCCTCCACCCTTCCCCAATGGTCAAAATTCAGAATATCATTCCTTAGATCAAGTACCCCATGATGATATTATTGTGCAGGAGGTTGATTTCCTTGAATCTTTCAAAGAGGTTGACAAGGTTTCCTCAGATGCTTCTTCTCCATTAGAGACAGATGGTATCCCTTCACATTCAGTGATTCCTTGTCTAGATTCATTGATTGAGGCTTCCACCACCATCATTCATTAGGACACATTTAGTTTTTCAGACTTAGAATCACAACATGGCTTCGTTTCACGTATCACTAACTTGGCTACTTATAAAGGTTTGGATAATATTCTTGAGGGGATATCACTCCTCTATTCAAATCCTACTTTGGAGAGTTTTCTTGAGTCTCCTCATCCTTTTGTATTGACCTTGATTAGGAATCCAGAGACTATCTTGGAGGCACTTGGTTTCTCTTCAGAGATTTCATGTATGAGACTTCTTCCCTATCATTCCATTCAGGACTTGGAGTTTCTTCAACATCTACCATTGGATTTTCTTCTTCCTAACAAAAGACACGTGGTTTGGACACCTTTGTTGCTTCAGACTTTTTTCAATGGTTTTGAGGACACTTCATTCATGGGAGGTTATCAAGTCTCCATTATATTCATTCCATCACTATCTTTTGATATTGTTCAACATCAGTTTCCACATTGTCCTGGTTTGTCACCCTCTTCATTGATTATGGCATCTTCATCTTTAGGAATGGAGACAAATTATTAGAGTTTATATACATCATCATCATCCATATTCATCCTTCCTTCCTTCAGTTCCTATTTGGAATGTGAAGCATCCCTACACTTGTAGTTGGTTTTGTTTCTTCTCAAAGGGAGACAAGTTGTTTGTTGACATTGGATCTTGTTTTGTCTTCACACTTACCATCTTTGTAGGTGATCACATCTTCTTGGGGGCCTATATAGTCTCTCTATTTCCTCCCTATGGGGGAGCTATTGTATTGTATTTGTGTGATGGATGGTGTACTTGGGGGCTATTCGGGAGTCCTCCATCCTTCCCATCCTATCTCACATTTTTTTCTTTTTCATATCCTTTTGGAGAGGGGTTTTGTTCCCATTGGGTTTTCCCCTTTTCTCTGGTTGTGGGATATTTTCTGCATCTTCATGTACATGGGTACCTAACATGGCCTCATAGCTAGGACCCATCATCATCATCATCATCTTTGCATAATCATTGCATTTTCCTCCCTAAGTTGAACTTATGGGGGGGTGTTAGTGTAATTAATAATTTATTACACTAGAATAAGTTAACTTAGGTAATACATCATTTAGTCCTAGGTTGCATTTTTAATAAATCATGTAATAATGGGGTAATGTCCCCTTCCATATTTGTAGGGATAAGATTCCTTCTAGAAGATGAGTTGTCCTTCTAAAACTTATCTAAAATATTTAATAATTTCCTAGATAGGGTTCACATGTTGTCACATGTTGTTAGATCATGACACATGACAACATCTCATGCATCTTAGGTTTTCTTTTTTTCCTATATAATCTAGCAACTTCTTCATTTGTATTATAGATATCAAATATCAATCTATGATCTAATGTTGTAGATCAATAGAAATATATCTTGGCAGCCCTTAGTTGCAACACTTTCTGTGTGGTGTAATTTCTCTTGGCAAGATCCTTTAAGTGTGCGCAACTTCATTGGGTGATTCAATATCCATCATTTCAACATGATAGTAGAGCATGTTGAATTCTAACATTAGTTAGTTACAGTTGGTACAGGATGCATGGGCACAGCAGAGGAGATCTATATGTGGATTTTGGGACAGGTATAGGGTGGAGTGGAACTCAGCCAGATATTAGGTAGCTGAGAGGGATGAGTTCATGTGAGAGGCCAACTACTATATTGTGGTCTAATTTACAATAGTTTCAAATTAGACATAGTGGGTACCTACCTACATCTGAGCGAGGCCACAGATGCCAACACCATCCTAGTTAGTAGGGACACATATCCATGAATATAGTAGCTATAGAGAGTGAACCCTCCACATAGAGGGGGAGTGCTAGACTCAAAACAAAGGTCAAATGTTGGTAGCTCGCAGTAGAGACTACAGAGGACTGGTGATAGGATACCAGTTTTTGACAGGTGCAGGATGGGTGTACAATACAAAGCAGCAGAGATTAGAGTTGATTCAGAGCCTTGCACATGTACTTTATTTGATGATTACGGATGTATATGATGGACATATATTTTGATTATATGATGGAAAAAATTATGGATTATGTGATGGAAATTATATTTTTATTTTTATATGATATGCAACAACCCTTATTGACACTATGTTATGTGTACATGATGGATGATTGATTTATAAATATGTGTATGTTTATTATTATTTATGCTTATGCTTGTATGGATGAGTTAGATGATATGTATGTTGTCTAGCATGTATGATGCAAGATGTGATGGGTGATTTATGACTTTATATGCTATGGGTATGGGTCTAACAATTTGTGATGTAGTTGATGATGTATGTAATGTGTTAATGATATAGACTAATATGGAAATGAATGGATAATAAAATGAATCTATGATACTTAGAATAACAAAATATGAGTAATATAAACAACTTACATATGAGATGATAATGCACATGAGATGAAATGTAATGAACCTATAATATGGGATGAGATGTAATTAAATTCCTTACAACCACTAATAGATAAATGAAATGCAATGTGGATGTTAGATGGACTTTATTTATGATCACGCTTTCTTTAGCTTGTACAAAATAAAGGTGTATGATATGTGAGTGAGAAAATGAGAGTAAATAAGGGCTTGCATAGTGATAAGAGTCGATGGTAGGCATATTATTGGTTTAGTGGCAAGTACTTTCCCTATAATCATTACAAAATTAAGGGAAGATGGGTGTGAACTGTCAAGAACCGTAGGTATCCTGAGAAGAACAAGAGATGAGGGGTGAATGTTTTCACAACGAAAATCATTGGTCATAGGTTAGTTATGGATGCAATGCAACATAATTGATCATGAAATGCAATTCTAATTCAATTTTCCATTTTCGAAGCACTATTTTTTGCTATAGCATAAGACACCAAGTACCATGGTATGTGAAACCAAGGTGGATTAGTGTCTAATGAATAAACAACAAAAAACAAACAAGAAGGTTATCCCAACACCCCAAAGTCATGAAGAGCTTGTTAGGCTAGTTATTAGAATAACCACAAGCACAAAAGGATGCCCCAACATAACACAAGACCTTAGGGATCTTGGTGGGTACTATGTGGGACAACCAAGAAGATAGAAACAAAGAAAAGATCAAGATATTCCCCTATGTTAACTGATCAAAACACAACATAATAAGTTAGATCATGGTAATCTTGACAAGTTATGATAAGGAGCTCATATGATAAACAAAATCTAAAAGTATCAAAAAATTGAAATCAATTTCAAAATATCCTTTGCCATAGGATTGAGAGGATGGATGGGATTGATGAGGTCTATTAGGAAGGATGCATCCTGTTGAGACCAAAGATGGATACTAAACTAAAAAATTGATATGATGCAGGAGACTCAAAACCCATTAAATCTAATTATACAAGTGGATCTCATTTATGAAGAACCAGCTAGATAAGCACATAATTAACAACACAAGAAGAGATGTGAGACACAAAACACAAGATTGACACACCCTCATGACCTAGGGGCTTAGGGGATAATCAAATAGAATCCTTGCCTATGTGAAAGCATAGAGCCCTCATAGTTTATGAGAAGACCATTGATAAAATTCAAAAGGAGATAATGGAGACCACAATGGATGACCGAACTTGATGGAAAAAAAGGCTTGGGGGTGGATCAAATGATTTTCCTTGTCTACGTGAAAGCGTAGGGGAAACATAGTTTGAAAAGGAAAAAAAAGAATGGCATGACATGATGGGATATAAAAGAAGACCAATATGATGAAGGCACCTAGATGGAATCGAAGGACTAACACGATGACAAGACTAACACAAGCTCAGATTAGGATAAAAGCTTAGGATGACAAATAGTTGATGAAGCTCATCCAATGCTCAAGCAAAAATATACCAAGTGACTAGATGAAGGATATGGATGGAAGGATATGACCGATAGGATGATAAGATATTAGATCAAGATGGGTGGAAGCACAAAGTAACTAGGACACAAGTTAAATAATGATTAATCCCTACATGATTGGTGTCTATGACTAAGTTTTCACCAAACATACTTATCCAAGGTACCACCAAGGGTTGATTTCACCATAGGACGAATTATTTCTCCTTACTATTTTTGGATTTTTCATATTTTTTTATTTTTTTTGTATTTTGATAATTTTTTACTTTTTTTTTTGGATTTTTGCAAGATAGGATAACCTAGCTGACTTAATTGTAAAACCTTTTCAATTGCATGATGTTAATGGGCTCATCGAGGGGCTCTCCTTTGGGTGTGGGAAGTCTATATGCCCTGATCTATATTTTGTTGTGATGAAATAAAGACCTAGCCAATTTGCTTCAATTTTTCCCTTCTTATCTTGGTCATGTTGAGTGCGCTGATTCTCTTTAAGGAATAAATTACCAACATTAAATTGGTGAGGATGGACCTTCTTTTTCTATCTTCTTTTCAAATGATTCTGATATGCCTAAAGATGGTCATATGGTTTGATCCATCTTTCATCAAGGCATTCCAACTGGTTGATTCTTGCAACTCGAGCATGATTATCACTGATAAGATTCTTCAGGGAGATTCTTAGTGAGGGTATTTATACCTCAATCAAAAACATGGCCTCAACACCATATATAAGAGACTACAAAGTGGCACCACTAGGAGTGTGGATGGAGGTGTGATATGCCCAAAGGGCAGGATGAATGTGAAGGTGTTAAATGGACTTTATTTGTTATCATGCTTGCTTTAGCTTATACAAAATAAAGGTGTAAGATATGTGAGTGAGAACATGAGTGTCAATAAGGGATTTCATAGTGATAAGGGTCGATGATAGGAGTATTGTTGGTTTAGTGGAATGTACTTTCCCTATAATCATTACAAAATTAAGGGAAGATGGGTATGAAACTGCACTTGTCAAGAACCATAGGTATCCTTAGAAGAACAAGAGATGGAGGGGAAAATGTTTGCATAACCAAAATCATGGGTCATAGGTCAGGTATGGATACAATCCAACATAATTGATCATGAAATGCAATTCTAATGCAATTTTCCATTTTTGAAGCACTAGTTTTTGCTATAGCATAAGACACCAAGTACCATGGTATGTGAAACCAAGGTGGATTCATGTCTAATGCATAAACAAACACAAAAAACAAGAAGTTTATCACAACACCCTAAACTCATGAAGACCTTGTTAGGCTAGGTATTAGGATAACCAAAAGCATGAAAGGATTCCCCAACATAACATAAGACCTTAGGGATCTTGGTGGGTACTACGTGGGACAACCAAGAGATAACAACCAAGCTAAGATAAAGATATTCCCCTATGTTAACCAATAAAAAAACGCCATAATATCAGAGATCATGGAAATCTTGACAAGTTATTATAAGGAGCTCAAATGATAAACAAAAGCCAAAAGTATCAAAAAATTGCAATGAATTTCAAAATGTACTTTGCCATAGGATTGAGAGGATGGATGGGATTGATGAGGTATGTTAGGAAGGATGCATCATGTTGAGACCAAAGATGGATACTAAAATAAAAAATTGATATGACGTAGGAGACTCAAAACCTATTAAATCTAATTATACAAGTGGATCTCATTTATGAAGAACCAGCTAGATAAGGGCATAATTGACAACACGACACAAGACGTAAGACACAAGACACAATACTAACACATCCTCATGACCTAGGGGTTTAGGGGCTAATCAAATATTAGCCTTGCCTATGTGAAAGCGTAGAGCCCTCATAGTTCATGAGAGGACCATTGATAAAATCAGAAAGCGGACAATGGAGACTACAATGGATGACCAAAACTGGATGGAAACAAAGGCCTAGGGGTGGATCAAATGATCAGCCTTGTCTATGTGAAAGCGTAGGGGAAACATAGTTTGAAAAAGAAAATAAAAATGGTATGTGCAGGATTATCATGGAAAAAATAGGCTCTTAAGTGGAAAAAAATTCAAAAAAATTAGAGTTAGGAAACTTGACGTAAAATTTTGAGTAAGTTATCTATATTATTTCAAAAATATGTAAGAATAGAATTTGTAGAAAATTGAATGCAATTTCTAAACTACTAGGTTTTTTTTAAAATCTATTTAGTGAAAAATTTAAAACTTCAATATAGTAGTACTTAAATTTTAGGGAAAAATAAGAAGTAGGTGTCCTTCGACCACACTAACCACAATAAAATGATAATATTTTTAATAATATTTTAGATATAAGTAAAGGACTCATGTCCCAATGTGATGCATATTTTTTATAATTTTTTCTAAATAAATAATTAATTATGAATTTTTTATTACAACTTTAAAAAAATTAAAAACCTTGTATGTCTAACCACCTTAACTTGGTCAAAACTTCATGAAATTCATTTTTTTTTGTTTTAATCCTATAGTATATGAAGTATCAAATGTGATGCATGTTTCAGATTCAAAAAATGTGATACCATTTGAAAGCTATAGATGTTTTTCAATCAGCCTATCAATCAAAACTTTAGTTGTAATTCAAATAGAAAGTAAATAATAATTATTTACTAAATTCAAAGTAAAGCATAATTTATATTTGTGGAAATCTAAGAGTCTCCTTTAAAAACCCTTTTTTGTTTCATCAATTTTGGGTAAAATAAAAGTCGTCAGCCACATACCTTACAAAAATCCATCATACTGCCACTTTTTTGTGCATCATGATCTTGCACATACCCAAAAGACTGGCATGACATGATGGGAACTAAATGAAGAATGACACAATGAAGGAACCTAGATGGAAGTGAATGACTAACACAATGACAAGATTGACAACACAACCTCATATTAGGATAAAAGCTTAGGATGATAGATAGTTGATGAAGCTCATCCAATGCACAACCAAAAATATACCAAGTGACCAAATGAAGGATATGGATGGAAGGATATGATTGATAGGATGATAAGATATGAGATCAAGATGGGTGGAAGCACAAAGTAACTAGGACACAAGTTAAATAATGATTAAACCCTGTATGATTGGCACCTATGACTAGGTTTTCACCAAACATACTTATCCAAGGTTCCACCAAGGGTTGTTCTCACCATAGGATGAATTATTTCTCTTTACTATTTTTGGATTTTTCATATTTTTTTATATTTATGTATTTTGAAAATTTTTTACTTTTTTTTTTTGGATTTTTGTAGGATAGGGTACCCCAACAGACTTAAGTGTAAAACCTTTTCAAGTGCATGATATTAATGGGCTCCTTGAGGGGCTCTCCTTCGAGTGTGGAAAGTCCATATGCCCTGATCCATATTTTGTTGTGATAACATAAATACCTAAAAAATTTACTTTAATTTTTCCCTTCTTATATTGGTCATGTTGAGTGTGTTGGTTCTCTTTAAGGAATAAATCACCAAAACTAAATTGGTGAGGATGGACCTTCTTGTTGTATCTTATTTTCAAATGATTTTGATATGCCTAAAGATGGTCATATGATTTGATCCATCTTTCATCAAGGGATTCCAACTGGTTGATTCTTGCAACTCGACAATCTTCATCACTGATACAATTCTTTAAGGAAATTCTTAGTGAGGGTATTTCTACCTAAATTGAAAAGATGGCCTCAACACTATAAATAAGAGAATACAAAGTGGCATTGGTAGGAGTTTGGATGGAGGTTCGATATGCCCAAAGGGCGAGATGAATGTGAAGGTTCCAATCTCGACCAGTATTGTTGACTACCTTTTTAAGGATCATGATGAGGGTTTTGTTGGTGTCTTTTGATTGTCCATTAACTTGAGGGTAATAGGGTGTGGACCAATGATGTTGGATGTGGAAGGTGTCACAACGATGTTTCATGGATTGGTTCTTGAAGGTTTTCCTGTTATAAAAAATGAATGTGGACAAGATTCCATATCTGTAGAGAATATAGAAAATGATAAATTTGGAAGTATGAGTACCTATGATTTGTGAAAGTGGCATGGCTTCCACCCACTTGGTGAAGTACTCAGTTGTGGTAATGATGAAGGTATGGCCATTAAAGGATGGGGGATATATCTTGCTGATTAGGTCGAAGCCCCACTAAGAGAAGGGCCATTGAGCTATAAGAGGTTGCATATCTTGTGCAGGAGTATGTATCAAATCCACATGATGTTGATAGGGTAGGAACTTCTTGAAAAACTCACAAGAATCAGGTTCCAATGTGGGCCAATAGTAGCCTACTCAGATTTTTTTTTTAGCCAAGGCCATACCATTTGAGTGGGCCCCACATACACCATTATGTACTTTCATTAATTTAGTGTGGGCTTCATTCTCCTTTAAACACCTGAGGAGGGTTCTGTCATAGCCATGATGATAAAGTGTATCACCTATGATGGTATAACAGGATGTACATTGGATGAAATATTTTCTTTAGTTTCATGTTAATTCAAGAGGTAGGATGTTGTCATGAAGGTAGGTGTAGAAATCATGGTACCATGGTGACATAGGACGTACAATGTCAAACACCATCTCACTTTTAGGGATATTGTAAGTGGGGATTAAGATTTTTTCAACAAGGAACTCACACTCTATTTTTTCTTTGGGCATGTTGATTAAGGAACCAATGGTAGCCATTGCATCTATTGCTTTATTTTTCACTCTTGGAATCTAGTTAAATCGGATGGAGATGAAATACTTTTTGAAGTCATCTACCATGCATTTATAAGGAAAGAACTTATTATCTTTTGTTAGAAACTCATCGTTGACCTGTTTGATGATTAATTGGGAATCACCAAAGAATTTGAAATGAGTGATATACCATTGGATTCAAATTTTGAGGGCAATAAGAAGAGCTTCATATTCAACTATATTATTTGTGCACAAAAAATCCAACCTAAATGACTTTTGTATTTAATCTCCTTGGGGAGTGACAAGCAAGATTCCTGCCCCCAATCCATTGTATATATATGACCCATCAAAATAAAGTGTCCACGTGGCTGATTTTGTTATTGCAAAGACCCCTTCATCAAGAAATTCTATTGTCAGAGGATAGGCATCTACCAAAGGAGCATCATCCAATTGATCCACTATTACTTGTCCTTTAATAGATTTTTGATCTACATACTCTATATCAAATTCACTTAACAACATGACCCAGTTAGCCATGCGGCTAGTTAGAGTTTTTCTAGATAAAAAATATTTGAGTGGATCGACCTTTGAGATGAGCTTTACTTGGTCACTGAGCATGTAGTGCTAGATTTTTCATGAACTAAAGACCATGGCTAGGAAATATTTTTCCATCAGGGAATAATTGAGCTCATAGCCCACCAAGGTTCGACTAATGTAGTAGGTTGCTCTTTCTTTTGATGACTCATTGTGTTGCGCTAGTAATGCCCCTAGTGTGACTGAAGTAGCAAAAATATACAACAAGAGTAGTTTACTAGGAATTGGTGGCATAAGGATCAGTGGGTGAGCCAAATACTCTTTGATCTCTACAAAGACAAGTTGATACTATTGATTCCATTTAAAGGTGGTATCCTTCTTCAGGGGATGAGGGAATGACTAACATTTATCACCTAATTGAGCTATAAAGCATTAGATGGATTGTAGCTTACCTTGAAGGCTTCTTAACTATTTGAGATTGCATGGTGAAGGTATATCCATGATTTCCTTGGATTTCGTTAGATCTACCTCTATGCCTCTTTGGGAGATAATGAAACCCAATAGTTTGCCTAATGTGACCCCAAAGACACATTTCTTTAGATTTAGCCTTAACTTATACTGCTCTAAACACTCAAAAACTTCTTGAGGACCACAAGATGCTCTTCCCTTGTTCTTGATTTCCAAAACAAATCATCAACATAATCTTCTATTATTATGTGAATGAGATTGTGGAAGATAATGGTTGTGGCTTGTTGGTAGGGGTTCTTGAGGCTGAAAGGAATGGCATTATAACAAAACATGCCCCAAGGTGTAGTGAAGGAAGTTTATGTTGATCTTTAGGCACAATTCCAATCTAATTATACCTGGAGAATCAATCCATGAGGGAAAGCATCATGTGCCCTGTAGTTAAGTCTACCAACATGTCAATGTTCGGCATAGGGAAATCATCCTTAGGACAGGCCTTATTGAGGTCCCAAAAATCCATGTAGATCCTAATGTTCCCATTTGGCTTGGCAACTAGCACTATATTGGAAATCCAATCAGAATAGTCAATGGGTCTTATGAACCCAAGTTTTAATAGCTTTTCTAGCTCTTTATTCACTAGTAGAGCTACTTGGGGTGCATTTTTCAGAGCTTTTTCTTGATAGGTTTAGCATCAGGATGTATGTCTAGATGATGTACTACTAAAGAAGGATCAAGACCCGACATATTTGATATGTCCATGTGAAATTAATGATGCATTATTTGAGAAGCTTGGTGATGATAGAGTATTCTTCCTCTGATAGTGCTTTGGATACATATGTGATTTTGGGATCCTCTTTAGATTCCAAATTTATTTCCTGTGTTTCCTCGATCAAGATGGATGATCATTTAGATAAATGAGTTCCTATGAGGGGAAGATGAACATCCCCATCTTCTAGCACCTCATTGAGGTTTTCACTATTAGATACACCTTTTTTTTTTCTAGTCAAGAAGCGCCTTAGGGAGGTTTTCGCTAGGTGACCCTTTTTTATTTTGCTTCTTTTTACTTTTGTGGTTAGGGTGTTCATCTTCCTCCAATCTCATGAGATGTACATACTTATGTACTGAAGGAAAGGTATCGATAGGTGCACTACCATGTAGGGCCTAGTCTATGAGTTCAAGATGTTTAGGGGATAGGCTAATGGTGCAAATGGATAAGCATTTGAACATGGTAGAAAGGTCAATGTGATCCAAGTCATCATATGTGTGTATGATGGATTCTACCTCTAGTATGTCTTCAAGGAGACCATTGTCCACACTGATGTTGTTAGAGGCACTAGATGATTCCATAAGACCCTTTTGCTTGGTTTCATAGCCCAACCCCAAGTTTCTTGGTTGCACAGAGGTGTCTATTCATTGTCATCATCCTTGTTCTTCTGAACCAATGCCTCCCCCCCCCAATAATTTTTTTTTTGTTGCAAAATTACAAGAAGAAGGATAGACCTCTTGTAAATATTCTTTCAAGAGGGGAGAGGGTTCAGGTTCCTCATGATATACCCACTAACTGATGCCATCTTCTAGTGTGTCTTTCCTTAACCTAGGAGAGCAGAATGTGGCGGGTCCCACATTTTTGGAGCTCAAGGTGATCTTCTCTTCTTCCTTTTGGGTCCACTGAGAAGGTTGAATATATGTGTATGGTGAGAGTTGCATAGTTTCCACATTTAAAGTTGTATACATTTAATATTTACCACATCTCTTATCAATGATCTAGACATTGGTAAGGGTGGAATCAAATGTGGAAGATGGAGTGGATGAAGTGGTGGCTAATGTGTTGGTAGATGAATAGGATGATGATGTATGTGGTGGTCCCATTTCCACTCCAAGGTAGTAGTGGAAATGGGGAAAAGAAGCTTTTAATGTGTAGAAAAATTTGAATTCTTGAGGATCCACGTTTATGGTAACTTCTACCCCATTAAATAGGGATTTCAGGCATTGGTGGTAAGTGGATGGAACAACTTGCATGGTGTGAATAAATGGATGGCCAAGGAAGAGGTTATAGGGGAGTTCTAGATCAAGGACATGGCATGTAGTGTATTGCACAACTAGCTTGACGTGGATTGGAAGACAGATTGTCCCTTCAAAATCTTGGTCTACATTATCATATGCATTGATAGTGATGACTTGATTATTTAAATCAACATGGGCGTATGCCACATTTTTTATGAATTTCAATGTGCAAAGGCTTAGGATAGAACTAGTATCTACCAAGACCCTCTTTACTTTATGATGGTTTATAAGGACCTCTAGGTGAAGAGGACAATTATGGTTTGAGTCAATGCAGGGCATGTCATTTTGGCTAAAACCTAGTTGATAGGTTGCTGAGAAGTGTCCTACCAATGCATGAAACTGAGGAGGGTCTATGTCATTGGGAAATTGGATGTCTTGTAAGGCCTTATTTAGGTTTGATTTGTGTATAAGAGAAGACTTGAGAAAATTGAGGATGGATATCTAAGCTAGGGTATTTCCTAGATGGTCAAGAATGTTGTATTGTGAACTCACATGTGATGGTTGGGTGGATGTGGATGCTATAGGGACTATGATACAGGTTCGGCAAGTTGTAACAACACATTGTGGGTCCTTACCATTTACGTGTATCATAGACACATGTGGTTGTACTTGTTCTATGTGCAAGACAATGCCTTGATAATTAAATGGCACATTTTTGTAACTCATGTTGTTGGTGCTATTATTATGATCATTATTGTTGGTAGGTCATGGGTTGGTGTTTGACATGCTAGGACCTTGATTATGCTTAGGGAAATAATTTTGATATATCTACAATTGAGTATTGGACAAAGGTCTCATGTTGGAATCCACATGTATTTCACCCTAATCAATGAGATCTTGGATGTTTGTTTTCAAACCCTAACACTTATTCAATTTTTTCCCTTTAATCTTATGGACCTCACAATACTCATTGTCTTTGTACCAGGTGGATTTGGGCTTGGATTCGTCAAGAGTCTTGGTTATAGGGTATGTGATCACATAGTTAGCTTGAAGGAGTCTCTTAAACACGAAACTTAGAGGTTCTCCTAGTGAGGTAAGTTGGCATTTACTAACCCCTTGATTGTTCTGATTAGATTGTTGGGGTGGACGAGGTACCCCTTGTGGCACTAATATAACATTAGCCACTTGGATGTGTTTGGTGTTAGTCACACCATCATTGACAACATTTTTTTTCTTGTTCCAATAATGATGCTTATCCCTACACAACTTCTCTTTATCATAGTTAAATATTTTGACTAACCCTTTGGCAATGAAGGCTCTCTCAAGAATCAGACCTTTCTCCACTATTTCCATGAAGGTCATGACACAGTGAAATCTTAAGTTATGGTCCATATCTGGATGAGAGTTTTTGATAAATAGGTTAACCATGTCTTTTTCCCTTAATGGGGATTCCATTCGACTACCTAAAGCTCACCATCTTTGGAGATAGCTTGCAAAGGTTTTCGTTCACACTACTTTTCCTTCAAGATATCTAACATGTTGATAACCTTCTCCATGTTAAAGGAGAAGTGGGAGAAAAAATATTTTGAAAGCTATGCAAAGGACTTGATAGATCCCTTCTCAAGACCCATAAACTAGTCAAGAGCTATTCCCTGTAAACTCCTAGGAAACAATCTCATGAGGTAATTGTCATTGTGCATTACTTCTTAATAGTGGGCATAGAACCCCTAAAGGTGAGCCTTGGGGATTTGGTTCCTTTATACTTATCAAATTGGCATTTCATAATGCTTCAAGAAAGGGACCAATGAAATTGAAGGATCAAATGGGTAGGGAAAAATATCTTTGAACTTAAATGATTGTTTGTGGTCCCTGCTTGCAAGTCCTTCAACATAGCTTTGAATTCTTCTAGATCTTTATTGACAGGCATCGCGGGGGTTGGATTAGATGAATTAGGCTGATTATATGGGGGATATTGATGATATGATGAGAATGGTCTGGAAGTGGTTTGATCATAGGCTAGTGTAGGTGTATATGGAGGCATTTGTTGATATTGATTTGTGTAAGTCAATTGTGTTTTCGGATTGACATAAGGTAGATAAGAGGATGAAAATTTTTGATAGTAAGAGGGGGAAGCTACTTGTTGATAGAGTGGTTGCTATTGGTAATATGAAGTTGATGGAGCTCCCTATTGATATTGTGTAGAAGCTTGGTAATACAATGATGTGGAAGCACCTTGCTGGTATGATTGTGGTTGCTGATAGTAGGAAGTAGATGGAGCACCTTGTTGATAAGGTGGTTGTTGCTAAGTGTAGGATGTGGATGGAGAACCTTGTTAGTATGAGAGCTACTACTGAGTGTAGTATGGATTGGATTGGTAATTGTATGTAACATTGGGATATTGTGTGGTATACGAAGGTGGTTACAGATTAGATGACTATTGGTAAGGGTTTTAGTGTGATTGTGGGGGATTAGTTTAAAGTGGAAGTTGAGTTTGCAGTGGATTTTGAGAGGCCACATGGATATTTGGATTAGGATTGGATGTAGTGGCATAGGTGGTATATGTGTTGGATGAATTGTAGAGATATTGTGGGAGAGGATTACACTACATTTGCATGGAAATGTGCATATGTTGGGGTGGTTGTTACTACTATGGTAGCTTCTAATAAAGTGGGCGAGATGGAATATGTTGTTGTTGTAGGATTGTTGTAGAGGGTTCATGGGGTAGTTGTTGATGATGTGATGCATCTTGCATCACTTGATGTGGGGGTTGCATAGGAGTAGTACTATGTTGTTGATCAATTGGAATGTTTTGTTGTAGAATTGTAACACTCCATTAGGGGATTGCGATATTTTTCTATGGAGGTTGCTAATGGGGTGGAAGTTTTTGATGAGGTGGTTAAGATGAGATAGTAGAAACAACATGTTGTGGTAACACTTGCAAGGGAATATCAATGTGTTATAGTGGTGCTTGCAATGTAGTGGAGTGATGAGGATTAATGGGAGGTTGCTAGAATACAAGGATGTTACAATGAGCTGGTCGTTGTAGATTGCCAATGGGTACAAGCCCTAGAGGTGGCATTAATGTAAGGACAAGATTGCACCCAATGTTGATAGGTGGTTGACCAAGATGCTGAGGTGGGAGTGGTGGAGAAAATGGGATATTCTATGGCATGCCATAGGCATATGGGTCATTAGGATCAAGTGATGGCATAAAGGTTGCAGCTGGAAGGAAAGGATAACTTACGACTTGATGTATCACAATATTTCTAAACTCAAGATGATACCAATTGTCTATAGGTGCACCTTTAGGGACATATAGATTTCCCAAAACATTTTACAAATTTTGCGGGTCTTGAAGAGAATGGGTGTTGGTATACCGTGACATATAAAAAATTGGGTGGTGGTTTGACTCCTTTCATGATTACAGTGGAAATAATCTTATTCCCACACTTCTTGAGGAGGCAATACATCATCTAGACATTAGTGGGATTGCTAAGGTACTCATCGACTATAAATTTAGGCTGATTAACCATGTTTCCATCTCTAGGTAGTGAAGTGTTTTGGATGTCAGTATTGGACTATGATGAAGCACTATTGTTGGGATCCTAAGGGATATTTGGATAGGAACCCTTGGCTTGTTGTTCTAACATTTTCTTCTTTTCTTTTGATTGAGTCCAAATAGGCATGAAGCTACAAAGCTACTAGGTGGATTAGGATGAATCTAGACTCTATGGAATGCAAAGATGAACTAAGTGATGATTGAAGGATTGATTGGATTGGATGAGGGATTAGTTGATTGGATGATTGGATAGGGATGTGATTGGATTAGGTTGGATAAGATTGATTGATAAAATGATTGATAATATTTGATGATGGATGAGATAAGATGATGAAAGAGACTCTAAACTAGGTTTAGAAATCACACTAGGTGACTTAAGGTGTTGATTGATTGGGTTAAAGGGTAGATAGATGAACACAACATTGAATCCAACTTGTTATGGAAGTGGATTGATTAGGTCGAAGAGGATAACTGACTCAGGATGGATGATGATCCTAAGCAGATGTGGTAGGATGACAATGGATTTTAGGAACCTAGGTCAATTTTGATAATAACTTCAAACAAAATTCAGTGGATTTGGATTGAGAAAATGATGGTGGATATGTAGCCTAGATATGTTTTAATATGTTCCTATAAGATTCAAAATATAAATAGATGACCTTTGGAAAATGTAGATGGATTGAAATGTAGATTACAGGTGAATGAAAGATGCCAAATGGCATGGAAAACAATAAGCTTTTTGGGAGCCCAATACATTAACATTCTGGAAAAAGATCAAACTCAACTAACAAGTGCATAATCGGCTAACTAAGGTGAAAGATCACCCAACTAGGGTGCAGGGTCACCAACTAGGGGGCAAGGTAACCAAACTTGGGGGCAAGGTCACCCAACTAGGGTGCAAGGTCATCCAACTTCAGGGCAAGGTTGCCCAACCTAGTTGTAGGGCCAACCAACTTGGGGGAAAAGTCACCCAACCTAGGTGCAGGGTCATCCAACTAGCTTTTAGACTTACCTAAATCTGAAAATAGGTAAATGAAGTTGATAAACGGGGTGAAAATCTCTCTGAATGGATAAAAAACTCATGAAATAGGAAAAAATACTTACCAAATGGGGAAACAGACTATCAAAATGAGCAAACAGACTATTAAAATAGGCAAAAAAACTATTAGAATGGGAAAATAGGCTATCAAAATGGGGAAATCGACTATCAGAATGGGAAAATGGACTATCCAAATGAGGAAATGGACCAACCGAAAAGGGAAATAGACTAACCAAATGAGGAAACAAACCAACCGAATGGGGAAATGGACTAATTTAATGAGGAAAAAAATTGATTGATAAAGAAATAGACCAACCAAATAGGGAAACAAACCAACTGAATGAAGAAACAAACAAACTAAATGGAGAAACAAACCAACTGAATAGAGAAATAGACCAATCAAACAGGGGAATAGACCAATTGAATGGGGGAACGGACCCACCAAACAAGGAAACAAACAAATAGATTGACTAAATAGAAGGTGGGATTGGTTGTTCAGGGTGTAAAATCACCCAACTATGTTACCAGATTCCCTACTTCTAGGGAATGGGCGAATATGATGACTATGGGACTGACAGGGGATTGACATAGCAAGTACAATCACCCAAGTATGAGGTAGGGTCACCCAACTCAGAGGTAGAATCGCCAATTTGGATTAAATAGATGAATGTGATGGGTTGTTTGACTAACAAAGTGACTCAAAAAAGAGAGAAAAATTTCCCCTTTAGGTGTCAAGGTCACCTAACTCAGAGGAAAAATTGCCCCTTTCAGAGCCAAGCTCACCTAACTAGTGAAAGATGGGAAATTTTGACAAGAAAAAATAGAGAAAATCACTCAGACAAAAGGAAAGGTTGCCCCTATGGATAGCAGGTTCACCCCTGTTAGCAGCAAGTTCACCCCTATCAAAGGAAAGCTCTCCCAAATAGTAGACTTGGACAAACTCTTCACATCTTATCTAGGTATCACCCTACATTCTATACTTTTCCAGACACGACGTGACTACATTAGGGTACAACTTTGGCTCTTGCCCCTTTATATACCCCATCAGTACACATGGTTGGGATTGTCCCTTGGGGTGATGAAATCCCCAAGTAGGTCCCACTAAAATAATACACTAGACATTTTCGGCTAGTCCCCAAGCTTGCATGAAGCACAAGGGGAAATCTTGAATGACCTAGTACCTCCTATGTAGCACAACAGACTAAAGTGGACTATGATTTCTCTTTACCCATGATCAAAAAATAGTGCAAGGGGATTAGATACATCAATATTCCACTTTCAAGCATAGCACACAAGTATATTGACCCTCCCAATTAGTTCTATGTGCCTAACTAGTATGGAAAAGACAACAAGAAAAAACTAAGGCTCTTGGCCCATTCATCCTGCAAGAAAAAAAGTTAGTAGTTTAACCTTCGACCTTGGAAAAACATGAAATGACTGCACAAATGTTAGTAAAACCAAGCACATCTACTAACAAAATAAGTTAGGGAGTTAGTTCTTCAAAAATGGTAAAAAATGAACTCTAAAAAATGACTTAAATTTTTTTTTTTTACCTTAAAATCACCTTTATCTGGGGAAGAATCACCTCTATTGATAGTAGAATCACCCCTCTTAGAGTCAAAATCACCCCTCTTAGAGGTAGGTTCACTCCTATCAATGGCAGGATCACCTGTTTACAGGAAGGAGGCTCTCCCAACTCAATAGCAGGGTCACCTGTTTAGGAAACAGGGAGCAGATTTGCCCCTGTTTCACAGCTGGGCAATTTTGCAAGTGAAGAATCACCTTTGTTGATGGTAGGGTAACTTGTATTGAGGGAATAATCCCCCTATTAGCTATGGAGTCACCTCTATGTAACATTAACCTACAAAATTTTGAACAATAGAAAATGTGAAAGGAGCAAACCCATTTGTGGGTCCCACTAGGCATGCTAGAAATGTGTGTAGCATGATTTCCTACCCTAAAAGATGCAAAATAACAAAATTGTAACAAGGAGAAACACACACAACACCACCTAAAGATAATCCTAGTTGAACTCAAACAAAAGAAAGATAAAGGAAAGATTATACCTTTGTTCAAGTTGATCATTTGGTTGGCCCTTTGATGAAGATTGGTTGTGTGCTCCTTGATAGAAAAATGATCTACAATGATAATGCAAAATGCTCTAAATTGGATGATGAATGCAAATATTGAAGTGGGTGTTTGTCTAAATGTGTGAGATGAATGGAAAAAGAGCTTCAAACTACAACAATGGAGGATGAGAATGCTTGTATGCAAGTGTTGAGTGCATGAGCTTGAGATTTGATGTTGTGAAGGCTTGAATGTGATGAATGAATGAGAAAATGAAAGCAAACTCCTCTATTTTAGGGGATGACTCTCTAGAGAATTGAATGGCTAAAATTTATCCAACATGGATAAGATGGAGGGATAAGGTGAGTTGAGGACTCGCAAGCCCTCACATGTTGCCACATGGAAAGGGAGGTGGAAAAAGGACATGTGAGGTGGAGAAAGGACATTTGAGGTGGAGATACTTGCAAGTACCTTGGGATTAGGGGAAGATTTCCTGAAAAGGGAAGTTTTTGTCCCCGTGTGGAAGGATGGTGAGAAGTGAGGAATTTTAGAATTCCTCACTAATCATCGTGGGGAAGACAGAAGTGGTTGGGGGAATAAATTTGAATTTTAAATTCACATGAATGGAAGTGCCTTGATGATAAAACGAGGTCCTCATAAAAGGAGGTCCTTATCCCATGTGAGTGATCTAACTTATGAGAAGATTTAGAATTTCCCAACAGGCTTCATGGGGAAGAGGGGCACATTGAATGAATAAATGTGAATTTTTAATTCACATGGGGAAGAGGCCATGGCTTATTATAGAAAGTACTTATGAAAGGTTGACTTGGAGGACATACCAAAAATGGCATGAAGATTAGATAAAGGTAGTGCAAATAGGTGATTAAGAAGATTAATGAAGGATTAGAGACAAGTGGCCAAATATGGAGGATGTGACATTAATCTTGAATAAGGGTGTGCACATCCTAATTATCAATTAATTAAACTAATCCAAATTAAAAGAATATTATTGAGGATGTGACAAGGAGAGATAAAAGAGGAAATTTAAAATTTATTTAAATTCAAAAGGCTAAATGACTAGATTAAATAAATTGATATATTTATTTAATTTAGAGAGGAAAGGATGAAAGGTAAAGTATTTAATTATTAAATTAAATATTTTTGGAACCTTAAGCAATGGGGAGATATTAATTAAATAAATCATTTAATTAATATTGATGAAATAGATAAATAAAGGAGATGTATTTCACCATATGGGAGTGGTCAAATTTGGATGTATATAGTATCAATGCATAATTAGTAGCATTCTCAATTATTGTTGGTAATTCATATAGGAATGTTGATAGTTGGAGCTCTAACAACTTTTTAATATCTCTTGTAGGTCTATTAGGAGCTCAACAACAAGGATGGTGTACAATTCCAAAATTAACTCAAAGACTTACATGAAATGATGAGTATGTTCATTCTTATGTGTCTTCCTTTCTTTCATCTTCAATAGTCTAGAATGCTTATGTTGCTACATTTTCATAACTACTCCCATGGCTTGTGTGGTACATTTGGTTTGCATTACCCAATGAATATAAATTTATCATTTGTAAATCACTTGTTCAATTTTGTATCTTTTCCTTTTATGTAAAACAATGTGTTAACATTGCAAGTGAAAATAGAATGAAAGCATCTCTTTTCACTTATCCAATTATTAATGTTGTAATTGAATCAGATAACTTAAACACATTGCATCTTGAAACTTCAAAATAATTTAAACACTTCCAATGGTTAAACATCTATAGAGGTTAATTTAAATTTTTACCTTAAAATGAATCTTTGAGCAAATTAGCTCCATCAAATTGAGTTGTAGTGAAAATTTGATAACACTCTTGGCGACCTCTACTAGATGCTTTACTGCTAAGCATCAGGATAGTTTCCTTAAGGAAATCCATTGGGCATGGAGTCACTTCTTCCCTCTCCAAAACTTAGAAAACTCATGAACTAGAACATAAAGATCCTCCAAACAACATTAGAAAAGAAAACAAAAAACCAAAATAGTAGCAACCAATAGTCCCTAGTTGCCATAGAACATGTGCAACAACACTTATTGAAAGAAAACTAAAAGAAAATGTGCTTCAAAAGGACTTATTAGCAATAGCTTCACTACTATAGTACAAAGGTGATGCCTCTAGCTACAAAAGCAATGCTTCAAATGAATCCCATTAATTGGGATTGGTAGTACTTCTCCAGTCAGCCTTGAGAGCTGGAATGAGTTCTGCTATTTGCATTATATTATGAAAAATGGGCCTTCCTAGATTGCATAAAATTTATTATGATTTCCTGGTTTACTATTTTTTTCATTCCATTTGAGGATGAAATTCGCAAAAACAAATTCTCTAAATTTTTCTCCACAAAATTCTTTGAGCACATAATCATTTAGCTCCTCATTTAACCGAAAATTAGTTTTCTGAAACAAGATCTTTTCAAAACACTTCTCATAAGATGTCAGTTCACTAGTTTCCAATGACCCCATCATGGCCATACTCTTAATTTCAATGTAAAAGTTAGGTAGCCCTTCTAACCATTCAATTGGAAGTTTGGATTCAATCATGGTTGTATCTCTACAATCCTCAATGGAAAAAATCAAAATCCTCCAACAATGAATTTTTCTCTAGCCATGCATTCCTCTCTCTCAAAATAATTTTCAATAGCTCTTCTCACTTGGATGAGGAAATCTTCATCATATACCTCCCCTCGATCCAACGCTTGATTGTTAATCCACATTTCTATCCATTCATGATTAATCTCTCTGTATTCATTGGGGTTTTCTTCTTTTTCTGAAATATCATCTTCAAACAACACCTTCATCCATTCTTGGACTGATGTCTCATCCTCTCCATGATCCTCTTCCTGCTTTGAAATTTGATCACTAAAGAGCAACTCCTTCCACTCCTTGATCACACCCCATCCTTTAGGAACTTTGCACCATTACTTGAAAGCTGATTTTCTCCTTTGAATAGATTTGGAACTATTGTTTCTAGCTCTTGTATCACATAAATGTCCAATATTTCCCCCCCAATGTAGTTGGAAGGAATAGGGCTATGACTTGAGGTGGCCAACTCATCCAAATTTTCTCCTTTATTGGGTGTATTCGTATCCGAGGCTATGGGTTCATTCTCAAACCCATCTATGGTGAAAAGATTGGAATTAATCAAGTTGGGAACATAAGGTTCAATATAGTCTTTGTCCAAAGGTTTAGACCTAATGGTTACCTTATTGCCATAACGGGTTCTAAAGAATAAATGTGACCAATTAGTAGATAGGAAGCCTCCGAATTTAGCGGTGAAGTCTCTGAATAGACACAATGGAAAGTGAGGTGGAAGTTCAATTACTTGAATGTCATGTGGGACAACAAAATTTGGACAAGCATGAAGTGTGAGGGATAAATTCTTAATAACTCCTACTGCTTGGATAGAAAAACCATCCAGTTACACTACACATTTTGCTATGGTTTCATAAGCTAAACCTAATCTATCAATTATGCTATTTGGCATCACAGAGCTACTAGCTTTGGAATCTATCATGCAGTTGTCGATGAGTTTGTCCCAAATTATAAGACTCAAGTAAAAGGGTGGAGGTTTTACTTCTCTACCTGGCTACTCACCCTTCACTTCTGGACTGTTAGCAAGAACTATTCTATTATTTTTTGCATTTGAAACATCTAATAATGGAAATTCAAATAAAGCACTTTGAAGCAATTCCTTTTGTTTCAGGATATGAAGTGCATCCATAATAGATAGTCTCACTCTAGCCTTTTTAAAATTCTCTACTACATTCAATTATACAAGATTTACCTTCTATAGACCTGCAGATGTAACTATATCACTTGCTCTTTGTTGTTCTCTCTATAGAATATGCACCTTTGGGTGCATTTCTAGAGCAGATTGTGATGAAATTGGTTGGTTTTGACCTCTTACAACTTACTACCCCAAGTTCATAGCTTGCTGGCCAACATCCATTGCTCTTTTTTTAACTCTTGTGTTCACTGCAATAGATAAACCTTGCTAGTTCAAACCTTCATAATGATTGACCACACAAAAATTAGCATTTTAGAACTACTTTGTTTCTCTCCATCTCCACTTGTTACGTTCTCTTGGATATAATAACTGCTCTATACAATTAGAGCCTAATTCTCCATTTTTTTCATACATTCAACCTGATTATGAGGTTGAATACAAGGGTAACACCACTCTCTCTCTTGGGCCAAATTTTTTTGACGCACTAAATCTCTTGATGGACCTGGGATATTGGGATCATAAGGCCTGAAAGGCCTGATATTAGGATTCCTTTTTTGATAATCATTTTGATAAGCTCCCCTACTTTATTGATTTCGATGAAAATGGATTGGTTTAGGCATTTTCTCTTGTCCAACCTACCTTTTAATGCTTACAAACTCATTTTTGAATGTTTTCCCTAGAGATTACAACATACTCTTAATTTCTTGAAATTTCTTATTTTTCTCAAGGGCAACATTTTCTTGATTGGTTGCTTGATAGCCTATTATTGGGACAACAAGAATAGAGGCTATGGGGAGAAGATTTATGGGTGATTGTACCTTAGGTAATATGGGCATGGGTTCCCTAGGAGAAATCTTAACTGCTTATATCAGACAATTTTCAGCTCTTATTACAATTTCATAAGCATTAGGCAATGTGAAACCCCACAGTGATAGAATCATGACTAAAATTTTAGGGTTAAAGGATTTTAGGTAAAATTGGAATGTGTGCTTGAGAGAGGGCTTGAAAATCAAGGGAATTTTGTTCCATGTTCACTGAGAAAAGTAGTTAAAATTGGTTAGGTGCTCATGTGGAGCACACTTGATAGCACCCAACTACTCTAATAAGGAGAGATGGTTAGATTTGTCTACAAATTGTCTATGTAGACCATCACCCAGCTAATCCCAAGTGGCTATTGAATTAGTTGTCACCCCCAAAAACCATTGTAAATATTTTCCTTTTAACAAGGTAGCTAGTAGTCTTAAGGCCACATTCTCCTATGTGATGTTGTGTATTAAGAAAAGTGTGGACACATCTTCAATTTGCTCGATTGGGGTAGTTTGATCTTCACTGGTAAAGTATGGAAGCTCTTTCAAAGAAACCACTAGAATATCATCATGCCTCACCAATAATAATGGATTGCCTCCATTGAATCATGCAAAGGTGAATTATCTTGCCATCAGAATTGCTTGAGATACTAGGGTTGTGCTCCTTCTCACAAAGACTATTAGACTAAGCTCAGGAGAAGTGGATTTAGCTCTTCTTTTTGGATCAAATTTCCTCTTGTAAGTTTTGAATCTTCTTCTCAGTGGGGAAAGCTATAAGTACTCAAATGGGATTAGGCTTGATCTAGTCTGAATTTTGTTCATAAGCTTTCAACAACAAATATGTAGTCAATCCAAAGTTAGGAATCACAAAGTATATACTTGAAGACCTCTTTTAGGTAGAAAAAATTATTGCATCAACTTGGAATCATGAAAAAATATAAAAAATAAGACTCTTGGAGTCCCACTGGGTTTACAAAAAATTGTTGGAGATCAAGATTGCACCCTGAAACAAGCTAGGCTTGTTTATCCTACCTCAACATGGAAATACTCTAGACTTGTGGGTAAGCCTATGTAATAGAGTTAATCTATAGATTAGGGCTGGTTCCCTCTAGATAATCACCTAAACTATAATTTTTTTGAGGAAAAGGAGAGAGAGAAAACTAAAAAAAGAAAAAACTATAGCTAATGATGATCAACTAGAAATTTGAGACTTTGATCAAAACTAACTCACAACACCACTCTCACATAGCAATATGTTCTCACAATCCACCTTACAACACCTAGCACATTAGTATTTTTCATAAAGACTCTTAAGCAATGAATACAATATGAACCTGCACAATTTGCCACTCTTGATTATAACTCACAATAATGAGACTAAGAAGGATCCACTATTTTGAATCACAAACAAAATCATATCATTACTATGGTACCATGACAAGCAAAGTGGAAGGAAAACTCTAGTGATTTTATTGTAAATGAAGGATCCAAAGCATCAAAATCTATTTTAGAAGTTTACAAAACTCTCTTTGCAATGCATAGGAGAGTAAGAAACTAAAAATATGAACCATGAGAAATTCAAAATTTCTCCAATATAAAGGCAACAAGTGACCTTCATGATGCAAAAATAGAAAAATCTAACCCAAAAAGCAACTCATTCAACATTTTTGAGCTCCACCAAAAGCCTAGGAAAGAGAGCCTCAAACTACTCCAAAAAGCACAAAAAAGATAGAAACTTCATGTCTCTGATATGGGATTCAAAAAGTTCCAATAAATCAAGTTCCAACTATCCAAAACTAAAAATAGAAAGCCCAAACTACCACTTCTTTTCCAAATCCACCTAGGAACTAAATTCAAAATGGAAAGTCCTAGAGTGAACTGAAGTGCACTATAACTACATTTAAAATAGCAACTTAATGAGGCAATTTATAGAGACATTGCTTGATTAGTGTTTTACAATCTTGCAATTTTACAAATAAAAAATAGAAACCCCTTTTGCTACATTTTATTTTCTTCCTTTTTTTCCTTCAAATCCTCCATTCACCTCTTTTTGTCTCTAGTTATATTGATTTTTTGCAAAAAATCAATACTTTACATATGCATTGCTCTTTTACATGCTTGATTTTTATATAAAATATCATAAAAATTTGCCCCTGTTTATCTACTTGGACAAAAGAGAAAAAGTTTGATGACTCTAGGCCATCACTTTGTCTCCAAGGGTAGCTTGACATGAAATTTCTCTAAGGCAAGAATTGAGATTACCCTAGAAGGGGCTATATGCATATCATGTGTTTAATTTTCTATAAAAATCAAAGGAAAATTAAAATAAGCCATAGGCTTATCAACCTAGGTGATGTATAAGAATTTTAAAATGAAAATAATGTGATAAAAATCACATGGGACCGATTAGGGTGAAACTCTAACACACAAAAAGGCCTTCAAAAAATTCACTTGCAAGTCATTTGTATCATCCACTTCTGGTGAAAAATGTGGCTTTTCTTGTGCCATCGTGGGAAGATTAGGGTTGTCTTTGAAGCCATCATCAAGCTCATTCTTCTTCGAATCTAGTGTATTTAGCTCTCCATCCTTATGGTAAGCTTTTGACTCCTTTGTATGTCCTTTCATTTTCTCATTTGATGAGGAAAAGATGGCCTTTTGGCTGTGCCCACCACTATATTTTGATGCATTTGTTTATTTTTCATGTGTCGTTCCTTTTGCCATCCTTATAGCCAACCATTGAGACATTGTTTGGAGCATTTCTTGAAGCATTGGTTGTGGCATTGTTGTGTTTCTCCACCTCAATAAAAAAGGTAAGCTTCACTATTTTAAGTATTTCCATCTTAAATAAAGCTTATCTAAGCTTTGTCTTGCAAAATATATGAATAGTGTGAAGAAAATTTTAAAGACCATTGTATAGGCCACAACCTCACTGAGTGTTCTTCCTTTTGTTGAATGGAAACTTATGGGTTTGGACCACAATGTGCAAATGGTATTGTTGTTGAATGGAAATACTCTTGAAATGCATGTTCTCTTTTGTGGGTTTCTCAAACCCTTATCGCCACTGCCATACTATGTTCTTCATTGTTTTTCAAAAAAATGAATACAAGGGTTTGAACCCTTGGTCTCTTTATTTTACACTTGAAACTGTAGATCTTGAAACCCTTGAAGTGGGGAACATGGCTCATAAGACATAATTTTTTTTCCTCTCTAGGTCATAGGCTTATAAATGATAGTTGGGATTTTTTTCCCTTCCTCAAGCCTAAAAGTATCTCCCATCTTACATTCTAGAATTGTCATTATAAAAAAAAGGTTTGTTTGAAAATCCGAATTGAATTCATTGTACTTGCATAGCACATTTGAAATTTTACCCTGGCATGGCAACACTATATTTGCATAGCTTGTAGAAAACATGAGTTGTTCTCAGAATGAATGCATGATTTTAAATGATATAATGACTTCTTTTGCTCTCTTATCACTATTGAAGCTCTATTGGAAGAAATGTAAATACATATTCAATAGCATTATTTTTTTCTCTATCATTTTAGCTTGCAATATATGTTGTTTTGTAAAAAATATCAAACAAAATTCATGTACTTAATCATGTTGTTGTAGTTCACCTGATTGTATGCACTAGAAAAATTTAGAATGCATTCCTTTGGTATCTCATGTAAAATGAGCTAGCATCATTTGGTTTTTCTCCACTCTTGAAAATATTGAAACAAGCAATGTTTCCTTGCACACTTTATTCACAAATGGTATTATTCTAGACTGCATTTGACATCCTAGAAAACTCTTATCACAAATTTTATTTGACTTACTTCAAAACTTCTTATGGTTTCATTAGTACATACTATCATGGCTCCAAAGTATTATCATGTTTCAAGACATGCACATTTCACTTTTCTCTTACATTCTTGTGATTCATTTTACATTTCAAATAAGTAATGAACTACGCAATCAGATTTTTCCTTTTATATAGATGATTCCAAAATATTAAACAAATTCAGAACTTGCAAATTACCTCCATGTATGATGTTGTTCCACATTTCATTTATCCTTCAAATACTTGATGCCTTGCATTTTGATTCAACATGCCCTCTCTGCATTCATTTTCTACCTTCAGTGGATCACTTACAACCATTTACTACTTGTTACTGATGGAACCATCCCCTCTTCTATACTCTTCATTCATTTTTATCTCTTGAACAACAACATGATGATATGAACATAATGTTTGCATGGAATATTTTGAAATATGTAGCACTCAATTGTGATGATTTGGAGCTTTTCATTTGCTTCAGCTATAGTTGATGGTTATAAACAGGGCATAATGTATGCTTGTTCACTATCACATTATGTGATCATGCACTTGAATAGTTGATCACTCATTATTCTCAATTCATTGCACCTTGGGAGTTGATTATATTGAATGGTCAACTATTTGAGTCCTCTTGGCACTTTATGATGCACTTCATCTGATGGATGTCTTTATTTGAGCATTTTTGGATTTGTTTCTACACTATGCCCTCTTTGGATGCTTTAGGAATATAATATTGAGTCTCAACCCTTGTGGGAGCCCTTTATACACCACATGGTTTATAATTTTTATCTAGATCAGCAACATGGCTTGTCATATAACTGTACGTGGAAACAAACAATGTTATATAAAAACAATATATTATCTTGATGTTTCCTCCTTCGCTCATGTCACATTTCATGATCTTGCTCAATTTTTTCAATGTAACATTAGCAACATTCTCCATTATTGTTAATAATTCATATAGGAATGTTCATAGTCAGAGCTCTATTAACTTTTTTATATCTCTTGCAGGCTATCAGGAGCTCAAGGACAAGGATGGTGCACCATTCTAGAATCAGCTCGAAGACTTACATGCAATGATGATTATGTTCATTCTTATGTTTCTTCCTTTCTTTCATCATCAATAGTGTAGAATTCTTATGTTGCTACATTGTCATAGCTACTCCCACAACTTGTGTGGGACATTTGGTTTCCATTACCTAATGAATATAAATTCAACATTTGTAAATCACTTTTTCAATTTTGTATCTTTTCCTTTTATGTAAGACAATATTTGAACATTACAACTAAATACAGAATGAAAGCATCTATTTTCACTTATACAATTCTTAATGTTGTAATTGAATTAGAAAACTTAAGCACATTGCATCTTGAAACTTCAAAATAATTTAAACACTTGCAATGGTTAAACATCTATAGAGGTTAATTTAAATTTTCACCTTAAAATGAATCTTTGAACAAATCAGCTTCGTCAAATTGAGTTGTAGTGAAAATTTGATAACACCACCTCTTTCAATCTAACCTTAATGACCTACATTTTCTCTTTCATTTCCTTAAGCATTTCTGGTCCTACTATGATCTTATCCTCCAATTTATCCCAACTGATGGGGGTATGAAACTTTAACACATAGAAGGCCTCAAATGGTGCCATGCCTAGGGAGGTATGATAGGATTTATTGTAAGAAAACTCCACCAAAGGAAAATATTGTTCCCACTCTTACTATTGATCCATACAATACATTCAAAGGTCTTCGACTACCTAGTTCACCCTCTCTATCTGCCTATCAGTCTAAGGATGATATGTCAAGCTAAAATTGAATTTAGTCCCCAATGCCACATTCAAGGTTGTCCAAAACCTTTAGGTCATCTATCTATCCTTGGCCCTCCATGTAAATGGAAAATTTCATAAAAAAAATTCTTTTCTAAGCTCAATGATCCATCCTTAAGGTTTCCCACAATGAAATGCGCAACCTTAGTCAAATTATTGATCACAACCAAGATGACATCATGCTTATTCTTGCTTAAAGGAAACCCCTCTACAATATCCATATTGATCACTTGCCATTTATACTTAGGTATGTCATGGAGATACAATAACCTAGTCAGGTGTACATGCTCAACCTTGACTTGGTGGCACTCCAAGAATGTAGCTACGTTCTCCACTACATCCTTCTCGAATTTAGGCCAAAAATACATAGTCTTCAACTTTGTGGTCATTTTAGATACACTAGGGTGTCCTAAGTAAGGTGCATTGTGAAATTCTTCCAAAATAAACTTTCTCAACTCTCCAACATCTGGAGTATGCATTCTCCTATGGTGCCTCAAAATACCATCTAGTTCAATCCCGTACACATCAAACCAATGATAAAAATGATTTTCTTCTAGGGCATTCCTCACTCTTTCATAGTGCTCATCCCCTGGCATTTTTTGAATTACTGTTTTCCTAAAATTAGACCTTGTTGAGGTGATGGATGTCATATTTCTTCATTTACTAAGAGCATCAACCACTTTATTCTCTTTCCCTTTTATGTATTCAATTCCAACTTTGTATTCACTAAGGAATTCAAGCCACCTTCTCTATCCTACATTAAGGTTGGGATGGGTAAATATATATCTCAACCCAAAATGGTTTGTCTTGAGTTCAAAAGGCTTTCCCAAAAGGTAATGCCTCCAGGTCTATAAAGAATGAAGTATTTATACCAATTGCAAATCATGAGATGCATAGTTCTCTTTCTGTCACCTGAGCTTCCTTGATTCATATGCCACCACTTGTCTATCTTGCATTAAAATTGATCCCAATCCCTCTTCGGAGGCATCTGTAATTACTATGAATCTCTTGTTGGGATCAGGAATAGTTACCACTGGTGTTGTCATGAGCCTCTCCTTTAGGAGTTGGAATGCCTATCCATATTTTATGGTTCATTAAAACCATGTTCCCTTACGTTGGAGGGTATGTGCAAGATCATGATGGGCCAAAAAGTGGTGATATGATGGGTATGTGTAGGGTATGTGGCTAATAACTTTTCTTTTACCCAAAATTGATGAAACAAAAAGGGTTTTTTAAGGAGATTCTCAAATTTCCATCAATATAAATTATGATTTACTTTGAATTTAATAAAAAATTATTATTCATTTTCTATTTGAATTACAACTAAAGTCTTGATTGATAGGATTATTGAAAAAAATCTATAGCTTTCAAACAGTATCACATTTTTTTGATCTAAAAAATGTGTCACATTCTATGCATCACATACTATAGGATTAAAAAAGGAAAGAATGAATTTCATGAAGTTTTGACAAAGTTAAGGTGGTCAAACATATGAATTTTTTATATATTTTTAAAATTTGTAATAAAATATTCATAATTAATTATTTACTTAGAAAAAATTACAAAAAAATATGCATCACATTGGGACATGAGTCCTCTACTTATATCTAAAATTTTACAAAAATAATTAGTGCTCCCCAAGGAGACACACTAGGTCTTATGAGTCCCTTGTCCAACAATTCCATTAGCTGGGCCTTTAACTCATAAATTTTTGTAGTGGTCATTCGATAAGGGGCCTTGGATTGAGGCTCGGCTCCTGGAACCAAGTTGGTAGAAAAATTGAATTCCCACTACAAAGGAAATTATATAATTTCCTTAGGGAATACATCCCAGAACTCCTTGAGAATAGGATAGTCATCTAAATATGGATCTCTATTGTTAGGATTACTAACATGCATTGCATAAGTTACACATCCCTTTCAATGAGCCTTCTTGAGTTGCATTGTAGAAATCTGTCTAAGCTCCAAGGGTCTCTATATTCCAAAAACCTCCACTAGTTTCCTAAATCATCTAGATAGTTGACCACCTTATCCTCACAGTTTACTAAATGTTTATGCTCAGATAACTAATTTATTCCAAAAATCACATCATATGATTCTAAGGGTGCCACATACAAGTTGACCTGGGTTTGGAAGGTTGGAAGTTCTAACTCACTACAAAAGAGACATGTATCTACCCTCTAATTTTCTTGATTCCCATACTAGACTATCCATGAGTTTGTCATGTACCTTGGTCTAATGGGTACCTTAGATATTATTCTAGGATCTACAAAATATTTGATAGCTCCAGTATCAATTAAGATGGAGGCAGTTTGGCCATAGAGCTTACCTATTAGCTAAATTGGTGAACCTTGATATTTTTCCTTCCTTTTTTCCACTACAACATGGATTTGGTGACCCTACTGATAGCTTCCTTCCCTTTGGTTCTTTGAATACTAAGGAAAATTTTAGGCATGATGATCACCTCGAGAATTATAGCATCTATCATGAGGCTGCTTATGACCTACTAGCTTGTCCTCCTTAAAGCCTTTCTACACATGGTAATCCTTAGCCTTACCCTTATTTTCTTTCTTATTCCTTCCATGGTTACCATCCTCACCCTTTTTCTATGCCTCACTTCCCCTCTTTAGGTTATGAACCTAATGGATCTTGTCCCCCTTATAAATTATTTTCTTTCCATACCAAGACTTAGAACCTAAATCACTACAAATATTGGATAAGTGTTGCAAATTTTGTTCCTATTTTGTGGCCTTTTGAAAGAATTTATATATGGTTTAAGGTTCATTCATATCCACCTTAGCTTCTATGTGGGGTTTGAGTCCCATTATGAATTTCTAGATATGAAATCATTCATATCCCTGATATTGAGGCACATACATCAATAAATTCATGAACTTTTCCCAATACTGAATCATAGTCATATTTCCCTAGGTTAAGATCTAAAACTATATCATTTTCTTGTCAAAGAAAAGTTGTGGTAGCAACCTCTTCCTAAAATGTAGGATGAAAAGTCCCCAAGTGATCTTAGTAGGCTATAGGTTTCATTCTAACTTCTCATTATCCCACCAAGTCATTGCTTTAGCTAAGAGCTGGTATGTAGTGCATGTTTCCTTAGTTTGTTCAAAAAGGTTACCGACCCAAAAGTATTTTTCCATTTCTATAATCTAAGCCTAAACTCATGTTCTGATGGCCTTTCCATTAAATTGGGGAAATGCCACTCTTTTCTAGTCTTTCTTGAGCTCTTCCTCAATTCACCCTTGCAGACCTACACCTAGACCACTGTCTCCTTGATTGAATTCTCTATTATTGTAGTCTCATTCCTCACATGCCACCCAAACTTAGTGTTCAATAAGATCCATGAGGGACTCTTACTATTTTAGAACCTCTAGAATTTGTTCCAACCTCTTTTTTGGTCCATTATCGAACCCACTACCACCCCCATCTTGCCTAGTGGTCACCATGACATCCCACACTTATCCTACAACAAAATCATGTTCATTGCATCTCAACACAAGGTTCTACAAGTAAACACTATTATGTTACATATTAAAATAATGCATACATCCTTAACATAGAATACATGCACATTCATGCAAGATAAAACATTCTAGAGTCTTCCATTGATCACACCAAAAAAAAATTTATTTATATTTAGGGTGAGTCAATACACTCTTATTTATAATATGCTTGCAGTTACATCATTCTAATTTCATGGTGTTAGTTAGAGGACATTCCTCTAGGTCATCATCCAAGTTTACATGATCGGGTTTCACAGACGGGGATGGTTGAGCATGCAGACCCTCTTTTTCCTCTTTAGTCAACAAGGGTTCTTTGGGTCCAAACCCTAGAGGCCAGTCTAAGATTGTGGAAGGAATTTTGATTTTAGGTGTTCACTTATCCTCAATCTTTAAGCCTCTCTCTAGCTTGAGTCATGTAATCTAGATTGAGCTAGAGTTTCCTCATCATTGAGAATTTCTAGTGGAACCTCCACCTTGGTTTTTCCTTCCTTTACATCATTCTTGCTCGGGGTTCTAACAATTTTCCCTTTCCTTCATCCTGCCTTTGACCTTCCCATTCTTGCATTCAATTTAGGTTTGGTCAATTCTCAAGACTTCCAATTTTGGGTGAAGGGTCAACTACCCTAGTCAACTATGGTAGACTCCAATAGTCCTAGAGCTAAATCCTAAGCTCTAATACCAAATGAAATAAACTATTCCTAATTATTCCTTATTTAATAATTATTGTAAATGACACAAGAATATACTCCTAGTTGGAGAGACATAACCATTGGCTAAATTCAATTATATCCAAACATGTCCATTTAAAAGAGTCAAAGATTCTTATATTCTAGTCAAAAGTAAAATTAAAATATCATGTTCAATTAGCACCAAAGGCCATAATATCATTTCAAGGTACATTTCTCATTAAGTACTTAAATGATAGTTACATCAAGTTATAACATAGAATATACTAGTCTGGTGAACATTAGGGTTCTTCTTCATTGCTTGAATCCACTGGTGGAAGAGAACATGGTTGAAGTTCTTTATTGTCCAACCATGAAGGTTACACTTCCCTAGTATTCTTTCGACTTGAAGAATGCCTGACCCTGCATGGAAAGTTTAGAAAGAGAACAACCTGCAAGGTGGGATCTAGTGTGTTCCCAACATCAACATAAAAATGCTATCTTGTATGTTAGAAAAAGAAAGTGCAAGATCTATGCTAGGAATGGCATAGAGGGAAATCACAAAGTTCATTCATACATACATAATGAACCATATTGCTTGACCAAGCATAAAAACTGTGTTGCAACAACAACAAATGATTGGTTCTTGTAAAGAAAAACTACACTCTCTAAATTCCATTTTAGAATATGTCCCTAAAGGTAACTTTCTAATATAACAACTATCTACCTCCTAGTATTAAATACCCATAGGTGCTCTAGTCAACTAAGGTATCAACATTCTTTTCTGGTGTATAACTATTATTCCACACAAGTCTTCAAGGAAGAAACAAAATTTAGGTTTGTGTATTTATATACATACTTTAAACAAAATTCATATTTTCAAGTTTGACAACATATTTCAATGATCTATAATATCATTCTTATGACAATGTCTACTTAACTTCTTAAGAATTTCCCTTGTATAAAGTACCAATAAAAAAAAAAGAAGGTATGTCACAAGTATATGTATATACATAGACAAAATATATGTACATACATATATATTTGTGCCTACTAATGTTAAATTTTGTGCATACATTATTAAAAAAACATATTTTGATTTGTAATCTACTAACTTCTTTCTGAATGACATTATATAGTCAAAAATAAATATTTTGAGCAAGTTTATGATAATAGCTTCTTGGTTACTGATTAACCTTAACATTGTTGTTTTCCACATGATCATTCATTTTTTTCTTAATTTTTTCCTACTAAACAGACTAAACAAGTAAACTATTTGCATTATACACAGCCATCAAATAAGTTGTTTTCACATGATCATCCATTATTTTATCCAAGCATGTAATATTTCTCACTAAATAGACTAAGAAAGTAAGATTTTTACATTCTAAACAATCAACAGTTAAATTATTTTCTTATATACATTCACTGTACAAAAATAAATTTGTCCAATCATTTCTATAGTTTCCTTGTCCTTTATCAGTCTTGGAATTAAATAGTAACTTAAAATGAAGTAAGAAAATAACAATGAACTGTCATTTACTCTATTTACTATTTTCAATCTAAACATCCAAAACACTGTTTCATATACATAGAGAAAAATTCCTATTCTTTAAATGCTATATAGTTTCCTTTATATGGAAGTAATAAAATAAAACATAATCGACATGCTTGTCAATAGCATACTTGAGCTTCTACTTTAGTCAGAAATCTTAAGGAACTATGTAATCAATCCATAATCATGCCTTCTCTAGGAAGCCTAATTGACTATGATGAATGAAGATTTGACCATTTTCAAGGGCCAGGTGATCCTTCAAGATTTCATAGAAAAATACTAAGGAAATTCACCCCTATGGGATCATAATTTGCCCATTTCATAAGAAATAGAACACTAATATACATACCATGCAAATCTATGGAGACATTCAAGCAACTTTTCACTATTGATTCAATACATAGCTTACCAAGGGCTAGACTTACATAATACAAGGGGGTCAAGGATAATCCTCTTCATGCAACATGGCTTCACATTTACAATATTAACAGTTTCCCTTTATTTTATTATTAGCTTTGATGATTTAGGTAAAAATTGGTATAGAAAATGAAAATATAGACTATTCTAACAAGAGATACAGAGGATGGTATCCTCTGGTAGTGTTAATCTTCGATCCCCTATGCTCTTCCTTATACCAAGTTACACATTCTATCAAAATTCATCATTTGGATAGCCTTGTAGCAACTTCAAAAGAGACACGACTAATACATAGTTGCTGCTAGAATAGACTCAAAAAGAAACATTGGTCTAGCACAAAGGTTAGGCAATATGCATTAAAGATTAACTAGGATAGCAGGTCGAACCCTTGCGATCCCTTTGTGGGTGTCACTATTTTGTGCCATCAAGTCAAGCCAAGTCACGTACTCATATAAAAATAATAATTTACAATCTATTGTGCTATCAATAATATAACCAAATAATGCAATTCACGATCAATATCTAGAATAGTCGAGCTTACCTCTTGGTTGAGGTTTCTCTTTAGCCTTTTCCACTATTTGTCGATTTCCTTCCCAATCTTTCCTCTAATTTTTCCCTACACTCTACATAAAAAATGGAAATTTCTCCTTTGCATGCAACTAGTTACTATCATTATAGCCTTTCTATCATGGTTGTTACCGCCCCTAAATTAGAACATTGACTTAATGATTTTGCAAGCCATAACTATCATGGGTTTTCCTTGGAATATATTTCATGACCTTCCATGTTTGATTTCATTACATATTGGTTATCACTTACATTTCAAAATTTGAATTTGATTATGAATATGTATATATATGTACAAGTATACATATATATATATATATATATATAAGTATTACATGTGTGTGTGTGTATATGTATACTTACATATATGTTTCTTTATGAATTTTAAATGACCTCATCACATCTGTCATATATTAATATAACATACATACATACATACATATATATATGTATATATACATATAAATAAAGAGAGAAGTCTATATAAATATATATACATATATATCATTATATATGTGTGTTTGTGTGTGTGTGTGTGTCATTGTGTATTTTAAATAAATTCGCTCGTATACAAGCTTTGAGTAGACAAATTTAAATCTACTAGCCATTCATTTGTAAGCATTAAAATAATTCGTATTGGAGTAAATTTTTTTATTTTCTTGTATATGCAAGTCAATCAAATGTAAGTTATCACACTTCTTGTAGTGTGTACACCTAGATTCCAACTAGCTTACTATTTGATCAAGCTAAACAATCCTACTTCAACCATGTTCACGTCCTTCATCTTGTCACCCTGCTACTACACATACTTGCAAATTGATTAGTAACATTCAATCCTTGATGATGTATATAAAGAAAATAATTTTTCTAATTTTCATAAAGTCAACATTAGTCAAATCATCATATTCAACATACAGATATTCCAAAATCTCCATTTAATATTAAATTAATTTTTTTCAAAACTTTAATTCCTTATTTAAATAAATATATAACAAAATTGGTTTATGAAAAATCACTCAGATCCATCATGTTATGCAACCATATGACAGTGCATCCCATCATGATGGTGATGCACCTGATACATCCCAACATGATGGTGATGCACCTGCTACATCATCTAGGACTAGTACACCCTCTTCTCTCGCACATATTTGTGTGCCCCATTATTGCATCATGCATCACAATATATTTCTGGGTCCTCTTTGATTATCCACTTAGGCTCCCATAGACACATCTAAATATGAGGTCCATGCTATGTTAGATGTAGGAGTTGATAGAGCATGGATTGGACCATTTCCAATAGAGACATCAGGTGCTAGAGACGATGTGGGAGCACTGGTAAGACTTAAAGTAATTTCATAGCATATTTTATCTAAATTATTTCATATTTTATAAGAGATATTTGTACTAATATATGTTTATGTGCCAAAATATTTAACAATTATAGATAGAGGAAAAAAATTTCCAAGTGTAGGAGGCTACACAATCACCCATTTCATTTGACCTAGGGAGTATATATAGTATCATTTTCATATTCTCGAGTATCCCCATGTCAATGCTAAAAGTTGTCATAATCAAATCAGGCATTCTAGACCACACTACTAAAGATGAAAAATCAGAATCTCCTAGATTGATGTAGAACATAAGCTAAAGAATAAAATATCCCCTTTGAAGAATTCTCCTCCAAATTTTGATTCAAAGTATCCACACTCATGTCAAAATAAAATGAATGATCATGTAGAGAATGAATAAGAGCCTGTCAAACTATGCCCTCACAAAAACTGAAGAAGAATCATTTTCATCAAAGAGAAGATGAGTATCATCAATAGTGTCTCAAAAATCTACAATATGTGTCTCCATAAAAAAAATTGAAATACCTATCAAAATATCATCCCAAGATAAATTAGGAAGACTATGGATGCCCTACTACAAGAAGTCATTGTAAGCTTTTGAAGAAGTAACTTTAAAATCTAAAGTAGCAATAATAGATGCAAGGAAAAAAGAGTGGTCCTCAAAGAAAAGATGTATGTGGGTATGTGTAGGATCATCATGGAAAAAATAGGCCCTTAAGTGGCAAAAAATTTAGAAAAATCAGAGTTAGGCAACTTGACATAAAAAATGAATAAGTTATCTATATTATTTCAAAAATATGTAAAATATAATCTATAAAAAAATTGAATGTAGTTTCTCAACTACTAGGTTTTTTAAAAGAAAAAAAATCTATTTGGTGAAAATTTGAAATTTCAATTCAGTATTACTTAAATTTTAGGGAAAAAATAAGAAGTAGGTGTCTGTCTGACCACCCTAACCACAATAAAATGATAATATTTTTTTATAAAATTTTAGATATAAGTAGAGAATTCATGTCTCGATGTGATGCATATTTTATGTAATTTTTTTCCAAGTAAATAATCAATTATTAATTTTTTATTAAAACTTTTGAAAAATATAAAAACTTGTATGTATGACCACCTTAACTTGGTCAAAACTTCCTAAAATTCAATTTTTCTTTTTTTAATCCTATAGTATGCAAATAATAGAATGTGATGCATGTTTTGGATTCAACAAATGTGATATTGTTTGAAAGCTATAGATGTTTTTCAATCACCTATCAATCAAGACTTTAGTTATAATTTGAATAGAAAATGAATAATAATTACTTATTAAATTCAAAGTAAGGTATAATTTATATTGGTGGAAAGCTAATAATATCCTTTAAAAACCCTTTTCATTTCATCAATTTTGGGTTAAAAAAAAGTCATCAACAACATACCCATCATATTGCCACTTTTTGGCCCATCATGATCTTGCACATACACAAGTCCTGACGTATCATCTAGGTCTAAGATAAGTGACTCTGCAAAAGAAAAGAAATTTTATGGTAGAAATTGGTCCCAATGGATTGAATCCAAAATACATAACCGATCTTGCTGTAATGAATCATTAGAGGCTCTCGAAGAAGTATCTCCAGAAACTGAATCTACAACAGGTGATGTAGATGTAATCTCAACATGAGGATGTGAAGCAAGAGAAGCTTATATGTCATCTGGACATTCAAAATTTCCATAATACTTGAGCTCCTCTTGAACCAAAGAGAAAATGGGAAGTGTGTGGAAAATTCCCACTCTATTTTCCTTTGGCCACTCAATAATGTTCTAGGAACCCAAATTGGATTGACTATCAACCTCAAAGGTGAGTCAATTCTCAACAAGGATTACCTAGGAGGGGGTTCTTTAAGCTTTGAGGGGTTCACCACAAAGAAAAATATTGGAAAAGACAAGTAAGCATTCAACTCACAAAATCTAATAATGTAAGCTAAATGATGGATGTAAGTGATGAAATTATGCAACATGAAGTTAGGATATGTGTACTTGGGAAGTCTAGAAATGTGATGAGGATTTAGGAAATGCAAAAATGTTTTCAAAATATGCCTAGGAGGACTAATTCACCCTTATTGTTTTTTTAGTCCCACTTTTTTTTTCAAGGTATATGCAAAATCTTTAGATGTCAAAATCAGATCTAAAAGAATTTCTGTAAAATATCTTCAAGAGGACTAAGATGCCCTAGGTGGTGACTTAGTCCCATCTAAATTTTTTGAAATCTTTGAATGTGGTCTTAAGGATAAATTTCTACACTATTTTCTTATCTAATCTCAAGTTTTTAAACTTTTGGATTTTACCTATAGGTGAGTTTCTATGAAGATGATAACTTTGCAAAACAACTTTTCAACTTTGCACTTCAAATGATCTTCAAGTCTTCAACATAAATATGCAACCAAAAACATACAAGAGAGGAAAAACTTGTTGATTATTAGTAAATGGTGGTTTTCCTTGGTCAAACCCCTTGTTGGTAATTAAACCTTGAGATGAAATGAAATGAATTAGGGAAATGATGAATAAACAAAGTGTTATGTTGCAACTCACCAAACCCTTATTATGAAGTTTGCAAACTTGTGTTAAATAGCTAGCTTGGATATGGATCTTGAATCAAAGAAATCCTTGCTAGATACAGACTTGAATTGCTTGCTTGAATCAAAACCCTACATCACAAATGTTAGCTCAAAGACAAACATGATGCAAGAAGGTCTTTGATATCATGCTTGAAACTTGATGAATTTCTCTTGAATTTCAAGATTATTAGAGTGCTTAGAATACTTAGATATATGAAAATGGGAGAAATAACCTTGTATTTATACTTATCTATAATAAATATCTTTAAACTATACCACAAAAATCTGACATACGAATTCATTAATTAAAGGAGGCTAAATCCTACCAAGATTTAAAATTAAATCCCAAAAATAACCTAAGGGGGACTAAGACACTCTAGGTGGAATCTTAGTCTAGAGGCATGAAACTCGTGGCACAAACTCGAAAAAGGATCACATTTAAGGTGCACTTAAAATCAGGGTCCCAAGACCTTTTGGGGACAAAGATGCCCTAGGTGGCATCTGAGTCTTGACCCAAAAATCAAGGACACACAACAAGAATCATTAAATTATTATTTCCCCTTTGATGTTTGTTAGGATTAGCACTAAAAAATATAATTCATTTGGCTTGTGGATGCAAAATAAGGCCAATTAAGACATAAATAGGTATAAACAAAAAAATGCGGGCCCAAACAAGTGTTAAAATGAAATGGTATGCATTTTCCTACACTACATTTAACTCCCACTTTAGTGAGAGGATGAAATTTCTTCAAACTCACACTAAAATAGCTAGCCACGCAATCAAGAGGGGTTCAAATGTATGAATGTTAGTAAGATAAGATGACAATAAAAAAGAGGGTTGCTAAGCCCCAAGATCAAGATACTGGGTCATCCCACAATAGTGGTTTACAATTTTTGGCCAAACTGGACATTGGAATAATTTTTTTTTAACTAAATCTTCACTTTCAGTCACCTATAGCGGCTAAACCGTGAGGAATTTGAAGATAATTCAAACTAGAGTTTTGTGACATTTTGTATATAGATTCTAAATATATTTTTTTCAAAAATTTTGGAATTAAATTGCACTTTTTTTTCCATCTCCCTTAAAAACTAGTTTTTTCAGAAAAAACATTTTTAAAAAGTGACGCTCACCGTATAATGCATAACTTTTTTTCCACGAAGGATAAAATTATAGTTCTTTCAAATTTGGATTTTTAACTCTAATATCTAGTGCTTCCACTTGGTTAGATAGTTTTTTATTGAATATTTTTTCTTTAATCAAGTTTGAAATTCAAACCAATTATAATTCAAACATAGCGCAACTATATAACACGTAACGTTTTTTGTATGTATCAAAATTCAAAAAAAAAAAACTGTTGGATCAAGGACTCCAATATCTGGTGCACTAATATTTTTAGTTTTTTTTTAATAATCTTCTATCTTTCCACATGTGTAGAACAAAGAGCTTGATTTTCGATGAAAAACCTACATTCACGAAGAATAAAAAATAAATATAGTAATAAAATTAAATTTATTTAAAATTATACTTTTTGGGAAGCTTACAATAAGGACTACATACTTGCAGAAAATAAATTTTAAATTAATTCATGTGATTCCCCAAAAGGTAAATCAAAAGTGGTTTTTTATCAGATTTTGATAGGTGTAAAGGAGACTTTGTTATAGGTATGGTTTAAACTAGCAGGGTTCTATCCAAGGGGGTTTGATTTAAGTAGTTTGATCAAACCCTCTTCAATTGGAATTATTTAAATGGAACCTTTTAAGGCTTAAATCATTATATTTTCTAAAAATATGTGATTTCAGCAAAAATCAGTTCCTCCTAGAAATTGTAAACCAGCTTTGTGGGATTACCCTATGACAAACCAACATAAGCATAAAGGAACACACTTGTAGATGATATATGAAGCCATAACTAGATCAAAAACATACACCAACAAAGATATAGAAAGGTAAAAGGATGAAAAATGCAATGGATCAAGCTTTGATTGGTCATCCAACATGTTGTGAACCAATTCTAGGTTGTTTGTCTAAAGCAGGTTTGCAAGTGGAATGTGTTGTCCACTATGTAAACAAAACACATGCTCACAGGGCTAGTGAAGCTAGTTGTCCACTAGGTGAGCCCCAAGAAGTCCATATCAATTTCATACCCCCATGAAAATGATAAGGAATAAAATAAAATGCATGTTAACAAGGGCTAGTGAAGCTAGTTTTTTAGTAAGTGAGTCCCAAGGGACCATATCAAAGCCATACCTCCTTGAATTTAATAAGGTACAAAAATAAAATGCATTCTCACAAGGGGTAGTGAAGCTAGTTTTTCACTAGGTGATCCCCAAGGGACCATATCAAACCCATACCTCCATGACTTTATTAAGGCACAAAAAATAAAATGCACTTTCACAAGAGCTAGTTAAGCTAGTTGTTCACTAGGTGAGCCCCAAGGAACCATACCAAATCCATACCTCCATGACTTTAATAAGGTAAAAAAAGGAAATACAATAGGAAAGAGGGATATTCAAAGGAATTTTTCTTAGTTCATGTGAGTTCTTAATCTTAGGGACATTGTTCCTAATGTCTAGGCATGTGCAGGATCATGATGGGCCAAAAAGTGGCAATATGATGGGTATGTGGTTGATGACTTTTTTTTACCCAAAATTGATGAAACAAAAGGGTTTTTAAATGAGATTCTCATATTTCCACCAATGTAAATTATGCTTTACTTTGAATTTAATAAGTAATTATTATTCATTTTCTATTCAAATTATGACTAAAGTCCTGATTGATAGACTAATTGAGAAACATATATAGATTTCAAACGGTATCACATTTTTTGAATCCAAAACATGTGTCACATTCTATGCTTCACATACTATAGGATTAAAAAAGGAAAATTTGAGTTTCATGAAGTTTTGACCAAGTTAATGTGGTCAGACATATGATTTTTTATATTTTTTAAAACTTGTAATAAAAAATTCATAATTAATTATTTTACTTAGAAAAATATTAGAAAAAAAAAAACATGCATCACACAGACATAGCGCCCTCTACTTATATCTAAAATCTTATTAAAAAAATATTATCATTTTATTGTGTTTAGGTGGTCAGACAAACACCTACTTATTTTTTCCCTTTGAAATTTAAGTACTACTACTGAAATTTCCACCACCAAATAGATTTTTTTAAGATAAACCTAGTAGTTTAGAAACTACATTCAATTTGCTAAAAATTATATTCATACATATTTTTGAAATAATATGGATAACTTATTCAAATTTTTACATTAAATTTCCTAACTTTGATTTTTTTGAATTTTTTGCCACTTAAGGGCCTATTTTTTCCATGATGATCCTACACATACCCGTCTCTAATAGAGAACCGATCAAAGGATAAAAAATTTACAACTTAAGGAATGCAATGTGTCATATCACCATTAAGATGAATGTAATATGCTAAGATAGATCAAGATTTTGAAAGACATTACTCCCAATGTCACCACAAAGAGAAAAATATCACATAAAATAAGAAAATCACATCAAGGAACATGAAACAAATAAATTCCAAAATAATGCCAATGTATGCCACCACTTTAAAGAAATTACTTACACCATGCTATGAGAAATTAATTTAAAGTAACCAAAACATGAAAAATGAAAAGAAGGTTGTCCCCCAGAAACATATAAGGGATCTATCAATTCGAGCTTAGTATTTGTCTTTTCTTCGATGATATTAGAGAGCTTAAAACTGTCATCATTCCCAAAATACACATAGAACTAGAAGAATGACACAAATAAAATTATTTTGGGTCAACATGGAAGAGACATAGGGTGTCTCGATGATTTACGTCATCCCCAAAAGGAAAAAAAAGACAAAAATTAAAGAAAAATGAAAATACAAGGTAAAGACCTTGAAAGAAAAGGAAAAAATCTTACAAAATATAGAAGAATGAAGGTGAAAATAGAGCAATGCACATAGAGAGATAAAAATCAAACAATATGAGGGATCACATTACACACATATAATCAAACAAAGATAAAAATAAATAATGCAAAATACTAGTAATCGACAGACAAGTCAACCTAAAGTAGGTCATTTGTCCCCCAATCTTAGTCTATATAAGCGGAAGGTGAATAATGAACCTAAGGGAAAATTAAAAATGCATTAAAAGGACAAGGTGATTGACTTCTTTCCCCCACTGAGTGCAAGACAAGAATGAGTTGAGGTAGTTGATGAGAAAGATAATGTTCTACAACTATTACATGAAAAAGTGGGAGGGAATGGATATGCTAAGTAATTCACTTTTAGGTGGTGGATGGGGAGGTTGTAGCTTTTGTAATTTTTAAGGTCTTTTACATTTACTAGATTCACCAATTTCTCAAGTTGGAGGTTGAGGAGGTGTACATAAGGTGATCCTACCATCCTTGTCATTTTTTGTAGGCATTGGTTGTTCATTAGGAAGGGCATTCATATTGGGAGGAGAATCTAAGATTACTATACCATCACTATGAAGCCTTAGGTATTCTCTAGAATGTCTTATTTTGCAAGGGGGATCTTGATAGCCTAACCCTTTTTTGTTTTCATTAGTTGGTATTTTCTCTAGGACTTGATCAATTTAATGCTCACTTGTTGCATCACATCCTTGTTTACTCAAGATTGTGAATACCTTACCATATGTTTCTTCTAGATTCATTGGAGTGTTTTTTACTTTTCTATCATAACATGGTTGAGTGTTTGCTTGTTTAGAGGAAGTAGGTTCACCTATTGTAGGGAATTTAGGTTCAACTTTTGTCTCATTTTCAAGATGTAAGTAACCAAACATATCAAGAGGTGGTATTGTAGGGGGATTTGGTTGTTTCAAGGATGGATAAAAGGATGCATTATCTTCAAGGTTATTAAGAAAATCATTTAGGAACGTATTCAAGTTGTCATCATCTTCTCCAATGATGTCAACATCATGAGGAGGACATGCATTAGGAGTTGTGTGAGCATGAGTAAGTTCAATTTCAGTAAGTTCATTACCAAAGGTACACCTTGACACGTATACCCAAGATTTCAAGGACATACAAAGCTTTTCAAATCACATATCCATAATGTAAGATGAAATAAATACACTTGTAATAACAAGAATTGAGATAACAACAATTTTGCAAGCTGTAGCAAAAAATTGAAGGTAGGAAACAAAAGCACAACAAAGAAATTTCAAACCCTAAAGAATAGGAAGTCAAATTCAACAAGGACTAAGATGCTAGTAAATGAGTCTTGGTCCTACTAATGAAATTATAAGGTTACAAGGACTAGAAAAGAAAACAAACAATAGAGAGAGGGTTCTGAGCCAGAAACCTACAGAGGGACTAAGATGCCAGGAAAGGATTTTGTCCTAGCATAGGCTTTTCTTAGAAAATAGTAGAATCTAGATTTTTTACTATGTTCAAAGGTTTCCTATTTAGGGAGCTAATGTTTAGAAATAGAAAAGGGTGCAAATGAATGGAAGAAAAAGTAACTAGTGACAAGGAATTGAATGCAAATTTGAATTCCTTTTTTTCAATTTTGAATACAATGAAAATGTCTTTAAACACAATTAGGATGTGAACAATGCACTTTTTAGTTTTTCAATGAGATAAGATGATGCAAGAAAGCAAAATTGCAACCTATATGCACTTTCACTAATGCAAATATGAGAAACCCTAGATGCACTTTCACTAAATATGAGAAACCCTATATGCACTTTCATTGATATAATATGTAATGCAAGAGTGAATGCAATCTAGAGATAGGAATTTAATGAACTCTAAATCAAAAAATGAATGCTCTAAAATGTCAGGTTCTCCAAAATGAACCAAAGAGAAAATGGGAAGTGGGTGGAAAATTCCCACTCTATTCTCCTTTGAAAACTCAATAATGTCCTAGGAACCCAAATTGGATTGACTATCAACCTCAAAGGTGAGTCAATTATCAACAAGGAAGACCTAGGAGGGGGTTCTTTAAGCTTTGAGTGGTTCACCACCAAGAAAAAGCTTGGAAAAGACAAGTAAACATTCAACTCACGAAACCTAATAATGCAAGGTAAATGATGGATGCAAATGATGAAATTATGCAACTGGAAGTTAGGATATGTGTACCTGGGAAGTCTAGAAATGTGAGGAGGATTCCAGAAATAAAAAAATGTTGTCAAAATATTCTTGGGAGGACTAAGATTCCCTTACTATTGTCTTAGTCTCGTTGCTATTTTTTGGTGTAGATGTGAAATCTTTGGATGTTAGAACCGGATTTGAAAAATTTCTATAAAATACCTTTGACAAGACTAAGACACCCTAGATTGCAACTTAGTCCCATTTGGAATTTCTAAAATATCTGAATGTGGTCCTAAGGTCCAATGTCTACACTATCTTCTTCTTTGATCTCAGCTTCTAAAATTCCTAGATTTGGCCTATAGGTGAGTTTCCATGAAGATGAAAAATTTGCAATGCAACTTTGCAACTTTTCAATTCAAATGATCTTCAAGTATTCAAACTAAATCTACAATCACAAATGCACAAGAGAGGAAAATTTTGTTTATTTTTAGTAAATAGGGGTTTTCCTTGGTCAAACCCTTTGTTGGTAATTAAACCTTGAGATGAAATGAAATGGAGGGAAATGATGAATGAACAAAGTGATATGTTCCAACTCACCAAACCTTTGTTATAAAGTCTGCAAACTTGTGTGAAAAGCTAGCTTGGATATGGATCTTGAATCAAAGGAATACTTGATAGATATGGACTTGAATTTCTTTCTTGAATCAAAACCCTACATCACAAACATCAACTCAAAAACACAAATGATGTAGGAATGTTTTTGATATGATGCTTGAATCTTGATGATGGCTCCAAATTCTTGATGAATTTCTCTTGAATGCTTGACTGACTAGATTCTTAGAGTGATTAGATTACTTAGATATATGAAAATGAGAGAAGGAACCTTGTATTAATACTTATCTATGCTTAATAGTGTGAAATTACACCACAACTAGTAAACATATGAATTAATTAATTAAAGTAGGCTAAATCCCACCAAGATTTGAAATTAAATCTCAAAAAGAACCTAAGGGGGACTAAGACGCCCTAGGTGGTGTCTTAGTCTTAAGGCATGAAACTTAGGGCACAAATTCCAAAAAAGGGGGCCATTTAAGGTGCACTTGAAATTAGGGTCCAAAGACCTTTGGGGGACAAAGATGCCCTAGGTGGCATCTTAGTCTAGACCCAAAAATTAGGGACACTTAGCTAAAATCATTAAATTATTATTTCCCCTTTGATGTTTGTCAGGATTAGCCTTAAAAAGATATAATTTATTAGGCTTGTGGATGCAAAATGGGACCAATTAAGAGAGAGGGATAACCAAATCAAGGTGGGCCAAAAAAAATGTCAAAATGTAAGGGTATGCATTTTCCTACACTACACCTCTAAAGTATCATTATCATACGGTATATTATCTACATCATCAAGTGGAATGAGGTAATCTGCATCAAGATCACCAAGGAATGGAGAAACGTGAGGGTCTCAAAACATCTCCCAAATCTTGGTCCAAACTATGTAGGGACATTCAATGCCCACTATAGCCAAAAAAGAGTCATAATCAACATGAAAGCTAATTATTCCTATTACATGATCAATTCTATTACCCCAAACATTCTTCTTATCAGGTGTGTCTAGTTTAGGCATGAGTCCATAAAGGTAAGGTAAAAGTTTGAGCCATCTGAGATGGGTTGAAATACCTGTTGTGTAGTTTTCGCACACACGCTCCACTAAAATTAGGGACCCTCTTTTGATTTAATTGTTGGTGTCTTGGCCCTTTGATTTTGAAGATTTTGTTTTCTTGGCATGTGCATAAATTCTTATTCTATTCATGCAAATTCCCCTTTTTAGGAGACACTTTGAAAATCCTATGTTTGGACTCATTTTGGATTTTTTCACTATTTTTGGGAAAATTCCCTCTAGGTGGAATTCCCAAAATGCTTTGAAAACCCGATGGCAGCTACTTTTACACTATGATCCAAAAATTTTGAGACCTCACCAAATTCCATGATGGTTGGATTTCTCTGAAATTTCATCACCTAGTTGAATTCTCAGGTTTTTGTTTGGGTTGTCTTATTGACTACATTAATGCTCAATTGTATGATTTCTACGACATGTATTTAGTCAATTTTGAGGATTTCTTGTGCCATTGATTTTTATCATTTGTCTTCTATCGATTTGAGGGGCCTAATCTTAAGTGCTTGGCTTGATTTGGTGTTTGGATTTGTGGATTCCTAGATTTGGTGGTGAATTTCCTAGGAATCATCATAGTTGCTATTGTTCACTAGGGTGCTAAAGCTTGCTACCCATCATTGTTATAATCAAGTTCACTTCATCAATGGTATGTACTCATTTCCTTGCTTTTGATTGTTGAATGTGAATAATTATTTGGTGTCTTGAGTATGCTTGGAGTCTAGATTTTTGCATGTTTGGCATTGAGCATCTTGAAGCTAGGGTTATTCAATTTTGTTGGATCAACAACCCCAAATGAGTTTGTGAGCTTGTTTTCAGTTTCATTATGAAGTAGCTTATGTTGGTTCTTTTTTACAATGTAACTAGGTTTGTCTTCTAATCTACCTATGGAATTTCCAATTCCAATCAAAGGTAGCTTGAAGGACCTAGACCAACTAACGAGGAATTTAAAAAACCTCCTACACTTTAGGCTTTGCAAGACCTAGGAGGGTGATCCCTTAATGTTCTTACAACCTCTGCACCATTATTATAAATGACATTAACAATAGTAGATAATCTCACTTAATAGATCAACACAATAGGATAATATCAACTAGAATTGGCTATTCATAGACAATATTAACTATCTAGAGCATGAGATAACTAAACACAATCCATTGTATAAGATAGCCATTGATTTGCAAATTGTAGCAAGCTCTAGGCAAAGACAAATAAATAGTGAACTACACTAATAATTATGACTTAGATCAGTGCCATATATCCATTGCAGGAGTCAAATTCATAAGCATCTAGAAGTTTATAATAGATTTAATACATAACATATAAGATCCCTAACAATATTGCATTACAATTTCATCAGTATGCATTCTAACCCAATACTACTTATCAAATCCTTATACAAAACATATCTGCCTATAATCCCATTCAAGAATTTTAATTAATTCTTTGAATTAAAGCTAAAATAGAATCATCCACACCATAATAGTGAGATGGATAAAACAACCCTTATTTATTTCATTCAAAGTTTAGATATGCATTTACAATGGCGAGACATGAGCTTGAATTTATCATTTCAACTCAAATGCTAGTACTGTTATACAATATTAAATCCCCATGAACTCAAAAATTGTTATAGAATGACTCAAAACCTAAATTACATTTCTCTCTAAAACCATCAGATTTTACAATTTACTCAACAACTTCACCTAGAATCGACAAAAAATATCTAACTTGCTAACCTGTACTTCTGGCCATGAAATCCTTCTTATAGAAAATGAAGGAGCAAACAAGCATTGGGCCAGAAAGTACACATGTCACTAGCCAATTGGAGCACCTGGTGATATTCCAAAAATTGTTACAACAATCATAACCTTGGAGAATATTCTTGTTCATCATATCAGCTGAAGAAAGTTTATGCAACAACAAAAACCACAAGAAACCCACACTGATAATGCCATCAATAGAAAACTAGAACCGTTGCAACCGTAGCATCTAATTTTCCACCTGTTAGTAGTCCCTCCTTTTACTCTTCCTCGGACAAATATTTAGTTACCCATTTATGGTACTCTTCATCAATCAGCCAATCAAAATTAATTACCTCATCCACCTTAGCATTGTAAGGTGTGTATTTTACCGCTACCTGATTTGTATCCCTTTCAAAAGATTCCAAAAATGAGCTAGTACTAATGATTTTATCCATACAGCTCACCAACAAATCATATTCTGAGTCATCACAAATTGAATTAATTTGATCATTGATGACCTCACTTGCTTGATCCTGCCACTGCTGGAGTGACTTGATTTTCCCTGGCTCATCAATTATATCAGATAACAATGTGTTACCCCAATCATTGAAATTCTTCACCAATTCCCTAATCTTCCTACTCAAATCATCTGGTAGGGTCTGAAAAACCTACAATGACTTAGCTAATACTTGAGTAGGCTTTAATGATTGGGGCCTATTATTTGTGTCAAAGCTTGAGGCCTTATACATGATATCCAAATCACTAGCCCTAGGGATCCAATTTTCAATCAATGGTATCACTACCTCTTGATGCCTATTAACATTTTTCATTGCATCAAACATCAAAGAATATAAATAATTTATATATAGCAATTTACTATCAACCTTTTCATTTAAATGCCTCAAAACATTAGTAACAATCTCCTTTTTCTTTAAAAGAGATCTCTCCTCACTTACCTTTAATGATGTCTAGAATACATCAATTTTTTGCAAGAGCTACCTCTTTGTAGGATCAAAAAAGCACTATGTTTCTTCTTCAATTTCCTCTAAAGAAGGGGTGAGGGCAGGATTCTAACTGGGAGATCCTAGTGTGGAAACAATTGGAGAAGCAGGAGCCATTGACCCTGCTATGGAAGGTAATGTACTAGTTCCTGGAGCACTTGATGTCTCCCCAATCTACTTATACCTAAACCTTTCCACCTTAATCTGCAACTCAACATTCTTCTGCTGCATCTTGTTGTATTCCTCAATCAAGAGGTTATACTTCTCCATTAGGCTCTTCTTTTCAGCCTCCTCCCTTTCAGTAGTCTTTAGGGCCAATTTGGCCACATTCACAGTCAAATTAGTGGCCTCGATGGTTGAGGTATCTGAAGCTCTCTTTATTATTAATCCTCCTCTAAAATTTGGATTAATATCAGAAACATCTAGTTTTCTCCCTTGTGGGGCCAATGCCCAAATTTCCAAGGTTTCATACTCTTCACTAAAAGCAGAGTCTTGAAGTGCTGCCTTGACTTCTTTACTAGAGTCTTGCAAGGGATGCTTGGAATTTAAAATAGAATTAAATGCTACAACATCTACAATGTCACATTCAAGCATAATTAATACACTAGCCTAACTCACTAGTTTTCTTCCTTCTTCAGGAGTGATGTTCTTAAATTCTTCCATCAATTTAGCTTTCACCTCCTCATCATTCTCTTGGTCTGACCTGTCAGGTCTTAGATCTCTTCTCTTCTTACATTTATCCTGATATTCTTCATATTTCATCCTCCATACCAATTACAAGAATACATGAGTTCTTACAAATGTATTGTTATCTAGAAACTCCTTGCATGCTTCCATTCTTGCATCTTGTACACTTTTTCCTTTCATATCTAAATTAGATAAAACCAATTCAATTGGCCTAGGAGGGGAAGGAATACCAACTTGCATGTCTCGATTAGTAACAATAATTTCATCCATCGGATCCTCCTATGGTTGATCAATTCTTTTCCTCTTAGGGCTTGGCTCAGATGGTGGTGATGAGGGATTGTCTTTCGATGATGATTCTAAATCAATAATTTTGATTACCCCAGGCACTTTGAATTTTGGACCTGGTTGTACCGGTGTCTTCATTATTTTCTTTCCTTTTCTGTCCACTCCTTCATCACTATTGCTATCCTTTTTCCTCTATAAATGGACCACCTTTCTATACGTTGATATGTTTGCCTTCTCTCAATTGGCTTGGCACCTTTTTCTTGTACACCCAGACTTAGTTCTAAGTTTACCTTTTTGGTTCTCAAAGTTCCCATAATCTCTTTGAAGTTCTCCATCAAAAAATCAATTTTCTTATGGTATCAACTGAACTCCAACAATTAATCATACTTGGGATCCATTTTGTGCACAATATCTAATAGCTTATTATAAGCTATCCATTTTTCCTTTTTCAACTCCTGCTTATTTAGGTCGAATTCATTTCTAATCAGGTCCTTAGGAAAGTTTAACTCATGCATAAACTTCCTAGCTTTTATTCTTTGTCTGAAAAGAGAAAAAAAACCCTCAGGATCATGCTACCACTTTGGACCACACCTCAAATGGTAATTATCAAATAATTTATCAAAATGTACCCATCCTCCTTTTGAAAAAGCAAAATCAGACACCACTATATAATCAAGGAAAAAATTTCCCTTGCCCCTTCTAGTGAGGTTATCTTCATGAATACAACCTATTTGCTGATGAGCCCAAAATATGCTCATGATTTGGATATCTTGGTGTACTTTTACTACCCTCATTTCTCTTGTTTATGGTTGTTTAAACTCTTTAAGAAACCTTTTATTAGGATATCTTGTAGCAATACACTTTCATGTTCCTGCAGCCTATCATGTTGACATGTCTACATTTATTACCCCGTTTGACTCCATAAATGACTGGTATAATGCATATAGTTTTTGAATGATGAAATAGATTTAAATATGTGATTAATGAGTGGATATTGTGTATGTGCCATGCGCCTTTTCTTTCGCATCAATTACATTGTGCTTCGTAGGTTGTTGAAGAAAGTATGATCGAGTCAAGTGTAGCCGATCTTGGCCTTGCAGTAAAGCCCATTTCTTGCACGACTTCAAAGAAGCTTTGGCGAAGACTCTTTGACTAAAATTGTTGGGAAGGATTTTAAATGTCATTCAATCTAGAAAGAGTGGAGCACTAGATTCTCTCTAGATCGGGTTGAATGAATAAACTCATTTATGAAGTCTGTTCCTTGATTTTGGGATACATTTTACATCCACATCTTTCTCTGTTAGGGTTAGTTAGTTGTTTTCTTAATTTAAAAATAAGTGCTCCTCTTGCGCGAGTGAGCAAGCATAGTGATAGAAAAGATATCATGTAAGAGTTAGTGTGATAGTAAAAAAATAGAATCTATATGACACAAGATAGAGTTTGTTGTTAGTTCTCATATGAATAGAACAATGTATACCATTTTGAGTTTATGAATAAAGATTGATGAAGTTCTAAGTTCAGCACTTGCGTAATTAGTTGATGCTTGCTAAGGGGGGCCACTTAGTAAGTATCTATAGTTAGTTAGTTATTTGTTCCTTTTCTTTTGATCGTAAGTTAGATTTCATCTTTGAAGTTTCTATGCAAACTCAGTCTTATATTGTTCCTATAGCATCGAGAATCCATCCTTGTGTCTGTTCTTGTAGCATAAGGCAAGTTCATAGTTTGTTTCTTAGTCGTAGCTGTTATGATTTCTAATTTGGTTAAATTATAGTTAAGAGAACTTTGTATTACCTTCCTATAGCGTAGGTAGAATTCTTTCTAAGTATTTGTTTCTGTTAAGTTGTGACTGAAACTAGTTCTTAGTGCATATATTGTGCTACTCCATTCAAAGTATAAGTTCCCTAGTTTAACAAGTAAATGAACGACCATGAAGAGATATTAGTCACCTGCTAGAATGTCCAATTCCCAGGATAAGGTTTTGTCACGATTTTCATATCCTTTTGTGGGCATGACCATTTTTTGGCACCATTGTCGGGGATGGTGTCAAGCTAAGAACCTGTCAGAAGTCATTTTTAGCATTAGTTTAGTTTTGTTAATCAAGAATTTTTCAAAATACTTCAAAATCACCATACATTCTATTGCATGCATAGAATAAGAGATGCATTGGGAAGGTTCCTCCCTGAAAACTTGTTTGTTAAATTACCATTTGGCCCAGCTGACAAAGAACCTAAGGAAAATCCATTTGTTTTGATATTCCAGCAAGCAAATATGGCACATAATCCACCTAATCCACCTCCTGCTTTTGTGTTTCCCATTGTTTCCCAGCAACATACTGATAACCTTAAAAATATTCCTTCTTCATTACTTTCCAAGTTTTATGGCCTAGTTACGGAGGACCAAGAAACTTTCCTGTTTGAGTTTGATATCCTCTGTCACAGTTATGACTACACTATAGATGCTCACAAACTGAAATTGTTTCCTGCTACCTTGAAGGAGGGAGCTCTCAGATGGTTTATGAGTTTGGGAAGGGGTGTTGTTGATAGTTGGGCAGTCATGCAAACAAAATTTCTTGAGAAATATAAAGAATATTGTAAGAGTGGTAGTAAAGGTGATGATATATTCAGAATTCAATAGAAGGAGGATGAAAGTCTGGAGGATTATATCTCAAGATTCTTGTTTTCCCTAAAAAAGAATTCAAACCATACTCTCAATGAAGAATCTCAGAAACTACTTTTTCTCAGGGGAATTAGTGATGTCTGTATAGACACCCTCGGATTGATGGGAGGAGGCGATATAACCCAAGTATCTTGGGATGATATCAAGTAGATATGTCTCAATTACTCCCGGGAAAATGTGAAGAAAGGTAGAGGTCATCAAGCTACAGTGGGGAAGTCTTCTTCCAGTGGAGTTTCTCAGATGGAGATCACAAATTTGCTGTCTGATTTCAAGCAGGAAATCATAAACAACATGGCTACATAGTTGGATACTATGCAAGCTCGCAAGAAACATGCAGAGGTTGAAGCAATGCTGGCTGAGTTCTTTCCACATTGTAGACAAAAGAAACATGACTGTATATGCAAGATGGTGGCTAACATGGAGGTTAAACAGTTACCTACTAATTTTAAGATTATTGAAGGAGATGATGACCAAGTCTTCTTTGTTGCACAAAGGAGACCATGGGCTCCAAGACAAGGTATGCCTCAAGATCTTTTGACTTTTGGTAATCCTTACTCTAATTATAATAACCAATGGCAACCTACATATGGCCCATCTCCACCTTGGAATGCTCCTCAACCATACTAGCCTAACTATCAGAGCCCTCAATGGCAACCCCCTCAAGGAGGTTGGCAGCAGCCACAAGCACAATGGACTCCACCTCCAGGTAACTGGCAGCAGAATCCTCAATGGAGAAGCCCTCAACAATGGAAAAACCAACCCCCTAGATTCCTGCAGTCTCAGCAGCCACAACCTCTAGCCCTTATGCCTCCTGCTGCAGCACCTGCAGCAAATACTGGCTCTCCAAAACAAACACCTATGCCTGCTCAACTATTGCCAAATTCTAATAATAAGCAGCAGCAACAACAACAACCTATGTATTCTATAGAAGCCAACCAGTATCCAACTTATGCCCTAGATATCAATAATATCCGTCTCAGGTCTGGAACAATTCTCCCTGCTCCACAACCACCTGTAATTATAGAGATTCTAGACTCTGCCGCTGAACAACCTGCTGATCATGCAAAAGATATATTTGTACTATCCACTACCTCTAAGGAACCTATCCTGCAGCCTTAGGCTACACCACCTTTTCCTCATAGATTGCAAATGACTACACCCAAGACCATTGAAGAGCCTACTTTTGATATTCTAGAGCAGTTGAAGAATGTTCAAGTTCAAATTCCTCTTTTTCAAGCTATTAAAGATGTTCTACTCTATGGAAAAGCCATTAAAAAGGCTTGTCTAAAGAAACAAGGAAGAAAGAAAAAGGATCCCCAAACTATCCATGTTCTAGGACAGTTAGCTGATATTATGTTGGGGAAGGTTGTCATTCCAAAATATACTGATCCTGGAAGTCTTGTAGTCAAAATAAATATCAATGGTCAGGTAGTAAGAAATGTTTTGGTTGACCTAGCTGTATCCATTAATGTGATGACCAAGCACACTATGGAGAGATTGAGTATCCCAAACATTCGATCTACATCAATTGTCCTACAGCTTGCTGAGAGTTCCACGATTACACCTGATGGAGAAAATTGAAGATGTCATTGTCACCCTTGAATCTTGGGAATACCCTATTGATTTCACCATATTGTCCATTAAGGCAACCTTAGGAGGATATCCTATTATCCTAGGCAGACCCTGGTTAGCTACAGCTAATGCCCTTATAGGATGTCATTCAGGGGACATGATAATTTTTGATGGTTAGTCAAGAAAGAAATTGGCTCTATACCCACCTGCACAACCTCTGCTAGATTTGTCTCAATCAATTTGGCCAGATCTAGGAGTGCAAATTGAAGAATTCAATTCATTAGCTCGGCTAATGATGCTACAAACTGATCCATTTTCCCAACTCCAAAGTGAAGATAACCTGCTTCTACATATTTTGCAGTTTAGTTCTGGTTTGAATAGCCCATCTATTTTGGACAATTGTTCTCAGTAATGCTTCCTGTAGCAACTGAATCTTGAGAGCCATCATGCTTTGCTATTATGTGATATATAGACACTACCTTTACCAACAACCTCAATAAGTGATCTCACCAAACAGATAGAAGTATCTCCAGGTCACTATCTGCATATTAATAA